>CANUEZ040000193.1:5069487-5701610 GCA_948099385.1 Fasciola hepatica | reverse complement strand
CAAATATTTAATCAGCTGCATACCTGAAGAGATTCTGGCTTCATGATTCGGAGTTTTATAATGCATTGTCTTAATTTAGAGTTATTCCGGTTTAGTGCGTGTTCTGTGTGTGCAACCGATGATAAAGTGATTCCTGTTGATCACATTTGTCCGAAAGGAAGCATTTGAGAAAGATGCAAACTGTGCTAAAGCTAAGCTGCAAAAAACATTACGATGCACATCAACATTTCGTTCCTGAAGGTGATCCCTACGTGATTTGACCGACATAAAGTTTTCAAAACGCTACGTTACCTCAATGGAAATCCCGCTCTGTATTATGCTGGAATTCGGAAGAGTAAAATGTGGCACTGATCGGGCACATATATTATATTTAGGCATCATGAACGTTGAATCAAATCTGTTTTCAATAATATTGCCTGGTCACTGGTTTCATATCTGAAATGAAGATTCCATGTTTTATATTTCAAGAAATAACTATCAATGCGGCCTCAAGTGGGAGCTATTGTTTTAAAGTCCTGTTAAAATAATCGTTCAGTATGTTCTCTTATAACGACCGAAGGATCGGTGAAATGCTGATCCTGATTTTAAACATCCACTGGGCAAAATACCTGTTTTGCGGTAAAACAATGAGTTATCTTATGCAACGGAGATGTGATGAGCAGCTTGTGCATGCTCTGCAGTGGATACCAAATGTTCAAACCTCATGAAGTGTAAACTGTTCAAACAAACAGCTTTGGGGCAACAGAACAGTGTAATTGATTGATTCTTGGCCGCCGAAAATCACACCAACTGATTTAGCATAGTTGGAGTGCAATAAACGAATAATCCGCCGGAATAATCTCACAGGTCACATGGAGAATAACACAAGGTGGCAAACAAGTTCGTTTTCAGTGATTCGTAATCATACCATTACATTACACTTTATATGAGCAGTAATAGGTGAACCAAACGGAAATCAAGACGATGAGTCAAAATAAGGTGGGGGAGACGGAGTCAAATGTCATATGCGTGACCTGGATCCGTCTCTGAACCATGAATGGGTGTATGTGATGTCACTATTCGGATCAACCGATCTGTGGTTGGTTCGTGGTTGTGGGGTGAGCCAAGAATGCCTTAGCGCTTACAACAACTGTTTTTGGGCGCACAACCGAGGATTGTAGTGACGAATGCATGCCGCTTCCGCTGTGGCTAGAACACGTCAATTCGCCAGTCTTGATCGCCCACTTCGAACTTTGTAGATTGGCCGGAGCGCCTTGGTCGCATTCAGTGAGTGGTTATACTGAACAATGTGTGAACACACAGCGCTCGTGATCTTTTTGATTGCTCCATTATTCAACCAAGCTGGGTGGTGTTCACGGACGAGTTCGGATAAGTGTCTGGTCTTAGTGACTAGGATTAAAAAACAATAATTTTACCAAAAGTGATGTGTACCACGCAAAGGCAATGCTTTTCGGACGAGAGTAGCACGCACGTGATTTGCAAGAGCACAAGTGTATCAACTGCTACCTACACTTATAATAAACGAATGACAAGATAAAGGTCTCCAATCTGGTTGTTACACCGCTCCCCCACAACGAAAAAACACAGTCACCAGTGTTCCGTACTTCTCTAACACACACCACAGTAGTGCTGAATCTCCAAGGACAACACCTTGGTTAGACCACACCACCAGACCTTTTCGGAGCCACACCAATTCTTTACCTAAGATCACTTCACAATAATCTTTTCGGTCAGAATCAGGTCTATCTCCAAGGCCCCACACTCCCCTCAGTGACGTTCCGCCCTGGGCGCCACAAATGTAATACGCTGGGGCAATCTTCTTCCAACGAGAGTAGCAGGTATGTGACCCGGAAGAGCAGAAGAGAAGGACATACTCCATGAGCCGGTGACCGGTGAACACCGGTGGTCACCGGCAACCACGATGAAACCACTGAACTGACAGAAATGTATGCTCGGCAGAAAGTGTTTATTTCGCTGATGCATGTTCAGAAATTCCGCTGTACTCGGAATATTAACTATTACCAACCATGAACATCCCATTGAGCCTGCTCCAATACAATTGCATGCCGTTCAATATGCACGTGTCCGACGGGGTACTTCAAGCCACAATAGACAAGGTTATCCGCGGTATCCAAGGAATGATGACATACCAAGATTGGAAGCTAATTTTTGCTTCCCCATAAGAAAGAACACTACTGTAGATTGTGACAACTGCTGATGAGTTTATGGAATAAAACGTATCGAAAAAAAGCAAATTCGGTTTCACCAAACCAGATTCCTAGGCTTCACTTTCAATTCAAACGGATATCGACCCGATCCAGATAGTTTTAAATCAGTGATTGTCATCCAGTCACCGAAAATTCAGGCAAACTCACGACCAATTCTTGGATGCCCGCCGGAAAACTTCAGATTCATTCCCAATTCTTTGACACGAGCCGAACTTTTTTTACTAGCCCAGTCATCCGAGGCATAGCAGTGGAACAAGCAGTGTGAAAAGGAAAACACGTGTTTTTTCCAAATATCGTTGGCCGACCGATACTAACCCCATTTACGACGTCTGAGCGGACGACACGGACCACTGACCTGTCCATAGTGGAGAGAGGAGCAGTTCTGTAACAGGTGAATGTCGAGTGATCTGCATCTAGCGTTTTCTCAGTGCTGCAGGGAGGAGTTATTCTCAGAAGCACAAGGAAGCTTTGATCGTTTCACTGGAGGAACGCCGAATAAAACAGTACCTATTCAGACTGGAGTTTACAATTGTCACCGACCACCAAGCTAAACAGATCTCATGTAATGTGGATAAGTCCGTCCTCAATTCCACGGCTGCTGTGACTCAAAGACGAAGAACTACCTGAGCTGCCTAAAACTACGACGTCCTGTATCGAGCGGGCTATACCGTCATAAAGACGGATTTTTAGCCACAATACTCATGATTTACGGAACAAATACCGCTTCATTACTGCAACAGATCTCAACTCCTCGTCAAAATTAAGAGAGCAGACAAAAGGATGCCAATAATCGGTGACTTTGGCGATCAGAAAGAGGTGTCGACCCGAACTGCAGCGTGATGTTCTTCCGTTTTTCGAACTGTAAGGCGAATTAAGTATCCAACCCGATGGTGTCCTTTGTTGAGGTGACCAACTTGAATTCAATTTTCATTTCACAAGTCGGGTTTGGTACAACTGCGTTTAGGCCATTTGGGTGTGAATAAAATGAAGTCACTGGCTTGACAGATTTGTCGGTGGCCGGAATTTGATGCGGACGTTTGCACTTTGGCAATGAACCCGTGGTCCGAAAACAAGGGGTTTACTGACTCCTATTTCAGATGTCCAGAAGTGTTTCTGACCAGTTGGCCAAACAACTCGTTCGTAATCCAGGTTTTACGGAAGCGCCTCAATCGAGGAGCAATTAGTCGGGTACTGGTTACCGAAAATGGATCGTAGTTCCATGCGGTGAAGCTGAAAATTGGCTTGAGAAAATCGGATTTTGCCATTTTGGTACAGCACCACGCCACCCGTGCTTCAACGGTGCATCGGAAACCTTGGTGCGACCTGTGAAAAGTGCGCTGCAATCAGCGATTCCCAGATTATTGCCCGAGTCGGAGGTGTTCCTGAAGAGTTTCTTGTTGCAATACCGAGACGCAGTGCACACGACCACCAAGGAGATTCCAGCCGTTCTGTTCATGTCCTGAGAACTACGGTCATCGCTGACATGTCTTGTTTCCGGCAACATCACACAACTCCATGGCGACGAACTTCGACTAACTTGCGGAATCATCTCCGGATAACGTGGTCAATCGATGGTCGAGATTTACGTAGGTCGATGATGAATCGGTGCACCGGTGCCACATCTGTCAAATCCATTTCAAATGGCGACCGCCAACGTGGCCGATCACACTGCTAAGACGACCGAAGATCCAGATGGTGACCGTGCAGATGACAGTGATCCATTTATTCCTCCAACCAAAACGACGACTATGGCGGCCGAGCCATAACCACCAGCTCCAGCTCGGACATCAGTGTGACTTGGGATCCCAATAACGAGGAGAACCTGATAAAGGACAGATGAGATGATTCAGTGAGCATCACACGTGATATGGCCAAGTATATTTCCGAAGCTACGCTCGCGTTTAGGATCCTCAACCAATCAGGATTGCCGCGGACGGGTACAGGTAAGCCCACTGTGATTGATCAAATCCTCACCTGCCAATGATTTCTTTTGCTTCATCATTTATACAAATCAGTTCAAAAATAAAATTATCGTGCTATTTCGCAGCCTGGGCCTTCTTGCCATTTTAGATTAGGTGGTTTCGAGTGGGAGCGATTTCAACACATCCTATCAGTTTGTGTATTGCGAACATCAAAAGAAGCTTTATCTCTCTCTCTCTCTTATCTGACTTGAGAATATATATTTATATTGGAAATCATAACAGAGGTTTGGTGATTGGTAATATGTAGTTGAGTTCTACATGATGCAGTACCATGTAAAGCACGCGGCTTTCGTTCAGCATAAAAAGCCAAATGAGTCACTCATCTTTTTGAACCTTTGCATGAGGAAATACTATCATTGGTCAAATTCAAATGAAACTTAACCTTTTTCTGCCCTGTTATTTCATCCCTCACCCTTTAAGTTTTCCTTGGTAGGGTGCATTTTACCGTTCCCTTCACGACAACTTAATAGGTGAATGATAATCATCAGTACACTTTTGTCGCATGAGACCAACATGGTTCCACAACGTATTTGATTTGAAGTTCATTGCGGGAATGCATATTATTTCTTGTGTTATAGGGTTTCACCACTTGCAGGTCAAGATGAGAAAGTGTATCATATTGATGTTTTAGTGACTAACGGATTGAATCGACTGACAGACGCAATTTTCTGCCACAAATTGTCATCATCATATTTGAGGTGTTCACTTGAAATGAAATGTATTTCCGTTCTCAATTAAAACACTAACTCTAGTGAGAAGACTATTCTGCCTTCGGGTCATCTGTATGTTCATTAAAAAAATGACAGTTTGCATATGAAGAATGAGGATTATGATCATATCGTGGCCCGCACAATAACAGGTTCAGCGGTTACTCTCGTTCAGCGTTTCTGAGTGGGAACAAACCCAATTGGTTCTTTCGGCTCAGATGACATTGAGCATTTGATTGGATCTTCGGTTTGCTTCGTTCGCTCTAAATTTGTCCTCGTTTCGGGATAGGCGAAAACGTGCCGGCTGTTTGAAAAATCTTCGCTCTGTAAAGTAATGCAAAAAGCTGTCTGTTGACAATGACCCAGATTCGAAAAAAAATGTAAAATGGAATATCGATTTTTCTTTGTGCAGAAAATATTAAAACTGTTCCGAAGTGTCTATACGTCAGGAAGAGGATGCACTTTGTACCGTGTACCCATAATCCAATGAGCTAAACGGAATAGACACCTTAAGCTATTGGTGTAATCATGACTGACAGGTCAATGGATAGTGGCCGGACGAAGTCTTGTCTCAAAACCAGTTGATGGGCAACATCGGATTCTATTCACTGTGCCCAGGGAGAAGACACTCCCGTGAATGAAAAAGAAGAGAAACAGTTGACCAATCTAAAAAGCTCCATTAGATGGACGAAGGAGTAGTGTACCCCGGTTTTATATCGACGGCTAGAGATCATCGCAAATCATTGAACAGCTATGGCCCACGTTTCGCTTTCTCCATTGGAGGCATGGGACTCAGGACTGAATCCAAAAAGTGGATCGATAACAAAGCATCAGCAAAGACAAGAAAGAATACTTGCACAAGCAGATTTCACGCGACCGACCAGGAGAAGTGCCTTGACGGTTGCATCTGTTATTTTCCCGTGTTGGTTTAGCACCCAACCATTTTCTGGGTCAGAGTTCCCAAATGAAAAGTCCGTTCTGTCTTGTGAGTAGTCGCAAAGTAAAATGTGCCCAAAAACCTCCATTTACCCTTCGGGAAACTGTCATTATTTCCCTGCTCTTTAACTCTCTCACATCCCAATTCCGAATAGATATGAGGAGCCATAACGAGTCGTGACCATGAACTACTAAACTCTCGGTAAAGGTAGCAAATACGTGACAAGGAATTAGAAGAATCGATTCTCAATCCTAGGCATTTGTCTCCATTAGCTGATTTCATCATCCGCACACCTCGTAAAAAGGAACAACAGTCTGCCCTACCTGGAATTCTTCAAAATGGATGTTCATCGTGTCCTCGAAACATGCATACAAAACCCAACTTCAATGTTAACACTTTGCTCACCAGCTACGAACTGAGTTTTTCGTTTCACTCTTCGCATGACGGGTCATTTGGTGTCTAGTGATTGTGGTAAGGCTGGCGTTGGCATCATTCTCGGCAAGAAAATTCAGGTTGTACTGCTCGACTGGATTCCATTGACCAGTCGTCTATGTGCGATTCGGGTGAACGGTACTAGACTGAAGAGTCCATGCCTGGTTTTCGTTTATGTGCATGCCCCAAATGACTGCAACTCGTCTGAGGCTAAAGACGAATACTCCCATGATTTCATCAATTGCTCCGTAGCATGCATTCAACGGACATCATGGATGTTGATGGTGAATTCAGTTTTCAAGTTGGAAGCCTAGAAGAGACGGAGAGAAACAAATTAAACCGTTTCGACATTTCAACCGATGGAACCGATAACGGTGACCGACTCATTCAACTATGGCCAGACCATGGACTATTCCTAGCGAGCACAATATGCTCCACCGAGTAACCTGACACCCTGCTGCGTCTTCACAGCTTTGAACTCAGATCGGCCATATTGCTCTTGGTTACCGCTGGCACGGATCAACTCTGAAATGCTAATCATTTTGGTCCCGTCTGTTGTCAATGATGATACAGTTGTCTGAGTGAATCGAAGCATACTTCTGGTCGATGACCGAAAATACAACAAAGATAAAAATCCTCGTCGGCTACTACTTGACGATATCAAAGAATGTGCCTTTAAGCAGAATTATCGTAAAATTTGAGATTGACACATTCTGCTTTATTTCACGTTATTCTCTTCGTTATAGTACATAATGGTATCGTACATGATACCGTCCAGATGAAAAATTGAGCTACGTTCTATGCATTTTGATGTTCTCACTACGCAGTGGTTGTGTGCGGGGTTCAGCCTATTCAATCCATTTGATTTCAAATTTGGCGTCGCGCAAAGGATTCAAACCATTATTACATCTGAAACGAAACCTCTTGATGTAAGTTCTAAATCCCAACCGGTTGACGACTGCATGGAATGTTTCAATATTTCGTATTTGGCCCGAAACTATTTGGATGATGCGAAGAAACAGTATATTTCGTTCATCCCATTTGCAGAAATGCATAATCTCCCATGAAATCTTCGTCCTTTCCGGATCCTACCATCAGTCTAACACACGGCAAGTTAGGAATCATTATTTTATGGCATTTCAAGTCAGTCAATTTCACTGCTGCTGAGAGCCAATTAAAACAGCCTCACAAGACTAGAAAACTGATCCGTTCGTGAATTCATTCTTCAGCGGGAGACACAGGCAACGGAGTGCGACTAAGGTCTTACATGGGAACATCAACTGTGCAATTGCTTGATTGTAGGAATCAACCTTCCAGTTTTGAACAGAGGCTGCTGCTTGCAACTGATCAGACTCTTCATCACGTTAGCCGAATTCGTGAAAAGTATCGAGAAGTAAATGCTGTTTCGGAGTCCACACTGTTCATTTCCTCCAAAAATCAAGTAGTTCGGCACACTCAACATTTGCCTCATTTTACCAAGCCGATAAGTTGTCGTAGCAATCAGCCCCACTTGAGCGATCGATTCTTTCGAAATCTTAGCATGGATGTTCTGATTTTGGCAAGCGTATTTCATATGGTCAATTACGTCGTTGTTTCACATGTCTCCGTCGATAAGCCACATGTTTTGCCTGTTTTAAGTTTGGTCACAATGCTAGTGCTTGTAGAAGCAGCCTAGCATATCGACAGACGATCCCCTCAGCATCATCTAACACTTCTTTACTTCCTACCAGGTTTTCGACACTTGAATTAGCCCTCTTGTCAGAGGACGTTCCACATATTACCAGAAATAGCATACTCAAGCGCGTAGTTACCACACTTGTATTGTTGACACTGGGCGTATAGAATCCATCACTTCACCTAATGCTATAAATTGCGTTTATCCTATCGATAAGAATAATCCTACTAGTGTGAATACTCCAGGGATTCCTGGATACAAACTCCCACATGTCGGTTCTTGTATGGTCCTAATTGAATGTAAGTTTTTGGTTTCTGATCCTGGACTTCTACTTCTTGGTTTGAAATATGTTTGGGAATTTCGCGTTGATGTCGTTCTCCTACATCCTTCACGCGATTTATTGGGTATACAACAGGTTTCTGGTGAAATGCATATTCCTGGATTAGGGTTAGATATATCTGGCGATCTTATTTTACTAAAGCGCAGTATAATTCATTTTAGTTTGAGTTGCAGCAGGTATATACAGACTACTGTGGATCCATCTGGGGTAAATGCTACAGTCTTGTGATCACCGATGACTTTTCCCACTGGACAAAGGTATATTGAACAACTTCACCTACTGCTTACTTCACACAGACTACCCTCAGGAAGAGATTCAACCGAAGAGGAATTCTGTTTGTGCCAGTTGTTGACATTGGTACCAATTTAGCTGCTTAACTCCTGGATAATTGGCTATAAGATCTTTGTTGAAAAGTGAACCACACTGCCGTTCGTCACCCACAGTCTAATGGTCGTGCAGATAACTTTGAATGAAATGTGTTTTGTGATTCCCCATACAGTTTTTGAACCTGGTCTTGCCATTGACAATCCATTAGATATCACAAGTGTTCACCGAGTGGTACACGCCCATTATCCGGTTAGGTAGTAAGCAAAACTCAAGTGGGTTTCATTTGAGGCTTTTACGGCTGACCAAGATCCACCAACCAGATACCCACAGAAGAGATGGATATCTGCATCTTCAGTTGAGCTGTTAGACGCTCGCAGAATGATTCCTCCGGATTCCAGATATGACGGAAGACAGAGGTGCCTTTACCGCCAATTGATTGTGAGCCTGAGAAACGGCCGTGAATAGTAGTGGATTGTGGAGGTGGAAACAGCTGCAGCGATGAGCAGCAGCTACAGCGATTGGCAGCAGCTGAAATCTTATCCGTCTAAGTGAAAACACTTGTTCTAGAAAGTCAGGCGTTATTGAACTGTTCTAAGAGACACACGGCTCACTGATTCGAACTCAGTAGCGTCGTCTAGAATGTTGGGAGAAGGATTTTCAGGGGCCGTTTAATTGGCTTTTATCTCCGACAGGCTTGTTAAGAATCGTCATTCCTCCAACTGTGGTTGTAGATACCGGTCCTCTATCAGAAAAGGAGGTTCTTCCTGACATAGTCCCCTAAATGACATGAGACTGCTTGACCGGATGAGTTGCCTCCGTCTATTTTCAAGGATGATGGAGCATAATTGTTATTGGGCTGACAAAACTCCTCGATTTCGTAGATCACAGTAACAAGATCCAAAGAGTTGGAAATAATCTGTTATTGTGGCAATTATATAGAGGAGGATGGTGATTCCTCTTGTCAAAACCACCCGGGAATAAGTTCGGTTAGCATCACATCTCAAATGCTTGCATTTGTCATTCCCCACCACTCATCTACCACTCGAGAACAGTGCCTTATCGACCATCAAGATGGGTTTGTACTTGATCTCGGTTGTGTTGATCATATCTTCACTCTCCAACAAAATATCGAACACATGCACACATTTTATAGGCAACTACCATCCTTTTTCTTGATCCTTAAGCGATCTGGGACTCAGTTGACCACATAATCCTCCGACGTTGTCTCTCGTTTGAGGGTGTACCAGAGAAATTCCGTTCCAACATAAAGTCCTTTTATGTGAACAGCCTAGGTCGTGTTAAGTTTTACGGTTCTCCTTCACCCGAGTTCACCACGAAAAGTTGTGTGCATCGGGGTTACCCCTTTCTACTTTTCTCTTTACCTTCGTGACCGATACGGTCCCAGGTACAGCACTTTTGTCAGGTGATGATAGTAATATCAAACTTTTCCCTAGTTAAAAGGTCTTCGACCTTGAATATGCGAGTGACATAGTGCTCCTTTATAAAGATCCAGGTAAGTTGCAAGCTTTTTTGAGCAACAATGATTGGTATTCGTTTTTCAATACGCTGTTGAAGGATTGGGTTAGTCCCAAACTAAATCTTCCACTATCTGGAGAACCATAGGCTTGGTTGATAAGTTGTTTTCTGGGCAGCTGGATTTCACTGGGAGAACAGATATCTGTTCAGGTGTCACTGTATGCAGAAATTTCGCTTGACATTTGCCAATCTGAGTCATCTGTGGATTTGATACGAAATCTGGTCATCAATCAAGAGTCGGGTATACGCTGCAGCAGTCAAGCCCGTACTTCTCTGTGGTTAGGAGACATGGCCACTACGGGTGAGGAGTATGATAATATTACTGGTATATGGACGCACGTCCCCTGACGTGATTCCTCAGCACGCCATATTCGAGGAGGCGAGTGCCTGTTGGAAAATGAGTAAGGATGTCCAGTCCATGACATGGAAGAAAGAAATGAAAAGTCAAACCAAATCAAACCAAACTTGCACCAATCAAGACAGATAAAACGCTAGAATATGTCGTTCGTTGCAAAATCTTCCAAATCTAAGAATTGCAAATTCCTAAAGCACGTCACAAAGCTTCGGGGTAGTCAGAAAAACTAAATTGTGCACGGATGATGATTTTGGGGATCAACCCAATTCTACAATAATACTTGCTTCTTGTGACCGTCCTCTTTCATATTCACCCATTGAAGACTACGAAAACTATTCTCTATCTGACATTTTTCTAATTATTCTCGAGCCCTGATATTCTCATTCTTACTCTAGCTCGGATGGGCTTTCCACTGTAATTCTTGGGTACAGTAGAATTCTAGCTTGCGCAACCCATGTCAGCTTTGTCGAGTGAACCCTTTGGTAAACTGTTCGACGCAACTAACACAAGAAAACGCGCTCATTTAGCAGTCTTTCACTAGAAGAACTATCAGCAGTGAGAAACTCATTTCTTGTTGTCTTTAAACACACCTTCAGTCATTGTCAGTTTGCCTGCACACCCAAGAGGTCCACAGTTGATAGTAAAGATTCCTCAAAAACACCACATTATCCCGTCCTATTACACACGCTTCCAATCTGTCCGTTGTGTACTTCATGAACATTCTTCAGCCTCTGATTCAACACACAGACAGCTTCCTATTTATTGAAAATCCTGAAGCTTTCCAAGGACCTTGACCAATAATTAGGCGGCTATCTATCCATAACGAAAACAGAGCTGTCGGTAGGTCATGCAAATGACAGCCCCAGAAGGGACTAGACTTCATCCAAGTACAGTTCTCTGATTGAAGAAATACAATGTAAACCCCAAACATGACCTTCCGTGGATTAGTATCGCCCAAAGCAATAACTTTATTTTCAATTGCTTGCAAATCAAGGGAGAAAGTTGACGCAAACTTCCATGTTGAAAAGGGCTGAAGGTCATTCATGCCAAACTGCAAGTAAAACATCCACGGTATTGGTTCCTTCCGTAAAGCAGAGGCACGAAACACTCATAATAAAACAGGGACAGTGGGAAGGGAGTGCATGTTATGTTCATACTGTTTATTGTCGAGTCGATCAGTCGCTTTCACTAGATTTTTCACCACGCAGTGCAGAAATCTAGGAAAGGATACTAGTTTCCTGAGATCAATTCAAACAATTATGGATTATTCCATGGTTCTGTGTCCTTCCTCTTCTATATTCCACTGGAATCGGCAACCTTCGTATATTTTCCCTACTGGAGGCTCTCAAATAAGCTGACAATATTGTTCTTGTCAGGAAATTTCCGGCCTACTTCTTGAAAATCTATCTCGTTTACAGAATCTTCCAAGCCGAGAGGGTTTGAAAACTTATGTCTCCATGCACCTTGAAAGTTAGTTCATGAATTTTCGCTCATTTATTCCAATAGTTTATGTTTACGTTACTTCTGTGGTGGAAAATTGATGTGTCTGTCTTCTCAGACAGTTTTGGTCATTTCAGCAACTGAATTTCAAATTCAACTTCCAATGTGTTCTTCTCATCATGTTTCACTTTCCCTGAAATTGTTCTCGTATTTCGGAACCTGCACCTTAGCACAGTACTCCGTGGCCTTGTAATTACAAGTCATACTTCATCTATGATCGGTGCACTTTCGACCCTACTCCTTGGTCAGCATAATGTCAGGGTCATACGCATCCCTTACACACAGACGTAATTTGTCGCTCCCATTCATGCATTATGTCTGCATTCCGGGACCTTCCACCTAGAATGATTCCATACGAATGCTTCAGGAATTTTTTTCACTCTCTGATAGTAATACGTAATACAAACACAAATATAAGTCATTTCGGCCGTTTTCCACACGTAAGATTTACTCAAACCTAAATGGCAAATCAGATTGTATTTGTTGTACAGTGTGAGCATTCCCTATAATGTCAAATATTGTCGGCCTCCTTAACCTCGGTGAAGCTAAAGCTGTATTCGTTGAAACTTTCATTATCTTCTTCGAGTTATTGATGTTGTTAACATAAACAAGCACGGTGATTTCGACGACATGATAGATTTTCATATGAATCAAGATGGGTTTCTAATTATTTCTGTGTGCTGATTCTGTGCATATGCTTAAATTCATTTAAAACGAATAACATATAATTGTAGGAGAAATGTTTGCATTACTTGAAACTTACTATCTAGTCTGATATAAAAATTCACCCTAGCACCACATGAATAACCCAGTGAAGATTTGGCCAAAATGTCTATTTACCGGTCTTACACATTTTGACTTTATGGAATCATTTATATAGAACGAGGCTCTGGCTTTTTCACGTCCATTTAATATGTTGGGTTTGGAGTACTTAAAACTATTTTGCGTCCACAAAAAGGGGCTGCATAGTTGGATTTTCATTGACTTTGCTGTAGGAAACAGATGCACTATGCCCTGTTTCAAACAGATGGGAAATAAAAATGTCCATACCAACGTGCTCGAATGTTTTGCCCCAAAACACCAACTTAACTAAAAAGTAAAGTAGTATTAGCAATAAACTTTGGTAACGTCTCAAACTGCCTGCAACGGCGGAAGTTAGAATTACTGGGGTCATTGGACGATATGATTGTTGGGTCTTGCTTGTAGTCTGAAATCGCCTATGGAATCGGCAAATCACAGTGTTACTTTCTACCTCAGGAATGTTGGTTCCACAGAAGTAACTGAAGAATCAAAAATGAAAATTCATTTTTAGGCAAATATCCAGTTCTCTTTATTTCGGGTCTACTGGTTGCCAATGCTGACGGTATGCGGTTTTGCAGAATTGTAGTCCCACTGGTTGAAAATATCGCAAACTTTTAGATTTCGACCAAACTTTGCTGATCACACGCGACCCTAATAGATCCAACATATTCTCCAAATTCAGTGGTGCTCCTTAACAATAGCGTTAGGGTAGTCCGTTGCTCCTATTCAGAAGTAGACTAGGGAGTAAGCCTATTTGATATTTGGTGTGGTTTCAAGGTACATCCGACCATTTTCGTTTTAAAAGTATGCCGTGTTCAGTTATAGGATTTTCATACTCAAATAATGGTTTGGTTGACATCATGGTGATTAGTGAAATATATATTGATACAATCATGTTGGGCTTTTTATGAAGGGACCAAAGCAAGCAGAGCCAGGTATTTGTGATGCACCATTTTGTATACAATCAGAGGCGACCAGCGAGAGAAAATGTTGCACACAGATGACGCATTACTACTTCATGGCCATCGTACCTCTCCTTTGCTGACCTTAGCACGCCATGTTTACAAAGATGGACTCATAAACGAAACTTCATATGCTCGGTACGAAATTCCACTGCACATCATGCATGGTATTCAACAGCATCGTGATGAATCTTTACACCATCTAACGAGTTTTCTTTTCAGGCCATCGGCCGAACAGCTCGAAAATCATTTCTCGGTCAATCCATTGGGAATACTTTCTGTTGGTTTTGTGCGTGACGAGCTTCCGGTGAAGTGCAACAAACTCTAGTCCGTTGTTACTCAATTGCATGAAATCCTATGTCGCCAAGACTTTCGTGAATTCCTGTTTATGCTGATCAAAAATCTCAGTGAAAAACTAGAATGTGCAGTCGTTGGCAGCGCTCTGGGAATATGTATTTATCATTCCCAATAGTAAAATTCGCACGGACGGAACCTGTGAGTCCTGCTTTGGTAGTAACAGTGATCACGACTGTACTGACAACATGGAGAATGTTTAGCATCAAAATTACTGATTTTATGAAATAATAAATCTGCCTTCATTCTGCCACCTGAATGGAGTCAAGTAGTCTAGTCCACCTACTCACGAGGACTATCCAAGTGACTCTCTCTAACGTCATTGGATGTTTTGTTCAATGGAGCACGTTGCATCAAAATACGAAGTGTTCACAGTAAAAGAGAATATCGTTATACTTCCCATTGGCTTAAGTGAAATGGGTTAAATGTTTCATGTTTAATTCTAATTGACTTAAGCGAGTGCCACTGTTGGTTGAATCTTACAAATGTTTCACTACTGGTTCTGAAGCAAAACGCGAGGATTTAGACAACGTCAATCACCTGATACTCACAACACCTCACAATTAGATGGGCAACGTTGTTCCCTTCCACAACAGTCTGTTTTCCTTAAACAATTAGGTAATCCTGTGATCACGAGTACACCCAATCTCTGCGCTGTTGGCATTTTTCAGGGCCTTTCATCGACGTGAGGTTTGTTGGAGTTGCTTCCAACACATTCGCCTAACAAGCAATTCATATCGTAATCTCAAAATTTCTCTAAGCTGCTAATCAAAGGATTTCGAAGGATATAGGCGCTTGCCAGGTTTCATTTAGTTACTACACTGCTAAAATTTTGTTCTTAAATGTAAACGGCAATTAAGTAGAGGACGTGGATAGTTTATCATTGCTGACTGACACACTTGAGATCAAAGACAATTACATTGCGTCAATGATCTGGTCGCTACAGAGATAACAGGGAGTAACACTAGAAGTTTGTTTGCCTCACATGTATGGTCCGTGAGAAGAGCAAGGTTGCATTCATATGCTACATCGCGGAACTTTGGGTAGGAAATCGGAAAATGCGTGGTATCCACACACAATAAAATGTTCAGACCGAAGATTCATATATGTCAAGTGATTCAGTGGGGAAACTTAGTCCCCTGCAAGTTGATTGATGAAATATCCTCAAAACTGTTCTTCTGGCATCCCTTTCATTTACGTTAACAGTGCAGAGAGATCCGACCAGAAATTCGATTTGTGTGCAACGCAGCAAGTGAAAGATTTATTATTATCAAAGTGTGCTCATTCATCTAGGACCAATTTTTGTGGCCACACGCTTACCATCGGTGAGTTACACGAGTACGCTGGTATCAGTTGGATTTCCATTGGAAACACTGTGCTTGTGCATATCGCAAGTGATTTTAAACAAACGGGGTAAAACAGCTGCCTGCGGAGTGCCTTCGTGGGTAATCATGGTGAGTTCACAATGAATGTCCTGTGAACCATTAGTATACTACTGAGAACAATCTTACTGATAACGTTTGATGACTCACTGCACATCACTTCCTATATAATTTTGTGTTCAGTGTTTCAAATCAAAGGTATACAAACCAAAACGGAACTCCAATCCCGGCTACTTGCTTTGCGAATTACATCCCTGGTCATGGTTGGTATAAAGGCAGGCTTGTAACCAGCAAACAATATTTGGTAATATACATGAAAGGTTTGGGTGATAGGCAATACTACATCTCATTCGGATCAGCAGGGTGACAGCAAATAATCTACAGCCGGTCCAGAAGACAAAGATGAATTACCACTTTGTGTGGTTGCTATATTTGAATAGATAAAAGCAGTTTAGGGCATTTAAATTTGGCTTTACCAAAGAGTACACAGACTATAGAATGATGTAAGGTGATTGCCTACCCAGTTGTGAATGAATAAAAAATATGAATAATCTGGTGAAAACACCAAATTTATTGGAAACAAAAATATTTTACTGACTTCGAATCGGGTTCGTTCAGTGGTATGCTCCAATTTCAGCCAGTTAGAGGAACGATTGGACTTGGTGTTCGTGGTAAATTGACGAACTATCACACACATAAGAGCAAAACACCTAACGTATTTTTAGGATAAAAAGACCACAGGTATACAACAAATAGCGAGGCGATCACTGGATGTAGCACAAACCCCGATGGCAACAAACATATCTTCAGATTGTGAGCATTGAATAGAGCTAAATCTTGTTAGACAGAGCAATGAGGTTTTGCAATGAATGTGTTTGGTGGCTTAGTAACTTAGCGTCACGGAATTCGCTGACACATTTTGAATGGCTCATCTAAGTGAAGTGTATAACTACCTAGTCTCGAGAGAGAAAACCCAACAGGAATTCGTGTGAATACTCCACAATGTAATTTTGGTATTCGAGCTGATTTGCAAGCGTTCCATCCATGCCACTTGTTACAGGCGATTCCAATAAAAGTCATACGATAGTTGTTACCCTCAACAAAATAGTATTAGGTTGCTCTTCTGTTAGAGTAACAGAAGCCGCAAGCGTCCATTGCACGTGCAAAAAAACTGGTCAGCCTGAAGAAATCATCCGATCCAAGAATTTGCGCAACTAAAATCGATGTACCGAGCAATTCCAATAAATTCCTTGTCCTTCTCTTTCACAATGAGAGCTTAATCACACACACACACACACACACACACACACACACACACACACACAGACACGTGAACACACTGAGGGAAGAAATATTTTCATTCAGCCCAAAATCTGAGAGGCTTGTAATCCCGCAGGCTACAGACTAACCGGTGAATATGTTATGCAAACCTACACAGGTAATACACGCATGCACTACTGAGCCTCCTGAAAATGATGAAATATTTCCCCGATGTTGCTATGCCCAAGGATTTATTTTCTTCTTCACGAGTTCAACATTTCATTTTAGCAGAACCATTCAGCTTCCAGTTAGGTTACTTCATTGATCGTGATGGCTTGTGTTTGTGTTTTTGGTCAGGCCGGCAAAGTAGACTTATGGGTGCCATTTGTTGGGAAGACGCAAAATAAAATAGAACACAGAATCGTTTGTATTGCCAAAACAATGTCAGATGTCTCTAGGGAAATTTCGATCAAACAGTGTGAACCTGCTGTGGATGCGTGACCTCAGATTATTTCAAAACTGTTCTCTGATAACAAGAGAAACGAAACGCGTTTGAAAAATAGAAATTATTGTAATGACTTTCATGACAACCAAACACTTGATTGGCCACTCTATTTAGGTTTGAATTACATATTATTGTAAGGAAAACCGAATTGCTGGTGAAGATGTTCACGAGCTAGTGATTTCTGATATATTAGGGATTTATTAGTCCTTTCTGTTGCGTTATTATTTCGAGAATTCGTGCACGAGTCACATTTTGAATGCTGAGCGTTTAAGAAGCCGAGTCAGAATAAGGCGGATTTGCAGGCACGTTTATGGAAAGTTCACGTCTTCATTCTGAGTCCATTTTATTGTTGCATAGCTAGATAGATCAGTCAACATTACCCGGGGTGAAGCATAATTACCTATGAATAAGATGCAGGCTTATGCCAAAATGTGAGAAGGATATTGACTGCTTATCCACGTAGTGAGTGTGAACAAAGACATCTGCTACGGAGAAAAACGGTTAAAATATTATCCCAGCAGTCAGAACTTTCTGGAGTCGAAAGCAGTACATCTTACTGAGTTGAAACATACCAATATATACATGAATTCGCTGCAAAAGCCATACCGTATTATTGATGTTCAGTGCGGCAAAGTGCGGACATTGATCACTCTGCTTCCGGTTACTGATACATGATGTCTCCAAGTGAATTTTCCCTAAATGATGTGACTTCGTACGTATAGAAAGGAATACAATTCCGAGCCTACCAGGACTGTCTAGACAAGAATTTGATGACTCTAATTTTATTGACTCCGTAATATTGGGTACTCCCGATTACCAACATTTGACTGAGTAAATGATATGGAGTCGAATTATATCATACCATTTGTGGGGTAGACCCAAACTATCTAGGTTTGAATTATATATTATTGTAAGGAAAACCGAATCTTTAGAGTGCTGGCTGAATTTCACACATCTCGTAGAAGACGTTAGTTGTCTTCGTGTCACTGTCCAGGGTCACAGTAATTCTTACATAAATCTCAAATAGTTGAGTATTCACATTCAGAATGATAAAAATTTCCATTTACGGCAAAATATTTCATGAGTTTATGTTCACCAAACTACTGAAATCAAGGTCAATTCGACGGGATCTTTTATTTACTTTGACGGGAAACGTTTTAATACTTCCTAATAATAATGGTCACCGCCTTTATTGGTAGTAAACATTAAGTAGGATTTTACAGAAATAAGAAGGCTAAAAGCAGAGAGAGCAATCTTCTGCACTGAACCAAATATATGAGCAAAATCCCCTATACACGACCGCATTCAAGATGATGAGCGGCCAGGCCATTTGCATGATTGCTCTACCATTTCATGCTCTGTATATGCCGCAAATAATTTTTGTATGATACTCATCAATATTGCTGAGCTGACTTGTTTCTTCTCTTTGATGTCTGAACTAAAATCTCCTTCATTTAGTCAATCTTTTCCACCCCTCGAAATCTGATCGTATCTGTTTATTTTCTGGACGTTTTGCATGTTATTCACCTGCGAAAATGCATTTTCGGTTACATAATGATGACGTGAAAGTTCACTGATTCTTATATGAAAAGAACCATAGAAAGAGGACAACGAACGAATAAAACTCAAGAACTAGGCTGACTAGATATGAATATTATCGTAAGCCAGTTTTACCAGAATGCATGATTAAAGTAGACTCAAAGTGACGGAAAATTGAGAGCAGGTTGCACATCGTTGCGAATGTTTAGGATTATGAGTGGATTGACCACAACCTACCGAAAGTTGAGATATTCTAGGGAAAGTCGGTTAAACTCAGCTCGCATGTTACTGTCCATGGTAAACCCGAGGCACCAGAGCAAGTAAGAGTGTCAACAGAAGACATGTCGTGGTCAAACGGTAATGTTCCTCGTACTGACTGCATGGTTAGTTCCTGCTGTATTGCCTGATAAGCAGTGAGTGGTGAGAACAGTATTATCAGGAAAATGGGGACTTGACTCGTTAATATTGGAGGAATCTGGATAAATCAACTATTATTTAGTGAGTTGTGATGAGTAGTAGATGGTCAACCGCTCCATATGGTATCTGAGTGAGACCACAGCATCATACCACGATAAAGGTAACTATACCGTTTTACCCAGAACGTTAGTCGCTGTCATTTCATTTGGAGCCGAGAAAGTTTTCATGGAAATAGAGGAGGAACTCACATATTTGTTGACGATGCTCTTGAAATACACGACGTATGGCAACGGACACCTCGAAATCAGACGAAATGCCTATTTTATTAGAAGACAGGATTTAAGGGGAGAGAAAGGATGAAAACACGCAAGGAAGAAAAGAAGAGTTCATAGTGGCTGATCTAACACATAATACCTTGAGGTTTCGAATTAGAATGATGAGGCAACTTTGTGATTAGTATGGTATTGTATCTCGATTAGAGGGCATATTTGCCCCGAAGACACGATTCGGATGAAAATATTACTACAAAGTGATGCAAATTGCGCCCTAAACTGACAAGATTAGGATTTCAATGGAATTCATTCTTCATATTTCCTCCACTGCATCAAGTAGATTCAAATCTAGGTAGTTCAGTCGTACGTGGAGTTGGAACATCATTAAGAAAATTGGAGTTAGATGGCGACCGATTTTATGTAGGTTCATCTGCAACGGTCAATTGTATATCAGACTGGGCAACAAGCTTTCGGATAAGTTAGTGCTTGAGACAAAAGACCAAGCCTTGATCTCGCTACAAAAATATGCTCAATGGCTCGACTGGAAATTCTCTTTTGCACAGGATTGGACCAAATGTACCTATACCCTGGTCTCGAGGATCTCTGGATATAAATCCAACGGCATATTTCCTGGGCGGTTATGTTGAGATGAAATTTCACGAACTCAGGGCCGAGAACCTGGATGAGTTGGAAAGTCGGATCCAACCTGTATGTGATGCGATTCCAACATCAATGCTAGAGGCAGTTCGTCATAATATGATTCGACGGCTGGCGATTTGCCTGGTTCAAGTTGGCAGCGTTTTTTGAGCATCTTCTGTGACGGTGAATACAGTGCCTATCAGCAAAAGAGAACGAACTTTTCCTTTTGTTTAAAGCCGAGAAACGATCAAACAGTCTTCTTGTAGGCCAAAACGACCTGATTTTGCTTGTTGATCCCGGTTTTTAAAACCAAGTTTGAGGTACTCGGGGTCCAGGCTCAAATGTCGTTTTCGCTCAATCGGTCCAAGAACCATAGTGGAAAATGGGGCAGTTCAATACGCAACAGTCTCGCTTTACCCGCCGAAATTTGACGATGACAAGCAGTGGAACAGTCGAAGAGCTGGAACGTTTGTCAGAACGATACAGTCAGAACGATATATTGCGGAAACGACGAAGAGAAATTATTTGACGCCATATTTCAGGCAACATTTCCCTGATGACATATTCTCTGAATTCTCATCAGTTGGAACATATCGCCACTCACGGTGTGATAAACGGTTTCCTATGGGAGCAACTTTAGAGGCCACGAAGGAGGCGAACGGTACTGACAATAATAATTCTTCGCAAAAGGATGGTGCAATCCGTCCATGAAACAAGCCGATCGATTTTTATTTGTAACTCGTGAGTGATGTCGTTCAAAACCGTGTTCCAAGAACAGCCGCAACTAATTCAGGTCGCGGTATTGTGAGAAATTTGCACGGTGCCATTTGAAGTTTTCTCACCATGAAAAAGTGAATAGGTCCACAGTCAGACTGGAACCGCGAATACCCAACTGGACCATAACCAGTTGCAGATGTAGCACTAAAAATGTGCATCTCTACTAACCAATATACTGGGTATTTATTTACCAGACATCTATCGACACGAATGGGAGCTATAATTTTTTTGTTCTTCGACCATTTCATCCATCCGCCCCGCTCACAATCAACAGACTGACGGTCCCAATCCAGACAATAATTGCATACACCGCGAAAGGTCTGCCTTGCTGGCGGCAGCATAAGAAAGACCAAACCCAAGGGATCATACAATGTAGCCACATGTTTTACGACAGATAAAAAGCAAGAGTTGCTACAAGGCACGATTTACATTCAAGACGATCTCGCTGCGTCTCAACATGGTTTATACTGCAGAACGATCCATATCAAATAAAAATAATATGCAACAGTATTTTGCGACAAATATAACGGGAATTACAAAAAAATGTCACCGTGGTAAAGACACATTTCCAAACAGTTTGTTCTGCTGAGACAATATGGTTTATCATCGATGTATGGCTACGGCTTCGGCAAATCTCAATAACCTTGCATTCCTTATCACGTAGATGACGAGCGACTGCAGACGACCATACCTTTTGATTTCAAACTTTGTGAATATGCGTTTGATCTGAACTGGAGTGCATCACAAGACGTTGTGCCCAATTCGGAATGTGTCCAAATAATCGGTTAGACAACTGTCGTTCTGTTCCACCCACGTAGGTTGCTCCGCAAATTCGTAAATCAGATTAGATTTGGTGTACAGAGGTGGACGTTATTTTCAACGAGGGCTTTGAGGCCCTAATCGTTCCATGAACAAGTATTAGGTCAGTTGCACCTTATGTTTTAGGAAAAGCTGAACCAAGTCGCCGTTTGAGCAGACATTGACATCATCACATTTGAATGGAATACAGAGGATTACTAGTGATTTCCCTACTGAACAAGTATATATCTGGTAACTATAGGCCTGCTTTGCCTTTTGATAAACGTATGGGGATGAGCGTTTTCGGTCGACGCCTCTTTCAGCTGTTGCATTTCGCTATCAATCATGCTTCCGTGCAAATTCAGCCTACTCTCCGAAATGGTGTTCGGACCAGGATACGTTTATATTCCACCAGCACGAAGCTGTCAGTGTGCAAGTATAGGCTTGTTTAAGTTTCTTTTCTAAGAAGTCAGATTTGGCGATTTTTCCGTCATTCCTCCTAGTCACGGTAATCTCAAAGAAGGGAAGTGTATTGTCAACATCTGCGCCCATCGTAGTTCGTATGCTTGGATGCATATGATTGAGTTCAATCATATCGCACGTCGTCTATTCAAGACTTTCGTGTTGATAGAAATATCATCAACGTATATTTTGTAAAGCTGTGTAATTTAGAGGATTTTGCGCGCCTTCACAAGTTGGCCGAATCCAATTTTCCGAAACAATCGGTAACTGTTGTAGAGAATCTATCATTGGTTGCACTGAATGAACTACAATTGCGGGCTGTCTCTTGAGGTCTGGAATTCCGTATACCACCGAAGAACATAAACAGCATAGAGACAATAGCAAAATTTGAATATTTATTCGAATAACGAAAATTATTCAAACTCACTTAAAAAGATGCTCATACTTGGTTCCAAGCGGAGCTGGTTGACTTCGAACCACAGGAACTGGTAACATCGTTCAGACATCATTCACTAACCACATCTGAGTGCATTTTTAATAATGAAAATCTGCAGTTGCAAACTGACTTGGTAATTTTAAGCCCAAACGATGATTTCGGACCCCTGCTGACTCATTCGAGTGAATATGAGAAAATGGATACCGTTTTTGACTATCCCAGCAAGTTCGTGCGTCGAGATAACTGCGATGAACCTGATGAACTAGAACAAGCGGTATCGGCTGAAGTACACTGACTACTAGAAACACAGTTTACCAACTGGATCACAGCTCAACATCTGAAGCCGAAAAGAACTCAAAATCCACAATTGCATGGTCCACCGAAACTACACAAACCAGAAGTTTCACTTAGACAAATACTATAGATGATTAATTCATCACAGCGCGAATTGGCGAAATGGGTGTTGAAATTGCTTGAGCCAGTTCATGATTTAATGGCCAGAGACACTATGAAAGAAAGTTTCCTAATTGTGGAGTTCTTTGGGCCAGATCATTGTGAAAGGGAAACACACGGCTTTATTTGATGTCCAATCACTGTTCACGAACTTCCCATTTAGGGAGGCCATACGTATCATCTGCAACCACGTAGAGCAAACACACCAGTCTCATTTCAGGTACAACAAATACTATCATGCTCAAAGGTCGTTTCCTGTTCTTCCTTTGGCCGAGCCTACAGACAAATTGACGCAGTCGCAATACGGAGCTCACTGGATTAATTTTGTCAGGAAATATTTTGGCTCACTGTGAGGAAAATACGAGCTTTTTCATGAATGCTGTGTTGGTGATATAAGGACTCACGGCCGCAAAAGCCCACTGCACTATTAAACTAACCGGAAACCAGACTGTTCGGCTTGAAGTGGGGGATCGCATAAGGTCCCAGTATGTCAGATGTGGTCACCAGCCGAGTCACAATGGATTTCCTCCTACCACGAAAAATATCGTCCTTCGAGGAACCTCTGACCTCCGAAGTGTCAAGTGAAAGCTCTGCGCCATCGATCGCAGTTTGGTGTATCTTGCCGATGGAAATAGTTTTCTTGCCAGGAAACAGGAGGACAATTGCCATCAGAAAGAAGCAAATTCGTAGTGATTTTCCAGTGCCGATTTTTCTAATAAGTTAGTTTCATAATAAAGGGATTCCGAGGAAATCCTGGGATTATTGAGAAAATCTCAAACAGTGCATTCTGGTCCTCACTGTTGAGCTTGGATGATGGAGGGCAATATTTGGTGGGCTATCCGATAGCAAATCACATGATCATACATATGATTACCACGAATCTCCTAATCAACACGGAAATTCCAAAAATACAGTATGTTGATCTCTCTGTACGCCAGAGATGCCACTGCCGTATAAATTCTTGAATTCCTAAAACGGTTTGTCAACCAATAATCTGCTCAATTATATCCGTAATATATGTCCATTATATTCAGAAGGAAATGGTATTGATGACGCTGACATATTACCGCCTGCGATCAGGTCGTGGGAATGCAATCTGCATCACTGGCTTCATGAATTTTAAATTAGATTAATTCATTCTGGCCTATCGAAGAATGGACTATATGCTGATGTTTATCAGTCAACCATGGGTACAAGCCTAAAGACAGAGCAAGTTCATGATTGACGCAAGTAACACAAACCACATGTATAAAGAAGGGCATGAATATGCAAGAGGGGCAAAACATCCGACGCACACGTGAATCAGCAAAACAGAAGGGTGATACTAGTTAGAAAGTAAATAATAATTCAGATTGAATTTGAATTACGAGGAGAACGAGCAAGCCGTAAACAATACAGAAACATCTATGATCGAGACCTTTCTTCGTTGTCACGGTTCAGAAAGCAGGAGGCAAAAAAAACAAGGCTAAACACTGAAGAATGGAATTGTAATTCATCTCTGTTGTAAATCCGTAGTCAGTTTGATGTACTGTGTACAATCTGATGTTCCATCTGGCCCAGTCATCGATACACGGAAATACAAAAATAATCTGAATAGGAAAGCTGCTCGAATTTAACATATAATTCATTTAAAGTATGGATGAAGAAATTGAGGCGTTTGTTGGACTAGCTCAAATGTGAATCGACTACTGCAACACACTAATCAGGAAAAAAAGGAATGGTGTTCCTGAGTAGTAATAGGAAACGATGACGTGCCGAATGACGTGTAAATCTATTGTCCGTGACAAACGAGTGGTTCTCGAACCGTTTATCCTCCCGGTTTGAGTAGGCGGCTCCCCGTCTTCCATGTCGTGCGCACTGTTCCCCTTATGACAAAAAAAGTTTGAATATGACTTTAGACCATTGAAATTCTTTTGTTTTTGTGCCTATAACTGCTGGCGCATTTGATGGGTGGTCTGTTGAACAGGGCAAACCCATCCTTGTGGCATCTGGTCTGCATGCTGTATATGATAGTATAGGACCTAAACGAAAAAAAATGTGGTGCTTTAGTTGATCACAGTTTGTCACGTTGCCGTGGCAGAGGTTTTGTGTTGCGAACGCACAAGTGATCCTTAAGGAAGTCTACGAAAAGATTGTTGCTGTTTTGGTTACAGCAACCGAACCGGCCTTTCCCGGGAAGCCAGTCCGAATAACCACGAGCCTTAACCGGAGCGTCGGCTGTGGTCGAATGTGTGTGGACTTCAATGCGCGGTATACCTTCCAAATGCAGATAAAGTCAGATCAATTCCTTCGGATTTCATGCAATTAGAATGAAATTAGTAGATTTTATTTGAGAGTTGATACGCCAGTATATATTTGGTCGAGAGCAACCAGACGATGTGAATATACATTTGTCTTGATGGATTGGTACGAAATTCGGTTCCATAGGGAATCACTATCGAAACACAGGATCGCTTGTTTGGCAGGAGCACATGAAATGAGCACATTCGTGCAATCTTTTCACACAGTCATACAGCTTGAAATAGAACAGAATGGAACAGAAGCATCAAATTACAAATGGGAACATCTTAGCCATGAGTCATAGCTGTCACACACTCAGCTCGTTTCTTCAAGTACGCCGATGAAAATAATTCACTAGAGGAAACATTTCCGAGCAGCCTAGTCTTGCGGTAAACACTCACAAATGTCTAGATTGCATTCATTCCACTGTCAGATCACGTTTTCTATTTCTTCATTCATACATGAGTGTATGTTCCCCATGTTTGCACATTGTTCTGCCGTATTTATTTCCGTCTTTTGAAAAGAGACTACATCACTGTTGATAGAGGTCTGTACAGAATCCGTCTTGTTTCTGGGCGTATGCAATAAGCATATAACATCATCCATTTAATTTGTCAGAAATATCATTGCGGACTGTTCGAGGATGAATTATTGTCTGAGCCGTGAACACGTTTTGACGTACGAAGAGTTTCTTTATATGACCAGTTAAACAGGCACAAGCCAGTATAACAATAAATTCATGGAAAAAAATCGAAAAATAGGATTTGGTAATTCAGGAACTTGCAATGAATGCGGCGTGAATACTGTATCAGCAGATTTTCGAATGTTCTCTGATAGAAACTTCCCATGGGTCTGTTGATATTTTTAATAAAACATGTTGTCGAAATGACAAAGCAGACGCGACAGAGCGAGTAGTCTTGTCCATGACCGAATCTCCGTTATTTAGGTTCCGAAATCCTGTTATGTTGTGAAGGACAGTTGATCATCTAGAATAATCTCCGTTCAAATATAAGGTGACCTATCCACAGCGAACACTGAGGAGATGGATCAAAGAAAAAGATCTGTCTACAAGGACACTATCTATTCTGCACTGAAATTGTTCCAGAGAAGTACAAGATAAGCACAATGCAAACACTGTTTCTCGGGCTAGAGTAGATTTGGACGACAGAGCCACTGGAGGGAGAAATCATTCGAATTATTGAAACGCTGATGTCAACTGCGTATCCAGCATTATTCCTGGCAAATTATTATCAAATCAAGCTGATAAAGAATAGTCTTGGATAGTCTTGAATAGTGCTTGGAAATAAACTTATAAATACCTCTAATATGAAACTTTAGGATCAACCAAATCAACAATCGTTTGAAGCCAACTTCCCGCGAATCTACCATACTGCCGAACCGGTTATTATGTTCACGTTATTCCCCGATCACACGTCATACAATGGTTTAACACATTCACATGTGGCTTTAGAACGAAACTCAACACGATTGCGTCATCGATCGATGAAAGAACAGTGACCACCTCAAATCGTTCAGAGACAAGGCATTACGTCACTGCCAGTCAGACAGTCATAGTGATTTCCCTACTGGAAAAACTAGAAAAATATTTTCTTCAATGAGCGACGCGACACCATCACGTGATTCAACGAAGTATATAAAGCAATAAATGTAATTCAATCAACATGATTACTCATACCGCTGTCGCAACAAATCTCACAAGATCCAGGTTATATATGGTCACGCAACTCAAGTTTAGATCAACTTTTTGACTGCTGTCATTATATTCACTGATATTTGAACGTGTCTATCTATTTGACGCGAGCATCGTTATTGATTGGTGATAGAGGTAAAGGTGATGTGAATGTGGTGATCATTCATGCGACAGACGCGCCCAGAAAGCTGGCCAACCGGAGATGACAGGCAAGTTACAAAACAATTCTACTACGTTTATAGAATGCGAATAATGATCGTCATACGTTTTTCCCAATTTATAATTTGATAAGGTGAGCTCTCAGTGAGAGATATGCACATGTTCATTATTTACTTGCTAGGACATATTGGAAGATAAATGAGAGGAACGTTGTTCATATGTGGAACTGAACTTGAAGTAATGGTTACCAGTGTTGTACTGACATGTTTGTTTTGGTTCTTGTTTACATTTGAACAATATTTTTCTGCAATTACTGAGGATTCATCTGATTTTGAATATACGGTTGAGTGAGGACACTCGAATATGGCATCAGAACACCTGGTAGCGAAACAACTATTTATAACTGTCTCATCTGCGATAAAATATTACACGCTTTGGAGATTTTGCACACGGGATGATAGAAAAGCAGGAAGATAGTCTATAATCTTTACAACTGCGATTTACAAATTCGTGTCCGTACAGTAGCGGCGTTATCAGTGTTACGACAGATATTGTGTTGATAACTATCAGTTACGTGGGGTTATTGATTACATAACATTATTTTGTGTGTTGCTTCTGAGTACATAATGTGGTGTTCTTTCGGGCGGATCAAGACTCCATCGGCGGTTGCCGAGTTCTGGCCTCTGGCATTTCTTGTTGCTCTTACTTTTACAGTTTATATGGGAAGAGAGGCTCCATTATTATTGATCGAATTATCCAATTCCATGGAAGAGATGGTAATTGTCGCTTGTCAGCTCTTCACTTGTATTTTGTTTAACCGACTTTGGTGATAAGCCTGTATATGTCAAGACGGTCTTCCTGTTGTTCAACAAACGTCACCTGCCCCACACTGAGAGCTGGATATTCTGCGTTTCATTCGTAAATTGAGAAATAGTCGAGAGGTGAACAAAACATGTATTCCGGCAGCGTAATAACATCGTCCTGACTTGGAATATGGAGAACGGGCGATTGAGACCGACCTGCCACCTCTAAATTGAACTCATGGGTAGACAGATTGCTTTTCGACTTCTTGATGACAAGGTGTGCTATCGTAATTCTGCGTAACATTGTTGATGGAGAACCCGGGTTGTATATTCGGAATGAGAAATGATTTCATTTTTTCTACGTTTTATTTATAGATCAGATCTTAATTACAATAGTGGTCAATCAATATAGAAGTTGCCTTTTCTCTCTCAATAATACGAACCTGTGGTAGCGTGTGCATGGACTTGATAAAATTTCCTTATGAATAAGTGAACGTCTTAGTGAGCCATCAGATTGATGTGAATGTAATGCATCCGAGAAAAGCAAACAATATGTGGATTCTATTTCCAACGTGATTTTATACCTTAACAGGCCCAATTGAATTCACTTATTAGGTAGAATGAATCCATCCAGCTACCAAATCCTAATTCCTATTCATGCTTTATCTTAAATTTATCGGGGAAGGATGCGTTTTAGTCCAGTTCTGGACATGAGCACATTGCTACATCATGTGATAGAAACGTGATGAAATGAAAGTATCCAATCTAGCCCATTGGAGGTCATATTAATTAGGCTGAATGTTTTCATTGAACACACAAATGCGTCCAACAAGAGGGTTTACTCACTCAATGTCTCTTTTCTACCAGTGAGTGCCTTCCGAAGAAACTATCAAAAATATAAGGACATTAGATAGAAGAATGAGAAAACCTAGTAGATTATAGGGATAAACCAAAAAAACCCTTGTGCTTATGTATAAACAATATCCAGTTTCAATTTCACGGAGCCTGATCGCATTAAATAAAAGAAATTTAAATAGCATCCTTCATTGGAACTGAATGAGGAGATTTGTGTATGGCCTAATTAGAGAACGGTTCAATCTCTGAATATCTCAAGCAGATTCACATACACGGGAGTATTTTGTGCTAGGCTCATCATCAACATGAGCAACATCAACGTAATGGATTTGGTCGCGTGAACGTTGAAACCTGATTCAATTAGGTATTTCGCAATTGAAAGTGGCCAAAGCTCTGACGTCATTCTGTGTGGCCGCATTGCGCGGAGTCATCGATTTTTCCAACCATTTGGGTATGTTCTCCGACGCTGGTTGAGCCAAACAGATACCCGTTCTGCCTGTGGATGCGTCACCGTAGCTGTAAGCTGTCTGATATAAAACATGTGAGACATTGGGATCGGCAAGACTGGCTGAATAACTTTTGAATCCTGTCCTGTTGGTGGTCAGTAACATAAGTAGTTGCACCACAGTCTACGAGTGTCCTATGGTTGACCTAAGGTATAATTATATATTTTTCAATAAAGACGCTGTCACCTCTGAATACTAAAACAATCGAAACTTGCTTTTAGTTGACTGTATTTGATGTGTACCGTCAAGTGAAACTTACAAAGCTTTCTGCTTAATTGCACGTGTTCATCAGTTATTTTGGCTATGCACGGATCCTGAGTCCGTCACTTTGATGCTTTGCATGAAAATGACGCGACAACCCGATTATCGCTCCCCGCGACTCATGAGATGGAGAACACGGTTATTAGGGAGGAAAAAATGAGCGTGCATTGCGAGATCGTGATTGTAGAGTAAACGTGCAACGGTCAAATGACATCCGTGCTTGATAACGAGCCAGTTTGTGATGTGTATATTGAAGGCTTCAAAGAAGCTTAAGACTTTCGAACTTTTGGTGATCCTGTCAAATAAGGCGCATGTTTCCCAATTAATCTGAGTTGTTTATTATGTTTCCGGATAAGATTCCATGTAAGTTCAGAATTGGAAGATGTTTTGATATCATTTTTTTCTCTGTCAGGATGTTGTTATCCAATGTAGTGTCCCGTTTGAAAGATTTGATGTCGGAACGTATGTCTTCCATCCTTCATGCGTGCATTTCTTCTTCATAATTGCACTGTCTGATGCATTATCTTGTTTCAGGGACACCATTTGTTCTATTCTACCTAATTTCTCTATTACTCACGTAGAAGACCTAGTCAATAGCCTACTCTCTTAAGTTGTTATAATAATCAGATGTTCGGATGAAATGTTCCCACGCAGTATCCATCTCAAAGTAACCTGGGAAGGTCGCTATTTGCAATTCTCCAGTTTCGCACAAAAGACCCACAATCATGGTTTGGTTCGAATCCTCCTCAGCAGAGGGTGGGAAATCTGCATCAAAGAAGAAATGCAAAATGAATAGAAGTTTATAGGAAGAATGTTGCTGACCAATTGCTATCCTGATAAGTTCACCGAGCAACATCGAAAACCGAGGTAAGTATGCGGAAGTCTTGCAGCAGAAATCAGCTTCGTTTATTTGCCTAACATATTGTTTATACGAACTCCCGCTATCAAGCACGGCAGTAATTTGACTGTTGCACGTGCATGCTACACACACGCTCTGGCAATACATGTCGATCACTTCCTCCCTATGAATCGTGTTCTCCGTCTCATGGGTCGTGGGAAACAATACTCCAGTTGCCGTGTCGGCTTTATGCGAGGCATCACAGTGACGGACTGGTGGTCCGCGCATAGTCGAAAAGACTAACGAGCACATGCAACTAAAACGTCACATCTTCGGATTCTTCTATTGTGCAACGTTTATTTGCATCAGGTCACAAAGCTGGCCCGACCTAATCCCCTAAAATTGTGTTGCGCAATCCCAATTTGGAGCTGTGAGCATTCACCGAAGCGGAGTCCATCAGAATGCATCCCTCAGCGATTTGTGCACAACAAATGGTTGACACAAGTGTATGTTTGTTATGGCACCAACCGAAAGGACCCCGATCTCTTCCTATCCATCCCGCTGTTGAACCTTTCAATCTAACCCAATTAATTGTATCATTTTCATCGTTGTGCGATACATAAACTGAAGTGTTTTACTTAGCGGTGGACGGGAGCAAACGAAATAATTGCATCACGTTAGTTATATTATCCTCCAGTTCCCATGTACTTCTCAAGAAACAGAATTAATGTATAACCCAAACCTCAAAATATGATGCGGTTCCCACACTCGATCTGACGAACATACTCGTCATTAGCCGAAAACATTTCAGTATTGAATATTTTGTGGCATATGCTTCATGCTGCAAATCCATCAGTAATCGGAATCACGTCTCCCCTTTTACAAGTCGGATTCATCTTCAAGCCCTCTATGTAGAAAGATATTCACGACTCCAATGTATCCTGAACATCGCATCTAGATGTTTTGCTTGACATCAAATTTGGTTCACGTTTCTACTGGTTTGGTCTTCCCTGCACAAAGGAATGTGTTGAGGGAAGCAAATATAAATCACTAAGTCAAAGTGCGTGTGGATGCTTTGGGTCTCCACACACGGAGACTGAACATTTATGTTTGGTGATACGTCCAAACTCCAAAATGAATGTCGATGATTCCTCGCCGTTCAGTTGCTGATGTGAACTGACTGCCAACAATATCAGACTAGCCTCCACATAGCTTGCACCTCAGGGCTGAATGTGTCAATCAATTTCATAGCGTAACGTAACCTTTTGAATAATTTCACGATTATCACAGCAAACGACGCAGTTTTCAGTGCACATTCTGCGGCCTCAACGTCAGACCCACCATCACTTTGCATCACCTTAGGTATACAGCCTCCGGTTATAAACCGTATCATTGTCATGAAAAGATATTCGCAGTCATATTATACACGCTTTCCAAGTGAATTGCTCGACACCCATATCTGTTGTGTTCAATTATATCTACCTTGATACGAAACGGTTTGAAATAATTGACATCGTATTCCTCAAAGAGGTAGCTCCTACATTTCCATAGGAAATCGGACAAGAGTGTTATTACTTGAGCTATGGGTTGGGCATATTAAGCACTCATTGAGGACGCGTCTCTCGGTTGTAATGGCTTTCAAAATTCAGAAGTCTTTCTCGATGCGAGTTCAAACATGACCCGTGCCTATAGATCTTGAAATCTGGTGGTGGTGTTGCTTCAAATATTCAGTGAATTGTGGGCGAGCTGGTAGAGCTGTCAACCTACCATTAGGTGAACTGCAATGCAGAGCAGCTTTAGCATAAAGACATCGTTTACCGTCGAGCAGCCTTCGTTCAAACATGTTCATGTTGAGAGTTTTAGCGCATCTATCGGGATTTATTTCCACTAATATAATTTCTCCAAAATTGTGCGTGTGAAACAACTCGAACACAGTTCCCGTGGCTTCTGACACTTCGAACAAATATAGCGGTCCCAGCTTGACAGTAGTTGTTGGAGCATCATGAATCGAGCAATCTGAAGCCCTATAAAACCACCAAATGGATGAAAATATTCGAGGTTTTCTTGTTGCAAACTGCATTCGTACTGATTGCTTTTCTTGAAGAACATACATTTTGACAGTCTCTGTTCTTTCAGTGACCTACTCTAGATTCTGGTGACAAACATCATGAAGTTTCCTTTTATAAGGCAATAAAATGGGCACTACGAATGGTTATGGATCAAACAATGAAGCAAAAAATCCTAGGTAATCCCCAGTCGTTATGGGAACCTCGGAACGGTCATACTGAATAACTCACTTGAAACCTAATGCCTTATGGCCAACGATGATCTGCTGATGAAAAAGTACGTACTCGATTTTCATCCGTTCATCAATTCTGCTCGTAGCCTAAGTCTTTACGACACCAATTCAGTTAAATGTTGCCTATCTGTTTGAATTATCGCAATAAATCTTCATACTACAATGACAACAATCAACAGTCCAGACAAAAGTTATTAGTCATCGCATATAATACTTATGAAAAAAGTCAATGTTTCTTTCATCAGCAGCGCTTCTTAAGGACAGTTTGGCACAAAACGGTGAATAACTGGTGCCAAACGGATGAGGTTTCTTTTCACAAAACAATCGCACTACTTCGCACATCGTAATCTGACCATTAAGGAAGCCTACAGATCACCTGTAACACTTTGGAAACCTGATTTGTTGGAATCTCTATTCAATTCCAGCCTAAAGGGCTATGACATATCAACGGAACCTGAAGGGTTCTTCCACCAAATGATCAGTTGGATCGGTTACTTGTATAAGAACTTCGTTGAGTGAAATGCTCTCACGAACAGCCGCACAGTCGAATACAACTCGGAACTTTCCGGGCTTATTCGAACTTAAGACGTTATGTAGCCCGATATATTTTGGGAATCAATTGCTTCAAAACGAATGCTAGTGAAAGCGTGGGAGGTAGCGTCTGTGTGGTGGTAAACTGTCGTGTCCGTTAGGGCGTCCTCCATTTCATTGGTCCCCATCAGTTACCCATCTCTCCTGTAGCCCCAAAAATCTGACGCACGCATTTGTAGCCACTCCTGGGCAAACCACAAATTAGCCTTAAAACAGGCCACCGGCTCATGTCGAACAACTCTGCTGCACTCTGGGTTGCATTTGGATGTGCAAAGGCTGAAATGAGATCATCTGAATAAAGGCTGGATTAGTCACCGTTAATCTAATTTCCACTGCTGACTGGACAATCGAGTAATACAACATTCCTGAACAGTGCTGGAAACACCGCCACGCACACGTTTCCCGAGAACCTCTTTGAATAATTTTGAAAACATGCGATCTGATCATGCCAAGGCTTGTCCGGCAAGTGACGCTCCTCGTGCTCCAGTGGTCGAGGTGTCAAGACAACAAACTGGAATACTGAACTGTCGGAAACATGCTTGTGCAGCTTGTAGGAATGTAGGGACTCTACCATACGTTGGCGGCCTCACAATGTGGACGCTGTAGAACAAGAACTAAAACGTCTACATGACTTGTTTCTCAGAAGTCCGCATACTTAACTGTGACAATTGGTGCATAAATATTGCAGGACAAAAGATAGCTTGCTAAGTTTATCATAGCGATAAGGCAGAACAATTTTGGAGCCACGATGTCACATTCGATACTAGCAGTAAGTCCAACAGTACAGTGATGGCTTGGGAGCCAATTTCCCCCAAGACTTCTTGTTGCACGTTTTGAGGGCTTCCACAAAATCTCGACAGTGATTGGGATGATTAATTCGACGCCAATCTCTAAGAGATATTCAATGAGATCGAGAAATGTGACATTCTAGACATCGCTTGGAACTGAGTGGCTCGCTTAAGCCCCTTGGATGAGTCAACGCGAGAAGTCATAGGTCACGACGGTTACCAGACTGGATCTTTGGTAAGCCATTTCAGCTGTCAGCCAAACAAACGAAGCTCAGAAATCAGGAAGTGGCGAGAACTACATACTGCAACGGGGAGCTTCGCTCTCCGTTAAGCTTGATTGAAAGCGGTGATGGATCAAACATTCTGCAACTATGGAGTCAGAAGTAGCGATTAATGACTCCAACAAGCTATTCCGCCTCATTCTCAACGCATCGGATAGGCGCTGCAAAGGAGAGTCATTTCTGTGCGGCGCAGCCAGCCATCTTATACCTGAGCACAAGAGAAAAATAGAGTGACAAGTAGAGCAGGTCGATAGGTTCCTCAGACGAAAATCACGATGGACGGACAAACTCCAGTTCTCGGAGGGCAGTACAATGTCGGCTGTGATCCGCACAATACTAATGCGATTTCACAATCGAAAGTCAGCTGATTAACGAGAAAGCCGCTTGTGGACAGTATTTACACTATCGCCTTGCTCGGTACCGGACCCGACCTATTTGGGACTTGTGTGGCGCTCCTCTCAATTCCCAGGGTCTGTTTGCCGGTTATCCTTGATTGTTGAGTGGGCCTTTGTGACTATGGGATATATACCTTTTCCACCACAACCATGCGCAAGCACGAACGATATACAAAATCCCATAACCAGAAGTCTACAAGGCCGTAGGACCGTTCTCTGTTTCATCAGACCATCCTTGTTATCAAGCAGACTATGAAACGCGATTTTTCTTGTCCGATATTAGAAAATGTCAAAACGTGTCTGCTGCAGCCATGTTCAGTAGGTAAAGTTGAAGTGCAAACCTCTATGATGTCAAAAGTCAGTTCTTTATGAAAAGCAGTCAGAATATTGATAGAGTGTGCAACAAAAAAATCCCGATATTGGTAAATATTCACAGTCACTTTGCTTGATTTACAGTCTGCCAATCAAAAGTCACTCTCTGACCAATCAGAGAGCTCCTGGAACAAGGTTAATCAAAAACATCCAACACACAAGTGTGTACCAGTTTCTACGGATACAGGCTTACATAATCAGTACAAACATTCCACACACACGATTCCGCGCATCGCGAAATATCAACAACTGGTGGATATGGTAACATTTTAGACAAATTTAATTTCGTACAGCATGAAATTCAACACTAATCTAACCTGGTTCAGAAGCTTATGGCCCGAAAGTCGATGTTCAAATTTTGGTTTGTTTTTCCCGTTTGTTTCATTATCACCACTACTGATCCATGATTTTCGTTACCCCCGATGACTTTATTGTACCCAGTGTACCCAGAGGAAGCCGGCCTCAGTTTGCCTATTTCCGAAAATCATACTCCCAACATTTCACAATACACTTTTTCGTTCAATTTTCAGCCTCTGGGTTTGGAGACTTTTATGATGAACGCTTGATCACCACCCGTCACCTGTTCCTTTTCATTTACAGTTTTCGTGTTTGAACGTATCGCATTTCGTGTAAATATCCAATGCTCATCAACAATGCATAAATTAAAACTTTTTCTGACTGACAAAATGATATGCACCGAGGAATTTCACGGAACCTGGCATTCTTCTCAGTAGTATTTTCCCTCTATTCATCTCACTGTGGCGAAAATCAGTTTTGCTCCTTTTCGGCTGATAGTTGAGTTTGCTAGTCTACTTGAATCCTCCTTCACCACACACGAACTGAGAGTATTTGATTTTCATTTTGACGGTTATTTTACAAGACCACTCTCGGTCATATTGCATGGAAATCACACAATCACAAGACCTCCCATTCCACTTGATCCCGCTAGCCAGTGATTTAAACGAAGTACAAATTCCAAATGCAGTTCACCTCAGTTTGTACTATTACTATGGGCCCAGATAGTCACACCCAGTTTGTAACCTATATCGAAACTAATGTTGCTCATATTCAACTTACACGTATCAAGTAGAGTAGGACTGTATCCACCATATATCCTTACTCGTGCTGATGTTCAAGCTTATCAATCTCAACCCCACTGTCATCTACTTGTTGACCCTTTGAAACAGAAATGGGCCTACTGCAACTTCAAGAAACTCACAGTGGAGCGTTTAGTTTATCGGAGATGCAGGATATGTGTGCTTTATAATGTAAGTTGCAAGTCCCCTTGAAAAATTCAACTCATTCAATTTTGCTCACTGTCTACTTGTAGTCCAGAAAAATGAAAAAAATGTATCTAATATTAGATAAAATAGCTTCATTCAACTGAACATGTTCCTCGACTTTGACTTCTAAGACCTAACAAAGAAGATCAGTTCATGATCTGGAAGAACAATCTTTAACCGATGAAACCGGTCAATGAATATTAAACTCCAGGGGAGAAATTATGGGATAAAAGTCTCCATCATTCTAACAAACGTATTCGGCTTACTAAATTGTTGTTTTATGCAAGTAAATGCATAAGTCCCTTCTTTGTCATTGTTGCCTTGTTACGTTCTTTGATATCAGTCCGACGAAGAATATATTTATATATGCTGACTACCCTACATGATCCCATTGCCGTCATTTTTCCCTTGCAGTTTACCCATGTGGCGAGAGAACCATAACAAAAAAGCATAAGCAAGTTGGTTTTTGGAACTTATCATTCATTATTCTTTACTCACTTCCTGTTGTTAAATAATATTGATACAATATCTAGGGGAGGCACTGAACATTAGAGGCTCTCGAGTGGGGTAATAATCGACGGTGCCGACAGGTTTCGAACACACCAATCACCATAGGCGGATTTGGAATCCACCGTGATGATTATTCGACCAGCGACGGTCAGTTTAATGCCAAGTCCATAACCAATATGATGAACACGGTCGATTTGTCGCCCGTCACTTTCTTTCTGATTTATCTAACCAACCTCTCCAGAAACGTTTGTCACAGATTCTCTGAAAGAGCAAAAACGTCTTCCCGATTTATATGAGCTACGTAGAGATAAACGTTTATCCCCATTAGCTCCTCCAACTAAAGAGCTCCAATGATGATGATGATTGAACCGTTTTTAAATTTACTGTGCGTGTGGAAGAACGTTTCATCCGAAATCTTGACAATTATGAACGATTTGACCTCCCTAGCATCACTCATCTCATACCAATACGTTAAGCTTGTTTTTATGAGAGATTACCACCAAATTGTTCCATACGCTTTTGTAGGCGTATCCAACGGGGTTCTACCGTATCGTTTTTGAACACTACAATTTTAAAGATCCTGTGTTACCTATATTATGCGTAATTCCGAATGTATTCGCAGATTTCCCTTTATACATTTTGCAAACAATCGTCATAAATTATAACTTCCTCGACAAGACCTACATGTTTCCCAACATCTAAGCTACCTAAGCTAACTCACACTGGGATTTGAATAATATCAACACTTATTGAAAGAACAACCATACGTTATGCGTCTTCGAAGATTCGTAGGGTTAGACTGTTATTCATGCATGCGTTTTTAAATCCATGAAATTGTTCTAAATATTCTTCGCATGAGGCAGACCTTGGAATAGGACAAGTATCTCATGGAAGCTATGAAAACAGTGACAAATTTGCGAAAGCAGTTAGGCTTTACTCATGCTGGGATGCTCGTAGGCAGCTCATTCTTTGGAATGCTCAAAAGCGGTAACAAAAATGCCATGTTTCTCAAATACAAATGAGATCGAAAATCAGTCTGAAAAAAAAGTGCATTTAACTCATAAAGTTATAATCAAAGGTTGCTTAACTCTGCGTAATCCCTGGGCTTGCATTTTGCGGCCGTCGTTTGTCTGTGAGAAGTGGGCTTGTGTCCGGTTTTGGTTGAGTTCGTCAAAAGAGGAGTGGACGTCTCGTCTCAGCCGATGCTGTTATGCTATTTTCCTGCAATAGTCTGCGTTGTGCTCGCCCACTTGCATCGCGGCTAAAATATCTGCATCTTCATCTCATCGGGGAATTACGTCCTGAAATTCAAAAACCAAAATGGCAAAAAATGTAGGCGTTATCACGTCTTGTGTGATTATAACTTAAAAGATTCGACCAGGACGATAAAAATGCTAACGTTCAATTTCGTTGTTCTGCGGTTTCATTTACCGTCACTGAAACGAAGGGATATGTGATGCTGATATCAGTCAAATACCGTCCTTATTTGGGATTGATTGCGCGAATTTCCTGTTCTCATTCATATAGTCATTCTATCTCTAACTAGTGCAAGTTCACACTCTTGCGTCCCTACTGGCACATGCATTGCCGGTAACCAGGTACCTGCCTCACTGCGTGTCCGTGTGTATGACTTGCTAATCTGTGGTGAAGAGGCTGACGTGGTCCGACTGCAAACGCGCTTATTAGAAATGTGAACGATTAGACACGTGTATCAAAGGACCGTATGCGCGTGTGCATCAATAGAGTCATTTGGCTACGGATCAATACGAGTACAAAACAAACGAGAGTGGATGGCACAGTGAGGAAGAGGAAATATTCAGATTGGTAGAAGTTCCGGACCTAGACAGTCAGGCGTTACATACACATTTTATACGCGGTTTGCGATACCACCCGCTCAAAGCAGACAGTTATCGGTACCACACTTGACCTATTGCAAAGTAATAACGATCTCCACTATTCATTTTAATGTACCATACACAGGGATGTGAAGAAGGAGAACGGTACTGCAACCTTCTTGTCGACTGGGGCCGTGAACTGTATTCGCTAATGAAAAACGTCGCATACCCGAGAGTTTGTACTGCAAATTCGTTCAACGACTTGGAGGCTCTGCTATATAGCCACGTAATTCCGGTCAGTTTGCGGTCACAGAAAGTGCCAAATTCCATTCCCTAGTCTGTGGTCCCAGTACAAGCTTCATGATTCCATCTCGACACTAAAAACACAAGATGAGGAGTGTTTCTTTGGTATTCAATTAATCATCCCATTGAGGAAACGCCCCACTGCCGATATACGTCACCGAGGTTGCAAATGAAGCTACTGCTGACGCTCTCCTTCACGTCTGCTGAGACCCGGTTGACGCGCGAGCAATTCGATGGCGTGTCCGATGCAACGGGTGAACAGTCCGTAGTGAACTACGAATAAGTTTGCTCTCGTCAACCAGCCCGTTTCAGACAAACGCCTCAACCCAGGCCGGTCGGACAGGCGATTCCGTAACACAAACCAGTACAAATAGTTCGTTCTTTCTCGCGCACCAAACTCCACCTACGTTCCACCTGCGGCTCCCGTCATACAGGATGCAGTCCTTGTGGTAAGAATGTTCATATTTGCAAGGCATGCCGCCAATACAAATGTGTTGTCATGAATGCCGTCTCTCAGTATTCAGAAAATGATGACAATCCGGTATACACACTAGAGATTCTGAGTGAATCCAACCAATTCGTGTACAGATCAGTCCAGTTCCACTGTGACTTGGGACTTTCATTCATGTTGGATATCACGAGCTGCTTGTCCATTATGCGGGGATCCGCATTCGATTTGATTCTGCCCAGTTTACGATTACAATACACCGATGTGCGTATTCACGGTGTTACTCATCGTCAACTTCCACTGCTGCGCGAGTCTACATTGCTGGTTTGTTTGTAAAGTGAATATATCCTGATACGGCTCCCGATTTCCATAGAAAGTCCCTTGAGTTTACGGTTGAAGGCCCCGCGTACATTGGAGCAATGCGCAACAATCCGAAAGACATCCAGTATTCCGGTGGATCAGGTTGTTCTCCAGCAGTTGATCACACAATGCTCCAATAACGAGAGTTGCATGGCACTTGAACCCGCGAAGTTGGGAGTGTGTGGTGATGCGGAGCTCCTGAAGCACTAAATGTTGCCGTATGGTCAGATCGAAGGTGTTCTGAAGGTGCTTTTCCAAATGGAACAAGACGGTGTCATTGTGTGTGTGGTTCCATCCACGTGGGTGACTCCGATTGTGGTAAATCCACATTCAAAAAGACACGCGGCAACCACGAATAATCAGCAGAACTGCCAGAAATGCATGCTCGACGGAAAGTGGTTCTCATAAATTAATCTCGCTGATGCGTGTTCATAAATTCCGCTGCACTCGGAATATCAACTATCACCAACCATGAACAATCCATGGAGCATGCTCCAATATAATACATTGTCGTTCGGTATGCACGTGTCATCCAAGATATTTCTGGCCATAATAGACGAGGTGATCCGTATTAATAATGGGATGATAATACATCAGGATGTTTTGCTTATATTTGAATCCGCGAAGAACCAACACTACCGCAGTTTGTGACAGCTGCTGGAGAGATTCAGGGAATAAAACGTATCGAAAAAGCGCAAATTCGGTTTCACCAAACCAGATTTCCTAGGTTTCACTGTCAATTCAAACGGATATCGACCCGATCCAGATAGTTTTAAACCAGTGATTGTCATCCAGTCACCGAAAAATCAGGCAAACTTATGATAAATTCTTGGATGCCCGCAGTGCTACCTCAGATTGAATCCAAACATTTGACACGAGTCCAACCTTTTTTTCTGGCCCAGTGATCTGATGCAGAGCAGTGGAACAAGCAGTGTGGTCTTTTTAGAAATATCGTTGACCGACCGATAATAACCCCATTCGCGCCGTCTGAGCGGACGACACGGACCACTGACCTGTCCATAGTGGAGAGAGGAGTAGTTCTGTAACAGGTGAATGTCGAATGATCTGCATCTAGCGTTTTCTCAGTGCTGCAGGAAGGAGTTATTCTCAGAAGCAGAAGGAAGCTTTGATCGTTTCACTGGAGGTACGCTGATTAAAATGGTACGATTGTCACCTTTTATCAAGCTAGTCATTTTCCATGTAATGCAGATAAATCCGCCTACAAACCCACGGCTGCAGTAATCCAACGACGAGGCATTACCTGAGCTGCCCAATGCTACGACGTGCTGCATCGAGGAGGCAACACCGTAATGAAGGCGGATTTCTTGCCCCGATACGCATGATTCGCAGTGTCATAACAATACCATGTAATTACTGCGGCCCCTCCTTTTTTCCGTTAAAAATTAAAGGGAGCAGACGAAACGATGTTATTCATCAGTGACTTTAGCAATCAGAAAGGAGTGGTAACCCGATGCAAGCGGAAGTTGCTACAGTTCTTCCTACTACGAGAGGAATTCCGTATTCCATCCGACGGTGTCCAGTGTCAGGGTGACCGTCTTAAAATATTTTACATTGCGCATTTCGGCTTTGGTTGAACTGCATTGGGGGCCACTTGGGTGTGAATAAAATGAAGCCACTAACTTCACGGATGTGATGGTGGCCGTAATTGGATACGATCATTGTCACCATGACAAAGAACCCGTGGTCCGAAAGCAGAGAGTTCACGCTGACTTATGTGGCTCATGCCCGTGTACTGAATAACTTCTACTTGAAATGGCCAGAAGTGTTTCTTACGAGTTCACCAACCAACCTGTTCGTAATCCAAGTTTTACGGAAGCGCCCCAGCCGAGAAGCAACCCGTCGGGTACTGGTCACCGACACCGGAGCGTTGTTCTGTGCTTCGGATCCGAAAATTGGCTTGAACGCCAACGTGGTCAATCACACTGCTGAGACGACCGAGGATCCAAATGGTGACCGTGTTGATGACAGGAATCCATTTATTTCTCCCACCGAAACGACGGCCACATCTGCCGAAAAAAGCCAAAATAACTAGAAGCCCTTGAAGGAGGACAGATTTGATGATTCAGCGAGCATCACACGTGATAATGCCAAGTTGATTTTCGCAGCTACGCTCGCAGAGAATCGTCAACTAATTAGGATCGCTGCGGACGGGTGCAGTTTAAGCCTATTTTGATTGATCAAATCCTAACCTGCCAGGTAATTTCTTTAATTTATCATTTATGCAAATCATTTCTGGAATAAAATAATCGCGCTTTTCTGTAGCCTAGGCATTCTTGCCTATTTGGATTACGTGGTTTCGGGTGAAAGCTATTTAGACACATTCTATCAGCTTGTGTATTCGGAATATTACAGGAAGAATTATCTTTCCCTCTATCTTGTCTGATTGGTTCGCGGCGTCCGTCTTTTCGATGTTAATCCAAGTGGATTTCCCATTTCATACCATTCACGCTCCTCGTGCCAACATTAAACTCTCGGAATAATCATTCAGACTGGAAATCATAACAGAGGTTTAGTGATTATCAATGTGTAGTTCAGTTTTACATGATGCAGTATCATGTGAAGCACGCGGCTTTGGTTCAATAAAATAATCTGCATTGATGTAGTACAGTGTCTGTTCATGAACCACTTGTTATTGCATTGCCGGTCATTCTTGTCATGAGTATCTTCAAATGTCTACAGTATTCAACAACACGTCTTACGTTGTTTAAACCGCTTTCATTGCTTTTACTTCCATTTAGAATTCAGTGGATTACAAAGCTGTCCCAAATGTATAAGTCCATATTCGTCTGTATTTCTCTCAAGTATATTGATGTTTAAACAAGCATTTTGTTCCAACTTTGTTGAAACTCATATTTTGCGGAAAATCACCAACTTTATCTAATATTATCGTGGTCGAAGCTCACTGTAGGATTACATGTGGAGTTCTTTTCAGCGGGAACATTCTCATTTACTCATTTCATATTGTATTCAACTGACTGATTTTAACTGTTATGTACGAGTTTGCGTTCTTTCCAATCAAACGATGTACTATTGGCCAGCTTATGCAAAGGATTCAGATTTACTCAAAACTAGGATAAACACAGCTATCGCCCAGTAATTTGAAAATACCAGCTTTCAAAGAAAACCAAAACTTGCTTGAGCGTACCTCAGTGTCACTGTGTTTCACTAAATCGCTTGTAAACCGAAATTCTGTAGTTTGGAGGTGACAATGAGTTGCGCAATGGTGACCTCCGAAGAGGGACAGTTTAGGATCGGGTGAACCTCATCAAGCTGTTTCCATATCATTCGCATTCACAAGTCCATCCTACTCTGCGTAGAACACCTGTCTGTTATAGTAATAGGCTGCATTACGTTACCTCGACAACCATAGGAGCATCAGTTGAGACAAGAAAGAATACTTGCAACCAACAGACCTTACGCGACAGACCAGAGGAAGTTCCTTCACGGGGGCCTCGGTCAGTATCTCGTGTTGGGTTAGCGCCCCACTATCTTCTAGGTCAGACTTTTGAGTCAGTGGATACGGAAAGAGTATCCAAAAAAGTCTGTTGTGCATTGTGGGCAGTCAACAAGAATTATATGCCCAAAAATCTCCCTCTTTCCTTCGGCGAACACATTTCGTATTTCCCTGCTCTTAAGCTCTCTCACATCCCAATTCTAAATAGATATGAGGGGCCGCAACGAGTCGTGACGGTGAACTTCTAACTCTCGGTAACGGTAGCAAATATGGGACAAGGAAAAAGAGAATCGATACCCCAACCTAAGCCTATGTCACAATTAGCTGATTTCAGCATTCGCACACCTCGTCAAACGGAACAACAGTCTGCCCTACCTGGAATTCTTCAAAATGGATGTTCATCGTGTCCTCGAAACACGCATACAATACCCAACTTCAGTGTTAACACTTTGCTCACCAGCTACGAACTGGGTTTCCCGTTTCACTCTTCGCATGACGGGTCATTTGGTGTCTAGTGATTGTGGTAAGGCTGGCGTTAGCATCATTCTCGGCAAGAAAATTCAGGTTGTACTGCTCGACTGGATTCCAATGACCAGTCGTCTATGTGCGATTCGGGTGAACGGTTCTATACATGTGAACAGTACTAGACTGAGGAGTCCATGCCTGGTTTTCGTTTATGTGCATGCCCCAAATGACTGCAACTCGTCTGAGGCTAAAGACGAATACTCCCATGATTTCATCAATTGCTCCGTAGCATGCATTCAACGGACATCATGGATGTTGATGGTGAATTCAGTTTTCAAGTTGGAAGCCTAGAAGAGACGGAGAGAAACAAATTAAACCGTTTCGACATTTCAACCGATGGAACCGATAACGGTGACCGACTCATTCAACTATGGCCAGACCATGGACTATTCCTAGCGAGCACAATATTCTCCACCGAGTAACCTGACACCCTGCTGCGTCTTCACAGCTTTGAACTCAGATCGGCCATATTGCTCTTGGTTACCGCTGGCACGGATCAACTCTGAAATGCTAATCATTTTGGTCCCGTCTGTTGTCAATGATGATACAGTTGTCTGAGTGAATCGAAGCATACTTCTGGTCGATGACCGAAAATACAACAAAGATAAAAATCCTCGTCGGCTACTACTTGACGATATCAAAGAATGTGCCTTTAAGCAGAATTATCGTAAAATTTGAGATTGACACATTCTGCTTTATTTCACGTTATTCTCTTCGTTATAGTACATAATGGTATCGTACATGATACCGTCCAGATGAAAAATTGAGCTACGTTCTATGCATTTTGATGTTCTCACTACGCAGTGGTTGTGTGCGGGGTTCAGCCTATTCAATCCATTTGATTTCAAATTTGGCGTCGCGCAAAGGATTCAAACCATTATTACATCTGAAACGAAACCTCTTGATGTAAGTTCTAAATCCCAACCGGTTGACGACTGCATGGAATGTTTCAATATTTCGTATTTGGCCCGAAACTATTTGGATGATGCGAAGAAACAGTATATTTCGTTCATCCCATTTGCAGAAATGCATAATCTCCCATGAAATCTTCGTCCTTTCCGGATCCTACCATCAGTCTAACACACGGCAAGTTAGGAATCATTATTTTATGGCATTTCAAGTCAGTCAATTTCACTGCTGCTGAGAGCCAATTAAAACAGCCTCACAAGACTAGAAAACTGATCCGTTCGTGAATTCATTCTTCAGCGGGAGACACAGGCAACGGAGTGCGACTAAGGTCTTACATGGGAACATCAACTGTGCAATTGCTTGATTGTAGGAATCAACCTTCCAGTTTTGAACAGAGGCTTCTGCTTGCAACTGATCAGACTCTTCATCACGTTAGCCGAATTCGTGAAAAGTATCGAGAAGTAAATGCTGTTTCGGAGTCCACACTGTTCATTTCCTCCAAAAATCAAGTAGTTCGGCACACTCAACATTTGCCTCATTTTACCAAGCCGATAAGTTGTCGTAGCAATCAGCCCCACTTGAGCGATCGATTCTTTCGAAATCTTAGCATGAATGTTCTGATTTTGGCAAGCGTATTTCATATGGTCAATTACGTCGTTGTTTCACATGTCTCCGTCGATAAGCCACATGTTTTGCCTGTTTTAAGTTTGGTCACAATGCTAGTGCTTGTAGAAGCAGCCCAGCATATCGACAGACGATCCCCTCAGCATCATCTGCCACTTCTTTACTTCCTACCAGGTTTTCGACACTTGAATTAGCCCTCTTGTCAGAGGACGTTCCACATATTACCAGAAATAGCATACTCAAGCGCGTAGTTACCACACTTGTATTGTTGACACTGGGCGTATAGAATCCATCACTTCACCTAATGCTATAAATTGCGTTTATCCCATCGATAAGAATAATCCTACTAGTGTGAATACTCCAGGGATTCCTGGATACAAACTCCCACATGTCGGTTCTTGTATGGTCCTAATTGAATGTAAGTTTTTGGTTTCTGATCCTGGACTTCTACTTCTTGGTTTGAAATATGTTCGGGAATTTCGCGTTGATGTCGTTCTCCTACATCCTTCACGCGATTCATTGGGTATACAACAGGTTTCTGGTGAAATGCATATTCCTGGATTAAGGTTAGATATATCTGGCGATCTTATTTTACTAAAGCGCAGTATAATTCATTTTAGTTTGAGTTGCAGCGGGTATATACAGACTATTGTGGATCCATCTGGGGTAAATGCTACAGTCTTGTGATCACCGATGACTTTTCCCACTGGACAAAGGTATATTGAACAACTTCACCTACTGCTTACTTCACACAGACTACCCTCAGGAAGAGATTCAACCGAAGAGGAATTCTGTTTGTGCCAGTTGTTGACATTGGTACCAATTTAGCTGCTTAACTCCTGGATAATTGGCTATAAGATCTTTGTTGAAAAGTGAACCACACTGCTGTTCGTCACCCACAGTCTAATGGTCGTGCAGATAACTTTGAATGAAATGTGTTTTGTGATTCCCCATACAGTTTTTGAACCTGATCTTGCCATTGACAATCCATTAGATATCACAAGTGTTCACCGAGTGGTACACGCCCATTATCCGGTTAGGTAGTAAGCAAAACTCAAGTGGGTTTCATTTGAGGCTTTTACGGCTGACCAAGATCCACCAACCAGATACCCACAGAAGAGATGGATATCTGCATCTTAAGTTGAGCTATTAGACGCTCGCAGAATGATTCCTCCGGATTCCAGATATGACGGAAGACAGAGGTGCCTTTACCGCCAATTGATTGTGAGCCTGAGAAACGGCCGTGAATAGTAGTGGATTGTGGAGGTGGAAACAGCTGCAGCGATGAGCAGCAGCTACAGCGATTGGCAGCAGCTGAAATCTTATCCGTCTAAGTGAAAACACCTGTTCTAGAAAGTCAGGCGTTATTGAACTGTTCTAAGAGACACACGGCTCACTGATTCGAACTCAGTAGCGTCGTCTAGAATGTTGGGAGAAGGATTTTCAGAGGCCGTTTAATTGGCTTTTATCCCCGACAGGCTTGTTAAGAATCGTCATTGCTCCAACTGTGGTTGTAGATACCGGTCCTCTATCAGAAAAGGAGGTTCTTCCTGACATAGTCCCCTAAATGACATGAGACTGCTTGACCGGATGAGTTGTCTCCGTCTATTTTTTTCAATATGCTGTTGAAGGATTGGGTTAGTCCCAAACTAAATCTTTCACTATCTGGAGAACCATAGACTTGGTTGATAAGTTGTTTTCTGGGCAGCTGGATTTTACTGGGAGAACAGATATCTGTTCAGGTGTCACTGTATGCAGAAATTTCGCTTGACATTTGCCAATCTGAGTCATCTGTGGATTTGATACGAAATCTGGTCATCAATCAAGAGTCGGGTATACGCTGCAGCAGTCAAGCCCCTACTTCTCTGTGGTTAGGAGACATGGCCACTACGGGTGAGGAGTATGATAATATTACTGGTATATGGACGCACGTCCCCTGACGTGATTCCTCAGCACGCCATATTCGAGGAGGCGAGTGCCTGTTGGAAAATGAGTAAGGATGTCCAGTCCATGACATGGAAGAAAGAAATGAAAAGTCAAACCAAATCAAACCAAACTTGCACCAATCAAGACAGATAAAGCGCTAGAATATGTCGTTCGTTGCAAAATCTTCCAAATCTAAGAATTGCAAATTCCTAAAGCACGTCACAAAGCTTCGGGGTAGTCAGAAAAACTAAATTGTGCACGGATGATGATTTTGGGGATCAACCCAATTCTACAATAATACTTGCTTCTTGTGACCGTCCTCTTTCATATTCACCCATTGAAGACTACGAAAACTATTCTCTATCTGACATTTTTCTAATTATTCTCGAGCCCTGATATTCTCATTCTTACTCTAGCTCGGATGGGCTTTCCACTGTAATTCTTGGGTACAGTAGAATTCTAGCTTGCGCAACCCATGTCAGCTTTGTCGAGTGAACCCTTTGGTAAACTGTTCGACGCAACTAACACAAGAAAACGCGCTCATTTAGCAGTCTTTCACTAGAAGAACTATCAGCAGTGAGAAACTCATTTCTTGTTGTCTTTAAACACACCTTCAGTCATTGTCAGTTTGCCTGCACACCCAAGAGGTCCACAGTTGATAGTAAAGATTCCTCAAAAACACCACATTATCCCGTCCTATTACACACGCGTCCAATCTGTCCGTTGTGTACTTCATGAACATTCTTCAGCCTCTGATTCAACACACAGACAGCTTCCTATTTATTGAAAATCCTGAAGCTTTCCAAGGACCTTGACCAATAATTAGGCGGCTATCTATCCATAACGAAAACAGAGCTGTCGGTAGGTCATGCAAATGACAGCCCCAGAAGGGACTAGACTACATCCAAGTACAGTTCTCTGATTGAAGAAATACAATGTAAACCCCAAACATGACCTTCCGTGGATTAGTATCGCCCAAAGCAATAACTTTATTTTCAATTGCTTGCAAATCAAGGGAGAAAGTTGACGCAAACTTCCATGTTGAAAAGGGCTGAAGGTCATTCATGCCAAACTGCAAGTAAAACATCCACGGTATTGGTTCCTTCCGTAAAGCAGAGGCACGAAACACTCATAATAAAACAGGGACAGTGGGAAGGGAGTGCATGTTATGTTCATACTGTTTATTGTCGAGTCGATCAGTCGCTTTCACTAGATTTTTCACCACGCAGTGCAGAAATCTAGGAAAGGATACTAGTTTCCTGAGATCAATTCAAACAATTATGGATTATTCCATGGTTCTGTGTCCTTCCTCTACTATATTCCACTGGAATCGGCAACCTTCGTATATTTTCCCTACTGGAGGCTCTCAAATAAGCTGACAATATTGTTCTTGTCAGGAAATTTCCGGCCTACTTCTTGAAAATCTATCTCGTTTACAAAATCTTCCAAGCCGAGAGGGTTTGAAAACTTATGTCTCCATGCACCTTGAAAGTTAGTTCATGAATTTTCGCTAAGTTATTCCAATAGTTTATGTTTCCGTTACTTCTGTGGTGGAAAATTGATGTGTCTGTCTTCTCAGACAGTTTTGGTCATTTCAGCAACTGAATTTCAAATTCAACTTCCAATGTGTTCTTCACATCATGTTTCACTTTCCCTGAAATTGTTCTCGTATTTCGGAACCTGCACCTTAGCACAGTACTCCGTGGCCTTGTAATTACAAGTCATACTTCATCTATGATCGGTGCACTTTCGACCCTACTCCTTGGTCAGCATAATACGTCTTGTAAAATCTCTAACCAACAAGAAATGTCAGGGTCATACGCATCCCCTACACACAGACGTAATTTGTCGCTCCCATTCATGCATTATGTCTGCATTCCGGGACCTTCCACCTAGAATGATTCCATACAAATGCTTCAGGAATTTGTTTCACTCTCTGATATTAATACGTAATACAAACACAATTATAAGTCATTTCGGCCGTTTTCCACACGTGAGATTTACTCAAACCTAGATGGCAAATCAGATTGTATTTGTTGTACAGTGTGAGCATTCCCTATAATGTCAAATATTGTCGGCCTCCTTAACCTCGGTGAAGCTAAAGCTGTATTCGTTGAAACTTTCATTATCTTCTTCGAGTTATTGATGTTGTCAATATAAACAAGCACGGTGATTTCGACGACATGATAGATTTTCATATGAATCAAGATGGGTTTCTAATTATTTCTGTGTGCTGATTCTGTGCATATGCTTAAATTCATTTGAAACGAATAACATATAATTGTAGGAAAAATGTTTGCATTACTTGAAACTTACTATCTAGTCTGATATAAAAATTCACCCTAGCACCACATGAATAACCCAGTGAAGATTTGGCCAAAATGTCTATTTACCGGTCTTACACATTTTGACTTTATGGAATCATTTATATAAAACGAGGCTCTGGCTTTTTCACGTCCATTTATTATGTTGGGTTTGGAGTACTTGAAACTATTTTGCGTCCACAAAAAGGGGCTGCATAGTTGGATTTTTATTGACTTGTGTGGATGGAACCCTAGCAAATTTATGGTTTGGCGGAGAATTCCGTTTGGATTTACATGCTTTGATGAGCAACCCATCAAACGTTCCAGCAGAGTCGTTTGTTCCTAATCGAAAATTTATTGTACCATTTTTATACGTATTTGTATGAAATTTACCAATTGTTTGCATTTCAGCGACTTTGGCAGGAGGGCTGTACAAAACGGGGGATATTTCGAATCAGACAATTCAGACAAGTTCATTTTCTCCTCGCTATATCAGACAATACAACAACTCATCCGTTTTTGAGACAACTTTTTGAGAGGAATCAAAACGCCACCTGGGGAGTAAATAAGCAACAGACCTCAATTGTGCGAGTAACACCATTCATTTTTCTAGTGAAAGAAGCCATATGATTTGAATGAAAAACGTGTCAGAATAAAAGGGAATAGTAACCTGGGTAACTGTCTGCCTAAATGTGGAAATAATCAATTCATCTAAACATGTAACCGCACCATGGACAAATTCCTCGGAACACAACCGTACATTCACTCAATCGGTCTAAAGCCCTCAAAGAATCAATCAATGTTGATATTAGAAACAGAGGGGTAAAACCTATTTCGGTTGAAAATTAAAAGCTTCAGGGCCCTCATCATTTGATTGTAAACCGATTTTCAAAAAAGTTGCCCACAAAAACCAAAATATCAACAACCTAAGATCGTTTCCGGCAAAGCTGCGCTAGTGAAATATAATCACTTACGTAAATCATCGTTTGTTCTCTTAGTTTTTATGAATTCCTGAAATTGATATGTGACCCTGTACTACTTCGGTAAAAACCTAGATAAGTGCATCCTTCAAATATGTGCTGAAGTTATTGAGTCAAAATTCAGATTGCGATTACACATAAGGATATTAAAAATATATGCAAAGAGAAAGGGCACGGTGTGGGGAATGCATTATTTTAGTTAGATAACATATCGCTCCAGGTACTGCACTTATGGATTGCTGTCTGAGTGAGATCGAATAAAAATATGAATGGGTGGTAAACCCACATGGGCAAGTGTAGATATGCAGAAGGACAGCCAGAAATATCATTGAAGTGTTAGAACAACAAGCTGCACAAAAGCTGTTCTGATCCTTCTAGACAGCTCTAGGAGGAAGATTTTATACATTCGAACCATCTTGTTCATTATACAAAAAGAGGCGGTTTATATCGAATGGTAGGTAACACCATGCCCAACCATAATACGAAGCCTATTGCTCCACAACTCTTACCATAAACCGGTATTCTGGCTGGTTCTTCCGGATACCACACCGACTGGGGAAGTTTCTTTTCGGTCGAATAGCCAACTCTTGACTGTTCATTGGTTGAATATTTTCAATATGTGGAAACGATTCTAGGCCGCTGGTTGGCTGGTTTTCGTTCTGTTGGGTGATATTCTCTCGCTCAGGTAAAACCAGGCCCCACCACCTGATCGTTTGTTATACTCGGTGTAAAGATTTATTGAAATGGGACAGTGAATTTCGGCTCATCGTAAAGGGGATCTGCGGTAAATTGGTTCAATCCAGGTCCCACTTTTTCATTCCTAAATGTATCTTGTAGTGACCAAACAATTTGTTTCTTTTCATGCATTTTAAGTAATAAATTCCATGTCGATCATATCCTTGGCCTCCTGAACAGTGTCGTCATTGTTGTTCAGTTATGTTGTTCACACAGCTCTTTCTAATCTTGTCTATGTGACAAGGGTCGATGGACCCCAATTCTCCTGAGTCTAACTGTTGTTTTTACCTGCTCGAGTTTATCGTTTATGTAACCCTCCTTTGCGCGTCTCTCTCTTCCGTGTGAATGGCTGGACTTAGCCATTTCCCTCTGATCTTACTCTTTCTGATAGCGACTTTAATCCGCTTGTTCTCCACTCGCGCTTGTGTGTGTTCGTCGACTGGCCAAAAGGCCCTTATAGATAAGGATATATTTTGGAATACAAAAGCATCGTTTGTCCATTGCCGTCCCAAAGGTTCCCAATCTATTGTTGCCTGAGTTGTCGGTTTGCTCATCAGGAAGAAAATCCTGTATCCTCGGCTCCGTGTGAGTAACTGTTCCAGGGTGGCCGGATGAGTGGGTTCGGGTTTGTCACTAACTGATTGGGCCATCGATCCGCTTTGCTGAATTGAGATTTGCTACCGATAGTAGTAGTTGCTATTAGCGGAACAGCTGAACCAATTTGGCTATGATTCCGATTTCTCAGGGACATCCGGGACGGAAACCGTTTGCGCTGGTGCATAGGCCAATAGCCCCAGTTTCTCATGTGCGCTTGATGACCGAATCTGTCAAAACCATCTAGCTTTGATAGCTCCGTTAAACTGAGGCATTTTACACCTTTCTTTTGTTGCTCCAGAAGCCATGCAAGAAGCATTCCAGATTTGGTCACTTCAGGCAGAACAACTTCAGTGCTTTAGGCGAAACGTCGCGCATCTTCTTGGCAAGAACAGGTCATGTATTGGTTATGCAAAAAGTCCCAGCTGACTTGTGTCAGTGGCACACTGTGGAGTAGGCCACGGGTCAGGCAATGTGAAAACGTAGATGATGGATTACTAGTGATGAGGTGAGCACATTCGATAAGGTCAAAGTTCAACTAGGGGCTGATGGGAGAAGGCAGGCCATGTTCGTGTGTACGTCCTTGGTCATCAAGTCGAAACCTAGTGGACAACGGTGATCGTGCATCATATAACAAATTATTTCCAGTAAAACGAAATACATGCCATCATATATTCTTGACGGCCGATTGACCTCGTTGATAACAAAGAGATTAGGGTCGTGCTGATGTAGCACATTCGCTCCCAAAAAAGATATTACGCTGGTAGAATTTGTTTCAGTTGGGAAAATGTTATTCCATTACATCATCGGTGACCATGGTCTCCTACTTCCGGTCCATCATCTCGACCAAAAGCCTCCCTCCTTGCAGCTTCAATATACCTTTGTGATCGTTATCACCATTTTGGCCCCTCGTTCTGATGGGAGATACATTTTCTTTTCCACCCTCTCGGTAGACTCTTCTGTAGCGTGGTATGGTAGATTTCTTTAAATATCGCCCGGTCATGTTTTGAACAAAGTTGACATTGTATAATTAATCGTATTATATCACTCACTAAATATGATACAAGCTGTAATCACGGAAAGAGAATTAGGGATGTTTTCTACCAAACTGAACAGCAAGATAACTTGCAGGTAATGGGTGCTTATGATACGTTTGAAACATCACCTACTGGAATATAGTCCTAGATCAGTTTCATCAAATCACACGTCAGAATTTATAGATTATAAAACAATAATGTGGATAGAACTTGATTTCACTTAGTGGACCGTAGTATTATTTCAAACACCAGTCAATATATTTCCCATCAAGCTGGCGAATGATTGAGAATCAATGACCTGTTAGAATATTCAAAAACACTGAAATCTAATGGGAATTATTTTGCATGTATTCCCATAGTACACTTATGAACGTATAGTTTCTATCAATTGGTCCTAAACCTGCTCGTTCCTTCATATGGTTGTGGGCCTTTAATAGTCCGGGTTAGCTGCATTCCTCTATCTCTGTAGCATAAAAGAGTTTGAGTGGAATGGTGTCCGGTGTGTGATGCGGTGAGAGTTAAACCCATTTCGTGTTGCTTGGTTTTGAGATCTGGTCCGCGATCCATGTATGAGGGTTTTGCTTTCGTGGAGGTTGTTTAGATATTAGAAGGTGATAAGCAAATACTTCTGCCGTGAGTAAGGTTCTGCTAGCATTGATCGATTAGCTTGAACCCGGTAGGTGAATTGAATGGGTTTTCTGATATCAATCACATACCAATCAATTATATATTACGCTTGTCCTGTGTTGACTGAGGTCAGTACAAGAATCCACCTTTTCGCATGCAGTTGCAGCACTTTTTGCCAGTCACTATCGTACGGTTAACAATGAAACTTATTTATTTATTCAATTCACATTATTGTATTCTGGAATTTACCTTTCTGATCCCGGGGGGCTGGCTAGTTAGCAAAATACTTATCACTTAGATGAGATCGTTTTTGCGAAAATTCCAGCCAGAACTGGATAAAAATCGAGATTGCTAGATACAAATTGTTAGTACCGATGCAATTATTGGTGCAACCATCACCGTTTCCGTATTCACTAAACATTTCTTACCATTCTTGTTCGTTATAAAACAAATGCCACAGACAGCCTGATGTGTGGACAATGACAAAAGCGCGTCCAATAAATAGAATTCGTTCTGCACATATACACAACAATCACTGGAAGAATAGCGGCCATTTACCTCATAGGTTTGTAAGATGTTTATATTTCGGCGGTGCTGTCCAATTTATGTAAACCACTGCGGGCATTATGGTTCTGCAGCCAATAATCTTGTATGGTGAACGATTGAAATTAACAAGAATATAACCGTTCGGCTGCCTGCAATTCAACTAGGAACTAAACAGTTAAAGATTTGCAAGCATGCGGTTATATGCACTCCTTGTTGTCTACAATACCGTCAGCTGCTAAGATATTTTTTATGCAAATAATGTTGTCTGATGCCGGTACATGTGGCAGTATTCAGTCTGCATTTTGTCGCTCAAAAACACGGTAGGCACCATTGATTGCGTCACCCACTGATCACTTCTTCAAACGATATTGTGTGTATCAAAGTACGGGTCGGAATTATCTCCGCACATGCCGTAATGCTTCCCGGTCATCGTATCCGATTTGCGAAAAGGATTGCTTATCTCATGGAATCTTTTCTTCACCTTTTTGAAAATCCTGTTCTTGACTCCATTTTACTCATTTGATAATCTGAGGTGCATTACATTTTATGGGATATGCTGCTTGTTGGATTGTTTGTCGCATGGTAAGGCCGGAGTTAGTTTGACCCACCGGTGTTTTCCAGGTTTCATTTAACCATCCTAAATCGCCATTAATCCATCATGAGGAAAAAGCCGCAGCTGAAGTAATTCGCAACTTTAAATGTAAAAGTGAATGGCAGAATTCTAACAAAAGAATGATTGGAGGTTTGATTGACAACTTGCATGACACGTTTCCGAATAGCCATACTTTGTTGTTTGGTATGTCATATTTAGATATGCCTTGAGTGGCAAGTGCTCACCTCGACCGCCATTCAATGACTATCAACTTGAGTATGATGTTTACATGCTATTCAGATGCACTTTGAGGCCTACATCAACATACATTTTTGGTAATATTCAGGGGTCATTTACCAACTGCAATCGTTGCGCAGTACATTTACGGCCACTAACTCGGTAAGACAATTTGCATTGCATTCAAGTGTTTGCCAAGTTAGTATTCATAATATCAACGATACAAAAGAACGTTAAATGGCTGACCCTGTGAAAACTAAGGCTTTATATGTTCACTATTCATTTCTGAGGCGTTTGGTCGAATTACTAGCGTTCTGGTTCGAAAATACGTCAGCCAACAGCCAGTCACTAAGCCCATGTTGCGGTGGCCTCAAGGTGGAAATAATGGTTTGTCCCCTACGTTGCTCACGATTTAGCAGAACAAACGTACTGCAGGCATATCTACCAGATCGGTATCAGAAATCAGGTGAAATCTAATCATCAGATATTCAAGGAAGGCCAATATCAACGAAATTTATAAAACCAGATAATCATTTTAGCCCTTGATGTTACTGGACAAAACTGCTGGTCTTTTTCCATCTTGAAACCTGCAAGTCGATATTCCTGATGGCAGTACCTTTTATCGCTTTTTAGTGGTCCACAGTGATAAAAAGGAGGGACTTGGTGACCATACGTACTACTTTTTGATGTTAGAGTCAGCTTCGTTTCTTCTTGATCCCAAAGTCATGGAAAAGTCATACTCATACGCACTCGTAACAGGTGAAAGCTTTTTTATTTGTACATTTTTGGTGAAGCAAGTTAGCAATATTGGGAATAATTCCATTGGTACAAAAACGTAGGGTATATGGTTGCATAGAGATGGAAATAGAGGTTTTGTCACGCCAATAATTTATAGTCGATAAAGACCTAGGAAAAGTTCACAGAGGTAAGGAGAATTTCTGGGGTTCATCTGGATCATTCAGGATTTATTAAATAAATAAGTACTTCATAATTTCATTCAAACTATAATTTCCGAATATGTTTCAATCGATTTTCGTAGAATATGTTCGAATAAATTTGACTGTACGATATGTTCAACGCCACAAATCGGTAACCTCTATGGTAACAATCTTATAAATCCTAGCACCACTCCGATTATTGAATAATGCAACGAATAATTCATTGCCGCGTAATCACATTTACATTTTAAAATGCACAATAGAATCACTCAAATATCCATGGTCCAATATAAAGACCACCTTGTCGTGTTTTTTCCTTAGAATTCAGCGCGAGAGTGATGCCACTAGTCAGCTGATTAGTAAGTGCCTAAACTACGCTGTTAGGTGCACCTGGCAAGCGGCCGATCGGATATTTGCTTTCGGACTTCTGGAGTACCTACACCGCCGACTAAAGAGCTACTGCCCCCTGCGCTAAATCGAATCGTAATCATCGTTTCAAGCATAGAATCTCAGTTTTCTTTGGAGGGAGAACACAGAGGCAGCTACGTCATAAAATAGCCGGACATATACCGGTGTGGTTGCAGAAAGCAATGAGTAACAACTTCAATACTGTGATGTTACCCCCAGTGATGAAAACGCCCCGGACCATGGATCACGCAACACCTTTGGGGGGGGGGGGAGAATCATTGGTCATTCAATACGGTGCATTTGAGGTCATATACCCGAACAACAACCGACGATTGCTAGATTAAAAAGAAGCATTAGCTATTCGCAATCTAAACACCGAGCTAGGTAAGCAGCGTGAATGGATCATCTCCATAGCTCTGCTTGATAACAAACTTTCGTTTGTGGTCGCAATTCGGTCTCCTAATGTTCGTTTTGTTCGACTAAGTGAACGACTGCTGTGACTGTAGTATGTATTTTGAGAAGATGCAGCGAAATGATCCTGTGTACATTGTGTAAACCAATATATATATATATATATATATATATATATATATATATATATATATATATATATATATATATATATATATATATATATATATATATATATATATATATATATATATATATATATAATGCTTATTTCGATCGCCACAGGTATTATTAGCAGATCAATATCTTCCCGTTCGCAGAGAATTCCTTGCTGGTATGTGTGAATATAATCCGTGAACAAGGAAACTAGGGAACGGGCCAACCGGTCCTTGAAATCTTAAAGCACATGGACGACTATTAACCGGTATCCAGTCTAAAACAGCAGCCTCAGCCTTGTCAAAGGAGACTAAAGGAGACGTTCGATGTTGGCTAGTGAACGTGTCTTCTATGCAGTCTGGCAACGAAATATCAACGTTATCCCCTCTATCGGACGAATGGAGAGGACACAAGTCGCTTTACAAATGCAGAGTGTATTCTATATATCGCGGCACCGAGACAGTACCGATACAAGAGATACACCGAAAGAGTATGAACTCAACGGCCGTGTAAAAAGCGAACCACGAGTGCGTACAATCGGCGAAAGACCGAAAGTGAAAGTGATTCAGAAGGAGGTCGACGGAAACCTCGGAAAAGTCAGTTCAGTGAAACGTACGCAATCGAACGACAGAATGAGGTCAACGTCAAACGTCAGGAAAAATCGTAGAGAAAATAAATCGAAAATGACGTCCAGAAAACGGTCAGTTTCTCAGAACGATTGAGGTCACTGCAGCAACCCCCGCCAGAAAGCGTGGAAAGCTTTCGAAAAATGTCAAATACATGAATGTAGCTGTGCTGTGGGATGCCGACGTGCAGAATCCGTGGTATGCAGGAACCGTAGAATGATGGTCGAGCGAAAACCAGATTCGCTACTAATGACATGGGTTGCATGAATCGTCATCCAGTTATGCCACACCAATAACGTCCAGCGTCGGGTAACCGTTAACCAGTATGATATCCGGAAGCCAAATCGGTAGGTTCGTCAGTGGCAAGGAACGACAATTATAAGGCACATCCAGAATGCAAACTGTGGTGTCAAAATTCTCCAGACTTCGTGGGACCAGCGAAGCGTACCATATGACGTGGTTCCATGAAACGGGAAGAAACGAAAAACTGGCGTATTAGTCGCAGTGGACTTAACTAGATTACAGTAGTAATTAATGAGGTATGTTAAATCGTGCCGAAACGATAAACACGAAAGTTATCACTGCGAAGTGCAATGATAAAGATCGTGTTTGACCCAGCCGCGAAAATATGCTGGGTGGACGATCTTACTCCCGGAACGTGATACGTAAGCCTCCTTCATGGACGGGTTCGTAGGCGTGCGCCGTTGACTTGAACGTGAGACAGTATTCTCATTCGAGGTGGGAAGAGGGCCAACGGACTGCTGTCTTGAACGTGAGACGATAGCCTCATTCAGCATCGTTGCAGGCAACGCTCGCTGAAGACCTTGACGTGACACGGAAGTGTCCTCAACAGGCAGCGCAGGGTTACCATCGAATCTTATGTCAGCGGGTGACATGCAGCATTGAGACGATCGATGCTAACCGTACCGACGCGACCGTTTCGGTCAACCGTAAAGGTCTTATCGTGACAAGAAATCACGCAAAATGGACCTTCGTAAGGCTGTTGTAATGGTTTACGAACCAAATCAATACAAAACAATACATGCGAACAAGTTCCGAGTTTAGTCGGAACGAAAACCTGTTGTCGCTGCATTCGAGTCTGCGCCGGAGCTAGATTTTGCATGTACGTAGCCTTTGCATATATAATTACTTGTTGGAAAACTGAATCGTTTATCCGGTCACATTCGCAAGTTCAAGCAATGCCAGACCCGCAGCTAGTCCTGTATTTATTTACATTACTTTTGTTCAATAATAACTATCCATGGTCTTTTAATGCAGAACTTGACAATCCCACAAAGCGGATCTGCACATTCCGTACGAAGATTTTCTTGTTCTGAAGAGATGATATCTAAGGCATGACGAGCGGGGTGCAGCTTCTTATCCTCATTCGGATCAAGCTGTTCCACCTGAGTAGGTAATAAATTCTCAGCAGATATAACGTTCACATACCAAACCCAGAATCACGATATTTGTGCCATTTTTGACACCACAAGATGATTGACTGGATTCTGGATCAAGCAACGATCGGCCTCCGTACTTACTGAATCAAATTTCTGAGCGTTTCGCCATCCTTGTGAGCTTGTTCATCCCACCAACAAATATACCGTTTTGACTCAAAATACACGTTTGACTTTCTAGCACACACACTGAGCCCTCATAATAGTTGCCCTGAATTCACTGAGTTCTTTTTATTGTTGGATCCTTGTGAGATCAGCTTCGTTTCCTGTAGTATGTTTAACATATATACACATTTTTTGTCGAACCGTACTTCTTTATCCTATTATGAGTCCGATCAACTCCATTGTCGTGTACATATTTTGTCACAGCAAACTGTACAACAACTTGGCCAGGATCTCCCAGGCCAGTATGGGAAGTTGTACTCACTCGTTCAACTGGCATGTTATCCACTTTAGCTCATCTGGAATAATGCTCATTCAGGCACTGCGTGCATTTTGAATCAGACTTATATAGCTGTCACGTTTTAGCTGTATGTACACTGTACTTCTTATTTGCCTCCTCACATCCGTACTTGCTGACTTTAGTTGCCCGATCACTACTACCACCTGAATTCGTTTCTGTTGTTTCTGTGGTTTATTTTTTGTACGTGCCTCGAAAGGCAAAATCTGGTCTTATTAGGCAGCTTATTATTTTCATAATTCTCCACGGCTCATCAACCTTTGTCTGCACTATCTAATATAAATGGGCAAACTATTGACGTGCGACTTACGTAAGATGCGTCGCCCCATTGCACCAGCCTTGATTTCTCTAACCATTGATAATCATTTTACGCTGTAGAAGAAATTTTGGAATTCCCGTCTTCTTGATTTGCGCGGCGAAGTATGCCATGATTATTCTCTGACTTCTAAATGTCGAATGAACTTGCACGTGTGGTTATTTTTCCTCTTCAGAGGCCACATTATTGAAGATAAAAACTTCCCTCGGAAGCAAACAGAATTGTGTTTGAACAACAAAGATTGAATCAGGCACACAGTGTACATGTATGAAGTTCGGCAACTCGGAATGGCGAACAGGAGGGAAACCGTGAAAAGGCATCTCGGTTGGTTGCGTTTATTTGGGCGACGTTGCCAGGCGGAAAAATTCTCAGGGCAAACTAGAGTGATTATTTTGAACCTATCGTTGACAGCTTGATCATGCACTTTGAATGAGATTATGGCAAAAATACTGACAACTCATGATCGTGTGTGAAAACTTCAGAGAATATGAATGTAAGCCTACCGTTTACGCTGATTTTATGCTGATTGTGCTGACGGGCTAGGAGAATCAGTTCGAATGCAAAACAAGAATGTATATCACGAGTAGTGTGCGGGATTGACGAGTCTTTCCTCAGTTGACTGTCCTTTGAACTCCACCTTTCACACTTCAGTCCTAGAACTCCTTCGAGATGCATCACGTGTGTAAATATCTAATCGATTTCGCATGCACATTATCAGTGAGGTGGAAAACACGCAAATGAGATTTGCAATTCAATAAGTTCAGCTTGTAGCAACTCTGATGTATCTCTATGTTCAGTATCCTGCATTCGTAAGATTGGCATGTGCCGTTCGTATTTTTGTCATTGTTTAAACTGGCTGCTTGTCAACTACATCGTCCTAATGATGAACTGATTTTGCATCGGATTTCGAAAACATCTAACCAATGATTTTCAGGGCGTTTTCAGAGAGAATGTTTGCACTTTTAGAGGTAGTCAGCAATGCCGGTTTATGCATTTGAGATTTCCAGATATTCACATCGGTACGCAGTGACGGGATTGCAGGTCACCAATAGGCATACTAATCGTGAAATTAGTTTGACTGATCTATTTGTTCTTTCATGAAATAAACGCCCAGGGATCCACGTCCCTAAACTGGACAACTGACCCTATGGACAAATATTACTACGTAGTAGTACGCAATATATAATTAGTGAGCTCAAATTTCGTTTTATTGTTTTATTATGTTCTTTCTATTTTCATGTAATTCATTTCAAACACAACTGTACGGTGGATAATTCAACACCTACAGCCATAGTGCTGTGAGTTTGTTTGGTATTTCTATTGTATATGTTCCGAAATCCCGGTGGTGGTTGAAGTAAGCGAGTTACCAAAAACATTCAACATGAGCTGACTGTTAGAAAATTGGAGATTGAGTTTTTTGTTTCTCAGGATAGTATATTTTTGTTAACTAGCGTGATGTTCATGGATATGAAGTTCTTTCTTGCGCGTGTTAATTTTGTCACACGCCCGAAAGATTACCGAAGAAAACATGCCATCTGGTGTGAACTGACATACCAAAAAATTTGCGTCCTTGGATAAATGCTTGAAAAGCAATGCATTTCAAGTACTAGGCAGTTTCTTTGGCAAAATAGAGATCCGAGGAAGTCGTTTTAGAATTTTAGAGGGCTTATTTTTTCTTGCGCAAACAGGGCGGCAGATGAAATGTGATTTTGTGATGGAGAAAAGGCTCATGTTCCGTAACAGCCTAAATGCCTACATATAGGCCACACCAACCATGCTACACTCAAGTCTGTGAAGTGTTGCATCCAGCCGGCAAGGGCAAAAGTGCGACTTTTAGGAATCCGCGACATTTCAAAGTTGAAGCTTTCTGTCACTTCTAACAAATAAGTAACTGCTGTATAACACGCATGTTGATAAAGTCAAAACATCACCATGGCTTTATCGTGTTACTCGTTTCGTTCTCATTATTCTAATAAGGATTCATCTGGAACTATTCAAGGCTGGAAGTATTGCCGAAACTGTTGAATACTGGTGTCCGATGAACTCATTTTGTGCTCCTACACGACAGCATTACAGCCGAACTACATAATTTTATATGTGCATCAACCAACAACTAATGGCTAGGGTAGAGTACAATAATTCTTGTATTCTGCTACTATGTGGGGAACAAATATCCTCAAAATGCAGACATAGTCATATCTTCACCATTACTAACGGGCCTCAACTATATCGGAATATGAGTCTTTAAGAGAAAATGGGACGAGATTTTGCACATTGAATTTACCATAACATTACTGAGAACAAAATGTTCGGTCAAGCTTATAAACATTTAGTTTTCTCCAATTTATCATGGCTTTCCGCCGTCTCATCGATATAGAATGCATCATGAAGCTAGTGAAATTATTGTTCAGCCTTTGCACCATCATACGTTACACTTTTGACTCCCATGACCAGCATGTAAGTAAACTCTGAATATTCTCTTCAGAACACAGGAGATTCTCTGACTGATTTGGAGTCCGCGCTACTGAATGATAGTTTTGTGGACTGAACCTTCACGTTAAGCATAAATTTACAAGTCTTACAGTAGATGATTAAAAAATAAATCGTTCTGCATGACCTCACATCTAAACCTCTCATGAAACAAAGCATGAAATGTTACCCAGAAAAACTACTACCTTTCCAGGTATAATCCTTCAGTTGAATTCCGGGACTTCTTAAACCATGAAAGTGAAGATTTCCCCAGCATTCGAGGCATCTCAAACTGAAAGGCAGCAAAAAATCCAAACTGAATTCATTCCAATCCAAATCAATAATCCTCGTTCTTCTGATACAGCAGCATTCAACGACAGACATTTTCTAGGGAAATTCCAAAATCAAATGATTTTCCGAGTCCCTCAATAATTCCCCTATACATGGATTCACATAAGAAACAAACAAATCGTCAATTGACAGGCTTCCATATCACGCTGAAATAACCGCATTGAAAAACGCCGCTACCATATATCCAAAGAGGAACAACTGAGTTCGGGAATACTCTCGCGCTGGATTAGGAGCAGGGATACTCAGCATTGTTTTCTGAGCGCAATACACATAACGTCGTCCCATTCGTTTGATTTTCTAAGTATTCTACTTCTGCATTGCGAATTCGTGTGGGTTTTTCTGTGATTGATTCGAAAACTGGTGCACCTATTCGTGTTAAAACACTGAGCAAGATGCGGTGCAGAAATTTAAAATTATAAGCCTCTGAGATTTAATTTCGGTCTCTTTTGCAGAGACGGCAGGAAAATCCAGTTTTGATGGATCTTTTCACCACTATCACGATAAAAATATGAATGAATAATGAGGTGCACCCAAAAGATCATGATGCCAATGCTCGCGCCGATGTGAACTGGAATTTTCTCTCTTCGTGATGTTTGGCAGCCATCGTTGACAGGCAATTTCACAGTACATACAACACAAAACTGCTAGATTTTAGATAAATTTCTCTTTACCCTCCCATGAATGTACAACCATTAAAACCACACTGGCCGAAAAAAAAGGGCTTTATCAAAATATCTATGTAGTAACCCAACCTAATTATGACCTAGGACAAGTATTGTGATGCACGCAATCAACTGCCCATAGTGCAGTAAACAATGAAACTTAATAAAGGTCAAATTTGAATCACCTTTTATCATCACCCGATGGCCCGATATACTTTCATTAATTCACGAAGCTCGAACTATAAGCTGGATAAGTTTCCGACTGCTTCACAACTGACACCGCCTATAGCTGTACATTCAGATGGAAGTTTCATGATTATATTTCTTTCCATTTAGGTGTTCATTGTGATGCTTTTTCGATAATACTTATCATCAAAATTAAAACATAAGAATATTGAACAAGTGTATAAGCAGGCTCTTTCCAACGGGCTTCAAGAGTGGTCTTCAAAAAACGCTCAAAGCAGCTGAGATAAAATAATCTACTCATTCCATCCGGTCATCGTTCGAAGCCTCGAAGATAGACTACTACTCTGTATCACATCCAAGTGAATTCAACAGCCCACTTACTCCTGTAGAACTGGATATATTTGGCGTCCCAGTAGCCAGTTAATCAAGGTAATACAACGGCATCATCCAGCCTGACCAAGGAAGGGGGTAATAAAGGTCATAAGAAAATCAACAGTGAAAAGTTTGATCAATACGGGATATTCGGCTGAAGTAAAATGTTCACCTAATGTCGTCCACAGAACTCCGACTAAGCGACCCGATCTGACAAGAAACGTAAAGTTGCGCGTGTCAGAAGTGGTAGAGATCAAAATTTCTATCCAACACTGTGAAAATAAAACGAGTATTTCGAAGCTCATTACTGCCCTCGCCAAAACGTGGGGCGTTGTCAGACAGGATTTACCCGACAAAAACACAATTTTCATAGACCGAATTCTTGACAAATGCATCGTACCTTTTTCCCGAAATCTTGAATTTTGATCCTAGTGTTGCGCTTCGAAACCTGTACATTATAGTACAGGGCCCTGAATTTCGAATACTATTACGGGTCACTCCTACTTGTTTGATAGCTGGAGTAAAACTAATGACAAGAAGCTGATAATTACTAAGAACATGCAAATATTTGTTGCATCACATTTTACTGGGAAGTGAACAAAATACAATGCAGGTTCAACCCGCCGTGAGATTGGTGGTGTCGACGTTACTAAGTTAACGTGTACCAGACAGCAATAGATTTAAAAGCTTTGATTAGGTTAGCATCGGCAAGTGGACAGTCTATGATATGGATGAAAGATATTGAGAGCCACACCATTGCACCTAACTACTGCTGGTGTGCCGAGCTTCCACAGGATCCACACAACGAGTGATCATAATGAGAAAGATACCACCAAGTAGTATGACAAGTGAGACTTTGGTCTTCACACAGATTAACCACCACATTTCTCCCAATACTTTTGATTCCATTCCCATCTTGTTTGCTGCTGAGAAGAAGTGATCACAACGGCGGCAATCCGTGAAATACTAATGGTGAGTCCATTAAAGCAAGTAACATTTGGGGGATGAAAGTGGAAAGAAGCCGCAGAGGTTTGTGTTGCATTCGCTTCAAGTACCGTTTTCATAATTTTCACGCCCTCATCTGTTAATGGGTTTCTATTTTAGACCCCAATGATCAACGACACTGACTTCCTGACAGATATTCTTGGAACCTTCCCGCAACATTCATTAGACTGTTCTGGTAATGATTGATCACCCAACCAACACCCAGGTTGTCTTTAGTTGCACACCAGAACATAGGACTACTATAGATTTGCATCTAATGGACAATATTTTACTAATCACATGTGAGGAAAACGTTAGCCAGCAGAGTAAAACTTCATGTAGGCCTATTCCAATGGGTATTGTTTGTGACTGGGTAAAAGTTGTTAGGAACATTTTACAGACTAAAACTTGTTGAGCGTGCTAGTTTTCAAGGTTGAACACTAGTGGTATACAAAGGCGTAGGATTGCGTCTCCAAGAATTTGAAAACGTTTAACAAATAGCTGTTTTTTGAAGGTGTACATTTTGACAAATTTGAGCCTATTCTAGTAAACTGACATTAAGACTAAGAATACTATGCAGTAGCATCGGTGGTCTTTCACTGATGATATTTCCCTTCTATTGCACTGGTCAGTAATGGGGAGAAAGTAATACGACTGTTTTATCGATCAATGAAAATGAATTATTCACAACCATCAAATCACGACTGTTTATAGATGACGGTGTTGAATTAAATCCCTGGCTTCCCTGGATCTACTACTTTAATAAACGTAAGATATTTGAATGGACAAACCCAGGGCCAATAAATAAATAGTCCTATGTTAAGCATAACTTGAAACTACCCCACGGAGAATTTGCTTTCCTAAAAATTTTTCTGATACGACAAATTGACAAGACTTTTCGTGTTTTGATGAATTCTGCTTTGTCCAAAAGTAGATAAAACACTCATCCCCCCAAAAAAATCGTTTTTTATTGCAGCCAATATAAAACTGCACCTACGGTTTACCAACATCAAAGTCACTTACATGAACGCCCTCCAGAACTTTGTATCATCAGCCATGTTGTTATTATTCCTGTAGATATAACTGCGGAGAGTGTCACGCAAACCTATAGAAAAAACGGTAAGGGACTCGTTTGGACGACACGTGCTTCCATGACAACGAATTTCGACGAACTCGCAAAATCATTATCAAGCAACTTGGTTAGTCTGTCATTGAGATTACGGATCTTGATGCTACTTTTGTTGACTGAAGCTATCTCGGTCAAACAAGCTTCAGCTTGGTGACCAAGAAAGTTAACTGCCATTAATTTGAGGTCAATGAGCTGTCAAATCCGCCCGCGCACATGACTGCCAAAAACGCCAAGCACTATCCACCACGTCTAGGCTGAATATCAGAGCTACAAATGAGCTCAAAAAAGAAGGAAGGTTATGATGATTCAGCAGTCATTACATGGCACAAGGCCCGGTGCTGATTCGTGGCTAAACACTGAACAGCGCCAGTTGATCAGAAGTGCCGTGACTGCTTAACGTTATTTACCAATTGCTTCCCTTGGATAACATGTTTATACAAATCACATCTGTAGTGAGTTTTACGCACAGTCCCGCAGTTTTGGTCACAATATTGGCTTCAATGGTACTCAGTTCTCAGTCCAAGTATTACGAGCGCAATACGGAAGAGAACACAGAACTGAATTCAAAGTGTACGCATAATATATAGAAGCACATTTTACAGAATCCACTTATCCATTCGGGAATCTGTTTATTAAATGATCAAACGAAGCGGTTTCTTCCAAAGTAAAGCTTTTAGGTCCACAAGAAAAAAATAATAGTATCATTGGGAGGATTTCTAGAGGCATTTACAGGCACTGTGAAGTCCAGAGTGGATGAAGTTATAATAATTGGACGAAAACGTTTGGATGAAGAATTAAAAAGGTTTGAATACCAGAACGTTAGAAACGGATCCACAGCAGTCAAATATTGAACATGAGTAAAAAATCTTATTCAGAAAAAAATAATAAATACATTAGTCGGAGCATTATGGGTGGAATTTTTTACTGAAGACCACCAAGACCAATACTTGGGGATTCCAAGACGTCCAAAGGAGTTCAAACCGTTGTTTGCCAGAGAAAAGGATTATGTTTTAACGGCGTAGGACTTAGGAGGCTTTAGGGGCGACAGTGCTTTTGATTTATTTCCTTGATAAAGCAGGATAAATAAGCTCTTATTTCTTATTTTCCCGAACTTAGTATAAGTCTTCCTTTGGTCTCAACAATGCCATTAGAAAATTGACATGATCGATGCTGATGGTGATGGTCTCTAAGGAGAATTCCATGTTGAAAATAAAACTGACTGTTTTATAAATGACCACTGATATTGCTAATCAGAAAGACGCTTAGAAAAAGCTCTTAGTAGAAGAATACTTCTGTCACATGAAAAAATGTCACAGATGAACTCATTTGGCTGATTTGCATCAAAGCCTAAGGAGCATTTCAGGTGTTTATTCTGGTCCTCAACAGATGCAGACAGTGTTCACTAGTTGAGACATGTACATAACCTGAGAGAGAATAGTTCAGGATTATTGGAGATCATTTTGTAGATGACAAAGTGGGTAACACCTAGAGATATACAAATACAAGTTTGGTCCAACGCAGTGAGTGATTGGATTTGCGCTTGATTCAAATTGCTGTTATCATGTAGAAACGGCTTTCTTAGAAGGAAAAGGTAAGATAAAATGAATAATATTTATTATTTATTATTTATTATTTATTATTTTTTATATTTATCCCATACCAGAAACGTTTTCGCGAATATGTTGCTCGACAATCTTTGCTCGTTAACCTTTACACAAGAACTCATAAAGTAGTTTCGTTCAAAAATATTACCGTTGTTCCTCAGTATTTATGATATAGGATGTTTTAATGGGGACCATATGTGTTTTGCGCTTATAACTAAACTGTTAGGGTTTTTCTCGAAAAAAATAGCAGTTGAATTTCTTCTCCGATATCTTTGTTACCTGTGATGATATTTTCCTATGATTTGACGGAAAGTTCAACCTACTTTTGTCGGAAAATCTAGCCATCGTTTCGGTTGGGACATGAGGGGGGGAGGGTACCTGGAAAATCCTCGTCATTTAGACCCTCAGTATATAAACGGAAACGCCGTTTGAGGAATCTAGTGGTATTGCAGTCGACAGGGTGATTTCCCGCTACAGCATGGAGTATGAGTGCCATGCCGCGCGTCGATATCGTCAAACTAATTTTGTCAGTCGGCCCATGGCTACGCCATTTATCTGGTTGTTCAGTGTTATGGCGAGTGAAGTGAGTGAAAAGGAGTTAGAGTTTGCAGCCAATAATGATATGTTCAGGAGGTCAAGGATATGATCGACATGGAATTTATTACTTAAAATGCATGAAAAGAAACAAATTGTTTGGTCACTACAAGATACATTTAGGAATGAAAAAGTGGGACCTGGATTGAACCAATTTACCGCAGATCCCCTTTACGATGAGCCGAAATTCACTGTGCAATTTCAATAAATCTTTACACCGAGTATAACAAACGATCAGGTGGTGGGGCCTGGTTTTACCTGAGCGAGAGAATATCACCCAACAGAACGAAAACCAGCCAACCAGCGGCCTAGAATCGTTTCCACATATTGAAAATATTCAACCAATGAACAGTCAAGAGTTGGCAATCTGAATTTTGACTCAATAACTTCAGCACATATTTGAAGGATGCACTTATCTAGGTTTTTACCGAAGTAGTACAGGGTCACATATCATTTTCAGGAATTCATAAAAACTAAGAGAACAAACGATGAGTTACGTAAGTGATTATATTTCAGTAGCGCAGCTTTGCCGGAACCTTTTTTGAAAATCGGTTTACAATCAAGTGATGAGGGCCCTGAAGCTTTTAATTTTCAACCGAAATTGGTTTTACCCCTCTGTTTCTAATATCAACATTGATTGGTTCTTTGAGGGCTTTAGACCGATTGAGTGATTGTACGGTTGTGTTCCGATGAATTTGTCCATGACGTGGTCCTGTGATTAGATAAAATATGACTGATGAAGATTATTATCTTTTGTTCTGACACGTTGTTCATTCCAAATCCTACGGTTTCTCTCACTAGACAGAAGCATGCGTTTATGCGCACAGTTGAGTACTGTTGCTTATTTACTCGCAAGGTGACTTTGTGATTCCTCACAAAAAACTGCCTCATGAAGAACAGATGAGTTGTAGTATAGTCCGATATTGCTAGGATGAACTGAACGTGTGTGAATTGTCTGGTTCAAAGCTTGTGCATGAAAACAAAACTGTCCGTGAAATCATAAATTTACTAGGATCCCATCCACATAAGTGAATTGTATGATTTACGCGAAAGTGCGAGATCATTTCCAAAATCTGTAAGTTTTACTGCGGTCGAGTTTTGTCAAGTTGTCTTTCAAATTGGAACCATTCCAAGCGAAGCAAAGAAGGCAATGAATAAAGAAAGGGAATATATTCTAGTAGAGAGAATCTATGGCAAAATTGTACACTGAAAGTGGGATGAAATTCGCAGGAAACGTTATCGGTACTATCTACATAGGTAATGTCAACCTCGAGTTCCAAGTAGCTGATGAAATTCAGAGTACTCATCGACCAGAACTATATAAGGTGTAACTCATATCATTCACCTATCCATCCTCACGTGGCCTGTGTGAAGCCTGATGGAACCACTTATCTTCGGTTGGCATTTATATATTTGGGATATGATGCTGAATTTGTTAATTTAATTTAGTGGAACTTCCGAGTTGGGGCAGCCGTTCATGAAATACTCTCACACTCATATCGTTGCATCAATTTGAATGATGTCGAGCGAATGAAACAAAACTACAGACTAAGCCAAGTTTCAAAATAGAAGATAATGGGGAGATCAACTTACACACGGATGACGTCAATCCATGTCTGAACCGCAAGCGTACTCCTCTGGTGCAACTAGTCTAGCTGATGAGTCGGTACTCTGATTAGGGCTAGCTGGAGGACCAAGAAAATGCAAATGCATGTATGAAATGTTACGTGCACATTTCGGTACTAACAAAGGTCCACAGCAAAAAACGTGAATGGCTACATAGCTAGTCGTCTCTTTGTGCACCACACATGTCCAAAATCCTAAGTCCGGTAGGTTATTGCATCTCATCTTATGGTGTGTTTTTTTTCCTTCATAATATGGGTTTACAATGAACATTGTGGATGCGGGCCTCCATGGAATCTACGATGAAATCAGAGTTCGATGGACAATTCTCTCTCTGCGCCCTCGATGCTCAGTTATCAAGATTCTGATCTACGAGGAATAGGTCAAGTGGTTGCTGCATCGTACATATGACTCTTCTCGGCGTCACATGTTTACACAGAACCGTTGTTTTCTATTTGTTTCGATTAGCAAGTGAGTTTTGATTGCTGACTAATCGTAATGTTGTGCATGTTTTGTCGAATAATGGTTGTTAGACCCAGCTCTAGCAACATTGTTTTCCATCTCCGTAGATAATTTGATCTTATTGATTGTCGACCAATGGGTATTCGTGTCATACAGCCTTGTTATATCAATGCTTGAAGCGTACTGTAACTAACAAAACCAAAACAAGTCACAACAAGTCTGACTGGTTTCACGTAAATATCGAATTTGTTTTGTGGCGGCAAATGACTGAATTTGCAATTTGACATGCCTTCTGAGAACCCTCATTTGCTGTCATCATTTTTAATAAAGTAGATGCAAACTCGCTGTAACCGAAGAGAAGTATGATATTTTGGTATTGCTCATTTCATAGATAGTATTGCTGTAAAGGGGTTAGAGGATCCTTTTTGATTACCTTTGAGCTTGGTTGAGAAATATGCGTGGGGCGAGCCTTGATATCTCCTCGATGATGAACGAGCGAGATACTCCTCTGCACGTGGCAGTGTACACTCTTGAGATTTCATCAGAAATCTTGGCAACAAAATCTGTTCCGTTGCGAATGCTGAAGCTAGTCACAACGAGAAATCAGCTCAGATGAATAAGTGATATGGTGGGAACTGTTATCTGTGAGAACGAAAGTAGTTTTGAGTCTAACTCTCCAGATGAGTTTGCTTGGATTAATGGGACAGGATTTCAACACCCATTGTTCAAAAATGACTTTCCTTCGAAGATACAAGCCAGTAAATTCCTTATCCACGAAATGGGTAATTTGATTGATATAACTACTGCATATTTCGGATGGCATTCCAGATGAAATTGCATCTCAAGAAAATTCGGCTGAGTTTGGAATGGTGAATGATGTTGGAGGCTTTATTTTTTAAATCCTTTGAAAATTCGAGAAACAGTTCATGGGGTGCTTTTGGTAATAGATTTGAAATAAAATCTTCCAGAATAGAAATACCACAATGAAATGTTCCGCACTACTTAATATGAATGGTAAAGCAAATAATCATAATTCAGGCAAAGATTTGGAAGAGCTCGAAAATTTTCTACTTCTTTCGAAAGTGTGTTTGCCGCCGGAGTGCACTTTCCCACATAATATAAATCGTGTATCACTCATATTGTTTCTCTAAAGAGGTTTATATTTTGAGTCAGAACAACCCAGTGTTACAATTTCTTGTAACAAGCTGGTGTCTAACTTGCACGAAGAATATTACTGGGTAGTTGTGCATTCTATTCAGTGAAACCCTAACATTTATAACGAAGGTACTGCACTCACGTGAAGAAAATATTGCTTTCATGTGATAACGTAATTATAAATTAAGTTGGAAAAAATAGAAGACGGCCCTGTAGTATACCACTTAAAATATTGCATTTGGCAATGCAATTACCGTGCCAATGAGTTGTGGTCCAACTGATGGTGAAGACGGAGGGTAAGGTTGGCATTGATTTCTGTGGTACTCACCTCGCTCGGATTATGCGTTCTGATTAGAAATGGGGACCTCATGTTTGTTGAAATCAAGTAATGGTGGGAGGTCAAAGACTTTCTGATATTAAACCAGGAAATGTTCCTGCCTGCAACGATGCCAGGGTAGACATGTTTAATTCCAGCGTTTAAGGTTCCAAACCATTTTGTGGCTAAGAAAAAGGTGAGATTCAGAGAAAAATATCTGTGCCAGCTATGGGAATACCCTTGAGTGAATTTCCGAACTAGCTGATGAGTGCAATAAAGCTAATGAGGTCCGTGCAGATGAACATGAGTTTTTGTCATGTGCAATAACTACACCGCATTTGCAATAACAAAGAAAAAATCAGCGCATTTGATGAATAACCATCATTTTGAAAACCAAAGCAGTGTGTGTAAAGTTCCATAATTTGGACAGCTGAGTGAAATAATGTGATATTTTGCGGTGAGAAATATGAATTTCATGAGTCTGATACGAGCATATACTGAGGAACTTGTGTCAGGGAAAGCATGCTTAACCTGAGTCACCGAGCCTTCTGCCCTATCAGTGTGATGAACTATGATGCCACTGTTGAAAATTGAAAAGCTCACCTAGAAGTCCAGTAAGAGGGATTTGACGGATGAACTATACATCTAAACAATGAATCCAACTGAATAGATCTCGGGTCTTCTTATGAGATGAGTCAGTGCTGGACGAAGGAATCCTCACCAAGTCGAGCGAATTTTAGCCAGCCATCCTAGATGAATGAGATAGCATACAACTCGAGACCTTCCGGTTTATCACGGAAAGCATGCCCGTAAATTTTACTTTATTCATTAGCAATAAAAGGCATTGCTTAAGGTACCAAGCCAGTTGTCCTGGCCATCGTTAGGAGCTGGTTGTAATATAATTTAAAAAGCTTCTTTCAAAAATAATTGGATTCAACTGTTTTGTAAATGGAATCCGGGCAAGTATCAGATATTTGATACAATGCCCTTAAAAATTGGATCCGTTTGAATGGTTTTGTTGAAAGTTGATAGCGGGAAAATAGGGTCAGGTTACAAAACAAGATATTTTTCCAGTAACGCAGAAATAACATTAGTCAAGTAACGTTTCTCATGCCTCGGATCATCTATCTCAAGAGTAGTCTACAATCGAATGATCTTGGCATAATAAAAAAACTGTCTGATATCATTATTGGCTGCAAACTCTAACTCCTTTTCACTCACTTCACTCGCCATAACACTGAACAACCAGATAAATGGCGTAGCCATGGGCCGACTGACAAAATTAGTTTGACGATATCGAAGCGCGGCATGGCACTCATACTCCATGATGTAGCGGGAAATCACCGGGCCTTGTGCCATGTAATGACTGCTGAATCATCATAACCTTCCTTCTTTTTTGAGCTCATTTGTAGCTCTGATATTCAGACTAGACGTGGTGGATAGTGCTTGGCGTTTTTGGCAGTCATGTGCGCGGGCGGATTTGACAGCTCATTGACCTCAAATTAATGGCAGTTAACTTTCTTGGTCACCAAGCTGAAGCTTGTTTGACCGAGATAGCTTCAGTCAACAAAAGTAGCATCAAGATCCGTAATCTCAATGACAGACTAACCAAGTTGCTTGATAATGATTTTGCGAGTTCGTCGAAATTCGTTGTCATGGAAGCACGTGTCGTCCAAACGAGTCCCTTACCGTTTTTTCTATAGGTTTGCGTGACACTCTCCGCAGTTATATCTACAGGAATAATAACAACATGGCTGATGATACAAAGTTCTGGAGGGCGTTCATGTAAGTGACTTTGATGTTGGTAAACCGTAGGTGCGGTTTTATATTGGCTGCAATAAAAAACGATTTTTTGGGGGGGGGATGAGTGTTTTATCTACTTTTGGACAAAGCAGAATTCATCAAAACACGAAAAGTCTTGTCAATTTGTCGTATCAGAAAAATTTTTAGGAAAGCAAATTCTCCGTGGGGTAGTTTCAAGTTATGCTTAACATAGGACTATTTATTTATTGGCCCTGGGTTTGTCCATTCAAATATCTTACGTTTATTAAAGTAGTAGATCCAGGGAAGCCAGGGATTTAATTCAACACCGTCATCTATAAACAGTCGTGATTTGATGGTTGTGAATAATTCATTTTCATTGATCGATAAAACAGTCGTATTACTTTCTCCCCATTACTGACCAGTGCAATAGAAGGGAAATATCATCAGTGAAAGACCACCGATGCTACTGCATAGTATTCTTAGTCTTAATGTCAGTTTACTAGAATAGGCTCAAATTTGTCAAAATGTACACCTTCAAAAAACAGCTATTTGTTAAACGTTTTCAAATTCTTGGAGACGCAATCCTACGCCTTTGTATACCACTAGTGTTCAACCTTGAAAACTAGCACGCTCAACAAGTTTTAGTCTGTAAAATGTTCCTAACAACTTTTACCCAGTCACAAACAATACCCATTGGAATAGGCCTACATGAAGTTTTACTCTGCTGGCTAACGTTTTCCTCACATGTGATTAGTAAAATATTGTCCATTAGATGCAAATCTATAGTAGTCCTATGTTCTGGTGTGCAACTAAAGACAACCTGGGTGTTGGTTGGGTGATCAATCATTACCAGAACAGTCTAATGAATGTTGCGGGAAGGTTCCAAGAATATCTATCAGGAAGTCAGTGTCGTTGATCATTGGGGTCTAAAATAGAAACCCATTAACAGATGAGGGCGTGAAAATTATGAAAACGGTACTTGAAGCGAATGCAACACAAACCTCTGCGGCTTCTTTCCACTTTCATCCCCCAAATGTTACTTGCTTTAATGGACTCACCATTAGTATTTCACGGATTGCCGCCGTTGTGATCACTTCTTCTCAGCAGCAAACAAGATGGGAATGGAATCAAAAGTATTGGGAGAAATGTGGTGGTTAATCTGTGTGAAGACCAAAGTCTCACTTGTCATACTACTTGGTGGTATCTTTCTCATTATGATCACTCGTTGTGTGGATCCTGTGGAAGCTCGGCACACCAGCAGTAGTTAGGTGCAATGGTGTGGCTCTCAATATCTTTCATCCATATCATAGACTGTCCACTTGCCGATGCTAACCTAATCAAAGCTTTTAAATCTATTGCTGTCTGGTACACGTTAACTTAGTAACGTCGACACCACCAATCTCACGGCGGGTTGAACCTGCATTGTATTTTGTTCACTTCCCAGTAAAATGTGATGCAACAAATATTTGCATGTTCTTAGTAATTATCAGCTTCTTGTCATTAGTTTTACTCCAGCCATCAAACAAGTAGGAGTGACCCGTAATAGTATTCGAAATTCAGGGCCCTGTACTATAATGTACAGGTTTCGAAGCGCAACACTAGGATCAAAATTCAAGATTTCGGGAAAAAGGTACGATGCATTTGTCAAGAATTCGGTCTATGAAAATTGTGTTTTTGTCGGGTAAATCCTGTCTGACAACGCCCCACGTTTTGGCGAGGGCAGTAATGAGCTTCGAAATACTCGTTTTATTTTCACAGTGTTGGATAGAAATTTTGATCTCTACCACTTCTGACACGCGCAACTTTACGTTTCTTGTCAGATCGGGTCGCTTAGTCGGAGTTCTGTGGACGACATTAGGTGAACATTTTACTTCAGCCGAATATCCCGTATTGATCAAAATTTTCACTGTTGATTTTCTTATGACCTTTATTACCCCCTTCCTTGGTCAGGCTGGATGATGCCGTTGTATTACCTTGATTAACTGGCTACTGAGACGCCAAATATATCCAGTTCTACAGGAGTAAGTGGGCTGTTGAATTCACTTGGATGTGATACAGAGTAGTAGTCTATCTTCGAGGCTTCGAACGATGACCGGATGGAATGAGTAGATTATTTTATCTCAGCTGCTTTGAGCGTTTTTTGAAGACCACTCTTGAAGCCCGTTGGAAAGAGCCTGCTTATACACTTGTTCAATATTCTTATGTTTTAATTTTGATGATAAGTATTATCGAAAAAGCATCACAATGAACACCCAAATGGAAAGAAATATAATCATGAAACTTCCATCTGAATGTACAGCTATAGGCGGTGTCAGTTGTGAAGCAGTCGGAAACTTATCCAGCTTATAGTTCGAGCTTCGTGAATTAATGAAAGTATATCGGGCCATCGGGTGATGATAAAAGGTGATTCAAATTTGACCTTTATTAAGTTTCATTGTTTACTGCACTATGGGCAGTTGATTGCGTGCATCACAATACTTGTCCTGGGTCATAATTAGGTTGGGTTACTACATAGATATTTTGATAAAGCCCTTTTTTTCGGCCAGTGTGGTTTTAATGGTTGTACATTCATGGGAGGGTAAAGAGAAATTTATCTAAAATCTAGCAGTTTTGTGTTGTATGTACTGTGAAATTGCCTGTCAACGATGGCTGCCAAACATCACGAAGAGAGAAAATTCCAGTTCACATCGGCGCGAGCATTGGCATCATGATCTTTTGGGTGCACCTCATTATTCATTCATATTTTTATCGTGATAGTGGTGAAAAGATCCATCAAAACTGGATTTTCCTGCCGTCTCTGCAAAAGAGACCGAAATTAAATCTCAGAGGCTTATAATTTTAAATTTCTGCACCGCATCTTGCTCAGTGTTTTAACACGAATAGGTGCACCAGTTTTCGAATCAATCACAGAAAAACCCACACGAATTCGCAATGCAGAAGTAGAATACTTAGAAAATCAAACGAATGGGACGACGTTATGTGTATTGCGCTCAGAAAACAATGCTGAGTATCCCTGCTCCTAATCCAGCGCGAGAGTATTCCCGAACTCAGTTGTTCCTCTTTGGATATATGGTAGCGGCGTTTTTCAATGCGGTTATTTCAGCGTGATATGGAAGCCTGTCAATTGACGATTTGTTTGTTTCTTATGTGAATCCATGTATAGGGGAATTATTGAGGGACTCGGAAAATCATTTGATTTTGGAATTTCCCTAGAAAATGTCTGTCGTTGAATGCTGCTGTATCAGAAGAACGAGGATTATTGATTTGGATTGGAATGAATTCAGTTTGGATTTTTTGCTGCATTTCAGTTTGAGATGCCTCGAATGCTGGGGAAATCTTCACTTTCATGGTTTAAAAAGTCCCGGAATTCAACTGAAGGAATATACCTGGAAAGGTAGTAGTTTTTCTGGGTAACATTTCATGCTTTGTTTCATGAGAGGTTTAGATGTGAGGTCATGCAGAACGATTTATTTTTTATTCATCTACTGTAAGACTTGTAAATTTATGCTTAACGTGAAGGTTCAGTCCACAAAACTATCATTCAGTAGCGCGGACTCCAAATCAGTCAGAGAATCTCCTGTGTTCTGAAGAGAATATTCAGAGTTTACTTACATGCTGGTCATGGGAGTCAAAAGTGTAACGTATGATGGTGCAAAGGCTGAACAATAATTTCACTAGCTTCATGATGCATTCTATATCGATGAGACGGCGGAAAGCCATGATAAATTGGAGAAAACTAAATGTTTATAAGCTTGACCGAACATTTTGTTCTCAGTAATGTTATGGTAAATTCAATGTGCAAAATCTCGTCCCATTTTCTCTTAAAGACTCATATTCCGATATAGTTGAGGCCCGTTAGTAATGGTGAAGATATGACTATGTCTGCATTTTGAGGATATTTGTTCCCCACATAGTAGCAGAATACAAGAATTATTGTACTCTACCCTAGCCATTAGTTGTTGGTTGATGCACATATAAAATTATGTAGTTCGGCTGTAATGCTGTCGTGTAGGAGCACAAAATGAGTTCATCGGACACCAGTATTCAACAGTTTCGGCAATACTTCCAGCCTTGAATAGTTCCAGATGAATCCTAATTAGAATAATAAGAACGAAACGAGTAACACGATAAAGCCATGGTGATGTTTTGACTTTATCAACATGCGTGTTATACAGCAGTTACTTATTTGTTAGAAGTGACAGAAAGCTTCAACTTTGAAATGTCGCGGATTCCTAAAAGTCGCACTTTTGCCCTTGCCGGCTGGATGCAACACTTCACAGACTTGAGTGTAGCATGGTTGGTGTGGCCTATATGTAGGCATTTAGGCTGTTACGGAACTTGAGCCTTTTCTCCATCACAAAATCACATTTCATCTGCCGCCCTGTTTGCGCAAGAAAAAATAAGCCCTCTAAAATTCTAAAACGACTTCCTCGGATCTCTATTTTGCCAAAGAAACTGCCTAGTACTTGAAATGCATTGCTTTTCAAGCATTTATCCAAGGACGCAAATTTTTTGGTATGTCAGTTCACACCAGATGGCATGTTTTCTTCGGTAATCTTTCGGGCGTGTGACAAAATTAACACGCGCAAGAAAGAACTTCATATCCATGAACATCACGCTAGTTAACAAAAATATACTATCCTGAGAAACAAAAAACTCAATCTCCAATTTTCTAACAGTCAGCTCATGTTGAATGTTTTTGGTAACTCGCTTACTTCAACCACCACCGGGATTTCGGAACATATACAATAGAAATACCAAACAAACTCACAGCACTATGGCTGTAGGTGTTGAATTATCCACCGTACAGTTGTGTTTGAAATGAATTACATGAAAATAGAAAGAACATAATAAAACAATAAAACGAAATTTGAGCTCACTAATTATATATTGCGTACTACTACGTAGTAATATTTGTCCATAGGGTCAGTTGTCCAGTTTAGGGACGTGGATCCCTGGGCGTTTATTTCATGAAAGAACAAATAGATCAGTCAAACTAATTTCACGATTAGTATGCCTATTGGTGACCTGCAATCCCGTCACTGCGTACCGATGTGAATATCTGGAAATCTCAAATGCATAAACCGGCATTGCTGACTACCTCTAAAAGTGCAAACATTCTCTCTGAAAACGCCCTGAAAATCATTGGTTAGATGTTTTTGAAATCCGATGCAAAATCAGTTCATCATTAGGACGATGTAGTTGACAAGCAGCCAGTTTAAACAATGACAAAAATACGAACGGCACATGCCAATCTTACGAATGCAGGATACTGAACATAGAGATACATCAGAGTTGCTACAAGCTGAACTTATTGAATTGCAAATCTCATTTGCGTGTTTTCCACCTCACTGATAATGTGCATGCGAAATCGATTAGATATTTACACACGTGATGCATCTCGAAGGAGTTCTAGGACTGAAGTGTGAAAGGTGGAGTTCAAAGGACAGTCAACTGAGGAAAGACTCGTCAATCCCGCACACTACTCGTGATATACATTCTTGTTTTGCATTCGAACTGATTCTCCTAGCCCGTCAGCACAATCAGCATAAAATCAGCGTAAACGGTAGGCTTACATTCATATTCTCTGAAGTTTTCACACACGATCATGAGTTGTCAGTATTTTTGCCATAATCTCATTCAAAGTGCATGATCAAGCTGTCAACGATAGGTTCAAAATAATCACTCTAGTTTGCCCTGAGAATTTTTCCGCCTGGCAACGTCGCCCAAATAAACGCAACCAACCGAGATGCCTTTTCACGGTTTCCCTCCTGTTCGCCATTCCGAGTTGCCGAACTTCATACATGTACACTGTGTGCCTGATTCAATCTTTGTTGTTCAAACACAATTCTGTTTGCTTCCGAGGGAAGTTTTTATCTTCAATAATGTGGCCTCTGAAGAGGAAAAATAACCACACGTGCAAGTTCATTCGACATTTAGAAGTCAGAGAATAATCATGGCATACTTCGCCGCGCAAATCAAGAAGACGGGAATTCCAAAATTTCTTCTACAGCGTAAAATGATTATCAATGGTTAGAGAAATCAAGGCTGGTGCAATGGGGCGACGCATCTTACGTAAGTCGCACGTCAATAGTTTGCCCATTTATATTAGATAGTGCAGACAAAGGTTGATGAGCCGTGGAGAATTATGAAAATAATAAGCTGCCTAATAAGACCAGATTTTGCCTTTCGAGGCACGTACAAAAAATAAACCACAGAAACCACAGAAACGAATTCAGGTGGTAGTAGTGATCGGGCAACTAAAGTCAGCAAGTACGGATGTGAGGAGGCAAATAAGAAGTACAGTGTACATACAGCTAAAACGTGACAGCTATATAAGTCTGATTCAAAATGCACGCAGTGCCTGAATGAGCATTATTCCAGATGAGCTAAAGTGGATAACATGCCAGTTGAACGAGTGAGTACAACTTCCCATACTGGCCTGGGAGATCCTGGCCAAGTTGTTGTACAGTTTGCTGTGACAAAATATGTACACGACAATGGAGTTGATCGGACTCATAATAGGATAAAGAAGTACGGTTCGACAAAAAATGTGTATATATGTTAAACATACTACAGGAAACGAAGCTGATCTCACAAGGATCCAACAATAAAAAGAACTCAGTGAATTCAGGGCAACTATTATGAGGGCTCAGTGTGTGTGCTAGAAAGTCAAATGTGTATTTTGAGTCAAAACGGTATATTTGTTGGTGGGATGAACAAGCTCACAAGGATGGCGAAACGCTCAGAGATTTGATTCAGTAAGTACGGAGGCCGATCGTTGCTCGATCCAGAATCCAGTCAATCATCTTGTGGTGTCAAAAATGGCACAAATATCGTGATTCTGGGTTTGGTATGTGAACGTTATATCTGCTGAGAATTTATTACCTACTCAGGTGGAACAGCTGGATCCGAATGAGGATAAGAAGCTGCACCCCGCTCGTCATGCCTTAGATATCATCTCTTCAGAACAAGAAAATCTTCGTACGGAATGTGCAGATCCGCTTTGTGGGATTGTCAAGTTCTGCATTAAAAGACCATGGATAGTTATTATTGAACAAAAGTAATGTAAATAAATACAGGACTAGCTGTGGGTCTGGCATTGCTTGAACTTGCGAATGTGATCGGATAAACGATTCAGTTTTCCAACAAGTAATTATATATGCAAAGGCTATCATAGAATCCACTCAAGACGAGAAGCTGTTGTTAGTGGTCGCTGCCATTGTTAGCTGGTAAATTATACGGATATTTATTTGCTTCTGAAAGAAACGCATTCCTGCCCAAAACGTGTCCACGGCACAACATTACGACTGCATGGGTAACTCTTTACGCCACGGAGTACAGATTCACTTGCCCTACTAACCTACGACCAACGTTTGTCTACGTACATGCAAAATCTAGCTCCGGCGCAGACTCGAATGCAGCGACGACAGGTTTTCGTTCCGACTAAACTCGGAACTTGTTCGCATGTATTGTTTTGTATTGATTTGGTTCGTAAACCATTACAACAGCCTTACGAAGGTCCATTTTGCGTGATTTCTTGTCACGATAAGACCTTTAAGGTTGACCGAAACGGTCGCGTCGGTACGGTTAGCATCGATCGTCTCAATGCTGCATGTCACCCGCTGACATAAGATTCGATGGTAACCCTGCGCTGCCTGTTGAGGACACTTCCGTGTCACGTCAAGGTCTTCAGCGAGCGTTGCCTGCAACGATGCTGAATGAGTCTATCGTGTCACGTTCAAGACAGCAGTCCGTTGGCCCTCTTCCCACCTCGAATGAGAATACTGTCCCACGTTCAAGTCAACGGCGCACGCCTACGAACCCGTCCATGAAGGAGGCTTACGTATCACGTTCCGGTAGTAAGATCGTCCACCCAGCATATTTTCGCGGCTGGGTCAAACACGATCTTTATCATTGCACTTCGCAGTGATAACTTTCGTGTTTATCGTTTCGGCACGATTTAACATACCTCATTAATTACTACTGTAATCTAGTTAAGTCCACTGCGACTAATACGCCAGTTTTTCGTTTCTTCCCGTTTCATGGAACCGCGTCATATGGTACGCTTCGCTGGTCCCACGAAGTCTGGAGAATTTTGACACCAGAGTTTGCATTCTGGATGTGCCTTATAATTGTCGTTCCTTGCCACTGACGAACCTACCGATTTGGCTTCCGGATATCATACTGGTTAACGGTTACCCGACGCTGGACGTTATTGGTGTGGCATAACTGGATGACGATTCATGCAACCCATGTCATTAGTAGCGAATCTGGTTTTCGCTCGACCATCATTCTACGGTTCCTGCATACCACGGATTCTGCACGTCGGCATCCCACAGCACAGCTACATTCATGTATTTGACATTTTTCGAAAGCTTTCCACGCTTTCTGGCGGGGGTTGCTGCAGTGACCTCAATCGTTCTGAGAAACTGACCGTTTTCTGGACGTCATTTTCGATTTATTTTCTCTACGATTTTTCCTGACGTTTGACGTTGACCTCATTCTGTCGTTCGATTGCGTACGTTTCACTGAACTGACTTTTCCGAGGTTTCCGTCGACCTCCTTCTGAATCACTTTCACTTTCGGTCTTTCGCCGATTGTACGCACTCGTGGTTCGCTTTTTACACGGCCGTTGAGTTCATACTCTTTCGGTGTATCTCTTGTATCGGTACTGTCTCGGTGCCGCGATATATAGAATACACTCTGCATTTGTAAAGCGACTTGTGTCCTCTCCATTCGTCCGATAGAGGGGATAACGTTGATATTTCGTTGCCAGACTGCATAGAAGACACGTTCACTGGCCAACATCGAACGTCTCCTTTAGTCTCCTTTGACAAGGCTGAGGCTGCTGTTTTAGACTGGATACCGGTTAATAGTCGTCCATGTGCTTTAAGATTTCAAGGACCGGTTGGCCCGTTCCCTAGTTTCCTTGTTCACGGATTATATTCACACATACCAGCAGTGAATTCTCTGCGAACGGGAAGATATTGATCTGCTAATAATACCTGTGGCGATCGAAATAAGCATTATATATCTATATATATATATATATATATATATATATATATATATATATATATATATATATATATATATATATATATATTGGTTTACACAATGTACACAGGATCATTTCGCTGCATCTTCTCAAAATACATACTACAGTCACAGCAGTCGTTCACTTAGTCGAACAAAACGAACATTAGGAGACCGAATTGCGACCACAAACGAAAGTTTGTTATCAAGCAGAGCTATGGAGATGATCCATTCACGCTGCTTACCTAGCTCGGTGTTTAGATTGCGAATAGCTAATGCTTCTTTTTAATCTAGCAATCGTCGGTTGTTGTTCGGGTATATGACCTCAAATGCACCGTATTGAATGACCAATGATTCTCCCCCCCCCCAAAGGTGTTGCGTGATCCATGGTCCGGGGCGTTTTCATCACTGGGGGTAACATCACAGTATTGAAGTTGTTACTCATTGCTTTCTGCAACCACACCGGTATATGTCCGGCTATTTTATGACGTAGCTGCCTCTGTGTTCTCCCTCCAAAGAAAACTGAGATTCTATGCTTGAAACGATGATTACGATTCGATTTAGCGCAGGGGGCAGTAGCTCTTTAGTCGGCGGTGTAGGTACTCCAGAAGTCCGAAAGCAAATATCCGATCGGCCGCTTGCCAGGTGCACCTAACAGCGTAGTTTAGGCACTTACTAATCAGCTGACTAGTGGCATCACTCTCGCGCTGAATTCTAAGGAAAAAACACGACAAGGTGGTCTTTATATTGGACCATGGATATTTGAGTGATTCTATTGTGCATTTTAAAATGTAAATGTGATTACGCGGCAATGAATTATTCGTTGCATTATTCAATAATCGGAGTGGTGCTAGGATTTATAAGATTGTTACCATAGAGGTTACCGATTTGTGGCGTTGAACATATCGTACAGTCAAATTTATTCGAACATATTCTACGAAAATCGATTGAAACATATTCGGAAATTATAGTTTGAATGAAATTATGAAGTACTTATTTATTTAATAAATCCTGAATGATCCAGATGAACCCCAGAAATTCTCCTTACCTCTGTGAACTTTTCCTAGGTCTTTATCGACTATAAATTATTGGCGTGACAAAACCTCTATTTCCATCTCTATGCAACCATATACCCTACGTTTTTGTACCAATGGAATTATTCCCAATATTGCTAACTTGCTTCACCAAAAATGTACAAATAAAAAAGCTTTCACCTGTTACGAGTGCGTATGAGTATGACTTTTCCATGACTTTGGGATCAAGAAGAAACGAAGCTGACTCTAACATCAAAAAGTAGTACGTATGGTCACCAAGTCCCTCCTTTTTATCACTGTGGACCACTAAAAAGCGATAAAAGGTACTGCCATCAGGAATATCGACTTGCAGGTTTCAAGATGGAAAAAGACCAGCAGTTTTGTCCAGTAACATCAAGGGCTAAAATGATTATCTGGTTTTATAAATTTCGTTGATATTGGCCTTCCTTGAATATCTGATGATTAGATTTCACCTGATTTCTGATACCGATCTGGTAGATATGCCTGCAGTACGTTTGTTCTGCTAAATCGTGAGCAACGTAGGGGACAAACCATTATTTCCACCTTGAGGCCACCGCAACATGGGCTTAGTGACTGGCTGTTGGCTGACGTATTTTCGAACCAGAACGCTAGTAATTCGACCAAACGCCTCAGAAATGAATAGTGAACATATAAAGCCTTAGTTTTCACAGGGTCAGCCATTTAACGTTCTTTTGTATCGTTGATATTATGAATACTAACTTGGCAAACACTTGAATGCAATGCAAATTGTCTTACCGAGTTAGTGGCCGTAAATGTACTGCGCAACGATTGCAGTTGGTAAATGACCCCTGAATATTACCAAAAATGTATGTTGATGTAGGCCTCAAAGTGCATCTGAATAGCATGTAAACATCATACTCAAGTTGATAGTCATTGAATGGCGGTCGAGGTGAGCACTTGCCACTCAAGGCATATCTAAATATGACATACCAAACAACAAAGTATGGCTATTCGGAAACGTGTCATGCAAGTTGTCAATCAAACCTCCAATCATTCTTTTGTTAGAATTCTGCCATTCACTTTTACATTTAAAGTTGCGAATTACTTCAGCTGCGGCTTTTTCCTCATGATGGATTAATGGCGATTTAGGATGGTTAAATGAAACCTGGAAAACACCGGTGGGTCAAACTAACTCCGGCCTTACCATGCGACAAACAATCCAACAAGCAGCATATCCCATAAAATGTAATGCACCTCAGATTATCAAATGAGTAAAATGGAGTCAAGAACAGGATTTTCAAAAAGGTGAAGAAAAGATTCCATGAGATAAGCAATCCTTTTCGCAAATCGGATACGATGACCGGGAAGCATTACGGCATGTGCGGAGATAATTCCGACCCGTACTTTGATACACACAATATCGTTTGAAGAAGTGATCAGTGGGTGACGCAATCAATGGTGCCTACCGTGTTTTTGAGCGACAAAATGCAGACTGAATACTGCCACATGTACCGGCATCAGACAACATTATTTGCATAAAAAATATCTTAGCAGCTGACGGTATTGTAGAGAACAAGGAGTGCATATAACCGCATGCTTGCAAATCTTTAACTGTTTAGTTCCTAGTTGAATTGCAGGCAGCCGAACGGTTATATTCTTGTTAATTTCAATCGTTCACCATACAAGATTATTGGCTGCAGAACCATAATGCCCGCAGTGGTTTACATAAATTGGACAGCACCGCCGAAATATAAACATCTTACAAACCTATGAGGTAAATGGCCGCTATTCTTCCAGTGATTGTTGTGTATATGTGCAGAACGAATTCTATTTATTGGACGCGCTTTTGTCATTGTCCACACATCAGGCTGTCTGTGGCATTTGTTTTATAACGAACAAGAATGGTAAGAAATGTTTAGTGAATACGGAAACGGTGATGGTTGCACCAATAATTGCATCGGTACTAACAATTTGTATCTAGCAATCTCGATTTTTATCCAGTTCTGGCTGGAATTTTCGCAAAAACGATCCCATCTAAGTGATAAGTATTTTGCTAACTAGCCAGCCCCCCGGGATCAGAAAGGTAAATTCCAGAATACAATAATGTGAATTGAATAAGTAAATAAGTTTCATTGTTAACCGTACGATAGTGACTGGCAAAAAGTGCTGCAACTGCATGCGAAAAGGTGGATTCTTGTAATGACCTCAGTCAACACAGGACAAGCGTAATATATAATTGATTGGTATGTGATTGATATCAGAAAACCCATTCAATTCACCTACCGGGTTCAAGCTAATCGATCAATGCTAGCAGAACCTTACTCACGGCAGAAGTATTTGCTTATCACCTTCTAATATCTAAACAACCTCCACGAAAGCAAAACCCTCATACATGGATCGCGGACCAGATCTCAAAACCAAGCAACACGAAATGGGTTTAACTCTCACCGCATCACACACCGGACACCATTCCACTCAAACTCTTTTATGCTACAGAGATAGAGGAATGCAGCTAACCCGGACTATTAAAGGCCCACAACCATATGAAGGAACGAGCAGGTTTAGGACCAATTGATAGAAACTATACGTTCATAAGTGTACTATGGGAATACATGCAAAATAATTCCCATTAGATTTCAGTGTTTTTGAATATTCTAACAGGTCATTGATTCTCAATCATTCGCCAGCTTGATGGGAAATATATTGACTGGTGTTTGAAATAATACTACGGTCCACTAAGTGAAATCAAGTTCTATCCACATTATTGTTTTATAATCTATAAATTCTGACGTGTGATTTGATGAAACTGATCTAGAACTATATTCCAGTAGGTGATGTTTCAAACGTATCATAAGCACCCATTACCTGCAAGATATCTTGCTGTTCAGTTTGGTAGAAAACATCCCTAATTCTCTTTCCGTGATTACAGCTTGTATCATATTTAGTGAGTGATATAATACGATTAATTATACAATGTCAACTTTGTTCAAAACATGACCGGGCGATATTTAAAGAAATCTACCATACCACGCTACAGAAGAGTCTACCGAGAGGGTGGAAAAGAAAATGTATCTCCCATCAGAACGAGGGGCCAAAATGGTGATAACGATCACAAAGGTATATTGAAGCTGCAAGGAGGGAGGCTTTTGGTCGAGATGATGGACCGGAAGTAGGAGACCATGGTCACCGATGATGTAATGGAATAACATTTTCCCAACTGAAACAAATTCCACCAGCGTAATATCTTTTTTGGGAGCGAATGTGCTACATCAGCACGACCCTAATCTCTTTGTTATCAACGAGGTCAATCGGCCGTTAAGAATATATGATGGCATGTATTTCGTTTTACTGGAAATAATTTGTTATATGATGCACGATCACCGTTGTCCATTAGGTTTCGACTTGATGACCAAGGACGTACACACGAACATGGCCTGCCTTCTCCCATCAGCCCCTAGTTGAACTTTGACCTTATCGAATGTGCTCACCTCATCACTAGTAATCCATCATCTACGTTTTCACATTGCCTGACCCGTGGCCTACTCCACAGTGTGCCACTGACACAAGTCAGCTGGGACTTTTTGCATAACCAATACATGACCTGTTCTTGCCAAGAAGATGCGCGACGTTTCGCCTAAAGCACTGAAGTTGTTCTGCCTGAAGTGACCAAATCTGGAATGCTTCTTGCATGGCTTCTGGAGCAACAAAAGAAAGGTGTAAAATGCCTCAGTTTAACGGAGCTATCAAAGCTAGATGGTTTTGACAGATTCGGTCATCAAGCGCACATGAGAAACTGGGGCTATTGGCCTATGCACCAGCGCAAACGATTTCCGTCCCGGATGTCCCTGAGAAACCGGAATCATAGCCAAATTGGTTCAGCTGTTCCGCTAATAGCAACTACTACTATCGGTAGCAAATCTCAATTCAGCAAAGCGGATCGATGGCCCAATCAGTTAGTGACAAACCCGAACCCACTCATCCGGCCACCCTGGAACAGTTACTCACACGGAGCCGAGGATACAGGATTTTCTTCCTGATGAGCAAACCGACAACTCAGGCAACCATAGATTGGGAACCTTTGGGACGGCAATGGACAAACGATGCTTTTGTATTCCAAAATATATCCTTATCTATAAGGGCCTTTTGGCCAGTCGACGAACACACACAAGCGCGAGTGGAGAACAAGCGGATTAAAGTCGCTATCAGAAAGAGTAAGATCAGAGGGAAATGGCTAAGTCCAGCCATTCACACGGAAGAGAGAGACGCGCAAAAGAGGGTTACATAAACGATAAACTCGAGCAGGTAAAAACAACAGTTAGACTCAGGAGAATTGGGGTCCATCGACCCTTGTCACATAGACAAGATTAGAAAGAGCTGTGTGAACAACATAACTGAACAACAATGACGACACTGTTCAGGAGGCCAAGGATATGATCGACATGGAATTTATTACTTAAAATGCATGAAAAGAAACAAATTGTTTGGTCACTACAAGATACATTTGGGAATGAAAAAGTGGGACCTGGATTGAACCAATTTACCGCAGATCCCCTTTACGATGAGCCGAAATTCACTGTCCAATTTCAATAAATCTTTACACCGAGTATAACAAACGATCAGGTGGTGGGGCCTGGTTTTACCTGAGCGAGAGAATATCACCCAACAGAACGAAAACCAGCCAACCAGCGGCCTAGAATCGTTTCCACATATTGAAAATATTCAACCAATGAACAGTCAAGAGTTGGCTATTCGACCGAAAAGAAACTTCCCCAGTCGGTGTGGTATCCGGAAGAACCAGCCAGAAGACCGGTTTATGGTAAGAGTTGTGGACCAATAGGCTTCGTATTATGGTTGGGCATGGTGTTACCTACCATTCGATATAAACCGCCTCTTTTTGTATAATGAACGAGATGGTTCGAATGTATAAAATCTTCCTCCTAGAGCTGTCTAGAAGGATCAGAACAGCTTTTGTGCAGCTTGTTGTTCTAACACTTCAATGATATTTCTGGCTGTCCTTCTGCATATCTACACTTGCCCATGTGGGTTTACCACCTATTCATATTGTTATTCGATCTCACTCAGACAGCAATCCATAAGTGCAGTACCTGGAGCGATATGTAACCTAACTAAAATAATGCATTCCCCACACCGTGCCCTTTCTCTTTGCATATATTTTTAATATCCTTATGTGTAATCGCAATCTGAATTTTGACTCAATAACTTCAGCACATATTTGAAGGATGCACTTATCTAGGTTTTTTACCGAAGTAGTACAGGGTCACATATCAATTTCAGGAATTCATAAAAACTAAGAGAACAAACGATGAGTTGCGTAAGTGATTATATTTCAGTAGCGCAGCTTTGCCGGGAACGATCTTAGGTTGTTCATATTTTGGTTTTTGTGGGCAACTTTTTTGAAAATCGGTTTACAATCAAGTGATGAGGGCCCTGACGCTGATAATTTTCAAACACAAGTGGTTTAAACCCCGTTGTTTCTAACATCAACATTGATGGGTTCTTCGTAGCTTTCAGTCGATTGACCGAATGTACGGTTGTGTTCCGAGGAATTTGTCCATGATGCGGTTACATGTTTAGATGCATTGATTATTTCCAAAATTAGGCAGACAGTTACCCAGGTGACTATTTATTCTGACACGTTTTTCATTCCAAATCATATGGCTTCTTTCACTAGAAAAATGAATGGTGTTACTCGCACAATTGAGGTCTGTTGCTTATTTACTCCCCAGGTGGCGTTTTGATTCCTCTCAAAAAGTTGTCTCAAAAACGGATGAGTTGTTGTATTGTCTGATATAGCGAGGAGAAAATGAACTTGTCTGAATTGTTTGATTCGAAATATCCCCCGTTTTGTACAGCCCTCCTGCCAAAATCGCTGAAATGCAAACAATTGGTAAATTTCATACAAATACGTATAAAAATGGTACAATATAATTTTCGATTAGGAACAAACGACTCTGCTGGAACGTTTGATGGGTTGCTCATCAAAGCATGTAAATCCAAACGGAATTCTCCGCCAAACCATAAATTTGCTAGGGTTCCATCCACACAAGCGAGTTGTATGACTGACGAGAAAGAGCGAGAACATTTCCAAGATCTGTCAGTTTTACTGGGATCAAGTTTTGTCAAATTGTTTTCAAACTGGAACCATTCGAGGCCAAGCAAGGACTTTGATGAATAAGGAAAAGGAATGTGTTCCCATAGTGAGAATCTATGGCATCATTGTGCCCAGTAAGTGGGATGGGATTTACTTTCTTCATAGGTAATGTCAATCTCGGGTTCCATTTAGCTGATGAAATTCAGCGTACCCGACATCGACCAGATTTACATTAAATATAATTCATATTATTTAACTTTCCATCCTCACTTGGTCTGTGTGACGCCTGATGGAACCACTTTTCTTCGGTTGGCAAACATGCATTGGAACGTGATGCTGAATTTGATAAACTAATTTAGTAAAACTTCCAGAGTGGGGCATCCGTTCATAAAATACTTTTACACTCATATCATTGCAACAATGTGAACGATGTCGAGCGAATACAACAAAACTACAGACTAAGCCAAGGTTCAAAATTGAAGACAATGGGGCGACCAACTTACACAATGGTGACGTCAATCCATTTCTGAACCGCGAGTGGACCCCTTTGGTGTAACTAGTCTAGCCGATGGGTCGGTACTTTGAATAGGGTCAGCGGGTGGACTAAGACAATTCAAATGCATCCATGAAATGTTATGTGCACATTTCGGTACAACTGAAGATCCACAGCAAAATACGTGAATGGCTGCCTCGCTAATCGTCTATTTGTGCACCATACAGGTCACAATTACCTGAGTCCGGTAGGTTATTGCATCACATCTTATGGTTCGTTTGTTTTTCTTCATATTATGGGTTTACCATGAACATTGCGGATGCGGCCCTCCATCGATGCTACGATAAAATCACTGTTCAATGGCCGAACCTCTTTTTGCGCCCTCGATGCTCAGCTACCAAGCTACATCGTACATGTGGCCCTTTTCCGCTTCACTTGTTTACATAAAACCGTTTTTTGCTATTTGCTTCAAGTACTAAATGAGTCATTATTGCTTACTAATCGTGATGTTTTGCACGTTTTGTCGATGAATGGTTGTTAGTCCCAGCTCTACTAACAAAGGTTTCCATCTCCCTTGATACTTTGATATTATTGATTGTCGACCAATGGATATACATGTAATACAATGTTGCTACATCAATGCTTGAAGGGTACTTTACCAAACAAAACCATGGCAAGTCACAACAAGTTTACTTGGTTTCAAGTAAATAGTGAATTCGTTTTGCTGCAGCAAATGACTGATTTTGCAATTTGACAGGCCTTCTGAGAACTCTCGTTTACCGTCATCACTTTTAGTAAAGTAGATACAAACTCTCTGTACCGGAATAAAAAAGTGATATTTTGTTATTGTTCATTTTAAAATAGTATTGCGGTAAAGGAGTTGAAGGATACTTTGTGGATTACGGTTGAGCTTCATGAAAAAGAAGCGCAGTTTAGTACAAATATACATGTTCCAAGGGAACGTTCTATGAAATATATTCTCCAAATTTGAATCAATAATTTGCAAAAAGTTTTTCTCAACGCTATTTACTATAACTGGACACGCGAGAGGCCAGCCTTGCATTCTCCTTAATGGTGAACGAGCGAGATACTCTTCCGAATGTTGCAGTTTACACGCAGTAACTGATAACTCTCAAGATTTCACCAGAAATGTTGGCAACACAATCTATTCGGTTACGAATGCTGAAGCTAGTCACAACGAGAAAGCAGCTCAGATAGATAAGTGATATGGTAGGAAATGTCTCCATTTATTTGGCAATAGTTTAGTTTTGCATACAAGTCTTCAGACAAGTTTGCTTGGATTGCTCGGACCAGATTTCAACACCGATTGTTCAAAAATGGCTTTCCTCCCGAAGATTCAAGCCAGTAAATTCCTTATCCACAAACTGGTTCATTTGATTAAGTTAACTACTCTATAACGTAATTGGCATTGCAGATGAAAGTGCATCTCAGGAAACTTCGGCTGAGTTTGGAATCGTTAATAATGTGGGCATCATTTACCAATTCCTTCTAAAAACGGATATAGAAAACATAAGGCTATTTTTAAAATTAGATGTGGAATTGAATCTTCTAGACTAAAAATACTACAATGAAATGTGCCGCATTGTTTATTGTGAATGGAAAATCAAATAATCAAAATTCAGGCAAACAGTTGGAAGAGCTCGGAATTTGACTTCCATGTAGGTGAATACACTTTTTCGAAATTGTATTTGCAAAGGGAATGTACTTTACCACATAATATGAATCCTGCATCTCTCATATTGTTTCCCAAAAGAGGTTTATATTTTGTGTCGGAACAACCCAGTAATGCAATTTTTTGTGACAATCTGGGTTGAATATTCACAGAGAACATTACTGGGTTGTTGTGCTTCCGATTCAGTGACGACGGTACTGCACTCCTAGCCAACGTAGAAAATTTAAGTAAAATTGCTTTTAGTTTTAATATCATGTAGATCGAATACAGCGTGTGTGGACAGATAGGCCATCTTTAGAATTATAAAGTGATTTATTCAGAGATATTTCGTAGGGTAACATGGCTAACCCCTATATGGAAGATCCTTACTTTTGACCAAGTGCCCTGTTTCTGAAGATGAGTCGGCGAAACCTACGGATAAGTTCACACCCCATCCTTAATAGCAAAATCTGGTCAGTGGTAGCGACAAACATTGAATCGTACGGAGCATGCAAACCATGAAAACACCCGTCGGGAACCGATTTATCAAACCCACTACGAAGTTGTAGGCGAATACCCTTTCTGTGGCCTATAAGTTAGGCCATTGAAGACATATCCATAGAAAAACTAATTATGTGGAGGGATGGGGAAACCTCTTCCTAAGTTGATACGCAGATATTAGGTTTGGAGAGGATGGATTGGTCAATTTCAATCAATAAACATTTGTGAAAGATTGTGCAACAGATAACACCAGTTTACTCATGCGTGACACTTGATTGTTGGTCACGGGTGTTGAGTTGCTTGAAATGATTTCGGCTATGTACTAAGGTCCCCCCTTGATATCACTTTAACGAATGACTCATCATTTGCTAAGAACGAAATGCAATTTGCTCCCATAGAACTATTTTCCGATTTCCTGACGCATGAATTTTCCATAGCTCGAAGTCTTTTGTGATTTATTGAGTTGCTTTTCATAGGTGTGGTTATTTTTACTCCCCATCATGTTTATTGGGGTGGAATGATTGGATTCAAAAGCATTTTTTCACACAGCTAGTGAACGCACTTAATAAAACCCGCAACAAATGTGATTTGGGTCCACGCGATTGTTACGGTGGAACAAACTAACACAGCGTATACTTCAAGATTACTTGTCGACTGTCAAGAGGCTTCCCTAACGGGCTCAGACAACGATTCCTATCTAAAACCGAGGCGTTTGCGATCGAGTTGCAATGGCCGAATGATGGATTCAAAAGAAACGTTTTTCGAGGCATTTCTTCTCACCTGGCCGAATATCAGTAATATGGAAAGACATGTACACAAAGTCGGCAAAAAAAATTTCGGAGTTTTACGAGGAAATGCTTTTTCGTCAACATTACAATAACTGGTGTGGATTCCTGTAAACAATAATTTCACAGAACCCTGTAGGTGTGCTGCACTGGCTTGAAGTAAAGCACTAGCAAGTTATTTATTCAACACCTTAGAGCTAAATGGATCATTTCAGATTCTCATCCACTAAGTTTTCAACGGAGGAAATTTGTAGACTTTTACTTTTGCCATTCTCTGTGGAGCCACACATCGAATTGTTTGCTTGTTAAGCCACGTTGTATGCACATGATAGGTTGTGAAAACGTGAGGGAAATTACAAATACGAATTGGGTACAGGGAGGTTATTATGATCAATCAAACGTTCATAATGAAGCGACGTCTAAATGGCACGTTTGCTCATTTATTCGCTGAGCATATATTTCATACTACTAAGATATTATTCAAATTAGGTCGGTATATTTTAGTAACTAACTTTTTGTTAAAATCTATATTTCAAATTCGAAACCCGTTCCCAACGGACAATGAAACGGCTTTTCTTGGCAAGCACAAGTAGAATGCAACAACTAATTGCTGCTATCCACATGAGTAGTCGAAAATGGAAACTAAACGGAAATGGTTGAGTATATTTTGTAAAGGAACACAGGTTAAAATAGCTCTGTGAAAACACATACACCTTGTAGTGAACTGAAATAAAAGAATCGTTACCTCACAAGCTATTCTTATCCACACAACCTGATAATGTGGATAAAACCCTACAAGGCATTTCATAGAGTCTGACACAATAAAAAGAGGAATGTGATCGTAAATCGCCCACTGACCAGTTGGACAGTCACCACTCAAACCGTCAATTCTGTTGTTATTTCGCTATTCAAATGAATTCCACTGATGTATTCAGTCTGGACATCCGATCTACCGTTGGATGGCAATCCAGGTTTTTTACGGAAATTCATTTTATTCCCTTGGTAATGATCTGGTGAAGAACTTATCACGATGCACATAAACTTGAGACATGGAAATCAAACACAAAAACGAAGCATTTCATGTGACCGTGTGAGGCTCTATCAACCAGAAATCAGTTTCAAAGGTTTCCTTTTTGTCACTGTGGGAAAAAAATTTCAATTATTCCTAATTCATTTATATCGCATGCCTTGGATTGCAATTTTTAGCAAAATCACAGCATTTACCGTACTTTGTGATTATCATGAGAATAAACTGATGAACGAATTATACATGTGTGCTTTCGCATCTATTTCACTACCAGGTACTCTGTGAGCAAAGAAGCATATCATCAATGCCAGTAAAAAGTCAACATTGAACGAAAGCCAGTAGGTTAATAAGAACATGGTTAATGCAAAACAGCAGGGCAAATAATAGTCCTTCCAATATTTATAAGGATTGAGCTTAATGCATTTGCGTTATGCGGTAAAGAAAGATGGCTGAAACCTTGTTCTACTATTTAGCCGAGTAGTAATTGATGCCTCGAAAGCTATTCATCGAATCTTATCGACCAGTTCCGTTTAAGCTACGTTCGTCATTCCAACCGGCTCCAATCAGCCATGTGAACTATCAATGCACCAGCAATACTCGGATGAAAAACCCTATATGGATGGTTGAAGGAGGACCGAATTTATCCGGAAGGACACTTCTTTAATCGATATGGGTTTTATTTCGTAGGGTAAGAGAAGACATCTTTGCAACTGGGCAATAATTGTTACAACATTATTATGTATATTTAAATCCATAAATATTCCTCACACCTTTCGTTATTTTGGCCGTTGATAATGTGTGTGCCAGTCCTCCGTTATCAAGTGCGTACCGTCTTTCTGTTATACAGCTTGAAAATTCTCGTCGTCTACTTTTTCCTGAGATTTCGAAGGTCGAGAGTATTGAACGTGGAATACTGATTGTTTTTACCACCAGATTCCGATAATTCCCACAGAAGCTGACCTACGACGGCGTGGAAGAAAAAGAATATTTCAGTCCGGTGTATTGCACATTGATTCTGTCATCGTATACATCCCTCGGGAGAAAACTGATGAGGTTTTGCTCTCTTATCGGCCTAGACGTTTTTCGTGTGGCTTTATTTCTGAACTCACAGCCATGAACAAAGGTTTTGGAAGCCTCCACAGTGTGTCCGTCGTTGATAGGCAGCAAACCAATCGCCCGAGTAATTTTCAATTGTTTTTGAAGTCATAACTACAGGTACACTTGGCCAGTGAGCGAGTGCGTTTTGTAGGCTGAGAGCGATGCAGTGAACTTATTTCAACATTGTGTGCCACCACATATATGCACCGTCTGACAGCTACCCTAACACTGACTATCCATTGACATTTGAACACCATTTTGAACAAAGATATACGTAATATATTAGGAATGAATTCCGCTATGTTCCTCTGGTGATGGCACGTTTTTCCACATGCGCAAGATCATGAGAATTTCCGGTAATGGAAGTAGTGATATTTTTCGATTCTTACAAAACTTTCCTGAGATCTATGAGAACGAAAATGGGAATTTAACGCTCAAATTAAAGTCACATATTTTTTAGCACGCAGTATTCGTTGCATAGCGACTGAGAGAAGGAAGCATTGCGTCATCAGCAGTTTTTTCTGAACTCAAATAATCCTCTACATATTAGGCAAAATGGAAAGTTTCTCCTAGCAATTTTTTTTTCAAATCTGTTTGTGAGTTAGGAATTCGAAGGCAATCTTACCTATGCACAGGTGATACGAGTCATACAGATGGATGCAATTTACTGAGATCGATGTAAAGGGTGTGCAAATCGACAGCCCATATCTCATGGTGGCACTTCGCATTTGAGTAAGTGTGTTGGCACATCAAAACTAGTTTAACTGCTTTCGCAGTAAACCACTACCTCGATATAATTGCTTAAGGGAGGTAGAATTAATTCAAATTCTTTACCAAGCATTCCAGAAAGAAACATGGAGCCAGTCATGTAGAATAGAAATGTACAATAATTTTCGAAAACTTTGAGGCTTACTACCAAAGAAGTTGTCTCGAAACAAAAACCGTATTTCATCTTATCTTTATGGAAACCACGGCGATATAATCTGACCCAAAATGATTGCGGGTAATGATAACATTGAGGTGCCTCATTGATGACCTTATTTCAATGTTCTTCCCATTTACAAATGAAGATAAGTGAATTCCAAAGAAATAAATGTTTGATCCCCTTGTGAATGCAAAACAGTATGACGAAATTTTTTGCAGGTTCTGCATAGGGAACCAGTTGGCGAGCTCAGTATTACTGTCCTGTAGAACAATTTGTATAGACTGATTGTACAATAATAATCACATCATCGGCACTTTTTCCTAGCACATAACTGTCAAGGTCAACAATAGCGCAGACACGAAGAAATTAAAAGCAGAGACACAACTGCTGCTTGAAAGACGCTTTGTGTTTATGAGAACATAAATAATATCATACCGCGATTTTGTGTAAACCGTTGTCAACCAGAACAGGGACTTTACAGCGAGTTTATACCAATCGTGAACCGCTTCCAACAATGTATTTTTATTTGAAAAAATGGTTCATTCGTGAACAAACATCATGGGAAAACACGCAACGTGCGTAGCAGAAAATTCATGGGTCTTCTAAAAGTTGGATTTACAGCATCAGACAAGTTTTTTTGCGGCATTATAAAATTCCTAAATTTGAGAGCCAAAAAAAATATAGGCAACACCAAGTATTTACACTGGTGTGACCGACGACAATGTCTTGGGGGAAGATCGATATCCATTATTCTCGGTAACTATGAACTATTATTGTGAAAACCAGCACCAAACAAAAGTTATTCAGATATTGACACATTCTGATTTGATTGATAAAGATTCTCCGTCATGTATTACCTCGTATCTAGTGAATAGACTGATTACCTTGTGACGAAATCTGCATGTAGTTAAAAAAAATGGAACCTAACTTCATAATGCAGCTGTTATTCATTAAATTAGTACGTTTGATGACGTAGTTTGTGATATATCACTTGGTGATCCGTATAGTTGTCACTGCTTCTCTGCTCAAAACTATCTATCGTCATATCAAGATAAAAGAGAATTAATGAAGATTTTGTAACAATTTTCAAGTGAAAACGTACGCACAATGATAAATTGATAAAAATCTACTCAAATATCTCGTGAATTACAGTCAGTTTGAATCATGAAATGGATGTATTATTTTTGACAACATTCTCTGAGCAAATATCACGTGCTATGCTTCGGAAATCACTTTTATTCATGAATATCTCAGTATGGACGTTCGTGAATTCTAGAATAAAAAACACATGGACATTGTTCGCGTGATACAAAGCAGAAGAATTGCGTTATGCATTTAACACCCCGTTCATAGTCAACCTGGAAAGTCCGGTGTTTAGTTATACGACTCACAATCGTTCACCTCATGCTGAGGATCGGTGGATTTGCAAAACAGGTCACTTCGAACACGGGTGAAAACAGAAGTGCGATGCCTCATTGGATTTCAGTAGTGAGTGCGTCAGGTATGATATCGCAGCAGTGAATGCAGGCACATGAGAACGAAGTGAATACCACACTGACTGGGCCTTAAATCGAGAAGAAAAAACAAAGAATAGACTCAGGCCACTTTGGAAGAACCCAACAAATGAGGAAGAGGCGGGCACACTTGAATAGCTGGTCGAATAAAGCTGTGCCCCACGCATCTCGATTCACTTGTCACATTCTTGCCGTGGAAAATACAGGCACACAAGCAGTAAAATTGTCCTGTTCTGTGCTATTTTGGGGAATGGTGATGCAGATGTTTGACTAATCGAATAAAATGGTCAGCTGCACGCAAAGGATGGAAAAACGGAAATACCTGTGTTGACAACAATCAAGCCATTTTATGCTCAGCGTGCCAATTTGGTGTGCAACTTGAAATGGGGAAAAATACAAGCCCCGCACATCAGGGGATCATTGCGTGGCTGATGACTGAGTTCGGGACTGATGGTAATCGACAGAGCACCATTAGGCGGCTTGCTCCGGCTCCGAATGAAAGTTGGTAGGCCTCGGTTGTCCATTACCTAGACCGTCTAGCCAGCTATCGACCGAACTGCCTGTGGCATTTGAAGTTACCAAAGCAAGCAGCGCTGATGACCGCTTTGTTTGAATTGTGCTCCTAACTGTTCGAAAAAGGCTACAAATGGTAAATACACACAGTGCAAAGCACACTACCAGGTGATGGTTACCTGTGATTCTCATGCTGATGAAAGACTATACCGACCGGATTCCTCAGAACTGGAAAACAAGTTGCAGAGGATCTCTGAGGGAATCAGACAACTAAACAAATAACTTGACTGACAAATCATCCTCAAAGGCAATTATTGATGTATGATTCAATTTGGGGATGTTTTGTTTGCAATAAAGTAGGACATTCTGTACGATAATGGCCATAAAGCGTTTTGTCTTGCTTTTCCTTATCGTTAGTTAGGCCGAAGGAAGGCCGAAATTTGGAGATGCCATTAGAGACGAAGGCTGTATTGCGAATGTAAACCCGGGTGCTTCGGCACTTTTGATATCTCAGATATACAATGTGAAATGCAAGGAGCAACAGCCAGCTTTTCGAAGGGTTAATTTTTCAGTGATACGTGGCATGTCTTCAGTCGAAAGGGTTATTGAGACGGTCTTCGGAGTCATGTGGTTGGAACTTTCAAGTGGTAAAACGGGTTTTTGAAGATCGATATCTCTTTTCCTGTAGTCCCGTTGGAAAAGATTGAGACGCACTTGTGTTTTGAGACATCATTCGGTACTAGAGTACACAGTTCCGTGCGGTAATCAGCGTATCAATGCTGCGCATTGTTTTCGTCGGCAGTTGACAACTTCTGATTTTGTGATCGATTAGAACAAAGAAGATAATTGTGCAAACCAACACACCGGACGTGAACAAAGAAAAACGTGACGGAAGTAGAGGAGTGACACTGAACGAAAGATACCCAAAAATGAAACGATGTAAAGTGGAATAAGGTAAATTATTCACAACATTTGCAGCCCTAAGCGCCGGTTAAGGAAAACATTGGGAACAGGCCTGATACGGTCGGTCCGGGGGCCGGTTGGTTCCTTGGTGGATCCCAGAAAAAAAAGCATGTCAGTTTCCGAGTCTGTCAAGGACGCCAAGGATAATCGGTCAAATGATTCGACTTGGCTTCTTGGTACAATCCGAGCGAATGTTCTGAAGGGAGGGTGAAATTAGCAAGCTATGCGAGAATAAAAGCACGAAGCAATCCGGCCTACCAATGGAGAAGTAAAGGCCTAAAAAAAAAGACGGTGATTATGTTGAAAGCATATCGAAGCAGTTAAAATGGACGTACGGAACTGACTGGCTCGTCAAGTCCGGGTTGCATCACCCGTCGAAATTTATCTCGTACGAAATTGTTCAACACACCACCTAGTGTATAAAACGTGGTAATGTATAACTGCACTTCCAGATTCATTTTTGAAACTGAAATTCCAGTACCGTATTACTCACCGGCCACATTTGATCCGCAAAATCCAGTATCTGTTGAAAAAGAATAAATAAATGAAATGCAAGTGTTTCCTGCAGTCCACTGACGAGATGATATGAAGAAAATTATGAAACCTTGCAAAGTTTTATTGCTTATGATCATTTCACCAGAATCGCTCATTCTATTACCTTTTCAGCGAGATACTGAAAAACGAATCTAAAAGATAACTACCACGAGGAAGATATGGATCGGAATCAATCGTACCAAAGCCATTAATCCAACGTTGAACAATCTAAGATTGTTTGCAATGAGATGCGCCGTTCGTTTAAAACAGCAATAAATAACCCATTTGCTCAGTTGAAAAAATGCACGTTACTTTCGGACCAAAACGAAACCTCCTGGGATTTCGGAGCTAGTGACCTGTCCGAGCTTTTGCACTGTTGTGATTTATACATGTTAGGTAGAACAAAAATAGCTGATTTTATTAGTGACAATTGAATAATTACACTTCAGGATTTCTGAACTCACTGCCACTCAGAAACGTAGATGCTATATGGAATCATCTGATTTTTGCTTGGACAAAATAAATACGAAATAAGTGAATAGTATGAATTCACTAGAAAGCTCTTTCATGAAATACACTACGTCTATCGCAATTCAAAATGCAGTCATATTATGAAATGAATAAAAATCAAAATGTCTACAATGGAACTGAAACAGAGTATGTAATAAAATTGCCGTTTCGTTATTTCTTGGTTGTAAAGTTACTTTTCCGTCTCCAAAATGTTTTTCTTTCCTATATATCCTCTGGTTGCTATAATCACCGGTACACCGTGAGGATAGAAACTACCCCGATTGCTTGGACTGTCATTCTAATCGGGGTATTAGTCTCATCAGCTTCAAGCACGATACAGACTGTGCATGCCTTTACGCAGCAGAACAAATTCCAATCGTATAACCGTGTTTATTTTAAATCCGCGGTTTTAAATAATTCATTATATAAATAGCCAAATGTAAATGACACATATCCAGGTGAACAACCAAGAACATCAGTACAGAAGGTTATCCGGTAAATCAGAACAGTGCGGTCATAAACGATCCACGCAACCAAGAGTCACGCCAAACTGTAACACAGCACGGTCACAGTGCTGATAGTATATCGGGAAGCTTTCTAGCTTCACTCACAGGATAACAGAAAAATCTATATATTTAAGATTTACAAATTTCAATATGCTAAGTAAGTACCAATGTAAAATTAAAAATAGTAGCAGCTGACAGAGACAGAAAGGATTTTTGTCGACGTCAACAGATGAGCATCACAAAAAGCTTGTTTGTTTTCAGATGTTCCGTGCTGTCCAACGACATAGTACTATGACTTTGCGGCTTCATTCGAGAGAATGAGTCTCCGGTTGGCGGTCTTTAAGTGAGGGAAACGTTAGCAAGTTTTTTATGCAATGGAAATGTACAGTCATAAATGAACAGAGTCAAGTGTATAAAAATAGAATGTTTGTGCACTATCCATCATAAAAACGTAGATCTGAACTGCGTCAGTCAATTAGAAACAGGGAAATTGGCCGTCATTGTTCCAGGTCAATGAAACATGTGGGGGCTCCTCAAAATAAGGACAAGTAAGAGCGTCATCATAGAAAACTTACAAAAAAACATTTCACAGTTTCTACATGCACAAGTTGTACTATGAACGTTGGGTTCATCTTCCCATTTTGTGTAATCCCTGCACTTTTTTTATAATCACTCTGAATCTTCAATTTTCCATGTTAAGAAAATGCCAAGGGCATTATGTGGTACTTCACTATACTGATTTGTAATCCATTCAAATACAATTTCAAAATTACCTACAGTTGAATGCCTTCATTATTTCACTGTGTATCTAATTTTACCCACAATTGTTTTGTGGCGACACTGATCATCGTTTCCTGGTGCGACAGACAGATCAACAGTCACCTAGTGATTAAGAGTCATTTTACATCTCAGTTGTGAAATTAATTCATAAATGGACCCTGCAAGTCTGCCAGAAGGGAGCAATGTTTATTGGAGGATACTTCTCTGTTGTTCTATTTTAATGCATCATAATCCTACCGACAGTTAAAATTTGATATCAATGTGCACTTCACAGCAGTTTTCCTCGAAAAAGTTTTGTGGAATTTCCGTTCAATTGGCGTGGTAACAGAGCTTTATTCACCGAAGCTGATTACAGTTCCACCTTCTTGTAGGAAATAAAAACTATTTCAAGGGGCACAAGAGTGACGATGGAACATCCATACCCAGATGATAAATCAAGTCATCAAAGAACCAAGGAACCGTTTTTCCACAGGAGAAATCATTTTATGCATCGTGTTATGGGAATCAACTCAGAAATGATTCTAGTGATCCGCCCTGGTTTGTTGCACTGATGAGGACACACTACGAAGACAGAATAATTTAAATATTGTAAAATAAATGTGAAACAGAAAGCTCTTGAAAACATACATCGTACTATCATTCAAACATAAAAAGAAACAAACAAGTGATCACTCCAATAAATGTACTTTAAGGTGTTTCAAACAGTTTTTTTGTGGGTAAGTTCAATGCAAGACCCTCTAGGCTGACAAAGCAAAATAAACACCGCATCATAGCCAAATGTCGAGAAAGAAAAAGTGTACAAAACCACAAAGTGAAAACTGGAATGCATGTTACGAATTTTGATAAAACTGTCCAGAATTCTCCTTGTAGAAACTCATTTGACAATAATCCAGCATTCAACACAGTTTTCATTTTCGTGCAGCTTCCATAAATTGAGAAAAGTTCATCAAATTGATAGTCTTAGTAGAATCTCCGATTGAATCAATTTAAAGAAACTATAAATCGGAGATTGAAGCTAGGCCAGAGTTTTCGATTCACTGAACAGTCTCTTTTTTGTAATACACTTTGTGTTCTAGAATATCCGTTATTCGTTCATATTTTTGCAGTTGTCGCCCTCTATCGTTTAAGATAGTGAATGTTCGTTTTGCTTCCGAACGACGAAAAGCAATGCTCCTCAAGAAAGGAAGGGCGAATTTTACAAAACTGGATTGAGAGCAATAACATTTTCCTGGAGAAAAGTGCAGCCGTGTATGTATCAAATAATTGAATGCGCATATTGTCTAGTACCTGCACATTATTCCACATTAGCGCTGCACAATAAGCGGATGTTTCAATACCAAAAAACAGGACGAAAACGTGCTAACTTTGGTTCACTGAGCAGCTCCAATTTTACAACAAGTACCTTTTAAAATAACTCAGGATGACCCTGAAGAACAAGAACAGGAGGATGATGTTGAAAAGAATACCGGTAAATGGAAATAAAAAATGAAACAAGTCGTAAGAATCGAACTCACAGTTGTTTGTGGTTCTTGTTTTCGACTTCGGGATAATAAAAGCCGACCAGGCTTTTTTGATGAAATGCAGGTCAGCAACATGGACTTTATGGCTGAATAATGAATTGGTAGAGGTGGTGTATTGACGAATGCCGAGACAGCGTCGCTGAAGTTTCTGATATGTGCCTTTATCGCAGTTAAGACCTTGGTTGAATTTCTTCTACTGACTTTAAATAATTAGGCGAGGTTGCTCCAGAAAGCGTAATTCATTGGGAGATTTTCATACGCAGTCTTGTGCGTGAATTTGTACACGAAAAAGAGTTTCACTTGGGTAATTTAAAATGTTCGTACGATAAAAGAATGCTGCACTAGGGGGATGATTGTTATCATGGGGGAATAGCGAAGTTAACAAAAACCACAAATTCATAAAGTATGATTGAATTTGAAACCTGCTCGACTTTCGTATTGTCAGATAAAATGTCATCAGTTGGAGAGCACAACAAGGATTTTTTTCAATAAGTGTATGTAGTTTATGGGTGTAGATTTCTGAAATACTCAGACCAAATTCGCCGGACAAAATATGAATAACTTTGCAACAGCCCTTCGTTTGGACGTTTTAGATAACCGAACTGACTACGTGCATTTTGTCCTACGAGTAAATTAGTTGGTTCTTTGAGGTATGGCATACTATTTTCATAGCTAATGAAGTTATCCGCCGATTCTAGTCGATTAGGTGGAATAACATGGGATTAGGTAATCATCCGCGGAAACCTTCAAAGATCCGATTTCATTATCTGCTAGTTTAATTGAATGCCGGACGCTGAACGCCATTGTGAAACGACCACCAAAGTGTTTTCAGTTCAAGTGGTTCAACCACGCATTCGACATTTCGAATTCCGGACGAGAGCTCACCTTCAATAAACTGATTGGTTTTGTCAGCAATCATGATTATGCGGCCTTATTTAAACTGGATAACGTATTCTGACCATCCGTTTCCGTTTCTCGACAGCCAGATTCTAAAAATCCCTCTGGCAGCGTGATAGTATGCTACAACATATTAGTTCTAGTTAGTACATGGCGAACGGCATCATATATGAAATGCTAGTGTAACGCAGAATGAAACAGGCATCAAAGCGAAGTTGAAAAGCGAGAGCCAGAAGAAAGGCGTGTCATCATTTGTAACTCGATATAAATTATTCGGCAGTACGTGAAATATTTCCATATATACAACTGTGTGCTTTCCGTCAGTATTAGGTAAACATTCAGAGTAACTACATCCTATCTGACATTGTTACAAACGTTTTTCGTTCGAGTAGCGTACTTCAATCGGTTTTAGATTGCAAACCGTTTCCATTGAACTAAAATTGAAACTATGATATTATGTTCTTATTTAAAAAATTCATGGAATATCTCGAAAGGCCGAACTACAAATACATTCTCACTGAGAAGGAATTTTTGTACAACGAAGCTATATCATCGCGAGTGTTGTGTAATTTTCTGGAAACTGGTCTTGGCTTCTAGCCTGTGATGAATACCCGAAAGGAATTTTATGCCATTTTGATTCAGTCAGCCCCATTAGGTAAAGCCGCACCAATTGAATCAATCTGGAAAGGACGCACTAGGGCTGCTCCTAATTTCGCGGATTGTTTGGATAGACTATTGTGCAGGATAAAGGCAACATATGCGGTGACACAAGTTCAACAGGATCTCAACAGTAAACATTTACTTTGAACTTGATAAATATAAAGTCAGTGTTTTTAAAGAACAAATATCTTTTAGAGCATGTGACTGTTGCTTCATCGCTAATTATTTCAAATCACCAGTGCTGGTAACCCTGTCGACCGAAGAGATTTGCACAGTTTTATTTCACGAAACTGCTGCGCTTAGAAAAATCAACCTTTCATCATTAATTCAAATATTGGCCACACAAATGAAATGAAAAAAGGTGTGTTCACGGAAAATGCGAATAACAAACACACTCTTTTTCAGTAATATTATTCCATGACAGACAGTTACAAGCAAAGGATAGTCACGTATAATTTTAAAATGTATCAGCATTTATTTGATTGGTCAAGAAAAATGTTTTGTGTTTGGAAAGCGAATAACGTGATACTGGTTTTTGGCCTCTGGCGATCATCCAGTTCGGTTCAAAGTCTGAGTCGCAATGAATTCAAAGGTTAGTTATGGATCATCCTCAGTAAAATGGAAGTACTTGTGCAAACTGTTTGTGCAAATAAATCAGTACAATTGTCACGTGCCCTGTCGCAAATATATATGTTCGGTATTACCGAACGTTTGGCGTAACCATGGAAGGCCGTATTGATTACACTTAATCATTATTATCTTCAATGTATTCGCCGAAGAGAGATGGTGGGAATCAGCAGGTAAATTTGTGCGTTGGTCGGTTTTGGAATTGCCACCACATGATGGATTGAATAACTGCTGATTTAGGCAAACCAGTAATGAGGGGTAAAAATCAATAACCTTCCGCCCACTGGTTGAGCATGACCGCCCATATTTCTTTCTCCCTTCAAATGATGAAACTCATATGCCAAGCACGCGCCGTTTCTAAAAAGATCCATCTATTGCTTCAATTGTGAAACTTGCCGATCTCATCACCAAATTACCGTTATATACACACGAGTTCATTGAGTTATGCAGTCAAATTATAAATGAATTTAATGAGCATTGTCCCAAGAGGATTCGATGACGTCAACGAAAGTCGCAATTGCTTATGATCTCGAACGCTTTTTACAGCTACATAAACATTCTTTTCTACTGTGGACATGTGCAAATTATGTTGGTCATCAACAGGAAACACCTATCACGAGCTCACAAGCAACAATATGCAGAATATGTTATTCATTGACTAATTTATTTTCCACATTCACTGATGGCAAACCCAAAATTTCCCTTGTATGTGAGAGATATCCGTAAATATTCGTCTCTCAGTGTTAGGCTAAAAGGAATATTAGGCATTGAGATGAAATGCCGTAGAGAAACATCATGTTGCCCAGAATATGTTGATGGAAACGTCAGGCTTGATATTGAATACCGGAAGTTGAGAAAGCTTGGTTATCTCAGTAACAATAAGTAAAGTGTAGTACAACCTAAATAATTATTAGTCAACATTCAGGTTATGATGGTTTTATTTTCCGGATTTTCCCGACTAATGACCACTGGCCCGCCATCCTTATTCGTGCTTTCCTGTTCAATGGTCATTCCTACTCGGCTTTTGTAATCGTACTTATTTGCTGCGAGCAGATACCGATTGGTAGTTAACGCCGTTCTACAGAGCCAAGCCATTTAGGACCCCTTGTACACTGTTATTAAGTTTCGTAACCAGGTATTATCCACCTCTATGGGTGAATAAATATTTTATTGGTTATTCGCATTTCCACCCAAAACCAAACAGTGATTATTGGTAAACAACTGACTGTACTTAGTGGGATAGCCGTTAATTATCGGAGATGTGTCCATGTTGTTTGGTATTCTTGAGATTCTTCCAGATGTGACCCACTGTCCTGTGTACGAATATTTTATTATTAGGCCTCACTGACCATTTGAAGAAGCATTCAGAAGTGCATTTACAGCGGTTTGTGTTGTAGATGACTGGGTCAGTATAGTCATAAGAAAGATGCAATTTAACATGGAAAAAACCCCGGCGATACCAACACAAAGATTATGTATACAATACAAAACATTAGATCTGTCTATGTTGTTCAGGAATTCTACATTAACATCTGCATTGAAATCACTGTCGGCGATACAGAAATTTTTATCCTATGCGGCATTGCAAGCTTAGCTTTGAACTGAAATGGCTAAAGTGTAGGCCCAAAGGGTTGTTTGCAGGCCTCAGATGCCATACGTAATAGAAGCCTCAATATCAACTTCTTGATGGAATTCGTAAAGCCGGGATAATTTATCTCTCAAAATAGCCGATTTCATGACATTGGAATGAGTATATTCCTCGATATCTCTCAAAAACGGGGTGATGTTGCCTCCACATGCATGTCTTTTCAATATGAGTGCTAAAATTCGTCCCTTTCTGGCTTCTGATTTATGTGACATCTGTATTATCCCCATAGGATGGAAGCTGTTTGGGACAGAATTACTGCCAGTCATCACGAAATAATTTCCTCACAATAAAGCTCCTCAATCAAGTCGTGATTGAGGGCTCATTATCGACAGACCACGGACAATATTCTCGATACGGATATGCGTGATCATAAATCAGAACGTTTTAAACACAAGACTACCCTGGCTGGCTCTCAGCTGTCTGATACACTCAAAAACCACATGATCTGACCCCATCCCACCACCTGCTTTGAATGTTCGTGGGTTGTTTTCACTCTACGGTCATCTCTATTGTGGAGGAATTTCGTTGAACAACCAACTTGGTGAGTGTGAGTTCTGAAGAAGTCGATATTCATAAGATAAGATTCATCATGTAGGATGAACTTTCAAGCCATTGCTAACTGTAGATTGTTCTTTCGGATGTCTCGTTTGTGTTCAGGTCCCTGATAGCAAAAACCTTCCATCATAGGATGAAAGACCAGTACAATGTTTATAGTTCTCTTCTATGATAAGTTTGCCGTTCACGCACTGTTGGATGATAAATCACTGTGTAAATCTTCAACCTCCTACTGTTGAGCTTGCAGAAGTGTGTTTCGTTTGCATCTTCCGAATGGCGGAACTTCCCTTTTTACATGAAACACTGGAATATTTCTAATGGAAAATGAAAGTCAATGTACCGCATTTAGAATGAAACACTTTTATAAACTATATAGGTTGGTAGAGCGTAAGCATTCAAATCCTCATTATATGCTAATGAAAGGTTATTGTTGACATCAAAAGTATATTATTTTTCGTGAAATAAGGCCGTTCTCATTCGTTAGTTACTGGTTACTACTGCTCCGTATGTGAATTTGCATGAACCAGTACCTCTTCGGATAGGGTCCTATATGATTTCTCTTTCACCGTTTACCACGTATACATGAAGCAACGACAGCTTTGGATAGGTCATTATAATAATACAATTGGAAGCCCAATGGCGGCCGAAATCATTTATTGTTATTGATAAAAAACGGTTCACCTATGATATGATTTAGGTTGATGTTTGCTGTTCGTCAACACAGCGTTATCAATTTTCTAGAAGTCACCAAATAGTCCATCTGACTTTTAATACGAGTTCAAGGCTCGTTCTCACTGAACGAATGACATCACGATTGACAAATGCATCTTACATGTGAACTGATATGCTATGCACAAAAAACAGCAAACACCTAGTCACTGCAGTATATTATAAAACGAGCAAATATTTTGATCGCACTCTTTGAACTGTATTTGCCAAGAATGTGTTTGGTACTGTTCCTGCGGCGTTTTCGATCTTATGCGAAAACGCACAAACTAAATATCGTCAGACATCTTCAGTGGCAAAATTAATCGCATACTGGTTTCATATCAGGCCATGTAATCAGTGAAGAAACGGGAAAATGTGTTCCATTTTGCGTCATCACTAGACCAGTCAGGAATCTTTCATATGTACACAGTGAATTACAAAATCCTATCCACCGCTCGGTTCTAATTTGATGTCTCTCATTTCCTTTTCCAAATGTGTATATCTCCCGGTATTTATCATTGTTTCGAACGAAATGAAGTTTTACTCAACGGTTACCAAAGGAGCCAAGGTTAAATCGCATGTACCGAAGCATGAACTTTACCCTCCGTTTGGTGCTGTTCTCGAAGCCGGACAAATTATTTTCCGTCTAGTTATCGGGGAAGTGATGAAACCAACGGTAGAAACCGGGGATTTATCGAATACGAGTGAACTTCACCATTTTCAACTTCTTGTCAACGAGGCTTTAAAATTCACCCACGCTTTTCATTTCGCTTACTGGAATTCGATCACACGAGCCACGTTTCACTGGTTATTTTGATTTTCTACGTACCTGGAATTTAACCTCGTACGGCTGTCATAGCGATGTTTGGTCGCAAGAAGCCATCATATCCATTTTTGTGAAATTCACTCTCGAAATCTTCAGATCGGCTGGTGCTTTTTACCGGCAATGTAACTGCATCTATGCACTTACATTTTCAATTAACCATAGGTCTGCCATTCTTACCAACACCCATATCTCTCCTCTGTGTCCCTTACCTGAGTTAAAGCACTTCTTCCGCACGTTTTCGAAAACTCCCAAGAGAAATAATGATGACTTGAGCTATATGGTGGGTTCAATACGCACTAATAAGTCTCTCACTGAAATGGATGCAAAATTTAATTTATTTTGTGAATAAGGAAATGCATTTTGTCTAAAGCCTCGCCCACCTGTCCGGACTTCTGGTAGAGCAATTGAAGAAATTACTCCCACGAATTATAACGAAGCCAACCATAAATGATTTACTTAGAACCGTAATGGCAAACGCAGAAGACACAGATGTCACTCAGATGTTCTCGCGGAACCTGAAAAATGGTCGCACAGTTTGATTGGGGATATTCTCCTTCTCGGGTCTGTTGATAAATTGCGATCACCTGAATATCTTTTGGAACTACCAGTCCACGAATATTTTGTCACATGCGTTTTATACTATTCCATTCGGACAAGTTTCAAATTCAAATTCGCTTGTACAAAAGCTAGTGCTTGTTCTGTTACCCATTGTCTTGCATTATTTCATGGTAAGCTTGATCATATCACTTCTGAGTTAAAGGACATGGTTCCTTGAATTTGTCTTTTTGTTCGTCACTCGCAGTATATTATGTGGTTATTTGACAGCTGGTGTATAAATCACTCGCTTGACCTGACCTAACTTGACTCGAGTTCGAGATACACGGTGAGTTCATATGAACTAACTGTCGAATACAATTGCTCATTACGGGGACAAGCCTTGAGTCGTGCAATTCACATGTGCGCAGTGTGTTTAACTTAGGGGTACACGTTTTCTCACCAGCGTGGCTTGCTTTCACGAGCTTTGATGCTTGTTAATGGCTTCACTTTCCGTCGTCATTTACATTATATCAAGTTGCTGAAGAAGCACCATAAGCCTCAACAAAGCTATGTGACGAGTTCCACCCAAAGCTTTTCCTAAACCTTCCATGGTTTTCTAGTCTTGACTCTCTTGGCTAATCCGATGTCAAAAGTAGTAATCACATCTAGAAATAAACGTTATCTTACCGGATTCAATTCTGGATACTGTGCTACGGGAAGTAATTTATGTTACTGAAGGTTATTTCTCAGTATGGAAGTGTTTGTAACCAATCAGATGATTATCCGATCCTTCCGGTTCACCAAAACTGTGTGCGATTCTACATTGATCTATGCCATCTTTCTCCCAATGGCTTACACCTCACTGAAATGATTTTAATTCTGTCAACGATAGAATCTCTCGTTACCACTCTCCTGATTGTGGGACACCTTGTACGCAGGGACATTTATATATTCCTCCTCTGTTCGTTAATCCCCTATAGACGGAACACCCCAAACTCATGAATATATTCATCTTTCACATGAGTGTTCCTTACTCGGAGTTTTACTGGATAATAATCACAGCTGGGGATACACACGAGAAATAAATCCAGTCAACCAGTGCAATCTAACAACAACGTCATTCGAAATTACGGATGGTTGAAAGTCTGCCTCACCAGTAACCCCCTGAAGGCCAATCCACAGTGAAACTAACGCGAACACAAGTTAGGTTTTGAATGAAGTGTAAGGTGTGTTATTCATCGGACAGATCGCGATCTTCTAATTTGCCCTTCAACGGGGCAGAAAAAATTAAGAAAAATGGAACAAATCAGTAAGTGGAAACACAAACTTTTGTCAATACAGAAAAAGAAGCAGGAAAACGTAGGTGGCCTTGTGGCAACATACATCGTTTCCTGGTGACCTAATCATTCCAAATTCGTCTTTATATTGTTTTGTACCGTTTTTGTATGCCATTGTCCTTCTCTTGCCATCGAAGTGCTGTGATTAGTAACCTGTGCGTATCACCACTTTGGACTAAGAAGAGTATCACTCTGCTACTTGACAAATGATTACCCGTAGTGATTACGTTCACGTTTAGTTGTGTATTTATGGTTGTCATTGGCTGCAAACGTGCGTCTACGTGCTCGTCAAGTGTATTGATTTAAGTAACATCTGTCCCGTTTATAATAGAGAAATGCTGATTTGGACAGAATCATCACAAACCTTCCTAGTCTTTCCCCCTGGAATGGAAAACCTACGTTTACAACGATTGATCACGTCCTCATGGTCTTCAGACTCAAAGCAAATTTTTGTTCGGCACGTTGTTTACTATTCCGGTCATCTAAAGCAACTGGTCGATCATCAGCATTATCCTTGTTGAAATATCCGTTTTCAATACTTCCCAATAGTTTTTGGATGCTCGTATTTTCTTCCAGACCTAAATACGAAGACACTGAGTGGGATTTTCTCTATGAGTTGTTTTGAATAATCTATCTACAAACAACGGAAGACTTATTTTCCCACTTAGTAAATGTAGAATAATGGATTCCGTCATCATTAACAGTTGATTTCGGTCATTAACGTGTCTCCTTGACACTAATCTTCTACAAATCTGCCAAAACGACATTGGCAAATCATATTCATTTTCGCTGACCTCGACTTATTCGCGTCCACCGTTATTTTCACATTGCGTTCCTCTTGTGTTTGCTCCCAAATACCCTTAGAATTTCGCGCACAAACAAAATACAAATCAGAAATTACAGAAGAAATTTTATATCCTGAAAATAATGCTGAACGTTAGTGTACTGCAGGTAAATTTCGTAAATTAAGCTCAAGCACCACTGCCATGAATACAGTTAGTTTTAGAGATTCGAAATTTCCCAGTCCCATTCCACATAGGTGCATCTTTGATAAGGAAATACACGTTAATCATGAAGTAAGTAAATATTCGCATAACCATTCTTCTTTCCAAATATAAAGACGTAAAACACCTGGTAAGCTAGAAAGTTTACCACAAGACAACAATTACATTGACCACCTGACGACCGCGATGCATTTAGAGTAACCCTCGGTCTTTCTCTTATTCCATTTTTCACAATTCCGGAGAGAAATAAGGATCATCAGTGATCTTTATGCAGTAGGACGGAATGCTAGTTTACACCGGTACAATGTTCGGACCATTCATCCCTGACAGTTAACCACACGTTGGTGTACAACCATATCGATGGAATATGCAGCAATGTTATTTTCACGGTCTACTCAACCAATTGTTCCCATTGTCATAATCTTACCTAATAAACATGCAATTTGATGCTTGTTAATGGCTTCACATTCCGTCGGCATTTACAACAAAACTATCTGACGAATTCCACTCGGAGCAGTGACCCAGACTCAAATAGTTATGAGCAAACACAGTTGTGATTGATTTGTATGCACTTCAATGTAGAGTATCCATTCACACTCCAGACAATTTAAATTAGATTCTGGTGAACATTTAACATCGCATTGTACATGTATGAGGACGAGTGGACAGGGGATTTTGGGGTACGAATACCTGATACATACATATATATATATATTTATATATATATATATATATATATATATATATATATATATATATATATATATATATATATATATATATATATATATATATATATATATCCCGTAAACAATGGAACTAAATGAGACGTGGACAGAAAACGTACACGCCCCGGAGAGATCGAATTTCGCAGCTTACTACTCAAACGTTTCCCAGTAGGCAAAATGGAACAAACACCACGAAGCAATCATAAAAGTCAAATAAATAAATGCACGCAAAAATTCGATGATCGATAAGCAAATTAGAGGACTTGATGGATAATTGTTGTCGGAAAATGTCTCCAGGCTCTACAATAACCCTAACTGATGAGTTCATTGGTGAGTTATCCTTTCTCAGTATTTGGGGTAATAATGAATATCGAGTGTGACCGGGTCAATGAGTGAAACTGAGATTTCACTCATTTGAATGAGACAGAACTCCACAAGCACTGGCCACCACAAAATTATCGTTTGATAAGCTTACCGGTATAACGTTGACAGTTTATTGTAAAACACCCCAACGGAGAATTATTTTGGTTCGTAAGTTCAGTGGGAGGACAAGCAACTCGAAGACGTTTCATTAGCGAATGTCATTAAAACATACGTAAAAATATGAGTTAGAATACATTTGAACCTCACGTTGGATTTCATTTCAAAGGTATTTCTTCTACTCAGACACATTTTCTGAAAAAAACCAAAGGAGAAGGTGAGAACCTTCACACATCCATGGCGTGTGTGCACCAGTTGCAGAAAGCTGCTGTCGATCTACACGGAGTAACTAGTTTAGAATAAATCGGATAGAAAATACTTGCTGCTGTATGAACCGAAATCTTATTTTGAGTATAACAAGCTTTTTCAGTAGACAAAAATTGGATGTGAACAATATCAGCATGACCAGCGCCTTTATTTTTTCACTGGTATTGGCACCTAATCGGGCAAACCAGACCTTCCTATAGGCACTCATTAAAATAAGCAAATACATTTCAAGTAAGAGTTGCATTTTAAAAGTCAGTGGATTGAATTATCAGTCAAGCTTAAGAGCGTTCTCATCGTAATGAACACGAGTATTGATATTTACGCAATATTCTAAAAGAATATATCACGCATACGCACAGCGGCCGTCTGGTAGTCCCTGAGATACGTATAGAACTGTCCGCTCACCGGAGGTATTCATGGCACAATCAGCCGTAACCGGAACAAATTTGGGTGCACAGAGTGCGTGACAGCTCTTCCGGAGTTTGGTCTTGAGGGAGGGGAAAGTGGGAAGGTGGAAGTGCATTGCTTTTCGCTGAGGACATTTGACCAAATTTGCAATCCAGCCAATTATTGTGTTCCATTTGCGCGAACAGAATTCGAACGTCACACATATGCATGCTTCATTACGGTGTCTACGGTGTTATTCAACTAGACACGCGTTTCAGTCCTAATCTTCCGCTAATTCGGCAACCTTTCCGGTCCCCAATAGTTCACCAGGTGGTCAAGTTACTTTGTATAGTAGCACACGCGAAGGACAAATGAAATATTGCGCGATGTTTTTTACTTGGTAAATCGTGCTTCTCAACAAAAGACGCAGTGAAGGTGTTTGGGGAATGTGTGGTTATCATTGTGCTTTGAAGAACACACATCGTTCTCACACAAATTTTGTTGCAAAAATAAGAACGTCAGATTAAATGATGAACTTGTATTACCAACTCAAGGATCTGTCGAGAATGCACATTGACTGAACTTGTATCACTTCAGTATCACAAATCATATTTTCAAAGAAACTCGCGTTTAGAATATTGGACTAGAGAAGTCCGGTAAACCGGTAAAAACAAGTGCACAGTGAGGAACTACGAATAGGCCATCTCTAGGTAATCAAATTATAGGAAGCAGGTAGTGTTCTTTGAGTGGACGTTTTACAGCCGTGGAGTGGTTGCTACTCATTGAAATCATTGGACCTGATTTCATCAATTAGACACTAAAAGTGTGTTTTTCAACTGAGTTCATCTTACGGTTATTTCAATCCAGGGAAAAACGCATTCTTCCTGATAAGATCTTTATTTGGAATTTCGTGATAGACAACTATATTTCATATTGTATTATTCTGAGCACGGCGAAATCGCTCAAATCACCCCTAATTAACATGGGGTAAAATGAACCATTTTACATCGATAACTAGCAAATCTTGATATGGGTCATCTGCTAATCAAGCGGACAGTCGGAAGATTTTTTTCCCGGATATAAAAATGAACTACCGCAATCGTTCTCTTCAGCGTATATAGGAGTCTGTTGGTACCCGTACATTTCTGATTTTTCCTTGATTCCCAATGTCCCTTGGTGCAAAACGTCTTTGTTGTGCCGACGTTTTAGTATAAAACACACACAACATGTTGAACGTCAATACTGCGCAATATAAATGGGCTGTCAATAAACCTTTCATTCTGGCCTAATCACATCTTGTGATTTGGAGTGTCTTGAAATTGAATCGGTCGGAACTAACTGTGAGAATCCAAACATGTTAGAAGCTTCCACGCATTACTTGGCACCTATCTCAATAACATCCTGTTCTGTTCAACAAATATTTGTTGGACAGAACTGAACCGACGATACCGGCGGATATCGACTCTTTAGTGCTCACTTCCTGATCACAAGAACGACAAACAGCTGTGTGTTTGTGTCACTAATTTTGTTTCATTTTATTTTTTAATGTACTTACTCTTTTGGCCTGTTATCACAACACACTCCTCTGCCCATCTCAGTGTGCTAGTGTCGTCTTTGATACTGTTGACATTAATTAATGTACCATTTAGACAGACTAGTGTTTACACGTGACACCCACCCGTAGTAGATCCTCTTTCAGTCGGCACTCTGTAGAAACATGTCATCGCTAAGGGTGAAATTAGAGCAATTTCATGTTGCATTCTAGTCGGCAAGCCTTCTGGACCGCTGACCTCATCACCCGTCAAATTTCTTAGCACCCCATGTACTTAGAAGAAATGTATCACCGATAAACTCTTCAATGAGGGTAATCATGGAACCAATAGCCATTTTGTTGACAACAATTGTTCATCAATTCCTCTAATTTGCTTATCTATCATCCAATTTTCATGTGCATTTATTTATTTGACTTTATTGATTGCTTAGTGGTGTTTGCTCCATTTTGCCTACCGGGAAAGTTTTGAGTAGTAAGCTGCGAAATTGGACCTCTCGTGGGGTCTATACGCTTTTCGTCCACGCAATATTTGTAAAACGAATTTCATAGAGCTTGGTGTTTGTGTGATTTCATGTTTTGAGGTTCATGGTACAGCTTGGTCAAATGACCAGAGTTATTTTGTTGTACCAAAAATTTTGGTAAAACGAGATCTGCGTGATTGCCATGATTCGTTCCGTCGATTGCTAGTCAATTGTTCAAGTTTCATTGTGATATATTCAATATTCAATAACTAAATCTGGGTTGCGCAAGTGACGGAAGCAGGTTATTGCTGAGTAATTGCTATTCAATTAATTTCAAAATCTGAGATGGTGCACAACTGAAAAATGATTAACTTGTTCATCACACGGGAAGGGTCGATTGCTGTGCATACGAAAATTTACAAAAGATTTTGTTCATGCTAAGGGACATGATTTAAGCAAATCTGCCGATCGAGCAGTATTGCAGAACCACTCGGAAGCTCCTCTTATATACGTCGATTCTGTGTTACACAATCGGTAGCTGAATTTGTGACCCTAGTTGCTATGATAAACGGTCCTGAGGGACTCCAGTTGAAGAATATCCGGGTATGGAAATTCAATTTACCTTAATTATCCATAGATAAATTTAGATAGGGGTATCATCATAATACTTCTGGTAAACTCGTTTTATTGGTCAATATATTTCTTACGCTCACCGGTATATCAATGTTTATCTATGTTCTTTCGTGATTTGTCAATTTTCGTCGGACCAAGTTCTTTCGGGAGGGATTTGGTATTCACCGGTATATTTCACTTGCGATGGCAAAGAAAAGATCCACGAAAACTGAATTTGCTCGCTATGTTAATGAAACGCATTAGGTTAGAATTGCATAAACCTATAATTACTCATCCCTCAACAGTATCGGGTTCCAAGTCTTTACGCTAATAGAACCACAAGTTGTCCGTTTTTGTCCAAGAGGCTCTCACAAATACACATTTCTGAGATAGCAGACAAAGCTATTTAAATGCACTGGATGATTTTATGTTCACCACGATCAACAGATTTGCCGAAAATGTCTGAAATTGATCCAGCCCGGGATTGTTCCTAGGCTTCCTCAATCCCCGTGGGACGCTAGCTAAGGGTCATTTTCGCCGCTGTTGTTTATTACTGCAAGACCAGCAAATGTAGGCGTGCAATATTTCGTCAGGGGAATTCAGTCACAAGAGTTGTCGTCTTTGAGTTGATTTTGTTTATCTTGTCAGTGTTTAGCATATGATGGGCTCTGGAACGCTCAAAATGAGTCAATGGTGTAGGAATGTCTCGTTAAAAGAATCTCATCGAATATCATCGTATCAACAAAACCAGGGTTACTGAACTTGACATCAGTAATGCATATTTAGTTATGGTAATGGACTGCAGTTGGACACGCCTCAAATCTAAACCGTTGTGGCTGGAAGGCCCGAAGTTCCACGGAATTATTTAACCTTGAAATGTTATTTTTTTGAGTATTTAGAAAAACACCTCAACAACTTGCCTTGAAAATAAAATGATGAAATTTTATTACCAACTCAAGAATTTGTCGCGGATGCAGACTGACTGAATCCAGATAACTTCGAAATAACCCATCATGGGAACCACAAAAAGTATGACAAAAATATTTGATGAGGGATATCCGGTAAACTCGTGCAAACTGGTGTGCGATGATGCGCTAAAGGTAGGCTAACTTTGGGGAGTTGAAGTATGAAAAGAGGTACTGTTCGGTGAGTGGAGAATTTACGACCGCTGCGTGTTGCACTCATCTAAAACGTCTGACTTTATTTCATCAATTGGACACTGAAAATCTGTAAATCGACTGAGTTCATCAAACGGTTATTGGATCTCAGGAGAAAAATGATTCTTTATGTGATGATCCCTTTTTGAGCGTCAGTAATAGACAAATACATTTCACACAATAATATTTTGAACACAGCGGAATAACTCAAATCACTACCAATAAACATGGGTGAACTTTATGTCTGGTAAACCCTAAGAATAACTTGCTAGCTGTGCATATCAACTGACCCAAAATTGGGACGCAAACGAATATTGTACGGTTGCAGTTCGAACACCTAAACTATAATTTCATGTGTGATGGCTCCCTAAGATTCATTTTTCTCATATGTTATGTAATATAGCTACCAAGGTCTTCAACTTTTGCCCACTGATCCTTTGTTCCAGTCCCAGCTGGAAGTCTGTGGATATGCACTGGTGATTACTCCTAACAAGGTTGAAACAAATGTGTAGTTTTTCCCTGAATTTCAATGATTATTTAAGCGATGTCATTGTGTGATCAATCCTAATGAGTCAAATGATTGGTGCTTTCGACATATACTATCATCAATGGAGAGTCTTCAAAACATCTGCTCTCAAAATAGCTAGAAAAATTGCTGGTAGATCCTTATCATGCTTCTGAATAAATGTTCACTAGAAAATCCTACTCTATTATTAAAAATGAATCACTCTTCAGAATGGGCCAAGAAGCATAAGATAACTGGGTCTGCCTCCCTCAACTTCTATAAAAAAATAATAAATTTCATCACACCAAACACAGACTTAAATTTTCCGGAAACAATTATAGTTCTCATCAAGCTGATAAAAGTAAAGTACAATGAAATCCTTCCGGAGTGAAAGTTATAGAGGCTGGAAGGCAACTAGTTTATGGCAACACATTTTACACGTGTTTTACTATTCATACGATGTAACCGGTATGCCTCAGTTAGTGCCTGGGTAAACTTTATTCCCGTAGCGCTTTAAAATGGAAAAAGGCGTAGGTGTGAAGTTAATCATTGTTTGTGTTTTGTGGTGGCAATATATCGAGTGATAGATGTTCTGTTGGATTTCGATATCTGGATGGACATCCATAGCCTCCAACCTTACATTTATGTTTTGCTTCGCATTTCGGTGCTTGCTGAACGATACGTAGGAAATCAGCATTTTACGGAAGCCGACCACTTCGTGCCATGACTTTGTCCCCTCGACCTAGGATCCAGTTTGTTTACCAAGATATCGTTGACTCAATCGTTCGAGCCCAAAGCAGTTCTGAATTTGTTTTCATTTGACCAATTCTGATTCACTTAGCAGTTTCCGTTGATATTTGTATATTTGATTGAGTTATAAATATGGTCGTGTTCTAAGAACAGTAATAAAATAGAAACACATATGGAATGAAACCTAGTTTGAGGTACGAACGTATTTAGACAAGTGATTCTCACGTACGTTCCAATGATATCCGGTGACGAAATGTCTCCTAGGTATTTGTTCCCCCACTAAACTAGCGAATCAAAATCGTTTTCTGTTGGAGTGTTATCCATTGAATGTGAATTTCAAAAAGGCAAAATAAAATGTGTAGTCCAAAAATAGATATTGTTCATCTCATTAAAATTTTCTTTTTGGAGTGAGAGATTCGACTCTCTGATGACTGTGGAAATACGCGTCACTTTGGTACCACTTTTTACTTTTTAGCCGAATATGGATTGATATATGTGTATACCTGTGAGATGTCTTCCATCAATTTACGCAAAAACTCAATGAATCATGGCAAAGTATGTTTATTGTTTAAGGGAAAAACAATCCCGGCAGTGCGCTGTTGAACTCTTATCTGCAGGCTCAAGTATGGACGACACTGGGAATTTTTCTACTCGACAAATCATTGGTCGGTCGCACCACCCCTCTATACAAATCAAGAATTTATAACAAAATGTTTTATGAAATGAACAAAACTCAGCTTATCGAATAAGTATCAATAACACCATTATTATGTTCAGCTTATTTTCATCATAAACCGCCGTCGATGGGACTATGCATCCGCCTAGGCATCTCCTAAATATCTTGGTAGTAGTATTCACCCTTGAAAAAATCATGCTGACTGTTTTGAAATGGTAATTCACAGATTTTTGGTTAAAGCCACTAAATTAAAAAAAACGCTGTGAACCCAGGAGGAATAAATGGTTGATATATAATGAAGTTTCAATACTTATTTCATTCTTCCTGATGCATAATGTTGGCCAGTGTCTTGCCATATTGTCGTAATGTAGCTGTTTGCATAATCAGGACTAAACTCTAGTCTTGAATTCAGGTCATCCCGTACCATATTATGAGCCTGGTGTTTGTCTCAGATTTACAGAGCGTAGTGACATATTAGGCTACTATTCAAACTGGAATGAGAACTACTCTTTTTCAAATATTGCATTTATTGCAGTCACTTTAAATAACGTAATACGAAGGGTTCTCACCAATGTGGAAGAATATATTTAACTGTTATTTATGGCGAATAAGCAACACTATTGTATACTCCAAAATGATTACGATCACACTTATGTATTATACCTTCTCGCATACGTGAGCTAATCACGTTTGAAAACGGCAATACCACTGTATATCTGATTATTAGTGATGGTTTAGGGATCAACGTACAATGTGCGCATATGAAAATTTCACGTAAACTCTGCTTAGAAATGTCTGATTTTAGTTGGGAGCAAAGCAGTCTCTGTTCGAAACCATTAAATATCCATCTTTCCCCGCCAACGTATTGTGTGAAATTCGTCAAAAGTCAAAATTTCTAAATCATATGCTTGCATATTTCTATTTTTGAAAAAAAGACAGGTTGGAACTTGCAACAAACTGTAGTCAAATCATAAATGTTCTTTGCAGAAAAAAGAACCTGGCTTTGTTAAAGCATGTTATTCATTGTGAATGTCGCAACCACACGAAACTGGTTCGTTATTTATCCATTTTAGATTCGATAGCCCTCAATAGGTGATTTGTTACCACGTGGTTATTAGTCATATTACTATACCTGCTTACTACTGTTATGTGGTGTGAGCAACAGTGTGTGCACGCTAATAGGATATCTGCGCTGATGCTCGTCGTCAGCTGACCGTACAAAGTAGACAACCACTCGCTGATTGACTTGTATGAATGTTCATATAGTCTGATTTACTAACCAGTGATAAACCATGAACTGGGTTGGTATATCAAAATGTAAGTTTAGTTGAATTGAAAGCTTCTCAAGTTCACAGGGAAGAAACAGTTGTGATTTGGAAGATTGCCTCCCATGATATCTAACCACTGAAGTGGAAAACCACACTGAAATCTGAAAAAGCATTGTTTGAGTAAACAACTCATAATTTTGTTGTTATAGGTTCAAATTGCATGTTTATTAGGTAAGATTATGACAATGGGAACAATTGGTTGAGTAGACCGTGGAAATAACATTGCTGCATATTCCATCGATATGGTTGTACACCAACGTGTGGTTAACTGTCAGGGATGAATGGTCCGAACATTGTACCGGTGTAAACTAGCATTCCGTCCTACTGCATAAAGATCACTGATGATCCTTATTTCTCTCCGGAATTGTGAAAAATGGAATAAGAGAAAGACCGAGGGTTACTCTAAATGCATCGCGGTCGTCAGGTGGTCAATGTAATTGTTGTCTTGTGGTAAACTTTCTAGCTTACCAGGTGTTTTACGTCTTTATATTTGGAAAGAAGAATGGTTATGCGAATATTTACTTACTTCATGATTAACGTGTATTTCCTTATCAAAGATGCACCTATGTGGAATGGGACTGAGAAATTTCGAATCTCTAAAACTAACTGTATTCATGGCAGTGGTGCTTGAGCTTAATTTACGAAATTTACCTGCAGTACACTAACGTTCAGCATTATTTTCAGGATATAAAATTTCTTCTGTAATTTCTGATTTGTATTTTGTTTGTGCGCGAAATTCTAAGGGTATTTGGGAGCAAACACAAGAGGAACGCAATGTGAAAATAACGGTGGACGCGAATAAGTCGAGGTCAGCGAAAATGAATATGATTTGCCAATGTCGTTTTGGCAGATTTGTAGAAGATTAGTGTCAAGGAGACACGTTAATGACCGAAATCAACTGTTAATGATGACGGAATCCATTATTCTACATTTACTAAGTGGGAAAATAAGTCTTCCGTTGTTTGTAGATAGATTATTCAAAACAACTCATAGAGAAAATCCCACTCAGTGTCTTCGTATTTAGGTCTGGAAGAAAATACGAGCATCCAAAAACTATTGGGAAGTATTGAAAACGGATATTTCAACAAGGATAATGCTGATGATCGACCAGTTGCTTTAGATGACCGGAATAGTAAACAACGTGCCGAACAAAAATTTGCTTTGAGTCTGAAGACCATGAGGACGTGATCAATCGTTGTAAACGTAGGTTTTCCATTCCAGGGGGAAAGACTAGGAAGGTTTGTGATGATTCTGTCCAAATCAGCATTTCTCTATTATAAACGGGACAGATGTTACTTAAATCAATACACTTGACGAGCACGTAGACGCACGTTTGCAGCCAATGACAACCATAAATACACAACTAAACGTGAACGTAATCACTACGGGTAATCATTTGTCAAGTAGCAGAGTGATACTCTTCTTAGTCCAAAGTGGTGATACGCACAGGTTACTAATCACAGCACTTCGATGGCAAGAGAAGGACAATGGCATACAAAAACGGTACAAAACAATATAAAGACGAATTTGGAATGATTAGGTCACCAGGAAACGATGTATGTTGCCACAAGGCCACCTACGTTTTCCTGCTTCTTTTTCTGTATTGACAAAAGTTTGTGTTTCCACTTACTGATTTGTTCCATTTTTCTTATTTTATTCTGCCCCGTTGAAGGGCAAATTAGAAGATCGCGATCTGTCCGATGAATAACACACCTTACACTTCATTCAAAACCTAACTTGTGTTCGCGTTAGTTTCACTGTGGATTGGCCTTCAGGGGGTTACTGGTGAGGCAGACTTTCAACCATCCGTAATTTCGAATGACGTTGTTGTTAGATTGCACTGGTTGACTGGATTTACTTCTCGTGTGTATCCCCAGCTGTGATTATTATCCAGTAAAACTCCGAGTAAGGAACACTCATGTGAAAGATGAATATATTCATGAGTTTGGGGTGTTCCGTCTATAGGGGATTAACGAACAGAGGAGGAATATATAAATGTCCCTGCGTACAAGCTGTCCCACAATCAGGAGAGTGGTAACGAGAGATTCTATCGTTGACAGAATTAAAATCATTTCAGTGAGGTGTAAGCCATTGGGAGAAAGATGGCATAGATCAATGTAGAATCGCACACAGTTTTGGTGAACCGGAAGGATCGGATAATCATCTGATTGGTTACAAACACTTCCATACTGAGAAATAACCTTCAGTAACATAAATTACTTCCCGTAGCACAGTATCCAGAATTGAATCCGGTAAGATAACGTTTATTTCTAGATGTGATTACTACTTTTGACATCGGATTAGTCAAGAGAGTCAAGACTAGAAAACCATGGAAGGTTTAGGAAAAGCTTTGGGTGGAACTCGTCACATAGCTTTGTTGAGGCTTATGGTGCTTCTTCAGCAACTTGATATAATGTAAATGACGACGGAAAGTGAAGCCATTAACAAGCATCAAAGCTCGTGAAAGCAAGCCACGCTGGTGAGAAAACGTGTACCCCTAAGTTAAACACACTGCGCACATGTGAATTGCACGACTCAAGGCTTGTCCCCGTAATGAGCAATTGTATTCGACAGTTAGTTCATATGAACTCACCGTGTATCTCGAACTCGAGTCAAGTTAGGTCAGGTCAAGCGAGTGATTTATACACCAGCTGTCAAATAACCACATAATATACTGCGAGTGACGAACAAAAAGACAAATTCAAGGAACCATGTCCTTTAACTCAGAAGTGATATGATCAAGCTTACCATGAAATAATGCAAGACAATGGGTAACAGAACAAGCACTAGCTTTTGTACAAGCGAATTTGAATTTGAAACTTGTCCGAATGGAATAGTATAAAACGCATGTGACAAAATATTCGTGGACTGGTAGTTCCAAAAGATATTCAGGTGATCGCAATTTATCAACAGACCCGAGAAGGAGAATATCCCCAATCAAACTGTGCGACCATTTTTCAGGTTCCGCGAGAACATCTGAGTGACATCTGTGTCTTCTGCGTTTGCCATTACGGTTCTAAGTAAATCATTTATGGTTGGCTTCGTTATAATTCGTGGGAGTAATTTCTTCAATTGCTCTACCAGAAGTCCGGACAGGTGGGCGAGGCTTTAGACAAAATGCATTTCCTTATTCACAAAATAAATTAAATTTTGCATCCATTTCAGTGAGAGACTTATTAGTGCGTATTGAACCCACCATATAGCTCAAGTCATCATTATTTCTCTTGGGAGTTTTCGAAAACGTGCGGAAGAAGTGCTTTAACTCAGGTAAGGGACACAGAGGAGAGATATGGGTGTTGGTAAGAATGGCAGACCTATGGTTAATTGAAAATGTAAGTGCATAGATGCAGTTACATTGCCGGTAAAAAGCACCAGCCGATCTGAAGATTTCGAGAGTGTATTTCACAAAAATGGATATGATGGCTTCTTGCGACCAAACATCGCTATGACAGCCGTACGAGGTTAAATTCCAGGTACGTAGAAAATCAAAATAACCAGTGAAACGTGGCTCGTGTGATCGAATTCCAGTAAGCGAAATGAAAAGCGTGGGTGAATTTTAAAGCCTCGTTGACAAGAAGTTGAAAATGGTGAAGTTCACTCGTATTCGATAAATCCCCGGTTTCTACCGTTGGTTTCATCACTTCCCCGATAACTAGACGGAAAATAATTTGTCCGGCTTCGAGAACAGCACCTAACGGAGGGTACAGTTCATGCTTCGGTACATGCGATTTAACCTTGGCTCCTTTGGTAACCGTTGAGTAAAACTTCATTTCGTTCGAAACAATGATAAATACCGGGAGATATACACATTTGGAAAAGGAAATGAGAGACACCAAATTAGAACCGAGCGGTGGATAGGATTTTGTAATTCATTGTGTACATATGAAAGATTCCTGACTGGTCTAGTGATGCCGCAAAATGGAACACTTTTTCCCGTTTTTTGGCTGATTACATGGCCTGATATGAAACAAGTATGCGACTAATTTTTGACCTCTGCTGTATGACAAAGTACCGAAATTTATTCACTGTAATCCACTATATCCTAGGATTTCGAGCTGGTTGGAATCTATAATTATTTGTGAGGGTAAGAAAATATTTTATTGGGAATCTTTTGAATTTATGTTTGGGAACTACTGACGTTCTTCTCAATAATTTTGAGAGACAACATCCCGAAAGCCCATTCGAAGAAATCATTGTTTATAAAAACTATTATTACTATGACAGTACAATTACGTACATAGTTTCAAATTCTAACTGACTGCTAAAAACAACCAAAGTTTTGTACAGATGCTTTATCGTTGTCAGAAACCTTCAGTATTGCTCGATAGCACAGCCTCAACTGGGTTTCGAAAGCATAATCATGAAGTGCCACTGAAACAATAATTCTTTCTCACGAAGTCTATATGTTTGGTTGACTGTACTTTGGACTCAATGTTTCATGCACAAACCTCAGGTGTGTCGGATGACCTGAGGTTTTTGCGTGAAACGTGTAGTCCAAAGTAGAGTGAACCAAACAAAGATACATCAAGCCACAGAGAACTTGCAAGCAATTGCGATACATATAAAGTTTGTAACGTAAAACATAATTCAATGTCCATCCCAAGTAGCATTGCGGGTAAGAAGTTCGACTTTCAACCGGTACCCCCAGGTCCAAGTCCCATTTATGGGTCGATAGAAGAGCACTGCTTCTGAATTCCTGTGAGATTAAAGCAGCAGTAAAATACTCCCCTTCTTTCAATGGAGAGCTGAGCAACCGCGATGCATTAAGAAACACATCATGTGAAGTATCGTTTCCTAATACTAAGACATAAATTATAATTGTACGTGCTGAAATAGTTTTCTTCCCTTACTAAGCTTGCTGACTCCATTTATGTTTCAGGCAGTGCGCTATGTTTTCGAAAAACCATTGTGCAGTCCTCCCACCGATTAAGGCTCTTTATTTTTCAGCCAGTGCACTAACATTCAGCCTTCGGAAGCCAACAAAGTCAGTTTAGTTCATGGAATTCAACCTTCAATGGTTTCGGATGTGCGTCGTGAGTGAAAACAAACAAACCTATCTATGTGTCAAACTCCAAAGTTAGCAATATTCGCCACGAAATACATCGTTCAAACTCATTCCGATCAATAATCCTGAAATTTTACAGTGGTATTTTTGCTAATTATATAATGAAAACATGGAATTCACACAACATTTTTTCGGGTCAGAATGATTTTGAGTGATCAGTTCTTCGGTCCATTGTTCACCTGATCTCAGTTGAAGAGTTTGCATGAACACACTCTAACATTTCACTCGATTATATACCACTTGCACTGCTTACGGGAAACCTAGTGATGATTGCCTTCCATTCAGTAATGCTTATTCAGATAGATATTGGCTCCTCGAAAATATGAGCAATGTGAATATGGACGGTTTATGAGATCAATGTCTTTCGGCAAGGATATTCGAAGTGGTAATTATGTGAGAATAAATGATGCGGTGTTCTGCACTGATACACTTACAGGAAACAAACGGTACATTTACCTTGAGCCAAGTTCTGTGCATTTTTCTGAACTCAAGATGAATAATATTCACTAACGATACTAACAAAGCTGGGTGTGGTTTCGCGTACTTTTCGATTTTTCGGTCCCATTGGACATTATAAGTTATCCTTTGTTCGCATGAACGAAAGGTATCATTACCTTTTGAAGATATACCAACAGAAAGTCAGAACATGTCCCATTGGGTAAAGTCACTAAATCGGAGTTACCTATTGAGTTGCTTTACTGTGATAGATGATGTTGGCGTGGCATTTCCCTTTCAAAAAATGTAAGCAGATAGTATATATTTTGTTAGTGGCATTGCATGAATCCTTAAGTTGATACGGTGTCATAGCCTGACTGTAAGTCGAATATAATTACTTATTATGACTCAGCGTTGAGCATTCGAAAAAATGAAGGTATTTCTTGCTGGATAATTCAACAGTATGATGTTCCTCTTCCGTCAATAGCGTTTACTTGTTTCCAACAGTTCCAATCAGTAATATGCATTTGTATTTACCTGAAAATGACTTGCGAATGGGTTGTTTGGGAGTGATGTTACTTTTCTTTGGCTGGCTGTCCCTCGAACTCTCTGTCTTTTACAGCCCAGGTTTAAAACGTGGGTCTTTTCACCTCAACGTCGTGCTGATAACCATTGTGTGACCAAGCTGCCGTTTCAGCTCATCCAAATGGTAAGTCAAGGTTAATCAGAAATTGTCCCCTGAGAGAATCATCGATGCTCGATGGCATCAAATGGTTGAGCGGATGACCTGGGGTTTGTACATGGAAGAATAAAACTCAAAGACATTCTACCGAGAGAACCGCCTGTTTGCTTATTCGTCATTCCCAACAATGGACACCGTTTGTTTCAGTGACAGTAAAAATCAAAATAATTTCATAACCAAATATGTTCTAGAAAAACGACTATTCTGTAAAGGCTACTGTGCATTGAGTGACAGACTAAGTAGCCGTCGAATAAAACCTGGACATCGAACAAATAACAGATTTTCTTGTTTGACTCAAATTATTACATTAATAATTCCGAAAGTTGAGTCACTCAATCAAATATTTTCAGAGAATATTGCATCTCTTAAGGCTGAGTAAGATGAAATCAGCTGTTTATTATTTTATCCTAATAAAAACTTAGTCTTCTTGGAAATTTGATTGCTTTCTATCGTTCAACAGGCAAAGCGCATCGTCAGCCCAGTTGATTGGTTTGAGGTCCACGTTATGAACATTGGGCAAACTAAAATTTCTGGGTGGGAAATATAATATATCAAGCGTACGACATATCGAATATGATATCATTCACATATTTGATGATATGATTTTTCTATGCACTTGATTTCTATGATTGTACGGAGAAAATACTCATGGGGACTGTAAGGTCGCCAGGAAAAGCTTATCAATGCCTTTGACAAAGTTTCTGCTGACGAGATTCTTATAACTGCCTTCCCGTGGTTGAGGTGCTCCTACTTCATTGAGAGGGCGAAAGCGAATGTCAAAATCCCAACGACCTCCTACACAAAGCAGGCTGTGCTGATATCGTGATCTTGGCAAGAGATCTCGAAGCTAGATTGAGTCAGCTGTATTCGGATGAGGCGCAATCAGGTGGCCATTGCCAGCTGGATTACCGTGACCCGGTAAACTTAGAACCGTTGTTGTGTCTGTGCTGAGACCACTGCCTGTTCCTCGTCAGTACGAATTTCAGATATTCTAACCGTATGTACGCCACTTGGCGTCCACCAGCTTTGATTTAACATTGGAACTACATCGACCACATCGCTATCAGCCGAAAAACAGCGATGTTGCACACAAGATTGTCGTTGATACCAAAAAATTTCCGATTCCAACCAATCAGTTATTTCCACCAAGTTACTTTTTACCTCAGAGGGCCCCTAAACGCATGTTTCAGTGAGAGTCAGATAGCGTTGAGGTCTTCAATTCCTTCCGCTTTTCCGTTTTGCAGAAACGATCTTGCTCAAACTCTAGACGTTGCTTTACTGGTCGACAAAATCCAATACTGGCCACTTATCAAGAATGTTTTGCATTCCGCTAGTTCTGCCTAATCTCAAAGCTTTATTGACTCACGCCAGTCGATTCCAAATGGGAGCGAAGTATAACGCAAAACAACTCGTAATGAGACAAGCACGTAGTCCGAGGCTTCATAGGGACTCTGAAAACTGATGTTGGCAACGCTCATCCGGAATGGGAAGTGCCGCAGCCATGGCAAATTCCTGCATAGGTGGAGACTTGGAAGGAGATCCAGGCCTCAGGAAGCCACAAACTGCCGGAATTCGATGGAACTCACCTAACACAATTTAAAGAATATAGTATGCAGGTTGTTGGAAAACTTCATGTTGTGTTCTCAAAATTCGAAATACTGAGTAGGTTCCATCTTGTGGTGAGATCCGATTGTTGTTCGCGTGGTTAAGAATGGTTCGTACACTGACTGCGTTTACCGTGGTGGTGAAGGCTTTATCCTAATAGCGTCAAAACTGCTTGCGTTTGTCGAACTAGACTCCTGAATATCAGACTGGAGAGAAGTAAACCGGGTCTCACGCAGGTCGTGGATAAATCCATCAAAGCTTCATCAACTGAACTATTTTAGTCTAGTGTCACACTTTCTAATGATCGAGAGTTGCGTTCCCGAATATTCGCATAAATCTCGACTCCATCGATCGGACAGTACTGTGGACTTGTTCGTCGAGGAAGAGTGTGCCTGAGAAGTATATCTCAGTCCCCAGAGAGTTGCGTCTTCACACTCTAGGTAGAACAAGAGCCTACGAACAATTATCAGTCCCTTTTGTCTTCTCTAATAAAGTCCGACAAGGTTGTTTTATATCCCGGTTGGATCTTAATAACAGCGTAGCTGTGAAAGCCGGCTCTCTTTTTTAGGGGACAGATGTACTTCACCGTGATTCAGAGTGTTCTACTCTAGGGTTGCGAGACCTTACAACTTCGTGTTGAGGATACTTGGTGTCTTTCCATGTTCGACATCGAATGTCATTGAAGCTCTGCCCGTGTTTGGTGGGAGGGCATAGTGACGAGGTGCCCCGTTTTGTGGTAGACAAGGATTACCGTCATCTCAAAGAAGTTAGCGTTCTGCTGTGCCTTTGGTAGATCGGTCATGTTCTACGAGCACCTGCCTATCGTCTACCTCCTTTTACTCAAATTTACGTTCTCATCAAGGTTTGGAAGAAGCGACGCAGTGGTCAAGCCATACCTTGCCCTAGAGGTACGAGGAAACTTAGATCAATGTTTGCTTCTGATGGAGCTTCCCCCCCGGAGAATCCCTAGTATAAATAAGATAAACTTCGCGAAAGCGTTTCTTTTATGGTACTCGACATGATAAAATTCAATCCTCCCTACTGGTGTGGTCCGAATTAAATGAATCAAATTTCAGAGATGACACATTGTACGAAACACGGTAATTCTTTAATAGGTAGTTATTCCTAAGGTATCATTTGTATATCACAAGATTCACAACATTTCCGCACTTCCTTTAAAATTTGATACTTTCCTCGATACATGTCCCCCTTGAAACTGCTGATCTCCATGCAATCTAACCATCATGCAGACATTTATGAAATAATAAGTGCATGGTGTCCCAGTGCCATGTTTTCGATGTAAATGACTTGCGTCGATGTTATTCACCACTCATTTAGTGATAAAATACAAATTTCTCTTCTACGAAGCCTTTGGAATAAAGATGTTTTACACTCACTCGGATATGAATAAAAAAATGTAGTGATTTGTGATTTCGCCGTGGCATGGGAACAATGTATTTTGGGGTGTGTGACAGAAATGAGCTGGGGTACTTGTCTGGCAACACAGTTTTGTTATTATATCGGTGTTCGTCAAAAAACGAACGCGATGATCCTGTGTCGTGTGGGCCGTAGTGAATTATGAAGTGGCATTATTGATGCCATGCCTCTTCGGAAAGTTGGTATAAGAAGTGTTATACACAAGCTGATTCGTTCATTTTTTCCCAAGCAGCGAGTTACTCAATATACGTGTTTTATTCTTAGAAAGAAATATGGTTGACAATTTTTGAATGATAGAATAACATTCCTAAAATACCGGTCAATGAATCATCTTATTATTTGTTACCCTGCAAATTCAGCCACACTGACGTTTCCCTCATCTTCTGAACTAGCCATGCGACCCAATGGTCAGGCGATGAATAATCGAGACCCACAGTGAAAAAAGGATTCAAATTGGGATGGTATTGCTGTTCGAAACAGCTTTTGAATCCTAACACTCTCGACCGTGTGATGAACAGAAAATAGTTACATTTCACGCAAACATAATGGCCTCAGATAACTATATGGAAACTCTACTTTATAAAGTATCCAACTGGACAAAATACACAAATGTCTTACTATTTCCGCAGCCATAGTTGTCCCAATGCAACCACGAATTCCGGCTTAAGAAAGTAGATTTCCATGACCACGCTCACTCTCTAGTCGGGGAATTCAATGTCTGCAAGACAAATGCAGGGAAATCGATCGATTTTAGCGCTATTTTATTTGTCCGTGTTTCTAATCCCGCCGGACATATTCACATGTGATGGATTCCATGAGAGTGATGATAGTTATCCTCGTTTGCGCAACCACAATAAGTAATTGTCAGTGTCACCATTAGAAAAGCAGCCTACGTAAGAGGGCGTAGGACGCAATATTCTGTTTCGTGAATAATCGGTCACACTTTGGAAACCTGATGTATTTCAAGTGACTGCGATTAAAACGTGGTCTGAGGCGTTTATCGAACGATCGACAGCACTGCTGATGGATGCAGTTGTTGATCACGTCGTATTTCCCGAATGTGAAAAAGTCAACACGTTGTGGCCAAGACGAGCTTTGTTGGCAAAAGGATATTGTCAATAACTGCATAAGCTTTGTGTTTCTTCCCTCAGCAGTTGTCATTCTTCTGAACTTCATGTGGAAGGTGCATATCTACTGAATCATTTAAGCCTACCATCAATTTAAAGGACATTATTGAAAGACTTTTCTGAAATCAGAAGCGGACTTCCTATCAGCATTAGCTATTTATTTGCTATTTTACCAATAGTGAAAATAAAGCTTAGATAAGCGTTTGATTTACTGAAGACTGCTCGGTTCTGTACTGAGGCAACCTAGTGCCGAAAAATCACTACATATTACGAAGTAAAGTTGTACACATCCACATCTACCGCGTTATTGCCTGAGTTGTGCAGAGAAAACTGGTGAGTGACCACCTTCATCACAAATGCTGACAGTTTGATGTCTGGGAAACCTTCATAGCCTCTACTCTCTGAAGTAGCGCTCTGGCTCTAGTTCCACATGTTGTTTGATCAGGGTTAGTAGGGAAAAATAATTAAATGTATCTTCAGCATTGTGATTATGGAGTTTCCATCGATTTTTAAAAAAAATCACATGTTCCATTCAAAACAGAAGAAAAATACGTAGGCCTTAAACACAGAAAGCTTCATCTGATTTCTATACCCCTACTAATGGAACGACAATCTGATGGACAGTGGACTCAACGTTGGACTTTAACGAGAGCAGCATTCGAATTTGACCAGAAAAGACGAGAATCATCCGTGACATGCACCACCTACAATGGTGAACTCGGGAGGGTGATTACTGTGCCGCTGAAGTTAGTTTCAGCTGCCCACGCGACGATGTAACATGGTTTGAATGAAATACCCAAGTCCATCATTCAACAAGACGTTGCCAGATGTTTGAAATAAAGTAAATGCCGAATACCGAAATTACCGTGTGCTTCCTCAGTTACATTTGCTAGAACTGTGTTAGTCCCTAATTGACTTGATCTTTGTTAACTGTTCTCAAATTTCTTTCGAACATTTATAAATAAAAGGCTGCTAAAAACTCACCAATAAGTGACCTATGAATTAGCCCACTTTCTGAGCCTAATAATAATAGTAAAATCACTGATCACGGGAAATGCACATATAATAACGGGGATTGCTGGAACAGCAGTAGGATGTGCCAGGTATTTCATGTTCTCACCCGGTAACATGCTCGATGTTATAGGTGCCATCTTTCTTGCATCAATTTGATGCAAACAATAGTGGTAAAAAGATCTGTTCTTCTGTATTTCAACGACCACACTGCTGCCAAATAGTTCTTACCCGTTGTGAAGTATTTTCATTTCAGCACTAGTAAGCAATTGGTTGACTTATTCGACCACTGTGGATGGTTTTCACAATACTGCGCAAATTCAGAATTCACTGACATCTACAGCCACGGTGAATACTCAGTGCCGCTCTGGTACTGGTGAGCAGCTGCCGGGAATTGTTACACCTGCCCTGAGTTCCTTGAACGCCGCCTCCATGTCTAACGTTTACTCAAATTGCCTACTTTCTCTCAGAGGCTTTCTGAGAAAGTTTGGCGCAACCTTGGCGTCATAACCAAATAGACCAGCGAACGATCTAAGTAAGCTCTCTCATTTTTTTGGGGAGAGATTTATAATTGCTTCCATTTTCTTGGGTAGGGGTAGCAGTTTTACAAGCACTGCTATATTTTCCAAGCAAACAATTGCGTTCAGCCTCCGCTTTCGTGATCACACATAAATCGATGTTCTTCACTGGCTCAGTTATATCCAGTGGTTTCTGTAAATACTGATAAAGCTCTTAAACAGCTTTATGTGGCTGCAAACACGTAATCTACTAATTTGTATCAAAAACGAAGCTTCCATACCGGGGTCAGCTAATGCTTCAAATGGAGTTGAGCATGTCGCTATGAACAAAGATATTCCACCTGCGTAATTCGAGCTTCAAGTATCTACAGTGCCTACCAGTCCGTATACTTCCATACTCAAGGAATACGGCCTACTTTTGTTATCCCAATATATGATTTTTACACAGGTACTGGTCGTCTGCAGTTAAAGGATTGAATAATGTCATAACCGCTTGGTGATGTTTCCCGTGGTACCAACAAGGTTTTATGATTTTTCGGAGGATCTGGAGTGGTCATAATTTAAGCAACGATCTCCGCTCTGATCCATACAAATTACTCTGAATCCCGTTTCCGAGTACCATGCACCTCATGAATTATATTCCTGCTGATCTGTGCTCATACCTGGCGTTCCTCCGTTGAAGATTCAAACGCTAACCGGAAGAAATTTTGAAATTTCTCACCTTAAAACAACCTTTTTATTCACTTGTTCCTTATAAGTTGAATCTGTTTCAAGAAATATTGGTTCACTTACGAATAACTGTCTAGTAGGTTTGCCCGAAGTGTGATCTGTTGCTACAAATCCCAAGTGCAGGCTCTCACATCTTTACCCGATAGTTGTTGTCTTTTGCACGGCTTTGGTGCAATGACCGGGGAGTCAATCCGTCACCATTTCTGGTTTTGCTGTTATCAAAGGAGTCTAGGTTTGGAACACACTGGAGTGCGCAGACGAACGGATTTTATTCAGCTACGAAAAAGAATGGCTAGCAGAAGTCTAATCTTATCGTCGTACTTGATCCGCTCTGATTCTTTGGGCTTCGTTTCGCCATTAAAATAATGTTTTGAAAAATACCTAGGTTACGGCAAACTGAATCGCTATTAGTCAACAATGAATTTACGATGACCGATGACGAATAAACTTGTAGATTTATGTCTCACATTTTAAAATTAGATGCAACGCGGTCAGTGTTGAAAACTGGATATAAAAGAAGCTGACCGCTAATCTTATGGTTGAAACGTACAGAATAACCAAATACAATGGGGTAAATCGAACAGTTTGTCATCCCTATCAAGATCAAGAACCTTCACAGTGAAAGTTTTGTTTTGCGAATCAGATCGGGATTTAGGAATTGTTGTCTGGTGAACAATATTTGTTCATTCGAGAAAGTCATAAAATCAATGGTAATCCTGTACAACATTCATATAGAAGAAAAAGCGAACTGGACTCTGTAACTCCGTCCTGGGCGAACACGGAAAAATCCACAAACAGCCGTCATCGAAAAACATCAGTATGAACGGAAAAGACAAAACCCATCAAAGAAGCAAGACGTATGTGATCGTGGTGAGGACCTCATCGTGGAGATCGGCGTCGACAACCATGACTAGCCGCAGGTACGACCACAATGGGAGAAGCCGTCGGAGCCATCACATCTTTCCAGTTTGTTTAAATATTCGATGATTTAGAAGCACAATATATAACTTATGAATAAAGAAAATGAATTCAACGAACCAATATAATGATGATAATTTACATGGATTGAGGAAGAAGCTCACAATTCAAGAAATATAATTTTCGTTTTTACCGTATACATAACAGAGTAGGTGCATCTACATCAATAGCATGCTTCGTCTAAGCGGTCAGCAGTCATATAACTTCATTTTGTTTAACACTGCTATTGCGGTATGTATATTACAGAGATTTGTACCTTTGTGTATATCGGCAATTTACTACACATGTTTCACACCCAATGTTTACTTGAGGTTTATAGCAGTGCATATCCTCTCACACACACATTTTTATATATCCCTAAATTGATTTGATAAATCAACAGAATGGACGAATTTGCATGGAATGATTTCCATAATAATAACGGTTCTCAAAATGTTATACGAGGAAGAAACAGTTAAAATTTGAAACCTAATCTACAGGTTTATCCTACGAAAGACGGTGAAAACATGAACAAAATTTGAAATGACATTGTCTTCGTGGACTTTTCAGGACTTTGCTACGATAGAATCCAGATGCGTGTTTGTGCAGGTTAGATCATGAGAGTGTGAGCAACTGATGGAATTATTATGAAAAATCACTGTCTTAGCTAGTCTGTCAATCTTTCTGCAAATCAACTTATGGTTTTGTCATAGAGGTGACTTGATTCGCAATAGACACATAACTGAGTAGCTTTAAGTAATTTGGACACATTGTTCTTTTTCTCGGTAACTGCAATCAACAATTTGATATAATGGTTAAGAACATTTTCCCCTGCACCCTGGTCACCATGTGTTCATTGTACTTGTTTTTTTGAGGTGAGCAGTGTAGTTTGCTGCATGATTTTGTGGGTCACCAAATTTAAAATTAATGCTTATTATGTAAATTATTTAATTACTTCATGGCTATCTTGACACCCCTAACTAGGACAGTTTCATATGTAAAGAAAATGAGAAATTCGGATTGCGAAAATTCGAGGGAATAGGAGGAAGGGAGCATTTTTGTCTGAAATTGCAGAGCCTTCTTGTTGAACCATATCTTCGGAAAAAGTGGAAGTCGATTGTTTCTCATTCCTCGGCACCAAATAAACAGTACTCAAGTCTTTCAGCCATGTTCAGGTTATGCACGCTTAGGAACCTTCACGTGAGTGAACCTGTAGTCCTAGGGTATAGGTTGTGCTGGGATAAAATAATTCAATGGTTCGTCGTTCTAACGAATGACCGAGAATAATTATGATTTTACTGCGTGGTATATTGTGCTCTGCAATATGATTATGCAAAGGGGAAGTTCATGGGTATGAATATCCACTGCCTTCAGGTAGCAAACATTTCTAGGTGATTGTAAAGTTTCAAACGCTTATCAAGCTTAGGGATTAGAACGCTTTCACAATAAATCAAGGTAAGATGGACGCATGGCATTCGGAAGGACCTGCTTGGCGATATGTTCTGTGGAGATATAATTGTCCATAATAATATGCGAGGTCCGACCGATAATACTCGACTCTTGTACCAATGTGACAAAACATTCCCTTCATAGGTGACTATGGATTCCCGGAAAACAATAGTGTACAGATGGACGGATACGTTGATGGACAAAAAAATAACTATATTGTTCCATCAGATTTCCCCGTCCTTCGATTCTGGAGGTAGAGTGTGAGCAGCTTTTTTACCAGCGAGTACCATAGACCATTGCTGGAGGTGAGCTCTAATTGGTTTTCCAAGTATGATCTGAAAACAGAAGACTTGTTTGATGACCGATTGCTCATTGGGAATGAAGAGCAACAAAACACTTGGAGCAACCCAGTGCATGCTATTCAGATTCAGTCTGGTGAATAGCACTACTAAATTTAGTCGAATTAAGCTGGCAAACTTACTCTGCCATTTGACATTTCGTTTGCCTCATAGATATTTCTAGTTTATATATAGCAGATCAGCCTTGAGAATATCTACCATGCATAAAACCTCAGGAGAGTAAAACCATGAGTTGTATTTTTTCTCAGTATTCGGAATACTTATGTTTACTCGCAAGGACGTGATTTTGTGCATGGGTAAAATTAACCAATCTTTATCCTATTTTGATCCAACTATAATTCTGTGACGTGGTGCAATGTTTGAGTTATGTGATGCAAGATTGATAATTACGCATTAGATGTGTCTGAGAACTGGTCACTAAATTCCAAGGAAACGGAATTGTATCCTTCATGATCGTGAACTACAAACCTTTGTCAAATAAGAGGATCGAAATTAGAAATCTACAACGGCCCATCACATTGATGTTCTATCAGTTCTTTACCAAGCTTGACGGACCCGTTGTTATTTTAGATCGTGCTTCACGTTGTCACTCCATCTTGATAGTCGAGTAGATTCATGTTTGCCAGTCACTTGTGTCTTAGTGTGTGGAAATAAACATCACAAAATCGTCAGCATTGAGTACCACGCTTATATTCAACCAGATCTCTTTGGCCAGCCTTATATTGTTATATATATTTGCATTTTAGCCATTTAGTATGAGTCAACCTGATACTTTCATTTGGAGATGTGTTTATGCTATTATATTTACAACTCTGAAGACGCATTCAATCGCAGCGATTTTTCCACAATATGTTCACTTGCTGAGTTGGTAAGGATACTGTAACTCAGTTATTGCTATAGACTGAGGTTATATATTCAGTTTTGTAAGATAAAGGTTTATAGTCTCATAAAGCGGATGCGGAGCAGCACGTTCTCATCGTTTTTATTCAATGTGTTTATATTTTCTCTTACTGTAGTTAACTTATTCATCGTATAATAATTATTAGAACTGAACGATTTTTTGAGAAAAGCATGCAAACTGGAGATAAAAAATATGCAGAAATAATAAATATATACAATGGCATACCATTTTTTAAATTTCTTTTGAGTAGTTTATTGAGTAATTTTTGAGTCCGAATTTGATTGATGTCCTGTACAAAACACTTGTTGTTATGAAAATGGATACAGCCCAAACAGTATGATTTTGTATTGATAAGCTCCGTTGTGTATGTTTGGGAGTATTTGCAAACTAGATCCTCACTCACATTGTGTTCAGTCTGAAAATCGTATGTTTATTTGGTTAGTGAGCAAAATGCAAGTACTTAGGCTATCCTCTGAGTGATATACTGAGTAGTCAGTCCAGTTATCTGCGAAGTATTCGTTTTCATTATTCTCATGCTGATAAACACTGAGTTATCTTGTAAATTTCACGAGTTAGAGAGGAAATCCAGCTTCAGGAACCACTATTTGTACACATTTTTGAAAGGACTGCAAATATACGATATCAGTTCCCGGTATGTAATATACATTTGACATATGGGCCGATATTTCTCTTTTTTCAACATGATTTTTTGGAAGAAGAAGGATTTTTCCAATGTCAGCGGACTGAAATCTCATTGAATTTCCCCCTGGACAATACGAAGAACAAAACGGAGATTGGAAAAATGCAACCATCAATGAAGCTTTGTTTTGTAACCCTGCTCAATCACAAACTGCCGACGTAGTTTCATCATATGGATCACATCGCCGACATGTCACCATGTGAATATCGATCCTCTTTGTTGTAAACTGGAGCGTCACATGACTCATCTGACAACGAGTGAAATATGGTAAGTTTCTCGAGTCATAATCGAAAATCTGACCACAGATAGATAGCAGTTTTTCTGAGAACTAGTGGACAAGATCAGACTAACATCAGAATAAAATAAAAAGGAATTTTGTCTTTTGGAAATGAAGTAAATAGATGACTCTCCGAAGAAAAAAGTAAAAAAATGCACCAACATTATCTTATTACAACGCATGGAACGTGGGTGGAACTAACGTGTGTAAAAATCGTTTCCCACAAGTGTTTTCAAAAACAATGAGATGTGTTATTCCCACCAGTGACACTCCAGATATACTTTCCCAGTGCATTCGCTTCAAGACACACATGCACCTGGACCCCATCGACCCAAAATTATTAGACTAGATGACGTATTCCTCCCAAACATCAGATGGAAGAATGAATGAATCTTTTGTATCTAAACTAACAAAAGCGTGTCAGGGAGAAATAACCCAGTCTGATAAAAACAGTCTAATTTAGATGGAAAAATTAACCGAAATTAAAGATCTTTCAATTTCGTACGGTTTTGGCTAATATCTATCTGATTCCTATGGACCGATATCAAAGATTTGCGACAGTTTGTTGGATGGAAGCTATATAGACCGAGGATTTCTGTGTGATTTTGAATCGTCTGACGACGGGAGTTGTCATATTTTATTGAGTGACACTTTTATCTATGTAAACTAATGGAATCGAAGATTCTGTATGTCAGTGGCTCTACACACGATTCCATTCAACTAGTGTGAAAGAGGGTGTCAAACGAGTTTACTGGAGTTCCAGATGCAGCGATATTAGTGTCAGTAGTAAATGGGGGTTTTGACTGATAGTTTTGTTTCGTCCGATATTCTAAGGAAACATTTTATACCAAGATTCATCTTCTACTGATCCACAGATGCAATAACGATCGGACTACGCCAGATCAACAATACACTGGGCTGAAGTTGATAAATTCTTCTGGCTTTTGCATCCTATCCCTCCTCCCTTGATGGCGGTGGACCGAGAATCAAAGCCTTGGTAACTTCATGCTATTCATTTGTCCATTTGGCTGACCACTGTTTTTCCGACATCCGCGATTCTCAATGTTCACCTAAGCTTCTTCTGCCGGTCGTTTTGGTAGCACATTGTTGACTTATGCACGAGCATGAATAACGGCATACTAACTAAATAAATCTAGCAGCGGCTTCGGGGATAGATCAAAACTAGCTTCTGACGAGGTTCATATTGCAAAATCCTTCAAGAACATAATAAATGACTGGTTGATACCACCAGATCATCACACTCTATACACACATTCGGGCAGCAACCTTGGTGGTGATACGCACGCGAAGTTATCGCGGTTGACCAAACAAGGATAATTCTTGTGACCGACATCGATGTCATGTTGTCTGCATTTGTGCGGCTCAGACAAAACAAAATCAAAAAGTAGCACCGGAATAAACTGATTGCATTGCATTCGCTTTGCGGACACTGAATTCCCCGAACCTGGATGGTTACGGTCAGCTTTACGTTCCCAACAGTGGATTCGTGGTTGCATTCAAGAATCGCATCAAATATCTCTGCAGACGGATTTTACCAGGTATGTAAATTATCTGTATTGATTTACCCGGGAGTTGTATTCCGCATTTATTTAATTCGAAAATACTGAACTGAGGGCAAGTGTATCAAGGTCGACAAGGCTGCAGATTATTACCCGGCCATAGATTGCCGTACAGTGAGTTAAAATTGAAAACGTGTACTGTATAATGTGATTCACCCCAGTCTTGCTTCCACCAATACAGAACATTTCCGAGAGAAATTTCCCAGATACACATGAAATGTTAATAAAAATCGGCAGATAGAATCGATAGATAACTGAAATACTACCTTGAAATAGTTCTCAGTCCATTCCGAGACTTTACTCTCCGGTCAGATTCGGGAGATATCCTGTGCATAAAGGATATCATACCAAGAGTATTAAAGTTTTATACTATGCCGCGTCGGGCAACGGATACCCGTTTGAGTTTGATCTATATATTGACAAAACGTTTAGTTTATAGGATCTCATGATTGCATTTTTAGTCTGCATACGTGAATGAAGAGGCGCATTCTTGATTTATCCAGCTAGCTGTCACTCGAGCATTTTACGACATTTTACGGTAATCATCGAGCTTCTGAGCTGTGTAAACTTGTGCACTTCGCAAGAATCACATAGCAATCTCGTGGCAAGTACTGCATGCATACACCCTCTTTCAACAATATGCGAAATAAACCGGCGTTCTTCTCTAATTTCCGATAGAAATTTGGTGAATTCTAAGCTTTATGATTCGTTGGCATGATTATCTGGAAATGAAATAACTAAGCGAGGGAGGTGCCTGGGTACTGAGAGTGGTAGTGGTCGTTGTTTTCCGAATGTTCATTGTAATGTTGCGGTAGAAACGGCAATCTCTCCCGTTTGAGGATTACCTTTTTCGTTACGCTCAGTCAGAAATAAGGTTCTCACTGTATCCAACGATTACCAAATTAAAAGCCACCGAACCACCGACTACTGTATCAAGGAAGACAAAGCCACATAAATTTACATGGCCAAAGATTCCCGAACAGTATGGCATAAATGTATACGTGTGCTGTATCTTGTATATCTCCCTTGAGCTACTACTCACCAAAATACATCCCGAAGAGGAAAATCAACGTGGGGAAAAAAGACAATTAAATTGTATTTTTGCGATACTAATACACACATATGGGGAAATGAGAATAAATAACTGCATTTCAAATGAAACGAATTGCTCTCATTTTCTTCAAATGGCTATGTCATGCACTGCAATGTAATCGCCAGGCGCAGCAATTCAATGGCAAGTCAGGTTATTTAGGACAGTTTCTTTGAGTTTAAAAAAAACTTCTTCCAGAAAATCGTCCTAATTGATCAATTGAAACTAAAAAAAATTGCAAATCGACAATCCTTTGACCTATTGAACAGTATAGAACATCAAACTCACTGAGTACACTGCTCAGTGTTGCTTTTGGATACGGTGCTCTTTGGCCACAACCTTATTATGTGATTGCTGATCCCTAGTACAATCAAATGTGTTGGCAGTGAAACCCTGTTTCAAACAGTAAACCTATCACTGTTTGGATCATTCTTATCACTGAGGTCCTCAATGATCTTTCAACTGGGCAACCGGTCAGATGGTTAGCTCCTAAGATATGGGCTACCCCAATATTGCTGCGCCACCTAAAGAGGAGGTTATTTATCAGATGAATTACTGACTTAAATGGCATAAGTGTTGAGTGTGTTTTCTTTGAAGAAGTCATATATTTCAGGGAACTGGTTGCTTGAAATGAAAAACTGGGCCCGTCCGGATTTTGTAAAACACCTTTTACAACCACTTCCCAAAGAATCATGCTTCGGTAAGTACCTCGTCATAATTCTGTACGGCCCAAGCGACATATGATCATCATTTTCGTTATTCGGCTAACAGTGAAATAACAGGAATGCTTGCACGCAAATCAGGCACATCTCGTTGCCAGTCAAAGACCTGTTTCATGAAATGATTATCGTGGTTCATCGAATGATTTCCCCAAGTGATAAACGTTTTTGAGCTCACATGCCGTTTATTCACGCGAATTACAACTGCTCATTCACATGAATATTGCCACACGTTTGGTGATTCGTCATCCAGAGAATAAATCCCAAGTAGGAACAAGACAATAACACTAGTTGAATACAGATAAACAGAGGTTTTCATGTTAACTATCTACCAGTTAGACATCTGGTTACCATACATATTGCTCTTGTCAAGTTAAACGCCCAGCATTATTCTCTCACAACTTGCGAAAAACAGTTACTCCGATGTTAAAACACAATACTCTGCTTAAAACGCTTTATTCATAGGGAGATGGAGAATGAAGTTCAAGGCGACCTGATATATTAGTATGATCCTAAACTGCTTTTGAATCATCCCTCTCTACCAATCGTTGGAGTTGTGATGTAATACACATTACAATAAAAGGGAACACCTCAAAAAATGAAGGTAATGGACATGTACTTCAGCTCGCTTATGTCGCACATTCCAAAAGACATTGATCCCCCTGGTGAAACTATTCATTTCGCGCTAACTCATTTCCCATGAAAATCACGGATCAATAATTTTGCTGGGTCGATATCCGAGTGAGTGTAAAATCATCCATATCCCAATGGCTTTGGAGAATCAAATTCCTATTATTTCGTACAAGGTGAAGTGAATATCATTGGCACGAGTGACTTGAAATCAACACATGCCACTGGAACACCACCGACGTGGTATCATATGATATAACAAAAACGTGCTCAATATGGTTAAATTGCTTGGAAGTCAACAGCTTCAACGAATTAATTTGAGAAATGACTTTTTTCTAATGAGAAGTAGGAAACTGTAGAAAGTCAATCATTTTTGGTACCCAGGGCGGAACCTCGCTGAGGAGAGTGAGAGGACTTGGAGATAGACCTGATGTGGGAGGCAAGGATAATTGTGAAGTGATATGAGGTGAAGAATCAGTGTGGCTCTGTAGAGGTGTGTTGTTATGGTCTACCCGAGGTGTGAGACCTGGAGATTCAATGATGCTGTGGTGTGTGTTGGAGGAGTACGGGACACTGAAACAGTGTTCTTTCGTTGAGGGGAGCAGTGTATGAACCAGATTAGAGACCACCATCTTGTCGTCCGTTTATCATAAGCATAGGTAGCTGTTGGCAAGCTTACTGGGTCTCGGCTCGTGGAGATTGTCCTTCTCTTGTGCTCTCGCAAACCACATGCGTGCTACCGTCGTCCGAAAAGCATTACCCCTGCGTGTTACACTTTGCTTTTCGTAGAATTCTTGTGTTTAAACTCCCATTCCCTATTGTTGCCATTGCTTCTGGAATAGGATCGTGGAAAACTTCAATATTTTAGTGGGGCGTTGCTAAGCATCGGGGAAAATTTTAGACGTTACGGGTTACATCTTAGTACCACAGGGACTCCAAATGAAGAAGTCTTGTTCGATGTAATATTTGTTTCGTTACCATATTTCAACTGATCAAAAGAGATCAATTTTGGTTCGCAGTCCACCCACAACTGAAGATTTAATGGTGCTGACGCATGTAGTTTAATTACGATGACAATAATAGAACATCTTTATTTATTCTTTCTAGCAATGATTGCAGTGAAACGCTCCTCCCCGTTTTGCGAAATACTAATTCTGAATAAATAATTCCAGTTGGTTTTGTGTTCTTTACTAAAACAGACATTTACATATATCACCACTCAGTGATTGCCACTTCAATTACGAAGGAACATAGATTTATTGGCATTGGGTAGTTACGCATATCGTTGTCTGCAGATAAACCATCGTAACTGTCGTGCTTTTTTGTACCATTGAGATGGACGAAGCTAGTTTCTCGAGCGATGAAATAAATTTTTGATTCGTTTTGAACTACAAACCTTTCTGAACCGTGCCTGAGATTCATGCTGTGGAATGTCCTTGCTCGCAGAGTGATGTTAAGGAAACTCCATAGTCCTTTATTTTTACATTCTGAAAATCCTACGATTAATTTATTTTTCCAAAAAGCCGTGTGAATCGTCTGTGTTGAAATCGTCAACACTGATATCTGCGATTCAATAAACGAAAACTATAATTTAAGTTATAACCCTCGACTATGGAATTAGAGTGAAACCTTGAAAAATGTTTTTAAACTGGCAATTATATCTATGTCGCATCTGCATAAGGGGCCATATATATATATATATATATATATATATATATACGTTTATTGAACGGATTATTTGTGTATTGCACCCTGACCGTGATCAATAATTTGGTCTGGTTTATTGGACAATGCTATTCAAAATGTCATGTTTTCGGCAGGCAGGAATCAATCAATTACAATGTTTTATTGCCACCAAGCCGTTTGTTTGAACAGTTTTCTCTTCATAATGTTATTACATTCGATATCCACTGCAGAGCATGCACAAGCTGCTCATCACATCTCCGTTGCATTAAATAACTCATTATTTCACCGCAAAACAGGTGTTTTGTCCAAGGGATGTTTAGAATCAGGGTCAGCATTTCACCGATCCCTAGTTCGTTATAAAGGAAAACACGGAACGATTATTCAAACAAGACTTTAAAAATCAGCTCCCACTTGAAGCCGCGTTGATAGTTATTTATTTAAATATTGAACATGGAATCTTCATTACAGATATGAAACCAATGACCAGTGAATATTATTGAAAACAGATTTAATTCATAGTTCATGATACCTATATATAATGTATGAGCACGATCAGTGCCACATTTTAGCATTCCTTATTCCAGCATAATACAGGGCAGGATTTTCACTGTGGCAACATTGCACTTTCGAAACTTTGTGTCGTTCAAATCACTTAGGAATCACTTTCAGGAAAGAAATGTTTATGTGCATTGTAATGTTCCTTGCAGCTTAGCACTAGCACAGTCTGCATCATTCTCAAAGGTTTTTTTTGGAAAAATGTAATCATCAGGAATCACATTTATCATCCTTTGCACATGCAGAACAAGCGCTAAACCGGAATAACTCAAGGTTGAGGTAATTCATTATGGAACTCCGAATCATGACGCCAGAACCTCTGCAGGTATGCAGCTCATTATTTTTATTTGGCATGATTTTGTTTTCTGGGAGAAAATACTCGGAAAATGATGTGGCATCTGCCATCATGCAGACATACAATTTCAGATAAATGGTAACAGATCAATGAATCACCACCATCTTAGCAGATGGTAACAGCTGTCTCGGGTCTCCAGAGTGCCTGATAGCAAACGCTTTCTTTCTTTGTAAAAATGATCTCGCGGTCATGAGCATCTTGTTTTACACCAAGGCCACTCAGTTGAGAATACCGGGGCCATATTCAAACAATATAAGTAGCCCACGCAGGAAACTGTATCTGCGCTCAGCCGATAAACATACAGTCGATAGGTATTAAACGTAGTCGGTAATGGTGTTCGTGAAACTGAATTCGTACAGCTTTCCATTCTGATCATTTGTTTAAGGGCAAAACTACGCAAAGTCCCAACTGCTTGCAGTCATTATCATCAGTGTTTTGTACAGTCGGCCAATCTTAAAACAATGCACTGATTGTAGGAAACCTTTCTTTGGAGTAAACAGCCAAATCAGATCCGCTTCAAAGATGATTAACTTTTCCACGATTTTCGTTGTTTGGCCTCAAATAACTGGAAAATTATTTTCCCATCTATTGTCTCCCTGTTCTCAGAGTGAATGTATTCACTCATCCTAAATGTATCAAGACAGGGTAATAAGCATTGGTTGACTCGCTTTTACTAACCAATGAACAGTGTTGATATTTCATCGTAGATAGCTGCCGAAAATTTTATGTCTCTTGATGGGGGCCTTCTTCATTTCTTCTTTTTGATGAAACCTTTGACATATCTAACTCGACCGGAACTTTGGAACTTGCTTTTGGATAGGAGCCCTTGCTGTTTTCCCACTTCAAGTAGCCCCCATCTAGTTTGCTCTGAATGAGCCATAGCCAAACACTCACCTAGGCTCTACATTCATACCAACGACTTGCTATCCACGAGGTCGTGATCGCACAGTTCGAAGAAGCCGCAACTTTATGCGGCACGATATGGATGTTCAGGAAATGGCTGCTCAGAATGAATTCACTTTTTCTTAGACGCGAATCGTTCGGTCATCTAGAATTATCTCACCAGCTATTCAAATGCTGGATTCATTCTTCATGACCGTTTTAATCCATGTACATCACTCCCTGATCACTCATCACTCCCAAAACGTAGGTGTCTGTCATAAAAAGAATACGCCTTCACACACGATAACGGTTTTGTCGTCAAAATAATGAAAAGGTGTCAGGATTCAGTTGTATCCCCTTGATTCCATCCATGCTGAAAAATTCATCGCTGATCAAGGAACCACCAGAACGATCTAACTTGTGGCTCATCTGCACCCAAGTCCTAGGAGATGTAAATATCACAGACTATTGTAGCAAAGCAAATATAGGTCCTTTTCTCGAAAATGTTCCTCTGATATTCCGTCCCAGTACTGTTATCATAGCATCCCTAAAATGTTTCAAAAGATCAAATCATTTACGACTAAATGAAAATTGAAATGTCTCAAATGGTGGAAATTTTACTCGCTCGAATTCTCACGCCAGGCATGATGCCCTTGGTATATTGGCACATCCCATTGCATCGTCACTCGGGTGGACGTATACAGCGATTATAAACTGCTTCCTGAATTTATGTGACGCAGTCAACTACGTTGGGAGGGATGAGCTGTTTATCTTTCCCTCCCTTGTGTTTTTTAGGCTACCCTTGGTTCTTTACTGGCGAGTAACTTTCGCAATCGACAGCTGTGCGCTCGAAGTAACATGAATCCCTATTCACCTGTTATCACCACCTGTCGCCTTCCCAAGGACTACACAGTGCCAATTTTTGTGTACTTCTATAATATTCCCGTATATCGAAATACTCTACCCACCAAATATGTGGATGATATCATATCTGGTATGCCACACGTAGTATTCTAAATTTTTTATCCTGGATTTTCAGTCTGATCCAATGTTCACAACATAGGCCAGTCAAGTGAGGCAACATTGTTCTATCCCCACTTACCGGTAATAAACAACTGAACATCAATAACGGCGCCACTTCGGTTACAAGAAACAGGAAACAGATGATCGATCTTTATATAATCGTGCTACGTTATCACGTTTCACTTAGCCTCCATGGGTTCACTGTACTCCAGAAGCTTGTTGATAAAATGACACAACTTTCGGAATAAAAGCCGAGAAAACCTAAATCAAACAGCGAAACCTGTGAATATATATATCGGTCTATCGTTTTTCGATCCAAGATTGCTCATTCTCCTGCATACAGTAGACAATGGTCCTGGAAAAAAGTCCATTTTGCAGAACATAACCAGGCACACATATTGACAAAATAATGTATTCCTTCATTACGAAAACGGTTTGCGTTCATGCGATGGTCGTACGCGTAAACAAATAAACTGCTCTACTGACGGTCTTTAGGACTCCGCCTTCCACACTGAAGCTCGGATCATCCGATCAATGTAGACAGAAAGCGTGTCCCAAACCAATGTTTTTGGGGGCTTCCTGGCTCAAATGGAAGGATATATCTGAACATACTCCATTCAGTAGTTTGGACCAGCTCAGATGGCAGTAGGGTGATGCGGTGGTTAACAGAAAGCTTGAGGCTAAAACGCCCGAGTAAGGCTGAGGGTACACACCACTTGTGGGCACCAAAAAGAGCAGACCTGGAGTCGGGTGCTTCTGAATGCAGGATTGATCAGATGACCTAAGTATTGTGTGAGGAAAAGGGAGTCCAAAGGACAGCCAGTCAAGCAAACGCTTGGCATCCCCATACACTAATCGTAAGTAATTTTTAGATGCGTGTATGAGCAGATATTAAAATTTTAATTTTTAGGAAAAATAGTCACCGGAAATGATTGAACAGAAACTCCATAAAATGAAATATATATTTATATTTGGATAAGAGAAGTGTGGTTTATCTGATGGATTCCTAAATAAATAGCTGTTGATGGCTATTAACTGACGTTTACAATGTCCTCAGCAAACCAGGGATTTAGGATACTAAAAATCACGCATTTAGAATTTTTAATCAACCCAGTGGCGTTAATCAAATACTCAGGTCCACCTGGGACTTGAATCTCGGGTACATGACTCTGAATTACACACGGGCCCCCCCTAGATACGGAATTATTTACCCGTCATCCCAAATGTGCTAACACTCATATACTTTGTCTGTATCATTTAATAGACCGACAAATATCAGGTTGAGAATACCAGAGAAATGACGCCCCTTTTGCGCAAACATACACCAACATTCTCCGCATCAAACAACTGTTTCATGAAACCTTTTTAAGTTTCTCTATAGGAAAATTAAAAAACAAGGCACCGTTATGAGGTTCGATTTTCAGTCACGTTAAGATTCTGGGTCGATCTTGGACTTGCGCATTGTGTAGTAAAATGAACATGTGTCATCTGCAAACAAATGTCGCATCCAAAGTGACAAGTTTCCAGCATCGCCGAACCAGACCATTTAACGAGACTTTGTGAAAAAAGTGTTTTGCCAATAGGCCAACATCACGTGGGTAATCTCAAAAGCAAAATAGTTTCATATGCCCACATTCCACTTGTTCTCTCGAGAATGTTGATCCTAATGACCTAATAACAGTGCGGCACAGAAGAGGTAATTACTGGTTGGGTCATTTCATTGAGGCAGTTCAAAACAAAAGGCAAAGGGTTGTTTAAACTGCATTTAAGGCAATCAAAGTGCAAAATATGGTTTGTATATTATATAAAAGAAAGCCTATTATAATGTTATTTGAAAATTTGCCCACCGATCTTTTCTAGGCTTCTCAAAGATTAGCTATCTTTTGTCCTGATTTGTTAGACTCGTAACGAGCATGGGGAGAGTAAAGCGACCGACGTGGTTTACAATATGGTGTATTGAGCTAGTTAATTTTATGTGGCAGATAAAAACAAACAGTCGCAATCAGCGTCCGTGCATTCCAATAATTAGGGTAACTTGGTGTATCATGAGTTTATTAAATGTTGGAATCCGGTTGGTGAAGACAAGTCGACTTGAGAATAAGACGCACAAAATATGATAATCTTCCGAACACCACGATTTGCAGACCTGTGTGATAAACTGGGAATTATATTGTGCCAGTTTATGCCTTTTTATTTTAACACATTGGGCCAATCACGGAGATGTGGGGTAAGGAATGCAAAGTGTTGTCTGTTTAACTGTAACCTCAGGCATCCCGATTGGATTATTTCGACAAATCATGTTTAGAATAGGACAAACATGCACCTCAATATTAGTCAGATTGTGAACACAAAAACTACGCACTCACAATATCCTAATCAACCAAATTGAGACACTCTGTTTGATGAAGAAATAGAAACTGGCGTAAGTGATGAATTACTTGTCATCCCACGTCATATGCCTTGCTAACGTTTTCACGCTTACATTGACTGTAGCACAAAGTAGACACTGTGCCTTTTTGTTTCAATCCGGAAATGAAATTGTTCAATGCTTTTGTGATCAAAAACTACGTGATGTGTACTCTTCAAGTTACTCCTACCCTTCATCAACGCAACAACGTGAGCCTGGCGTACATGAACGGCTGATTTCAAGCTGTAAACAGAACTGCTCAGGAAAACCAGAGAATAAGGCAGTCATTCATATAGTGAGTTTTAATAAATCGACATATGGTCATGTTGTTCATGAATTTGAACCTCAATCTGTAAATACCAATGACACCTTTGTACTTCATACAATAATGTTATGCAGATATATCCAATGAACAACACATGGGAGTTTCAGCTTAACTGAACTGAATAGGTCGGCTCTTGCTGTCGAAAGTTGTTCTGCAATCGTAGCCATCATTTTGCCGACGAGCATTGGGAGCAGCTACAAAGCATCAAATTCCGGCCACCGACAAATCTGTCAAGCCAGTGACTTCATTTTATTCACACCCAAATGGCCTAAACGCAGTTGTACCAAACCCGACTTGTGAAATGAAAATTGAATTCAAGTTGGTCACCTCAACAAAGGACACCATCGGGTTGGATACTTAATTCGCCTTACAGTTCGAAAAACGGAATAACATCACGCTGCAGTTCGGGTCGACACCTCTTTCTGATCGCCAAAGTCACCGATTATTGGCATCCTGTTGTCTGCTCTCTTAATTTTGACGAGGAGTTGAGATCTGTTGCAGTAATGAAGTGGTATTTGTTCCGTAAATCATGAGTATTGTGGCTAAAAATCCGTCTTCATGACGGTATAGCCCGCTCGATACAGGACGTCGAAGTTTTAGGCAGCTCAGGTAGTTCTTCGTCTTTGAGTCACAGCAGCCGTGGAATTGAGGACGGACTTATCCACATTACATGAGATCTGTTTAGCTTGGTGGTCGGTGACAATTGTAAACTCCAGTCTGAATAGGTACTGTTTTATTCGGCGTTCCTCCAGTGAAACGATCAAAGCTTCCTTGTGCTTCTGAGAATAACTCCTCCCTGCAGCACTGAGAAAACGCTAGATGCAGATCACTCGACATTCACCTGTTACAGAACTGCTCCTCTCTCCACTATGGACAGGTCAGTGGTCCGTGTCGTCCGCTCAGACGTCGTAAATGGGGTTAGTATCGGTCGGCCAACGATATTTGGAAAAAACACGTGTTTTCCTTTTCACACTGCTTGTTCCACTGCTATGCCTCGGATGACTGGGCTAGTAAAAAAAGTTCGGCTCGTGTCAAAGAATTGGGAATGAATCTGAAGTTTCCCGGCGGGCATCCAAGAATTGGTCGTGAGTTTGCCTGAATTTTCGGTGACTGGATGACAATCACTGATTTAAAACTATCTGGATCGAGTCGATATCCGTTTGAATTGAAAGCGAAGCCTAGGAATCTGGTTTGGTGAAACCGAATTTGCGCTTTTTCGATACGTTTTATTCCATAAACTCATCAGCAGTTGTCACAATCTACAGTAGTGTTCTTTCTTATGGGGAAGCAAAAATTAGCTTCCAATCTTGGTATGTCATCATTCCTTGGATACCGCGGATCACCTTGTCTATTGTGGCTTGAAGTACCCCGTCGGACACGTGCATATTGAACGGCATGCAATTGTATTGGAGCAGGCTCAATGGGATGTTCATGGTTGGTAATAGTTAATATTCCGAGTACAGCGGAATTTCTGAACATGCATCAGCGAAATAAACACTTTCTGCCGAGCATACATTTCTGTCAGTTCAGTGGTTTCATCGTGGTTGCCGGTGACCACCGGTGTTCACCGGTCACCGGCTCATGGAGTGTGTCCTTCTCTTCTGCTCTTCCGGGTCACATACCTGCTACTCTCGTTGGAAGAAGATTGCCCCAGCGTATTACATTTGTGGCGCCCAGGGCGGAACCTCACTGAGGGGAGTGTGGGGCCTTGGAGATAGACCTGATTCTGACCGAAAAGATTATTGTGAAGTAATCTTAGGTAAAGAATTGGTGTGGCTCCGAAAAGGTCTGGTGGTGTGGTCTAACCAAGGTGTTGTCCTTGGAGATTCAGCACTACTGTGGTGTGTGTTGGAGAAGTACGAAACACTGGTGACTGTGTTTTTTCGTTGGGGGGGGGGAGCGGTGTAACAACCAGATTGGAGACCTTTATCTTGTCATTCGTTTATTATAAGTGTAGGTAGCAGTTGATACACTTGTGCTCTTGCAAATCACGTGCGTGCTACTCTCGTCCGAAAAAGCATTGCCCCTGCGTGGTACACATCACTTTTCGTAAAATTATTGTTTTTTAATCCTAGTCACTAAGACCAGACACTTATCCGAACTCGTCCGTGAACACCACCCAGCTTGGTTGAATAATGGAGCAATCAAAAAGATCACGAGCGCTGTGTGTTCACACATTGTTCAGTATAACCACTCATTGAATGCGACCAAGGCGTTCCGGCCAATCTACAAAGTTCTGAGTGGGCGATCAAGACTGGCGAATTGACATGTTCTAGCCACAGCGGAAGCGGCATGCATTCGTCACTACAATCCTCGGTTGTGCGCCCAAAAACAGTTGTTGTAAGCGCTAAGGCATTCTTGGCTCACCCCACAACCACGAACCAACCACAGATCGGTTGATCCGAATAGTGACATCACATACACCCATTCATGGTTCAGAGACGGATCCAGGTCACGCATATGACATTTGACTCCGTCTCCCCCACCTTATTTTGACTCATCGTCTTGATTTCCGTTTGGTTCACCTATTACTGCTCATATAAAGTGTAATGTAATGGTATGATTACGAATCACTGAAAACGAACTTGTTTGCCACCTTGTGTTATTCTCCATGTGACCTGTGAGATTATTCCGACGGATTATTCGTTTATTGCACTCCAACTATGCTAAATCAGTTGGTGTGATTTTCGGCGGCCAAGAATCAATCAATTACACTGTTCTGTTGCCCCAAAGCTGTTTGTTTGAACAGTTTACACTTCATGAGGTTTGAACATTTGGTATCCACTGCAGAGCATGCACAAGCTGCTCATCACATCTCCGTTGCATAAGATAACTCATTGTTTTACCGCAAAACAGGTATTTTGCCCAGTGGATGTTTAAAATCAGGATCAGCATTTCACCGATCCTTCGGTCGTTATAAGAGAACATACTGAACGATTATTTTAACAGGACTTTAAAACAATAGCTCCCACTTGAGGCCGCATTGATAGTTATTTCTTGAAATATAAAACATGGAATCTTCATTTCAGATATGAAACCAGTGACCAGGCAATATTATTGAAAACAGATTTGATTCAACGTTCATGATGCCTAAATATAATATATGTGCCCGATCAGTGCCACATTTTACTCTTCCGAATTCCAGCATAATACAGAGCGGGATTTCCATTGAGGTAACGTAGCGTTTTGAAAACTTTATGTCGGTCAAATCACGTAGGGATCACCTTCAGGAACGAAATGTTGATGTGCATCGTAATGTTTTTTGCAGCTTAGCTTTAGCACAGTTTGCATCTTTCTCAAATGCTTCCTTTCGGACAAATGTGATCAACAGGAATCACTTTATCATCGGTTGCACACACAGAACACGCACTAAACCGGAATAACTCTAAATTAAGACAATGCATTATAAAACTCCGAATCATGAAGCCAGAATCTCTTCAGGTATGCAGCTGATTAAATATTTGACTTGGTTTTGTTTGCTGGAGAAAAATACTCGGAAAATGATGAGGCTTTTGACAACATGCAGGCATGCACGTTCAGATAAGAGTTAACGGATTGATGGATCACCACCATCTCAGTAGATGGTGACCGATGTCTCGGGACTCCGAAGTGCCTTGTAGAAAACGTTTTCTATCTTTGTTAAAAATGATTCCGCCGTCACCTTGTTTTGCAGTAAGGCCACTGAGTTGAGAGTAACGGGACCATATTCGAACACTATAAGAAGTCCAAGCGGGAAACTGTCTCTGCGCTCAGCCGATAAACATACGGCAGATAGGTATTAGACAGAGTCGTCCATGATGTTCCTGAAATTGAATTCGTACAGTTTTCCCATTCTGATCACTTGTTTGAAAGCAAGTACGCAAAGTCTCAACTGCTTGCAGTCATTATCATCAATGGTTTGTACAGTGAACCAATCTTTAAACAATGCAATGATTGTAGGAAACCTTTATTTGGGTTAAACAGCCAAATCAGATCCGCTTCAAAGATGATTAACTTTTCCACGATTTTCGTTATTTGGCCACAAATAACTGAAAAATTATTTCCCCATATATTTTCTTCTCGTTCTCATAGTGAATGTATACACTCATCCTAAATATCTCAAGACAGGGTAACAGGCATTCGTCGACTCAATTTCACTATTTCAATGAACTGTGTTGATATATCATCTTGAATCGCTGCCGAAGATTTTATTTGTGCTGATAGGAGCTTTCTTCATTTCTTCTTTTTGATAGAACCTTTGACATGTGCAACTCAACTGGAACTTTGGAACATTCTTTTGGGAAGAACCCTTGACATTTTCCCACTTCAAGTAGCCCCCTCCGGTTTGCTCTTAATAAGCCATAGCCAAACAATAACCTAGGATCTACGTTCGTACCAACCACGCACACTATCCACGAGGTCTTGGTCGCACAGTTTGAAAGAGGCTAATTTTTTTGCGGCACGAAATAGAGCTTTAGGAAATGGCTGCTCAGACAAAATTCTTTAATTCTTGGACGCGAATCTTCCGGTCACCTAAGATCATCTCACCAGCTATTCAACTGCTGAATCCATGCTTCGTGACCGTTTGAATCAATAAACATTGAGCCCTATTCAATTAATATGTCCACATCTTGGGTGGCTCTGTCGTAAAAGGAATACACCTTCACACGCGATAGTATTTCTGTCGTCAAAATAGTAAAACGTTATCAAGATTCAGTTATATCCCCTTGATTCTATCCACACTGCAAAATTATTCAAATATCAAGGGACCACTAGAAAGATCTAACTTGTAGCTCATTTGCAACCAAGTCCTAGAGGATTTAATTATCATAGACCGTTGAAGCAAAACAAATAAAAGCCGTATTCTGGAAAATATTCTCTGATATTTCGTCCCAGTACTTTTACCATAGCATCTCTCAAATTTTTCAAAAAAATATTTCATTTACGACTTAATGAACATTGAAATGTATCAAATGTTGAGAATTTCACTCGCCCGAGTTCTCGCACCACGCATGATGCCCTCAGTCTATTGAAACATCCCATTGCATCGTCATTCGAGTGGACGTATACAATGATAATAAATTGCTTCCTAAAATTATGTGACACAGTGAACTTAGTCGGGAGGGATGAGCCGATTGTCTTTCCCTCCCTTGTGTTATTTAGGCTGCCCTTGGTTCTTTACTGGCGAGTAACTTTCACAATCGACAGATGTGCGCTCGATTTAACATGAATCTTTATTCATCTGTTATCACAACCTGTCACCTTCCCAAAGACTACACAGTGCCAATTTTTGTGTACTTCTATAATATTCCCGTATATCGAAATACTCTACCCACCAAATATGTGGATGATATCATATCTGATATGACGCACTCGTGGTATTCTACATTTTTTATCCTGGAATTTCAGTCCGGTCCGGTGTTCATAACATAGGTCTTAACTAAGTCAAGTGAGGCAACATTGCTGTATCCCTATATACCGGTACCAGAGAATTGAATTTCCGTAGCGACGCCATTTCCGTTACAACAAATAGGAAACAGAGGATACATCTTTATAAAATCGAGGTACTTTCGCATATTTTCTTGAGCGTCCATATGTTTACTGTACTCCAGATCCATGTTGATTACATGATCCAAATTTCGCAATAAAAACCGAGATAACCTAAACAGAACAGCGAGACCTGTGACTAAGTTGTTTTATCGTTTTTCCATCCGAGGTTACTCAGTCTCCTAAAAATAGTAGACGATGGTCCCTGGAAATAATTTATTCCTTTATTACAAAAAACGGCTTGCATTCATGCGATGGTCGTATGCGAAAACAAATAATTTGGTTGGCTGACTGTCTTTCTGATTACACCTTTCACGCAGATGCTCGGATCATCCAATCAATATGAAGAGTAAGAGTGTCCCAAACCAAAGTTTTCGGAGCTTTCCTGGTTCCAGTAGAAGAAAATATCTGAACAAACGCCATTTAAAAGTTTGGATCAGCTCGGATTGCAGTGGGGTGTGCGGTGGTAATCAGTACGCTTGAGGCTAAAATGCCCGAGTGCGGCTGAGGATACATACCACTTATGGGCACCAAAAGGAGCAGACCTGGACTCGGTTGCTTCTGAGTTAAGGGTTGATCATAATACCTACTTTTTGTGAGAGGAGAGTGGAATCCAAAGGACAGTCAGCCAAGCAAACTGTTGGCTTTCCCATACACCAATCGCAAGTTTTATTGAGCATATATTCTTACTTTGATTTTAAGGAAAAATAGTCACGGGCAATGACGGAACAGGAACACCGTACACATGAAATATCCACTTATATTTGGATAGGAGAAGTGTGTTTCACCTGATGGATTTCTGTAAAAACAGTTGTTATTGGCTATTTACTGAAGTTCACAATGTCCGTCAGTAAACCGGGAAAATATGTTACTGAAAATCACGCAGTATGAATTTTACGGTCAACTTTCAAAACCAGGCACTACTCACCTGGGACTCGAATCTCGGGTATATGACTGTGAATTTCACATGTGACCTTTGTAGATACGGAACCATTTACCTGTCAACCTAAATTTGCTATCACCTACATACTCTTCCTAAATCACTTAGTAGACCGACAAACCTCAGGTGGAGAATACCATCGAAATGACGACTCTCTTGCGCAAACATACACCAAATCTCTCTGCATCTAACAACTGTCTTAAGAAACGTTTTTGAGTTTTTCGATGGGAAAAAGAAAAAACTAAAAAAGTCAGTCACGCCAGGATTCTGAGTCGAGCTTGGGACTTGCAAGTTGTGTAGTAAAATAAGCATGTTTCATCTGCAACCATTTTTCGCATCCAAAAAGACATGTTTCCAGCATCGCTGAACGCAAATATCTAAGAAGACTTTGTGAAGGAAGAAACTTTGCTAAAATCCAACATCACGCGGCTTATCTCGAATTAAATAGAGTTTCAAATACCCATGTGCCACTTGTTTTCACGTGTATGAAGATCTTAATGACCCTATAACAGTGCTGCACAAAAGAAGTAAATCCTGTTTGGGATATTTTATAGAGATAGTTCAAATCAGAAGCCAAAGAGTTGTTCAAACTGCGTCGAAGGCGAGCAAGGTGCGAAATATGGTTTGCATATTGTATAAAGAAAGTCCATTATAATGTTACTTGAAAATTGGCCCACAGATCTTCTTGAGCCTTTTGCACGATTAGCTTTCTTTTGTCCTGATGTGTTACACTCGTAAAGAGCATGGACAGAGTAGAGCGACTGATGTGGTTTACAATATGGTGTATAGAGCTAGTGAATTTTATTTGGCAGATTGCAATAAACAATTGCAATGAGCTTGGGTGTATTCCAATAATTAAGGTGACTTGGTGTATCATGAGTTTACGAAATGCTGAAATCCGGTTAGTGGAGAAAACTCGACTTGAGAATAAGACCGATAAAATATAATAATCTTTCAACCACCACGGTTTGCAAACCCGCGTGTTATAAATTTGAAATCATATTGCGCCAGTTTACGCTATTTTCCTTTATCCATTGTTATCCTATGCATAATTACGGTGCTCAGGAATTGCTTGACTTTTGATTCCACAAACGAATCCTGTACATCGAAGGACTAACTCTGATGAATTTCTAGTTGTATGTTTGATTCTCGATGTGTCTTATATGCCAAAATACTAAGGAACTACGTGATAGTTTTCGAATATATTTTGATATACACATCTGCAAAAATAACACATTGGACCAATCACGGTGATATGTTGTAAGGAATTCAAAGATTTGATTGTTTAACATCTCGATTGGATTGATTTCGACGAATCATGTTCAGGATGGGACAAAGAGGTACCCCAATAGGAGCCAAATTGTGTACACAATAACTATGCACTATCAGTATCTACATCAACCAAATCGAGTTACTCCGTTTTATAAGGTAAAAGAAACTGGCGTAAGAGATGAACTACTTGTCATCCCACGTAACATGCCTTGCTTACGTTTTCACGCTTATATTGCCTGGAGCACAAAGTAAACACTGTGCCGTTTTGTTTCGATCCGGAATGGAAATGGTTCAATGCTTTTGGGATAAAAAAAACATGATGTGTACACTTAAAATTCCTCGTACCGGCACTCAACGCAACGAAGTGAGCCTGGCGAACATGAACGGCTGATTTCAAGCTGTAAACATAACTGCCCAGGCAAAACAAGGAATATGGCAGTCATTCTTATGGTGAGTTACAATAAATCGACGTATCAGGTTCATGATTGTGTTGTTCACGAATTCGCACTCCAATCTGTAAATACCATTGGCATATATGCAGTTCAGTGTTCATTCAATGATGTTTAGCAGATATACCAAATGAATAACACATATGAGTTAACCTGCCCGAATGGAGTGAATAGGTCAGCCCTATTTGATGAAAGTTTTCTGAGTCGTAGCCAGCATTGAATCGACAAGCAGTGGGCGCAGTTACTAAGCATAACTGTGAGTCAGTCCGTAAAGAGAATCTTTGAAAGCTTGCGTGTTAGAACCGTGAGATGGGAGGATCAATTAAACTTTAGTTTTACGGCAAACCGCTCTTCAAAAATGTAGTATTCATGGACATATGCCGAGTGTCCGTCCAAGAACCATTATTTTCCCTTATTAAATAACTGTACTGCTTGGTTTTCATATTGTTAGTCACAGAACCAAATATTTCGCGCTGAATTCCTTGGAAAACACAACAAAATTGTCTATATATTGGACCATGGTTGTTTGAGTAATTGTATTGTGCATTATAAACTGGCCGTGTTATTACAAGGCAATGAATTATTTGTTGCTTTATTCAATACTCGAAATGATTCTAGGATTTATAAGACTGTTGCCGAAAAGATTACGGAACTGTGGCGTTCAACATATCGTACAACCATATTCCCTACGTTTTTGTACCAATGGAATTTTTCCCATTATTGCTGTCTTGCTTCACTCGAAGTGTACAAAAGAAAAAGACTTCACGTATTACGAATGCGTATGAGTTTGACTTTTCCATGACATTGGGATCAAGAAGAAACGAAGCTTACTCTAATATCAAAAGTTGTACATTTGGTTACCAAGTTCCTCCGTTGTATCACCGTGAATCACTTACCAAGCGATGGAAGGTGTTACCATCGGGTATATCGGCGTGCAGGTTTTACGACGTAACAAAACCAACAATGTTGTCCAGTAAAATCAATGGATAAAATATTCGTCTGGTTTTATCAATTACGTTGGTATTGCCCTTCGTTGAATATCTGATGAACAGATGTCACCTGATTTCTGATACCGATGTGGTAGATATGCCTGCAGTACGTTTATTCTGCTAAAACATGAGCAAATCAGGTGACAAGCCTTTATTTCCACGCTGAGTTCACCGCAATATGGTCTTCGTGACTGGCTGTTGCCTAACCTATTTCCAAACCAGAACACTAATAAGTTAACTAAACGCCTCAGGGATGAATGGTGCACGTACAAAGCCTCTGATTTCACATGATTAGCCCTTTTTTGTTCCTTTGTATCACTGACATTAGAAATACTAACTTGGCCAACATTTGTGTGCAATTCAAGTTGTCTCGACGAGTTTGTGACCGAAAATGCGCGGCGCAATGATTGCAGTTGGTACGTAGCCCCTGAATAGGACTACATTTGTGTTACTGTAGGCCTCCATGTGCACCTGAACAGCATTCAAACATCATGCCCAGGTTGAAAGTAATTGAATAGCGGCCGTGGTGAGCAACTGCCACTCAAAGCATATCGAAATATGACATACCAAACACCAAAGGATGGCTCTTCGGAAACGTGTCATGCAAGTTGTCAATCAAAGCATGAATCATTCTTTTTTTTAAAACGCGCCGTTCAGTTTTACATTTGAAGTTGCGAATAACTTAAGCTGCGGCTTTTTTCTCCTGATTGAGTAATAGCGATTTGTGATGGTTAGCTGAAACTTGGAAACCATCGTTCAGTCAAACTAATTCCGGCCTTACCTTGCGACAAACAATGAAACAAGCAGCACATCCCATATAATACAACGCACTTTGGTGTATCGAATGAGTAAAATGGAATCACCAATATGATTTTCAAAGAGGTGAAGAAAAGATTCCATGGGATAAGGAATGCCTTTGCAAAGCTGATACGATAACCAGGAAGCAGTATGGCACGTGCTGAGAGAATTCCAACCCGTACTTTGATAAACACAAGGAGGCTTCACGGAGTGATCAGTCGGTGCTGCAATCAATGGTGCTCACCGTGTTTTTGAGCGATAAAACGCATACTGACTGCTGCCACATGTACCAGCATCAGACAACATCATTTGCAGAAAAAAAGCATACCAGCTGACAGTATTGAGGACAAGAAGGAGTGCATATAACCGCATACTGGTAAATTCTTATCTGTTGAGTTCCTAGTTGAATTGATGGTAACCGAACGGTTATGTTCTTGTGAATCTCAGTCGTTCACCATACAGAAGTTCTGACTGCAGAACCATAATGCTCAAAGTAATTGACATAAACTGGACAGGACTGCTGAAATATAAACATGTCACAAACCTATGAGGTAGATGGCCGCTATTGTTCCAGTGATGGTTGTATATACGTAGAGAACGAATTTTATTTAATGAGTTAAGTTTAGGCTGTATAGCAAACGGGCTACTTTGTGTGTTCACTTGTTTACAAATAGGATATCGTCCACAAAGCCTTAGTATGCACTACGGTTCAGGACTAAAATTCCCCGTGGGTAATTATCTCTTCTTTTGCGATAAAGACAGGCCATGTTCCTAATCGAAAGTACAATACTCCATCATTCTTTCGACGATAAATTTGAGCCTAATGCATTTTTTGTTTCAGATCGTCTACGAGTATGCCTATCTCAGTTGCGTTCCTCTCAATTTGGCCACATAGGTAATCGAAAAATTCACTTTCTGGGACCGTGGTTTATTGTTAACGAATGTCTAATAAAACATACGACGTTCCTAATTTTCCAGGATTTCCAAGCTTTTGATGAATTCAGATGTGTCTTTGAGGCTTTATGGATCAGCGAATGCGTACAAGAGGGGAGTCCCCTTGGGATTCAACTTTGATATTTGAAAATCGCCATTTCACACGCTGAATTAATGGTTCACAGTGTTGCTGCATCAGGTATAATGAGCAGTTTGGAAGAGAAGCCTCAAAGATAAAATTAAACTTAAAAACTGAATGAATGACCTAAACGTGAGAAAAAGTCTGATGTTTTCGTTTAACGCCCTTAATTGCGGTTTAGTGCAACTGTGGTCAAAATATCTTGGGAAATATCGTCTCTACTTGCTATCGTCAATCGAACAATGATTTGACAGCCGTCAGATTAAGCAGAATGAGAAGCCTTTCATAAAATTTAAGTATCTTCCAGGCTATCCATCACGGACGGCATCCAAGAATGTTGAAATAAGCGAGAACATATCCATGTCAAATGAAAGCGATTTTCTTAGCAGTACCATTCGCAAGCGGAGGATGAAGAACTTCATAATGGCAAACCGGCGAGAAAGCACACGCATTTTCACTCGTGATCACACCGCATTTCATTTACACACTAGGATGCCTAATCTATGCTGAAAGGACATCCATAATTGTTTCGAATTTTGAGAGGAACAGGATTATGGATTGCAAAAGCCAGGCGTGTATGCGAACATTCAACAGACTGAATGGAAAACATGCACTATTTTATGCGCCATCACTCTGTCATTAAACAGAAAATCTCAGGACTTTACCTCTCTTCATTGAGCTGAATGGAGCTGGATCATAGGTTGTTACTGACACCGTATTACTGAGTGATTATCATATCATGTGATGTATATATAATCAAACTTTCCTAAAAAAAATGCACATATATTTACATGGATATACATGGGATTCACTTCATCTTAATCACTCGAATGTTACGTATTAACTCCAAATACAAAATCAATCGATGTAGCAGCAGTTATTCTTACGCAAGTTGATCACTTCATGTAGATCACCGATAGCCTTCTATGTCGTGTGCCCAAACACACTGTGGGCGCTTAAATGTTCCCAATCGACCGAAGTTGGCAATTCAGCACGTTTGTTTGAAAAATGGAATCACTTGCGAAATGAGTTCTCATTTGAAGTATGAATGTATTTTGACTCGTGTTTTTCACGTATGTTCCGATAACATTCGGTAACGGAAGGTTATCCCCATGGTTACCCTCGCAGGAAACGCAGGAGTCACAGTCGTTGTCCGTTTGGTTGTTACCTCTTGAATTGTCGGTGCTACGTCGATGAGTTATCAAACGATGAGATTGTGATTGTCAGCACCTTGATAGCTCTGTCTAACCGCTCAATAAAAAAAAACGTGAAAAATCTGAAGTGAGAAACCCAAGAAACGTTTTTCATTTTGGAAGTTTGTAATGGGATGTGAGCGTTTACAAGTGAATTATTCTTCCATAGAACATTCTGCCAGATTGGGGGTACCTCATGTCAGATTTCCGAAAAAGAGATTTCATCAAGTGCCTTACAAATGTTCCGAGAAGTCCACCGATCGGTCCGTTAAACGAAAAACTCGAAACGAACAGCTACCAGAAAATTGAGGTTGCTCACATCTCTGATTACACGTTGTGGATGTTTCATGGTACCTGTCATTGCAATACCTTTTTATTTGCCGCATTCGCGACACAATCATTCATGACATATTCGTTTGCATTATGATTCATCGAATTTAAAATTCGATGGGGTCAAATCACATTTATAGGCCAAGAGTATTTTTCGTCTATTTTTTGAAGAATAGCAATAACGGTGGGGCCTTTTTGACCTCTGTTCTTCAGGCTCAATTGTTCTCTTTGACAAACCTTTGTTCGGTCGCATCAACCCTTCATCCAAATCATGATTATATGAATAAAATACTATGTGATATGAACAACCATCATGGCTATGAATAAGTATCGATAACATAATTGCTAGTTGCAGCTCATCATTATCATAAATCACAGTCGAAGGGAACATACATCCGTTTGGACATTTCATAAATAGCACGATGAAAAATTGTCGACCTTGTGAAGTCATGCCAACTGTTTTGAAATTGGAATTCAAGAATTTGGGATTGGTAACAAATTGAACTAAAGAAAGCTTTTAACCCAAGAAAAGGTGGATCGTCGACGCAAAGTGTCATAGTTTATGTTGGAACGTATTACAAAGTTTTCAAAGATATTTTATTCTACTTTACATGGAGTGTTAGCACACTTCTTCCCATTTTGGCGTGACGCAGCTTTTTAATTCTCTCGAAATTCAGATCATCCCGTACCATCATATGAGCCAGGTGTTTGTCTGAGATTACTTTGCCGTAGTGGAACATTAGGATATCCAATGAACCCGAATAAGAACCAGTTATTGCACTGAAATATTGCCTTTAAAGCAGTCACTTAAGTAATGCATTGGGGAAGGTTCCCTGTATACACTACTGCGGAAGATTATATCGGACTGTAAACCATGGCTAATTAGGAAAAGTTTTGGTCACATATATATTATACACGTTCTGGCATACCTGAGCCAATCTCGTTTGGAAACGGTAATACCACGGTATATCTGAATAACTATGATAATTTAGGAATCAACGTACATGTGCGCATATGCAAATGTCACGGAACTTCTAGTCAGACGTCTAATATTATTAGGGAGCAAATCAGTTCTTTTAGAGCTAATGAATATAGACCTTTACACAAAAAATGGGCTTAAAAACCCTAATTTTCAGATCAACAGCTTTCGTTTTCCTTTTCTCTTTGAATATCGACCAGTTGCATATGCATTCAACTGTATGTGTGTGCTTACGTTTAGGCACACACAATGAACCGGAGAACAACTGGATGGGATTGATGGCCGATCAGCATAGGAACAATCAGTTGTATAAATGTGTTTTGGATCAATCTGTTCAAAGAAAGTTTTAAATTCGCTTGTTCCACTAACCATATTTGACGACTGAGGAGGAAGTTTTAAATATGCTTAATCAAACATATATGAATGTTCGGGAGGAATTACGGTGAGTGAAATTAAATTGTGAACCGCATTCATTGTTCGCTTTCAAGGCTCCGTGTACTTTCATATTTTCCGCTGGGTAGATTCCGAATTCCGCTCTGATATTCCGCATTCTAGTTCTCGATCGGATTTTTTTCACGGTCGTAACCCATCGAGTGCTCCCAGTGCAGTCCATATTTGTGGTGTCATTTTCCCATGCAACACTTAACGTCACAACTAGTTCTCATCATGGATGTTTGTGTTTTGGAGAATTTAAAATGGGTACAGCAATGGGCGAGAGGTTGATTATTGTATGAAGCGCTTCAAAGTTTTGAAATAAACTTATTATTCCTTGGTTTCTGAGAAAGCAGCACACAGTATGACAGTCTTCTGAAGGACGTATACTTACTCCTGATGAATCTGTCTTTTACGAATTCACTAAGGTCTTTGACGCACGGTGCCTCGAAAGCGTTGGTTCCGGATAGATTTCAACCCTTGAATTTTGTAGCTGCGTGGATGTTAGAACTGCAGTTGTGTGAGATGCTAATCGTCTGACATGTGATTTTCTGTAGCCATTGCGGACACATACGACGATTTGCAGTTTCCTCGATAGGATCGAGGCGCAGTTGTGAGACGAAATAAGTTTTGGTATCAACTGTCTTCGGCTGCAACAGTGACTTATTCCGTTCCTCAAAGCCCTCAACAGTCTTCAAAGCAGTATATCGACGTGCGCTCCACTTCTGATAACGAAGCCAGTGTCTTCCAGCGTGAACAAAGGAAAGATGCTCTCTGATCCAAGATGGAAGCCTTTGCAGCGTTTCCTCACTTGATCGGTCTAGCTAAACAAGCGATGGAATGAACTCAACTATTGTGGTCAGAATTATTGATCATTGACCTGACGATTTCGTATCGTAACCTTTCACAAGAGTAAAATTAGGTCAATTTACCTGCTTTTATAGGTGTAGAATTCAGGTTTAACTGAGTGTTCGCCCAGTAATTGCAATTTACATTCAGCAACTCACATTTTTTGCTCTTTCCGTTGTAAGTTTCGCAAGCACTTTCCAGTTTGGACTTCCGGTAATTAGTTAACATTTTTTGACACTCATTCACTGTGGACACATTTAGTGGTTACTTTTTCCTCAAAAGGTGATCCTAACTAGAGTAGTCAACTTGTGGGGGCGTGGTTTAACTTCCATTTCACTCGACCTCTACACATCTTACGTGAATTACTTCTGGCTGATAGACAATTCCATAGGTTGATGTCTGCTTTCCTTTTTCTTTGGCCTGAAGGTTTCCAACTTTTGTTTGTGAAGAATGAATTTTATTTGTGTCTCACTAAATATTTCATCCAATTCTCAGTAATCCACTATTTGCCTTTAATCTATGACTATATTTTGCTGTTGTATGAAGATTGATCCGGTGCATCTTCAAGTTTCCGATTTTTCAATTTTTCAAAACAAATCATTATTTCTTTCGGACGTCATGAGCCCGTAGAAAATCGTTGTCAAATTTAGTCCGCAAATAAATAACAAAACCAGTGAGTTTTGCAACACAGGCCACAAAGATCGTTTCTCCGGTAAAACGAAATTGCGAAACTCCTCAATTCTGCAGCTATTATCACAAGTTGCTAAGACAGTAAGGTTGTTGCATTTTTCAGCTTGAGAATACCGTTTAATAGTTCCAACGTTTAAAGGATTTACGAGAAAAAGACCTACAAGATGTGTAACTAAAAAAGCAAACAATCAGTAAAACAATTCGGTTGAACCTTAGCGACGATCCCTGTAGGTGAAGCGATCGCCACAAAGAGTTATAGGCACGATAACAGTTATTCGATTCCTGCCTATAAAAGTCACTTCGTTATTCGGAAAACCTGGATTGGTCTAAACGAGCTTCCCAAATTATATTCGAGTAATTTAAATAATGTTGCCAGTGCGTCACAAAACAGAAGTAATGGAATTTTTTTTATTCGGGAATCTATTAGGTCACAAGAATAGGTTCAATTCAAGTAGTCTGGCAGTACGGTCAGTATCTGACTCAACGTGTTGTATTATATAGTAAGCCTTAGGCGAATGAATGGTAATGGACAACAGGATTTCATTCAGCTTTCCTTGTTGGTCATTCGGGCCAAACCTCAAGGCAGCAAACTATTATTCTCGTGAAGAACAACGAAACTAGAATAAATGACTACGAGTAATTCACTTGTTTCGCTACCAACTAAGCTGAGTAGCGGCAATTAAGACAAGTTTGTATGATTTCCCACATTTTTTGAGTACGTTTATCCGGACAGGGATTTTTATTCTAAATCATAACCAATTTGCCTCGAGAATGTTGACTGTAGGACAAAGCAGCTGGTGTTCAAGGGAACATATCAATCACGTGTCATTCCCGTCGGCCGATCCACCCGCAATCATCACCTCCAATGTGTGGTTATTTCACTGAGGAAAGCCAAACTCTCATCGTCAACATACGTGGAAATAATAAAGAAACGGCTATCCTTAGCCGTTTTTTGTCGACAACTGGGAGGAAGAAGACACAAACCGAGAGTGCAACTGGAAAATAAAAGTGTTTTCCTGAATGCCCCACAGGATTTCCGGAGCTAAGAATTAATAACGCTATCGGGAAGTGCTTCACTGCTGCACACTTCCTGATCTTACCAAATAACAAGCCTTGCCTTGTCCAAAAATCCAAGGATATGTTGCTTCATCAGATGTATTTTTTTCATTCTGTATCAGTTCACGTGCTCTTATAGTGCACAATATGTTAGAAATACGACCAGACGCCTGACCAAGAGGATATCAAAACATCTTCCGTCTTTTTCAAGCAAAGAAACAAGGTGAACTATACATAGAGCAGTCTCACATCTGGTGGATAGCGGACATCAAATCTGAACAGTGACGACTTTCAGACCTGTTCTGGCAACTCACAGTTTACGCGAAAGGATTAGGCAGGCGGATGCTGATGACGTCAAAAGCCATAAATATTCGACTATTGTAGCCGTGTTGTGTAAGAAAAGTAACCTCATGCAACAGTTGTTGTTTCCTTGGCCGTACCGATGGTTCAATTAAGGTTTCTTTGTAAAAATGCTCCCCAGCCACCACACCGTTTTTCACACTGTTTTTAACTACGGTCTATCCACGCCATTTGGTTAAACATTTCAAACCTACTATCTTTCATACAACTGATCAGATCCCCTAATTTGGAGCTCGTTTTCACGTTATCGGATTTGTTGCACACCCACCCATTCACTGCTATCTATAGCTGCACAAATACTCTCCTTTACCCAGTCCTATATGTGTGATTTCCCGAAGCAACGTATCGTCAATAGTCGTGGCTGACCACCTATGACTGTGACAAAATAGACAGAAGGTGGAACTGAAAGCCGAAGGTTTTCAGAAAAGAACTCCTATTGTTCATTGGTTATAAATATGCCGGTTAGTGATCATATTCGTGAGTGAGGGTTTCAGGTAACTGCATGGCCGTAAACTTTACCCTTTCCATGGCACGTGAATTGTCGAAGTATCTTCCTGTTTATTCCCAGAAGTAATTTATTTTTCTTACAACAGTTCCTTCCGAATTATTGGGCTTTCTCCAACTCACAATTAAATTCAATCCATTTTCAAAGCTTTCTGGAAAATCGTGTAAAATACTTTTTTCGGAGACATCTATGCACTGAAATAAACTTCGTGCACTATTGAGAAATGATCTTAGATACTATACTAATTTCTCCATACAACATTGTCAACAATGTTTAAACTTTTGTTTCCTTCCGAGAAAAATGGTGAAGTTTAAAAAAAACATCCTTCAACACAGAACAAAAACGTTACTACAATCCTCTTGAAAGCAGGTCGATTGGATAAATGTGTTAATAATGATATCATCCAAAGTGATGGGTTCAAAAATATCGAAGGTGATTGAGACAACATGTTCTGAGCCGATCTTGACTTTGTATTTTTGTTATTCCCTATCCTACTCCTGTAATCACGGAGATGAATTCAGTCCGATAATGGACGGCTCTTCCTCGTATCCTCGGACAAATCCAGATCAGTCCTTGTGCGGGATTCCAAACCATAATTAAGGCGCCGTTCGGTAATGATGCTGACGCATCCATTACCGAGCTCTGTTAAATGAACGCTCAGAATGACTGATTTTCACATGACCAATTTCGTTTCACTAAAACTGAGTGTCAATTCAACTTATTCAAGTGAATAACTTTAAATTCAAGCCAAGCTGTCTAATTTTTGATTTCTGTTGCCCTTTTTAATAAGTATTGTTTGATTCATGGCTTTCTAACTACGGATGACGCGGATGAGTCAAGTATCAATTATTGAGGGTTTTTGATTAGAAACTGTAATGAATTGTACCGTGACGTTTTTATATGAATAACTAAAAGCCATGTAGTTGAGATAAACACTACTGAAGGTCCCATGAAGCAAATTGTATATCCGAAAATCCATGCGATCGAGCTGGGCGTGTTTCTTGTACATTGGACGGTGAATAACCGGAATGCATATCGGATTACTTCCTTCTGACTGTGGTTTATACTATTACCAGAAGATAGCTGAGTTTACTTAACAAAACTATGTTGTTTGATGTGAATTCCTAGGATAATCTATGCGCTTCATTGTGCATGCAATTGCGGTGAATGGATCTCCATTGTAGTACTAACGTATGTCCCTTGGAAGGGCAGTTTCTCCGTAAGCGTGAGGTTACGGGTCCAAGTCTGACTTGCGAGGTAAACATTCAGACGTAAACATTAGGGTGGATTTAGTATTTTCTGTATTCCTTAAAATGGAACTCAAGACAAGTGATCTTACTATTGGTTACATTCTGTTCGCGGTAGTTGCTGCGTCGGTGATGAGTAGATAATCACTGAGTATTTCACGAACGAACAAGCCAGTGTTTCTAAATAATGTATAGTTTACTGGACGAATGCAATTCATTTCATCATGGTGTACATTGCAGAATAAAAAGGCATGTATATGTTCGTGTAAAATAATGATTCCTAAAATGAAATAGGATCAAGTACAAAGGTTATTTACAGCAATACGACAAAAGCAAATTAGCAAACAGCTCATTTTGCTGGAATACTGTAGCTTTCCTTCGATGTATGGTAATAACTCCAAGAAACTACAGCAATCTGGCAGCATTCGCTCAGCAGACGATCGGAAATACTGTTACTCAGTCAACTGAATATTTCAACCCTGATTGCGTCGCCGAATACTTGACTCACTATGGAAAGCGTTCATTCGCTCGACTGCCTAACTGTCTGTTTGTTGCATCCAGTTAGACTGCTCCTCATTCAGGGTGAAGTCGGTAAATAGGAATAGGTTTGATGCACAAAAAGAATACCTTAACGTTGCAGCCACGTGGATGTTGCACCGCGAGTTCCTTGCAAGTTCTGCATCTTCTATATATATGAGTACACATGTACATTGACAGAGTGCAAAATGTCTATTGGATTGGGACAATCTTCCATGGTATCCAAGGGACTATTTTATGGTAACCCAACACCACACTTTTTATTTGTGTTCTAGTCGAAATATTGATTTACTTGTATAACGTCATCTCATATTTAATTAAAAACATGAGAATTGTGATATCGTTTATTTTGGTAAAGTTCCATGTGGAGTTTTGTTGTGAAAAAGTGTAACTTCTACATATATATTTTCTGTCATAATCTGCATGCTGGCCACATCATGTTAGAAATGCTGACCATGTGCTGAATCCTGTAGAGGCCGGTCTCACAAATTTTATTATAAATGTTTAGTGGGAACCAAGCTCAATCCATGTCCGTTCCCAATCCTATAAAGCTCAGGTATTCCGTTGAATTTTATCCTTTTGAATGGGTTTCGCAATTCCTAGTGCTCACAAAGGACAACTGGATCCAGTCAGATATTCCCTAAGCATTCCGAATATGAGATCACACGCAGGTTACCCAAATAATAATGATATAAATCAATCGTTTCCCAATCTAATTCGTTTGGTTGAGTGAATCAGGCTATGGTTTCTTGGAGAGCTGAGAGAACTGAATTTTGGACTCAATGAACGATATGAAAAGCTCAAGCACAGTATCAGTTTCTTAAGTGGCATTAGAATAACATATACGCAGTATGAGTGAACAACGTAAATACGAGTCAAATTACCCGGTGAAAAGTAAAATGTAACATATCTTATCGCAGGAAACGACCAGGTTGTGTGACATACCTGATGATTCAGGAATGTCAACGGAATAAGTAGTACAAGCTGATAGAAATTGGTGTGCGAAATATGTATGTATTCATGTTTCAACGTCTTCTGCAGTAGTCGCTTGTATCCCAATGTTTCTGCTACCACATAAGTCATCATGTTCATTGTTCGTTCTAATTGTACTTAAATTCAGTCTCGTTGCAAAATAATTTGTGTGAGAAAAACAAGATTTTTGAGCTTTCCAGCTCTCAGTGTGTTTTGTTTTGCTAATTTCCAGCCCATAAGTTTTCAATAATGGGATGTGGAGACAGCGCGTCAAGTTTCAATGTAAACTTCTGGACCAAGAAGCCATTTGAATTTTTGTTAGTCGTCCGTTATTTTGGTCCGCTCGGCCAAGTTCGACCACTGATCGCCAAAGCAGATAGTAGCTTGATGCCTGCCGTTGGTTTTCGTATTCGCACCATACATGGATGTACCGCGAGGCTATAGTGAAAATTATGTTATACCAGCGGATCAGTTTTAGGGAAAGGGGAGATTCCCATCCCTCCACAAAAAGACCAAGCTACAATAAAGCGCTTTCCGGTAAAAGTAGAGATAACATCCAAGTTTTCAGAAAACATCCTGCGGTTGTGACTATGACGTTAATTAGCGGCAACATTCACTCGACTTCATGTTTTTCACCGCCTACTTGAAAAATCAACGACGGTAGTGGGAACCCCAAAACGAAAATGTTACTCAGTTGCTTTGCTGGATCGCATCACGTACTTAGATATTCATTCTCAAAAGCACGTTCTTCGCTCGCTACTGGAAGGATTTTGTACTGTTCCAAATTTCCTTCATTTTTCTGCAGCCTATCTTAAATAAATATATTGTATTATTCAAGGAAACTCCCATGTGTTCTCGTCACACAAACGGAAGAGCCGCCCAATTATCATTCTTCTGAAAACTTCACACGAGGGCATTCTGAACAGAATGCAGAACACAAAAACTCATGTTACCAAACAGAGTGTGTCGTAAGCGATCGGAAGCAGTGAGCGGCCCTAATAATTGCTGGCAAACCGCCACAGATCAGCCACCGTAGAAACAAATGTGCTGTATCCGAGGTGGTCAAAACATGTTGAAATCAAATAGTGCGGCGGTAACTTTCTGAATTGCATAACAAGAAAAAACGTCGCCTGTATTCCGTGGATAAATATCCCATTGTAATCAAGCCGTAGTCGGCCTTTCCTCTTTGAAAAGGAGTGAAAAACCGATAGGGGATGTTCTCAAAATGAATTAGTACATGTCGTTTTGTAAAGTAGCAAAAGTTACTGACCATATGAAACTGGAGACTGTAGGTAAAAATTATTCTTCCTATTCTCTCCTCGAAGATAGCAGGCTTTGTTACTTGATGGCAAGCAACAACAGTTTTATTTTTGTGTGCCCCGTCGACCACAGTGTTCGAACCTCGGGTAAGTGAGTTGAGGTTGCCAAGAAAAATAAATACAACTGGAACAACCGATTCCATTTCACTAATCTTGGGTCAAGTGACTCACAATAATGAGGCAATCGGCGATTGCAGATCGAGTGTTGCGCGTTTCCCGTATCAAAGAACCGAAACGTCTGACCGTGGGAGACAGTCATAAGTAAGTGCTGATGGAGAATTGAGGAAATCAACCAGGGTCCATTACTTAATGAAATAAAAATTCTGTTTCACACTTCGTTTAACAAGCTCAAGCAAACCTTTGCTTTTTAAATCGAGATTTCCGGTGAATCTTGGTTATAACATTGCTACAGCATCCTGAAAATCCAGTAGATTGATATTTAGTTGACTGATTATTCCCAATGAGCACATCATGAGAAGACAGATTGGCGAACAAGCTCGTTTTCAGTGATTCATACTCATGCCATTACATCACATTTGTGATGTAACGGCATGGGTATGAATCACTGAAAACGAGATTGATATTTAGCCGTGGACTGTACTTTCTCTTATGTCTACGTGATCAAGAAAAAGATCGACCTTCCGGCATTGATGTTGAATGCACTCATACTCGGCAAGAACTCTTCGGTTGTCTTCGGATCGCCCATAAGCCCTTGCAATTCAGCCATAAGCATATTTCCATCTGACATTGTCTACAAGAAGATGAGTATGCTTATAATTTCAAGACTTTTATGACGATTCGAATCGTGTGGATTGCATCCACAACGTTTTTTTCTCTCGTGATAAGTTCCTCAGAAAGCATTTCTCGTGTGGAGAATATTGACTGAGCTGCTCTAATCAATTGTATAACGTGAAGGCCCACGGTCTCAAATAACGAAAAACACCACACTCTCGCATTATTTCTGATTGCCTTATTCATCGTGTATTATTTACCGAAGCAGAATAATTGACTAAGGAAAATGTCCGAGAAAGTGCCGGTAGATATAGGGTATGGAGGAATTTTCAATGGGAACAGACATGCTACAAAATGTTTGCACTTTTGGTGATCTGCTGTGCTGTGTGAGTTTGGAAACTCTTCCAAAGTCAATCATTATTCAAGATAAGTAAAGTTTGGGGGTTGTGTGATTATGTGCTCAGTCGGCGAACGTATATAACAAGTAGTACCTCTGAGTCATACACAGAGTTATTAGTCAAACCATCTGCATTCATTTTATACTGATTGACTTAACATGATAAGTAGTACGGAGTGGACTTAAGATTTTTTGAAAGAAATACAAGGGAAATCTCGCTACTATTACCGCAAAAATAAATGCTTTTACATAATTTTCGAAGATGATTGGTGCCAGTTCCCAGTTTGAAGGTAATAAGTGGTGTATGAGTCAATCTGTATCTCTTGCCAGCATTATTTTCTACACATATCAAGAATCAATGGCAGCTGTCCACGTGCTGCAGTCGGTAGCGATAGTGATTGGTGTCTACGTGATTTTACTGGTCTGTTAGTGTTTTACCAACTGATAAGTATTCAGGTATTGTCAATAACTTAGCCGGACGCTCTAGGAATCCCCAGGGGCTCTGGTCCGGATTTCAATACTGTGATTCCATGGGACGGAATGACAGTATCACATAACTAATCCAATATTGCGAGATATATGATTAAGTACCGAATCCAGCATCTCCACTCCGATCAGAAACTAGTTGCATTTTACCCAACAACCATCAGACAGACATTTACCTAATATCAGAACAATGAAATAATGCTTTTTGTGGAAATCCGAGAGGTGAATGAGTCCGTTGGGCAGGATTGTTACCGCAAACGAAATGAATTAAAAACTTTCATTTGTGCATACTATTTCCACTAAGTCTACATGAAACGATATAAAAGTGTGGTCTGATGACTGGCTTCACAGATATATGTTCCATGCCTGTTCTGTTTATAACACGCATGCGTTTGAAACACTCCCTCCCGAATTGAGTATTTCGATGAGATACATAATATACCCATCAGCTGAATAGCTTCTGGTGACGAAATTCAGGCTGGCTTCACAACTGTAATCGATGATGTACATATTGAGTGAAACCTCCACAGGCATTTGAACAGTTTGGTGAATAGCCTACTTATTGTTTCGGATCGTTATCCTTGACTTGCGACATCTTGAGAGGATAATTTATACGTAGCTAGCAGTTTTGTTTCATAAAGAGAATCCCTTGACGATAACAGTCATCATGTTTTACTTGGTATCATATTTTATGTCGTAGCAATAAATGTAAGTGAAATTGCCCAAATCGGTTGCAGCATGCATTTTTCATTGATGGAATTACCAAAACAAGGGAAACAACTTTAGTTGGATTCCGTATGTGATGTTATCCCTTTCAGCAGTGAATAGCGTTTTGAGTGATATTGTTATTTTCACTGATATATAAGGTACTTTCCCGAACTAAATATTATCTTCCACAGTTTCGCCTTAATGCTTCTTGGTCTTTTAATAATTGAAGAGAAGTTGAATGTCTATAAACCTGATGGTTAGAGTGAAAGCCTCTGGAAAATTGAGGCATACTTTTCGGGAGGTATACGAATATAATCAATTTGATCATTAGACCAATATAACCTAATGCAGATTATATTTATATTGGTTTAATTGCCCGGATATTTTAGTAGAAGGCATTTTTATCCAATATATTTTGTGTGTCTTGTTCATATCATAATGTTAAGAGATATTATTCCAGCCTTGCGAATTTTAAATGTTATTTACATTTTCTTATTACCGATGACTGGGAAATGCACTGGATAGAAGAAATTTCAGTTCGCATTACCATGAAAATTATCTGAATTTTCTCGCCATAGGTGAGCGCAGAGGTCTGAAATTTGAAATCTTCATTGACGTATCCTGTTTACTGTTGCAACGCAGACAGAAGCATTAGTCACAACATACATAACGGATAAACAACCCAAGTGCATATTTAACTACTAGAATGTCTGGCAAATCGAATGAATGGGAAGATTTTATGTCCAGTTAGATCTAAAAACGGTGCGGGAAATTCACTTCCTAAATCCAGCTGGAGAACATTAACGGAATCTTTCATTTTCTACCAAACATAAGACGCTAGTATATTTCGATTCGGCAAACATCACGTGAGTCTGCCCTAAAAAATCATAAAACCTGTTGGTTTTGTCAACGGATTGGTTCGTTTCTCGTTTTAGTTTTTTTCATGTGGTGAGCTATAGAGGGCTCAATAAACTGTCGATTCGTTTGAGAATTACACCTGAAAATACATTTTCCCGGGTGTAAATATATATTTACCCTAAAGGATTTGATTGGAATCTGAATAAAACAGGCTGAGCTTTGTTGGTGGACTTCATTCAGGGAGGCCTCGAATGTTGAGGAAATATGAAATAAAAGACGGTATTCAACGAAACAGAGTAACCTTGGGAGGTTATAATTCATTGGCATAAAGCTTCCCACTTTGTTCCGTAAGAGGTTTGCAAGAAAATTCATGGAGTATTATATCTTATTAATTCAATTTTTTACTTGTAAAAATATATGAAACTTCAAGGTCTAGTACATATAATTACTTCATTATAACTCAGAGTATAACTGAGTAGATTCAGTATATCTGTTTTAGAGCAATCAGTCAAAAAAGCTTACGATGCAGTTGTCACAGGAGCAGCCACACAGCTTATGCTACTGCATAAAATAAGGAATTACACCACCACGCAGGTTATGCCCTGATTCTGTCGTGTACGAGCATAACGACGTTTTCGAAAACCAGTATGGATCAACTTTCACAGTAGGTCAATAATGTATCCATGGTTTACACATTGAAAGATATCTCTGTATCGGGAGTTCTACCGAGTTCAACGAAGATTATTCCTTTGTAGCCATGCTTTGTTCGACTAGCATAACAGAAAGGAATTTTCGATGGCGGAGTATGAGAAAAGTGATCGGTTCATCAGTGATTACTTCATTCAATCTGATATAAGATTTCGATTATTTTTCACTAAAAGAGGAAACCAGTTCCATCAAATAGCAGCGGTGAAAAATCGGACTCAACATAATGTTTTCCTGTATGTGCTTTGACACCTGCTTCAGTCGATTTGGAAGTTTTACCACCTGAAATGTTTTCGCAGATTATGTAATTACGATTGACGCAGTTTTCCTGCAAACAACTAAGCTCGTTCATAACGTTCTAGGAATTTTTAAAAATGCTTATCGGGAGTTTTTACCGATGTTCTTCCTATGCTCAAAAACTAAAATTTGTCCAAAATCCACAGATATTTATTTGACGATTGGCTTTGATTATTGATACATTTGCGATCAGCTCCTCTTACCGTGCATTCGTTGTACGTGCTCACCATAGTAATAGGTTGAAACATATTATTCATAAAATCACAAACCTCAATGAATAAATGCAGTTCAAGCCAACCTCAGTGGTCTGTTGCATTCCAAGCTGAGAAATTTTGAAATTCTTGTGAGATCGGATGAAACGTCACTGATGCTTCAATCCATATTGGTCAATTTTCCATTTGAATCGCTACTGTTCGCTCACAATGCGACGTTTCTGTAATACAATAATGGCCTCTTTGTTACCGAGAAAAGAAGCATAGAAATCGCGGCTGTGACGTTAAGCGCTTGCAAGTACGATGGGGTATGAACACGGTTTGCTTGCCGGCTCGGGCGAAATGCAATCTTCAGTAATCAAAGATAACGGTAGCATCATCGGTTTCACACGATGTTGCCATCGCTCACTGCGACTCATCGAACAGTTTGGCTTTTCGAGAAAGTTCGTGTAGATTCACAAAATATATGTTTTTTATCTGAATTACGGTGATGGAAAAGATTTCAGTTTATCAGCAGACCGAGCAGACAGTATTCCGTTAATTTAGCTTTTTACCCATCGCATCAATGCGCCTAATGATTTTCGGATTTCAACATGTATATATATCTATATAATTATATATATATATATATATATATGTATATATGTGAAAATGGTAAAGGGGATACTGTTTGAACACTCTGCTCTACGCGTGTGTTCTACTGCCTCAAGTATAACATTGTCGTCCCTCAAAGTATAGACAAGACTGAGTGGACCTCTCTCCAGCTAAAACTGATATATATATATATATATATATATATATATATATATATATATATATATATATATATACATCGATCATAAGAGAAATGAATGAAAAGATACATTGCTCTTCTACCACTGAGCGAAATTAATCTATACAATGGAGTCACACGCTCCTAATATGAACGAACAAGTGCGAAAACACACATTTCGCGCGACTGAAAACTTATCATGCCGTTGATTCGAAAGATTTGGTTTGTAAGTATTGTGATGGCATAAAGGAAGATTGAATTTTCAGTCAAAGAAATAACGACAGCGAGAATAGTTGAATATTGAATGACGGGCAATTAGTAGTCATGTAAGGTCTGTCGGACATTGTGATCCGTATCTAAATTACTAACCGGAGAATGTGTCGTTTGAGAATACTAGGCGGATTTCTGCAGACTATAACAGGAAGTCAACGGGAAAGCAGATCAGGTTTCGCGACTTTATATAGAGATTTGTTGTGCTCTCGCAGTCGACCATTTATACGATCGTGGATGGTAATGATCAGCTTTTGGAGTTGTATGACACACCAATAATGTTCATCTCATCAACGAATGCCACACCGTCAGACTTTTATACATAAATTCTAGATGCATTCAGATTTCTAATCCAGAATTTGTTCCTGCAAATCTCATGAGCATGAAGGCAAAGGTCGTCAGCTCTTACCTGAAGTCTCATTCCCATCATCGGACCCATCCGCTGGCAACAGTTACCTCGTTCCTACTTTGGCCCGCTGACGGTACAGGAGGAAACAAAGACCTACAAAATTTGCTAGCAAAATACCGTGATTGACAATCATATGCAGTTTTGAAACTGACTGGCTACAGGAAACCAAAGGTCAGAACAATAAGGCTGTAATTGAATTTCTGTTTCTCAGGGTTGTGAGAATACTCGAATAAATTTATAAGAAAAATATGTCAGTCCAACAGATGAATAACTTATTGAACTTATTGAATTATCCTATGAAATAAAGGTTATTGCTTGTTTAATTTGAAATCCATAATGACAATAACTGGGGTTAAAATAATACAAATTAAGAAAACGAGTTTTTACGTCCATACTGTACTTGAAAAAAGAAGTTTATAGTTGTTAAGTAAATGTTCCAACCTCGATATTCACAAGCCTCCTGTTCTCTCTCTTCTCCTCCATCTTCTGGTTCTCGTTATGCCAGGTTGTAGGTTGTTCTTTTGAAATCTGTTCAACCTTTCAATTTTTTGACATTCTTTTTAAACGTCGTTGTAGATGTATTTGCCATCAATAGAGCAAACGTATTCGAAATGACTTCTGTCACTTCAACTCTATATGACTTCACTATGCCGCGTTGTTACAATGATAACAATGGACTGAAATCGGTTAATCCTGGTGTCCGAACGTTCACATGATTTGGAAAAGTCTTGCGGGTAACGTAGTCAAGGATGGTCATTCTTCTGGATAACAGTTATAATCTTATAATTCCACGGCCATGAGGTCGATTTTATTTTACAGCCAGAGAGGGGAAGAGAATACTTCTCAGTTGAGTCAACATATGTGCTATTCAAGCTGTCATTGATATTGTTCCGAGGGCATACTCCGGCTATGTTGTTTAATTCAACATTTGACTGGAGTTCGGAAAACATTCCGCATGAAATTCGAAGGTTAAATATCGTCGACAGCCCGACCGGATTTGTTGGTTTTTCGAGGTTCAACTCATACCCGGTCACACTCGGGTCCCAGTCCCAGAGAGCCTTGGTGGATGAACACGGTTGGTGCTTTCTAACAAGCCACCAGTTAGGGCCCTACGGTGCGTCCGTGATTTTCAGTGATAAGTTTATCTTTGCTACAGCTTTCAATAAAAAATTAAAATCTCCCGCCAGTAAGGTTGACCGAATGGTTGTGGGCTTTGCACTGTTTAGAAGGAATCAGTATATTTCGTCCCCGAACATGAGGCCATATTTTTCTCTATTTTTCACTCGATTTATTCGCGAGATCTTGAGTGTATCTTGCTGTTCCCCCATGAGATTTTATTCACGCCTAGATCTCTCAAAGCTTGTGCACAATAGTTCATAAATAATATTGGTCGAAGAGATACTCCTTGCTTGTGCAGCTTACGTATCACTCTCATTTATGGATTCCGAGTGCCTTCTGGGTATGGATAATGAGCTGCAATATCACTGATAAAATATTGTTCTCGTTGAACATGTACTTCAGCAAATGTTCTTTTCACTAGTTTTTTAAGATCAACGTGCCGATCTTTTATGCGAACCTGTTCGCATTGTCGAGAAAGCGTTCATTTTTTGTTCCTAATTCATCTTATCCAAGAGCTCGATCTAGGACCCGTTGTCAAAGCTCGAAAATCAACGAATCCACTCGCGAATCAAGCTCCTTCCCAGGGTATCTTTAACCAGACATGACCAGTGACGTATCTATGGACGATGATCTATGGATCCGAATGGATATCCATTACCGATCCTTGTGTCATCAAGAATCCAATCGAAGCATGAATAGGTTGTCCCCTTCAGAATCCACGAAATTTCATCTGCGTGTAAATGATTCCTATCTGGATTTCGACAAATGCAACAGAGTTTCATACAACGTGATTTGTATTTCTCCATTCGTATCTTAGCCTGGTGAAAAAATTCTATAAGAGCATGCCACCGCTTTTACCGAATTAGCATCGTAGTGGAATGAGAAGATGGCAGAATCTGTATGGAGTTTGCATTTTCAATATAAATTGGGAATGGGTTTATTTGGACTGAATAAAACCAACTTTATATTATTACTATGGAAAATGGAGCTTTTAAATTCAGTGAAATCCATGCTTGGCAAAAATTTCCAAATGCTCAGTTCATCAAAACCAGTCTCCATTTAGCGTATACACAGACCAGTTAGCAATAATTTCAAATCCATAGTGATTTGTTTTATCAGGCAATACAGGTGAGACGGAAAGATACAACACAATGTTTATTCCAGTCATTCACTGGACGATTTATCCTGTTGAGGTTAAAAATTTAGAGAACTGGGAAACGGTATCCATTGATAAGTCGTGAAGGAACAACTTTCTACGTATCCCATCGAAACATCGACGGAAATTTTAGGATATGATGCTTTTTCAAAGGCTTGATGAAGATGCAAGAAGTATGGATGACTGAGCTGATATACATTTTTCTCGACGTTTCCGGCACTTGTTTGGAAATGTTAGTAAATTGAAATTGATCTCAGTAATGGAAAAGTCATCTGAGAAGTGCTGCACGTTGTATTTGAGGTAAAAAAAACTGTATACGTATTACGTTCCCGTTCTAGACAAAGATTACACCGTCCTCAAATCCATGGAAGTTTTTTATACAGTCAGACCATGCTCCCATTTTTCGAGATGAATAAGAAAGCGAGGACAAAACCTGGTTGTCCGTATACGATATTAAGAAGCGAAACATTTCGTGTTACGAACCGAAAAACATCGGTGAAAATATAGATCCGACTTGAAACTAGGTAGCCTTTGAAATCGTGCTGCATACATTTTGAAATGTTACAAGCGAAAAAAAGTTCTGCCCTGGTGAAATGTTAATCTGTTCCACCCGGAGCCCCGGGAACGTGAAATGTTTATCAAGAATATGTTCAAAATTCACTTGGGTTATGTGAAACTTGAAAAAGCAAAGCTCAAGTTACTTGGCTTGTTAAGTTATTCGAAACCCTAACTTTCGTCAACAACGTGTATGTTTTTTAAATTTTGCAAAAAATTTTCAAAACGAACCGAAAATTAAATTTATTGGCAATGCAAATTGAATGTTTCGAAATACCTTTAGCTATAGGCCCCTAATTAGACGGGGAATCACACACGTGACCTGCTTTGAAACGATACACATACATTATCGGAGGAATTTTCTTGTTTGTGTGCACGCATATGTGTGTGAATGAGTTGTTCATCTTGGGCATAATGCAGCTAACACCGTAATTAATGCAAGGTATGTTGCGTTTGCCATGAACGTCTTGATGCCAGTTTCCTTACTGATTTTTGATGGAAGATTGGGAAGGGTTCTCCACAGACGAAGTTCAAATAACTCTGGTAAAACTCAGGAAGAACTAAGACTCCTCCATTCGTGGAATCAACATGAAGGTATATTTTCACGTCAATTCACTATAAAATGACGGTTTCTTGACTATGCTTTCATTGCTTTGCATAACCCTAATCTGTTCAGGCATGCACTGAACAATTCAACACAAAGAATTCGCCCAAGCAGCAAAACATGATCTAGTTAGCACTAGCGATGGGAACCATGTACCGTGTGTTTTGAACACTTTTATTTTTAAAAGTTTCTCAAAACTATGACTCATAAGCTTCATTTCAGTCTGACATGGTATCGGACCAAAGACGAGCACAGGAAATCAACACGAACCAAATCGAGTTATTGGGAATTTCATACTTAAAACTTTATTTCAACATGCATGAGAAACATACGGAGATTATCATTCCAAAAAAATGAAAAATACCTCAAAAAGCGAATTTGGCAAAACTTTGGAATATTCCTGTTGATGACAATATTGGAGGAAAAGCTCATTCCAATTATGACAAACATTGTCATGGATTCATCCAATCTGGAATTCGTTTTGCAGTTGGTGTTGTTCTGGTTTCATGTATATGACGAAGGAAATACCTTTGAGCGAAAAACTCGAGTGAATTCGGTACCTGCTAAATTTCGTCCTTGGTAATCAATTACCCACAGAGCGAACACCTTTCAACAATGCATTCTACAACATGGATGTGTTTATCTCATTTGAAAATGCACGGTTACGTTCCCGCATATCCGCTTCACGTAGACATGATGCTCGAGGACTGACACTGTATTGCCTCGGCTGCGTCCTCTCAACTACAAGTCGGAGCGAATTTGTTTCGCCAATTCACAAACAAAAATGAGGTCACAAACACTGAGCAGAGCCTCCTGAATTACAAAGTGGGCTATCCTTGCTTTTTTCATATGACTGGTTTTGTTAACGATTTTCATTCTGTGCTAGGTGTCACATAACCATAGGACAATCTCTATAGTCTGGTTCATGATTTCGGATGTCTTGAAGTGCTCGGTTTAATCTATGCTCTATGCAAATTTGATGAAGTTCATTCCGTTAGCAAACCTATCGTATTGTTCTTCGGGAGTTTGAATTCCGGAGATTTTCTACACCCCCCACCTCCTCCCTCACTGTATTGTTGGCGATATCACCCATTGGGGGATAAACATGATTCGAGGTGACAAATATAACGGCTGAGAAACATGCGGATTTACCTAGAAGTAACAACGTATCAATCACATCGTGAACTGATTGGAGGTGTAAAAGAAATTGATGCGCCGCGCGTCGCTGACTGGGTAGTAAAAAAATCACATTCTAGTTGACTAATGACGTAGAGAATTAGGGCTCAGAACCAAAGCCAATGGCAATAATTCCATGCGACTTGCTTAGACAATTTTCGGTAGTTACTAAACAAAATCCAAAAATGTACAAAAACGCGTGAGGTTTATCTGTCAAAAAACGCGATTCGGTATGGCCTCTAAGCCATTTGTTTCCATAAGGTTCTTCCCATGTCTGTCTGCTTGTTTGCTCACAAAGTAAATGAACAGATACAGCATGAGCGCTTGGACGAATCGGTTATGCCATATCACTGTGGAGCCCCTCTTTTGCGATTGAGCTTATTTTTCAAACACAGATGGTGGAACTGACCTCCAACCGTCAGAACTACCTTTACAACCCAGGAATCTATGACACGAATATTTCATTGTCGGTGAAAGTATTTTGCATACTGCATAGACAAACAGCAGCAATATTATCAAATCCAAGCAACTTGTCACACTGGAGGTTTGCAGCTCACGGTGAACAAATTGATTGCGTATGTTATGGGAGATAAATCTGGTAAAACCGGGAGCAAGATATGGTTCTGGGAACAATGAACAACGAAAGACATAATTATGTGTTCACGTCACGTTTCGGATTTTCAACACTGACATCCTTAGCGTTTTGATGCATGTAAAACTTTCCCGAAAATGGCTATTTACTAGGATCTTTGGATCTTTAGATTTGACATTGAATCGATAGATTTGACTTACACGGTTTGGTAATCCCTGCATACTTTTGAGCTTTCTTTCTCATGGAGTGATTCGTTGCGAGAAAAAAAAGGCGGGAGTCGACCGCAATGGACATGTGTGATCTCAGATGATCAAAGCATATAATAGCAAATGTTCAAGTCTGGTCAATCGTAGCTTGGAGTCTTTGTTATTTTCCTTATTCCTAATAACACCTTCATAATTCGAGGTCTTCTATGTTGTTTTTACCTAGCCACTATAACATTGGAGGGGACAAATCTTTGGCATGGTCTAAAGTTTCCAGTGGAGACTGGCACGGGGCCAAAACTAAATCAGGGTTGTTTGTGAAGTAACATTCAAGCTTAGACCCGATCTCAGAGCAGCAGTCAACAGAGTATTTTAGAACTGCAAATAAAACAGACTAATCCGCTTGCATCATATCTTTGCACATGCACAATTGAGAATCACTAATTTATAAGTTGAAAGAAATAGTTGAATTGCTGTCCTGGACTACAGATCGTGTTCCCTATAAAGGCTGTCATAGGTTAGACATGTTATGAACCACGTGACAGCATGTTGACAAAGTAATCGGCATTGGTTCTACAGAACTGAATCTCGGAATAAACTAAGCTACAAACAAATGAAACTTCACTGGATGCCTCCTCAATCTACTGTGCTCTGATTTTGGCAATAGTAACGTTGTGGACAACATCCCCGAACGAAATTAAACACAGTCCATCATATCAAGTCACGGAATTATCCGTGCAAAATGCGGGAACAGCGATTTATTAGTCCATTAGAGTGATGGACGAAATTGATGTACCTGATCACCAAGGTATATTGAACCTGCAAAGCGAGATTTGTCATATCAAGGTGATGGATTGGAAGTAGTAGATAATAATAACCCACTGTATAATGGATCAGCCTATTTTTATAAACTCAGCAAACCTCACCTAGCTTGATAGATCCTTCGGAATCAAATATAGTAAATAGGTTGGAGCTTTGCTGGAAGGAGCCTCGACTTTATTCGTTCTTATTGAGTGTCGGTTTCTTCAGTGTTTTTCTCCTGGGTCGGATTCATGTGTTCAAGGAAAGCTATCGAACCGATGTAATGACGAACCAGTACCCATCAGCTGGGCTTGAAGGATTTCAGATACTGTAAACGTTGATTCAGGTTGATTTTATTTCTCCAAATATCGAACTGATTTGAATAAGGTGACTAACGTGACCAGTTGTAGCTGAGTGTGTATGGCTAAACTGGTGAGAGACTTTCAATAAGTAACTTTCGACACATATGCAGATTCCGTTATCAAAAAAAATAAAAAACCTGGACGAATTGTTGCTGAGATGCATTGATTATGTTTGCAGAATGGTAGAGCGCGAATACAATGCCGACGCGTAAACCCAATCCACAGTGTATAGTGCACTGGATAGTGATCATATTTTGAAGGTTTGAAAATTTCAGACATTGTGACTTGCTCCTAACTTCAATAATCCACTGCTAAACTGTGAAATTCACGAGAACTTGGAACGTGTGTATGAGATTCCCGGCTAGCAAAAAAATCATTCATCGAATACTTCGTTTTCTATTTACTATACGACAATGTGCAATAGCGGTAGAATAGACCCAAAGTCAATTAAAGCTAGTGGGGTTGGCGCGATCAGTAACTGCAGGTATCTGACCACGGCTATCAACGTCAGAAATTCCCGAGGATGATCATTTGAACACCGTCAGCTAACTTTCATACATACAAATTTGAGGTCATTTAAAAAAAAATATTTTCCGGTGAGGCGAACTTGCAGTGTACAAGCGTACCATTCCACAAGACAAAGGTAAGTTTAGGCATATATTTCAAACACTGGGACCAACATACGTTTTGTGTTTACTAAAAACAAAGGCGTATCGTGTGGCCTGGTGAACAAGGAAAGTCGCCGTCAATATCAAGGTAATTCCAGTGAGAACACTATAAATGGTTTATATTTAGGTCACTACTTTTCTGAAGGGAGTTTCGCAATGAAATAAAACCGAAAAGTCATCTTATCGGTAAACTATTTAGGTGACCGTAAATTAAACTGTTTGTAAATAGGATTGTTTGAAGTCTAGTCCTACCCGATCTCAATAAAAATGTGGGTAATGACGAGGTCTATTTTTGAAGTGGAATTTGGTATATTCATTTCCTCCAGGATGTCATTTAGGGGCCGCCTGTGAGTTGGGAGCTAACTGCCAGAGCCTCGGCAAGCACGATCTTAGTGTAAGTTTCCAAATGGAGTTGGATGATTTTCGTCTTTTCGTAGTCAATGCTGTATCCTCGGCCGCTGAGTCATGCTATGACATCCCGAAGACTGTCTAGTTGGGGGTATGTATCCTTCTTCTTTCTTGCGTTCCTTAATTGCAACTTTTGTCCAAGATAACTGACTACATACTTCCTGGGCTGATGATGTCATTACAGTTAAAACGATTATGCAGGTGGCCCGAAGTACTTGTCAAAACGAGTGCATATCATCCATCAGTTTACCCGCGACAAGCTCCGATTACCGCAGATACGGATAGACGCATGCACACGACTTGATCGAGAAAGCATGCAATCATCGGTACTCCACGCATTAGATAATTTTCCTCTAATTTATGTTCACATTTTCCTTACCTCTCCTCTGTGAACAGTGCATTTTCACGCAGGGAAAGCATGAGTAGATAGCCTTCCAAAACGGAACAGCTTGAAATCACAAAATTCATTAGTGAATAGTTACGGGTGGTTTGAGCCTTCCAGAATGATGGGATAATTGATGATCCTAACCGCAATTCAGGTCCCTTGATTCCGAGTAAACTGCTTCGTTTTCAATAAGGATGCCAATCTCTATATATCCTTCAGATTTACAGATAATCGGGAAAAAACCTACCGACGAATTGTTCTTTCATATATATGTCCCGTACACGTATAATAGCATACATTTCTTTGACCAAGCTTATCTAGTGTTTACTGGGATTATTTAAGGTCATTATCCTGACGTGTATCAATGTGGTATCAGTGAACATTTTCAGAATGAAACTTGGCTGCCGGCTTCAGTTTGTTTGTACCAAAATATTGGAGCATTACCACAGTATTACTTCTTTTTGAAGGAATACACTTTGGCACATTCCATACGATCTCTGGTGTTTTTGGAGTTTTCGTGCTATTCTCAAAGCTAAATTCACTGCATTCGGTTTCTGAACTATATGCCCTATGACCATAAACGAACTCGATACTGATCTATTTTTTATTTCGTTTTTCGGAATCAAACTGCTAATTTCTTCGCATGTTTGCCTCGAATGTCGCGTACACGGGAAGTCTAAAAGAACTGTCCCTGGAAAGCCAATTTTGTTTGCTGCAAATGGACGTCAGTCACACAAGTTGCCTTAAACCTATTGTTCCAAGCAAGCAACATTTTCACGTAACTCATTTTATATCATGTGATGATTTTCTGGGTCTCCGATCTACTCATATTCCAAACAAAGTTCGTAGGTTTCCAGGATTGCATCACACAATTCACTAAAAATATACATCTTGTTCTGCTTGAGACATTCTACAAAGTGTCAGGATAATACATGCATTCCCTTTTCACTATTCTACGAAAATGTTGAACACAACTGTTATTTATCGAAAAATCTCCCGCGATTGCCATCATTCTGAGTTTTGTAACATAAAGCAGTTCATCTAATTCTCCCTCTATAAGATAATCACCCAAATGCTCCTCGCGATCGAATCTGAGAACACTTTTATTTAGTGTGTGATAAGCATCTGGAATTCGAGGATTTATGGGGTACATCAAACCAAGACGCTTTATAATCTAAAGTTTGCCAGCCTCGTAGTCTTTAAATACTACTAACTTCATTCAATCATTCAGCCAAACGACTTCGATATCCCAAATGTTTACGAGTTTTGAACATCGCAAAATCATACCTTTACGAGTACATCAGTACATATTTGGGTGTCACGTATAACACAATATCTGTAATGTGTAAAATTACAGACAGACTGTGATCTTAAATAACCCAGAGAAACTTTGGAGTTCAATCGTTATAATCAACTGAGAAATAGAGTTATTTGAACAGTGTAAGTTAATTCGTTTCTCAGGAGAGGAACCTATCCTTTACGTTAAGAATGTTCTTCGATGTTTGATTTCACGTACCGCCGGGTACAATACAAAATTATTTGGCCCATATCTCATAGTTATTGTGCGTTAAAAAATTGCATTTTGGCGTATTTCCTATGACCTCTGGCGCTGCTAAAGGTAAGGTTCTATTCGCGAACAATAATTACTTGGATTAGGTTCATGAACTGTAAACGCTAGACCGTGCATGAACATAATATTGATCTATTTCTTGAGGCATTTTTCTGAATTCAGCTTACCGTGAATGCCTCCTACATAGTGAGCTTGAATGATCAGTCACAGGAAAGCCCCTACAGTATACTGGGAACAGACTTCAATCATACACGTTGCGTTGTACTTGTCTTCTCAGGCACACTTCACTTTCACGTGGTTCATATCATATCACTTGTCGCATTCGCTTATTTACAAAGATGATTCACAGAATTCCGGGTTCCCACCACACACCTACGTGAAACTTTATACAAAACCAGCAGTAATCTATGAGCAATGACTCAATCGTCTCCAATCCATATAATAAATATGGCAGTCAAATTATTGGGAAATTCTGTTCAAGAAGACAATAGTCAGTTGAATAGAATTGCTGTTCTGTACATGCCATCTATCTCACACATACAGAATGAGCAAGGTATGCAGAAGAATGCGTGGTCTTTTGATACATGAAACTACTACTAGCTTGGGAAAGGCTTCTGATATAAACAAGTTACTTGGAAACTGGGTAAATACGAGTGTATATGCATCGATGGGTAGTAGCAGAGGAATAATCAGATAGTGAATAGGGTAGAAAGCAACGATTAGAATACTATAAAATTTAGGAGCCTGGAACATTTTCCGCCCTGAATTCTGATTCCCAAACAATCGCCTTCAGCCTCTGCATTCGTGCTCACACAGGAATCGGTGTGCTTCACTGGCTCAGTAATATCTAGTGGTTTCCGTAAATGCTGTTCACGTTCTTCCTCGCAAACCTCATATAGCTCATATCTAGCTTTATGCGGCCGCAAACATGCAATCCAAAAATCGGTGTCAATAACGAGGCTTCCCTGCTGAGATCAGCTAAGACGCCGTCAAAGGTTTCCACACAAGAGAAACACAAATTGGACTTGACCATCAACAATGTAGGCCATGCACTCAGGCCACTCAGTTTTTTAAAGTAAACCATAACGTTGACAGTGATGAACTTCCCTTTGTCTAATGCTTCTCGTACGAGATCAAAAGGAGTTAGTCATGTCACTATGAACATGCATATTCCAGCTGCACAATTTGAGCTTCAATTAGCTACAGTGGTTAGTAACCCGTTACCTTTCATACCACAAGGAGAACGGCCTCACCTTGTTATTCCAGGATATGATTCTCACACAGGTACCGGTATTCTGCAGCAGACGCTTTGATTGTTGCCTTAGCCGCTCGGTGATTTGTCCACTGGTACCAACAAGGTTTTATAGATCCTCGGAGGATCTTGAGTGGTCGACCTCTAGGCAACGATCCTCGCTTTGATCTATAAAATTACTCTGAATCCCATTTCCAAGTACCAGGACTCTCGTGATTCATATTTCTGCTGATTATTGGTCATACCTAGCGTCCATCTCTTAAAGATCAAGTTGCTAACCGGGAGAAAGTTTGAAATTTCTCACCCTTAAACACTTTTTTAATTCATTTTCTTTTTACAAGTCCAAGCTGCTCCAAGAAATATTGGTCCTCTAACGAGTAGGTTTGCCTGATATGTGATCTGTTGCTACAAATCCCAAATGCTGGTTCTCAAATGTTTTCCTGGTAGTTCTTGTCTTTAGCACGGCTTTGATGCAGTGACCATCACGATTTCTGTTGTTGCTGTTATCAAAGCAGTGTAGGTTTGGAATACACTGGGGTTCGCAGACTAACGGATTTGTATTCAACTAAAAAAGAATTTCTACCAGATATCTAATCCTTTTTACATATTTGGGCCGCTCTGATTTTCCGGGCTTCTTTTTCCATTAAAATAAATATTTTGAGAAATTAACTAGGTATCAGCAAACTGAATTGCTATTAATCACCAATGGACTTACGATGACCGATTATTCTATGCGCGATGTAAAATAAACTTGCGGATTTATGTGTCACTTTTTAAATGTAGACACAACGCGATCAGTGTTCAAAATTGATTATAATGGAAACTGACCCATCACCTCAAGATTGAAGCAAACCGAATAACCAAAAGCAATGGAGTAAATCAAACAGTCTGTCATTTCCGTAAAAATCAGGAACCCTTCCAGTTCAACTACATTTTCCTCGAATCAGACATGTTGCCTGGTTAACAATTTTTTTCGTTCAGGGTAGCCATAAAATCAGTGTGAATCCCGTATAAAATTCATGTAGAAAAAAGGCAAGCAGGACGCAGTAACACCGTCCTGGACGAATACAAATATCCACAAAGAGACGAGTAATCCGAAATCGTCCTTCTATTCCATCATCGGAAAACATCAGTGAGGTGATGCCTCATCGTGGAGCCGGCGTCCACAATCATTACTAGCCGCAGATACGACCACAAGGGGTTAGCCATCGGAGCCATCGAACCAGCCCAGTTTATTTAGATATTTGATGATTTAGAAGCACAATATATAACTTACGAATATAGAAATTGAATTCATCTAATAAATATAACGATGATGATGTACAAGGATTTATGAAAAGCTCACAATTCAAAAAATATAATTATCATTTTTACTGTTTAAATAACAGTGTTGGTACATCTACGTCGATAGCATGCTTCGTCTAAGCGGTCGGCACCTACGGTAACTTGTCATAAAATTTCATTTTTGTAACCACTGCTATTGTGGTTCGAAAAGCCGTATGTATATTACAGGAATTTGTACGTTCGTGTATGTTGGCAATTTACTACACACGTTACACAACTTATGTTCACTTGACGCTTATAAAGATGCATTTACTCTCAAATACACAATTTTTGTATAAACTCAAATTGATTTGATAAATCAACAAAATAGACATATTTGCATGAAAAGATTTCCATAATTTTGCTTCCTAAAACTTTACGCGAGGAAGACACATTTGCGATTTGAAACATAATCTACAAGTATGTCCAACACAAGAAAGTGAAAACAACTACAAAATTTGAAATGGCATTATCGTTGTAAATTCTCAGAACTTTGCTGTCATAGATTCCAGGTGCATGGTTGTGCAGGTTAGATCACGAGAATGTCAATAGTTGATGGGATTACTGTGAAAAACCACTGTATTGGCTCGTCTGTCACGGTTTCTGCAAATCAGCCTACGGTTTTGTCTCAGAGGTGACTTGATTTACAATACACTTTTGTGAAAACAAGACTGAGTACTCTAATGTAATTTGGACACATTGTTGTTTTTCTAGGTAACTGATCTATTTTTTATTTCGTTTTTCGGAATCAAACTGCTAATTTCTTCGCATGTTTGCCTCGAATGTCGCGTACACGGGAAGTCTAAAAGAACTGTCCCTGGAAAGCCAATTTTGTTTGCTGCAAATGGACGTCAGTCACACAAGTTGCCTTAAACCTATTGTTCCAAGCAAGCAACATTTTCACGTAACTCATTTTATATCATGTGATGATTTTCTGGGTCTCCGATCTACTCATATTCCAAACAAAGTTCGTAGGTTTCCAGGATTGCATCACACAATTCACTAAAAATATACATCTTGTTCTGCTTGAGACATTCTACAAAGTGTCAGGATAATACATGCATTCCCTTTTCACTATTCTACGAAAATGTTGAACACAACTGTTATTTATCGAAAAATCTCCCGCGATTGCCATCATTCTGAGTTTTGTAACATAAAGCAGTTCATCTAATTCTCCCTCTATAAGATAATCACCCAAATGCTCCTCGCGATCGAATCTGAGAACACTTTTATTTAGTGTGTGATAAGCATCTGGAATTCGAGGATTTATGGGGTACATCAAACCAAGACGCTTTATAATCTAAAGTTTGCCAGCCTCGTAGTCTTTAAATACTACTAACTTCATTCAATCATTCAGCCAAACAACTTCGATATCCCAAATGTTTACGAGTTTTGAACATCGCAAAATCATACCTTTACGAGTACATCAGTACATATTTGGGTGTCACGTATAACACAATATCTGTAATGTGTAAAATTACAGACAGACTGTGATCTTAAATAACCCAGAGAAACTTTGGAGTTCAATCGTTATAATCAACTGAGAAATAGAGTTATTTGAACAGTGTAAGTTAATTCGTTTCTCAGGAGAGGAACCTATCCTTTACGTTAAGAATGTTCTTCGATGTTTGATTTCACGTACCGCCGGGTACAATACAAAATTATTTGGCCCATATCTCATAGTTATTGTGCGTTAAAAAATTGCATTTTGGCGTATTTCCTATGACCTCTGGCGCTGCTAAAGGTAAGGTTCTATTCGCGAACAATAATTACTTGGATTAGGTTCATGAACTGTAAACGCTAGACCGTGCATGAACATAATATTGATCTATTTCTTGAGGCATTTTTCTGAATTCAGCTTACCGTGAATGCCTCCTACATAGTGAGCTTGAATGATCAGTCACAGGAAAGCCCCTACAGTATACTGGGAACAGACTTCAATCATACACGTTGCGTTGTACTTGTCTTCTCAGGCACACTTCACTTTCACGTGGTTCATATCATATCACTTGTCGCATTCGCTTATTTACAAAGATGATTCACAGAATTCCGGGTTCCCACCACACACCTACGTGAAACTTTATACAAAACCAGCAGTAATCTATGAGCAATGACTCAATCGTCTCCAATCCATATAATAAATATGGCAGTCAAATTATTGGGAAATTCTGTTCAAGAAGACAATAGTCAGTTGAATAGAATTGCTGTTCTGTACATGCCATCTATCTCACACATACAGAATGAGCAAGGTATGCAGAAGAATGCGTGGTCTTTTGATACATGAAACTACTACTAGCTTGGGAAAGGCTTCTGATATAAACAAGTTACTTGGAAACTGGGTAAATACGAGTGTATATGCATCGATGGGTAGTAGCAGAGGAATAATCAGATAGTGAATAGGGTAGAAAGCAACGATTAGAATACTATAAAATTTAGGAGCCTGGAACATTTTCCGCCCTGAATTCTGATTCCCAAACAATCGCCTTCAGCCTCTGCATTCGTGCTCACACAGGAATCGGTGTGCTTCACTGGCTCAGTAATATCTAGTGGTTTCCGTAAATGCTGTTCACGTTCTTCCTCGCAAACCTCATATAGCTCATATCTAGCTTTATGCGGCCGCAAACATGCAATCCAAAAATCGGTGTCAATAACGAGGCTTCCCTGCTGAGATCAGCTAAGACGCCGTCAAAGGTTTCCACACAAGAGAAACACAAATTGGACTTGACCATCAACAATGTAGGCCATGCACTCAGGCCACTCAGTTTTTTAAAGTAAACCATAACGTTGACAGTGATGAACTTCCCTTTGTCTAATGCTTCTCGTACGAGATCAAAAGGAGTTAGTCATGTCACTATGAACATGCATATTCCAGCTGCACAATTTGAGCTTCAATTAGCTACAGTGGTTAGTAACCCGTTACCTTTCATACCACAAGGAGAACGGCCTCACCTTGTTATTCCAGGATATGATTCTCACACAGGTACCGGTATTCTGCAGCAGACGCTTTGATTGTTGCCTTAGCCGCTCGGTGATTTGTCCACTGGTACCAACAAGGTTTTATAGATCCTCGGAGGATCTTGAGTGGTCGACCTCTAGGCAACGATCCTCGCTTTGATCTATAAAATTACTCTGAATCCCATTTCCAAGTACCAGGACTCTCGTGATTCATATTTCTGCTGATTATTGGTCATACCTAGCGTCCATCTCTTAAAGATCAAGTTGCTAACCGGGAGAAAGTTTGAAATTTCTCACCCTTAAACAACTTTTTAATTCATTTTCTTTTTACAAGTCCAAGCTGCTCCAAGAAATATTGGTCCTCTAACGAGTAGGTTTGCCTGATATGTGATCTGTTGCTACAAATCCCAAATGCTGGTTCTCAAATGTTTTCCTGGTAGTTCTTGTCTTTAGCACGGCTTTGATGCAGTGACCATCACGATTTCTGTTGTTGCTGTTATCAAAGCAGTGTAGGTTTGGAATACACTGGGGTTCGCAGACTAACGGATTTGTATTCAACTAAAAAAGAATTTCTACCAGATATCTAATCCTTTTTACATATTTGGGCCGCTCTGATTTTCCGGGCTTCTTTTTCCATTAAAATAAATATTTTGAGAAATTAACTAGGTATCAGCAAACTGAATTGCTATTAATCACCAATGGACTTACGATGACCGATTATTCTATGCGCGATGTAAAATAAACTTGCGGATTTATGTGTCACTTTTTAAATGTAGACACAACGCGATCAGTGTTCAAAATTGATTATAATGGAAACTGACCCATCACCTCAAGATTGAAGCAAACCGAATAACCAAAAGCAATGGAGTAAATCAAACAGTCTGTCATTTCCGTAAAAATCAGGAACCCTTCCAGTTCAACTACATTTTCCTCGAATCAGACATGTTGCCTGGTTAACAATTTTTTTCGTTCAGGGTAGCCATAAAATCAGTGTGAATCCCGTATAAAATTCATGTAGAAAAAAGGCAAGCAGGACGCAGTAACACCGTCCTGGACGAATACAAATATCCACAAAGAGACGAGTAATCCGAAATCGTCCTTCTATTCCATCATCGGAAAACATCAGTGAGGTGATGCCTCATCGTGGAGCCGGCGTCCACAATCATTACTAGCCGCAGATACGACCACAAGGGGTTAGCCATCGGAGCCATCGAACCAGCCCAGTTTATTTAGATATTTGATGATTTAGAAGCACAATATATAACTTACGAATATAGAAATTGAATTCATCTAATAAATATAACGATGATGATGTACAAGGATTTATGAAAAGCTCACAATTCAAAAAATATAATTATCATTTTTACTGTTTAAATAACAGTGTTGGTACATCTACGTCGATAGCATGCTTCGTCTAAGCGGTCGGCACCTACGGTAACTTGTCATAAAATTTCATTTTTGTAACCACTGCTATTGTGGTTCGAAAAGCCGTATGTATATTACAGGAATTTGTACGTTCGTGTATGTTGGCAATTTACTACACACGTTACACAACTTATGTTCACTTGACGCTTATAAAGATGCATTTACTCTCAAATACACAATTTTTGTATAAACTCAAATTGATTTGATAAATCAACAAAATAGACATATTTGCATGAAAAGATTTCCATAATTTTGCTTCCTAAAACTTTACGCGAGGAAGACACATTTGCGATTTGAAACATAATCTACAAGTATGTCCAACACAAGAAAGTGAAAACAACTACAAAATTTGAAATGGCATTATCGTTGTAAATTCTCAGAACTTTGCTGTCATAGATTCCAGGTGCATGGTTGTGCAGGTTAGATCACGAGAATGTCAATAGTTGATGGGATTACTGTGAAAAACCACTGTATTGGCTCGTCTGTCACTGTTTCTGCAAATCAGCCTACGGTTTTGTCTCAGAGGTGACTTGATTTACAATACACTTTTGTGAACACAAGACTGAGTACTCTTATGTAATTTGGACACATTGTTGTTTTTCTAGGTAACTGCAACCAACAATTTAATACGAAGGGCAAGAGCTTTCCTACTGCACCAAGGTCATCATGTGTTCATTGTATTTATTTTCTTGAGGTAAACAATGTAGTATGCTCCATGATTCTGTGGCACCATATGTAAAAACAATGCTTATTATGTGAATAACTTACCCACTTCTTGGCAATCTTGACATCCTTGTCTGGGATAGTTTTATATGCAAATGAAATTCGTAGGATTAGGAGGAAAAAAGCAAGATCTGCCCGCAGAGCATTCATTTTGTACACTATCTTCAGACAAATGTGTAAGTCGATTGTTTCTTAATCCTTGGCACATAATAAATAGTACCCAAGACTTTCAGTCATGTTCACGTGAGTGAACCTGTAGTCACAGGGTATAGGTTGTACTGGGATAAAATAAATGCACTGTTTCTTTGTTTCAACGATTGACCGAGAACAATTATGACTTTATTGCGTGTTGTTTTGTGCTCCGCAATATGATTATGCAAAGTGGACGTTCATGGGTGTGAATATCCAGTGCCTTCAGGTAGCAAACATTTCTAGGTTGTTGTAAAATTTTAAACGCTTATCATGCAGAGCGATAAGAACGCTTTGACAAAAAATCGAGGTGCAATGGAAGTATAGAATACGAAAGGACCTGCTGGGTGATATTATTTGTGGAGATATTATTGTCAACAAGAATAAAAGAAGTGCGACCGAAAATACTCGAGCCGTGTACCAATGCGAAAAAATGTTCCGTAGATAAGTCACTGTTGGATTCCCAGAGCACAATAATGAATAGCTGGGCAAAAACGTTGATGGACATAAAAAACAATCACTCTTTATTTTCATCAGATTTCCTCATCCTGCGATTCTCGAGGTACCGTGTGAGCAGTTTTTTCACCAACAATTACTCCAGTAGACCAGTGTAAATCATTGCTAGTGGTAAGCCATACTTGATTAGCCAAGTCGGATCTGAAATCGGAAAACGTGTTTAATGACCCATTGTTCATTGGCAATGAAGAGCAACAAAACATCTGGAGCAACGGAGTGTATGCTTTTCAGATTCAGTCTGATAATTAGCACTACTTAAGTCAGTCGAAATAAGCTGGCAAACTTACTCTGCTATTTGGAATTCCGTTTGCTTCATAGGAATTTCTAGTTTAGATAAAGTAGACCTGCCTTGTAAATATCTACCATGCGTATAACCTCAGAATAATAAAATCATGATTTGTATTTTTTCTCAGTACTCGGTATCCTCATGTTTTGCAACACGGGCTTGATTTTGTGCATTGGTAAAAGTAACCAATTTTTACTTTATACTTATCCAGATATAATTCTGTGGTATTTGAAGACAGCTGCACCATGGTGCGATGCATGAAATGTGTGATGCCAGATTGATAATGAAGCAGCGGAAGTGTCTGAAAACGGCTCACTAAAACTCAAGGAAACGGAGTGAAATGTTTCGTGATCGATAGGTACAAACCTTTGTCAAATAGGAGGATCTAAATTGGAAATCTACAATGGCTCATCACATTGATGTTCTATAATTGATTTTCACCAAGCTTGAAGGACCCGTTGAGATTTCTGATCGTGCTTTACTTGCCACCAGCTTGATAGTCGAGTGGATTCATGTCCGCCCATTGGTTTTGGTCTCTGTCAATGATACACATCTAGGGTGTGGGATAAAACATCAAATAACCCTCAGCATTGAGTACCACGCTTCGATTCAACCAGATCTCATTGGCTAGTATTGAGTTGCTTATAATTAATTGCATTTTACCCGTTTAGTATAATTTCATTTATAATTTCATTTGGAGATGTGTTTATGCTCTTATCTCTACAACTCTAAAATATACTTTGATCGCAACGATTCTTCCACATTGTGTTCACCTGCTCAGTTAGTTAGGATATCGTAACCCGGTTATCAATATACACTGGGGTTATCTTTTCAGTTGTATAAGATAAAGATTTAGTGTCTCACAAAACCGATGCAGAGCACCACGTTCTCATCGTTTTTATTCAGCCTGTTTAAGTTTTCTCTCACTGTAGTTGACTTATTTATCATATAATTAATATTAAAACGGAAACATTTCCGAAAAAACATGCAAAGTGGAGATAAATAATGTGCAGAATGAATGAATATATATTGGCATACGATCTTTTGGAAAATCTTTCTGAGTGGTTTATTTAGTGAATCTTGTGCTAAGACTCGATTGATGTAACGTACAAAATATTTTTTGTTAAGAAAATGGAGACTGCGCAAACAGTATGAATTAGTGATGAAAAACGCCGTTGTGTATTTTTGGGAGTTTTTGTAAACTAGATCCTCACTGTCATTGTGTTCAGTTTGGTAAGTCGACATTCGCAAAAACTGAGGCTATCCTCATAGTCATACACTGAGTAGTCAGTACAATAATCTGCGAGGTTTTTGTGCTCATTTATTGGGTGTGCTGATAAACACTAAGTGGTCTAGTGAATTTCACATGAGTGCGAGAAGAAATTCAGCTTCATGTACCACTTATTGTACAATTTTTTGAAAGGACTGCAAATATACGATATCAGTTCCCGGTCTGTAATATACCATTGGAATGTGGGCCGAGGTTTCTCTTTTTTCAACATGATTTTCCAAACGAAGAGGGATATTTCCAATATCAATGGACAAAAATCTCATTGCATTTTCTCCTATATAATACGAAGAACCAAACAGATATCGGTAAATTCAACCCTTAATGACGCTCTGTTTTTTAACCCAGCTCAATCACAAACTACCTACGTAGTTTAATCATGTGGATCACATCGCTGACACGTCATCAGGTAAATACCGTGCCTCTATGCTGTTGACTGACGTGTCACATGACTAACCTGACGAACCAACATTGGATTATCACAAAGCATTGAATGTGGTAGAACTACCATGTTTAGAAACCTTTCCGAAGTTCTTAAAAAAATGATGAGATATGCTGTTCCCAACAATGACATTCCAGAAATACATTCCGAGTGCATTCGCTCCCTAACACACGTTCACCTGGACCTCTTCGACCAAAAATAATCAGAAAAGATGACGTATTCCTTCCAAACATTAGTAGCAAGAATGGATATAGTTTATGTATCTGGAATGACAAAAGCGAATCCAGGACGAGGGACCACAGACGCATATAAACAGTCTAATTCACCTGGAAAATGGACCAAAATTAAAGGTCTTTCAATTTCGTATGGTTTTGATGAACATCGGTCTGATTCTGATGAACCGGACTCACCGATTTGCGACACTTTGCTGGATGGACGCTAATAAGACCAATGACATCTGTGTGATTTTAAAAAGTCTGCTGACTTAAGTTGTCACATTTTACGGAAAAACAAGTTTATCTAAGTAAACTATGGAGCACAATACCTGTACGTTAGCGGCAACATGCACGATTTCATTCAGATAGTGTGAAAGAGGGTGTCAAACGAGATTTCTGTAATTCCAGATGTAGCGATATTACTGTCAGTAGCAACTGGGGGTTTCGACTGATAGCTTTGTTTCGTCCGATAAAAATACAATAAATGACTGGTTGATACCACTTGATTATTACATCCCATACACACATATATGGGCATCAATCCGAGCTGTGTAACTCACTCAAAGTTATTGTGGTTGAGCAAACAAGAATAATTCTTGTGATCCATATCGAACTTATGTTGTCGGCATTTGTGTGGCTCAGTCAAAACAAAGCCATAAAAGTATCCCTGGAATCAACCAATTGCTCCGCTTCGCTTTGCGGACTCCGAATTTTTCGAACCTAGATGGTCACGGTCAGACAGCCTCACGTTCCCGAAAGACGATTCGTGGTTGCATCCAAGTACCGCATCAATAACACTGCGGACGGAATTATCCCATTTGTTTATTATCTGTGTGGATTTAAATGGGAGTCGTATTCAGCATTTAACTAATTCGGATTTACTGAACTTAGGGCTAGTGTATCAAGGTGAACAAGACTGTAGAATATAACCCGGCCGTAGATTGTCCTACATTGCGTTATTACTGGAAACGTGTAATGTATTATGTGATTCACCCCTGTGTTACTGCCACCAGTACAGAAAATCCCTGAAGGAAATTTCTCAATACTCATGACACGTGAATAAAAGTCTGCAGAGAGAATCGATAGATAACAACAATACTACCCTGAAATAGTTTTCAGTCTATTCCGTGACTTTACTCTCAGGTCATATTCTGGAGATGTACAGTACATAACGGATATCATACCAAGAGCATTCAAGTTTTATACTATGCCGCGTTGGGCAACGGATACCCGTTTGAGGTAGATCTATATTCACAAAACGTTCAGCTGAGAGGATCCTATGATAGCATTCCTTGTCAGCACATGTAAATGGGGAGGCATATTCTTGAATTATCCAGCTAGCTATCAGTCGAGCAATACGCAGTTCTATGGTAATCACCGAGCTGATAGGCTGAGTAAACTTGTGCTATTCGCAAGGATCACACAGCAAAAATCGTCTCAAGTAATGCATGAATACACTCTTCTTCAACATTATGCGAAATAAACAGGCGTTCTTCTTTAATTTCCGATAGAGATTTGGTTACTGCTAAACTTTATGATTCAATGGCATGATTATCTAGAAATGAAACAACAAACAAAGAGAGGTGCTTGGCTACTGAGAGTGGCAGTGTTCGTTGTTTTCTGAATGTTCATGTTAATGTTGCGGTAGAAAGGTCAATCACCTTCGTTTGAGGATTACACTGCTCGTTACGCTCAGTCAGAAATAAGGTACTCACTCCCTACCGTATCCAAAATTTACCAAACTAAAAACCACCGAACCACCGACTAGTGTAACAAGGTAGACAAAGCCACAGCGATTCACGTGGCCAAAGACTCCCGTACATTGATCCATAAATGTATATAAGTACTGTGTCTTGTTTATCTCCCCTCAGCTACTACTCAACAATAGACATTTCGAACTGGAAAATCAATGTGGGGAAAATAGACATTTACTTGTATTTTGATTATACTAATACACACACATGGGAATATGAGAATAGATAACTGTATTTCAAAAAGGAACGCACTGCTCACATTTTCCATAAATGGCTATATCACGCACTGCAATGTAATCGCCAGACGCAACAAGTCAAAATCAAGTAAGGTTAATCAGGACAATTCTTTGAATTCAAAAAACATTTCTCCAAAAAAAATCGTCTTACTTGGCCGCAACTTTATTATCTCATTGCTGATTCTTAGTACAATCAAAATTGTTAGTAGTGAAACCCTGTTTCAATCAGTAATACTATCACTGTTTGGATCGTTCTTATCACTGAGGTCCTCAATGATCTCTCAACTGGAAAAATGGTCAGATGGTTACCTTCCATGATATGGGCTACCACAGGATGGCTGCGTCAGCTAAAATGAAGGTAATTCTTCAGATGATTCACGGATCAATAATTTTGCTGGATCGATATCCGGGTGAGGGTGAAATCACACATATCCTATTGATTTTGGAGAATCCATTTCGTATTATTTTGTACAAGGTGAAGCGAATAACGTTGACACTAGTGATTTAAAACCGACACATGCCACTAGGACACCACCGACACGGTATTATACAGTATTACAGAAACGTGTGCAATATGGTTGAATTGCCTAAAAGTCAACAGCTTTAATGGGCCAATTCGGAAACAAGTTTTTTTTTACAGGAGGTAGCAAACTGTAGAAAATCAATCAAAAAGCGAGAAAATCTTGCGAATTTTGTGAAGCCTCATGGGGTAACTTGTGTATAGTAGTTATTATGAGAGATTCGTTTTGTTTTGTTTAGCGTGTAACTTGAAGAAATTCGTTTACCCTATTCTGGCCGAAGCAGCAGGAGTCAATTAACTGTACTGCAACAAGGCAAACGAAGCAGAAGATCAAGGATTTTAGTACTTGCATCTTGAAATCATTTGGATAAATTTGCATGCAATCAACCGCCCAATGAGGCCTTAAACCATGAGTTCATTATCGAATAACGTTAGTCGAGTCGCGATTTTGAATCCTAATCATGATAACATTAATGGTCCCTTATGTCAGTCACGTAGAGAAACTCGATTCGGTGAGCTTGATTTCCTGACAAGGCAGAAAGAAAATCAGTTATCCCCTGCTTGTCGAAAGCTGGGCTGTTGTGAAATGTTACCACAACGAGAACAATTACAGGAATAGTCCATTACGTTTTCAGTGAACATAGGTAATGCAAACTGAGCCCCCATATATATATATATATATATATATATATATATATATACATATATATATATATATATATATATATACATATATATATATATATATATATATATATATATCAATCCAAGCCCGGAAAAGCCATTCACGCTAGATCGACTTTATGTAACATTCCTAGGACCCGGCAAATCGGCACAACATTTAACCCATCTGGCGATAAAGGTGCCACAAAACCGCCTTTCAATATCCCTTTAGAAACATTTGATTCAAAAATTTCCTTCATATAGATTACTCAAGATAACCGAGCTGCTTTCTCTGTTACTGAGGAATACATTCGAATATGGGAGACGAAATTAGGCTTTTGCAAACTCATTATCTCGTGCAAACCAAAATGTTCAACTTATGATCATTTTTGCCTGAACCCACGAAAAAGTTAAACACGAATTACGAGTAAAATATTTTTTCCCGTCGATGTTTCATAAAAATAGAGTTAGCCGCTCCATCAGTTCCAGTGAATCTCTAAAAGGTATTCCAATGCTTACGTCCAGTGTGTGGTAAATAAAAAACAATCGACTAATCAGAAATGACCTGTGATCAATATCCCACAACAATACTGACGAATGTAAACCTGTGTCATTTCAGTTTTTTAGTTTTTGAATGCATATTTTAATACTGATAAGATTATTGGACGTTACGTGCAAGAATTTCAGCACACGTAGAAGTCGTTCATGTTTAAAGGAAATAAGTGCCATTCGTCATTCATTAACGTGAGCATCTGGATATCAACCTGTGAAAAATCAGTAGCAAGCAACTCATGAGCATTTCATTGCTCGAATGCTTCTTATACACTTCTCACATTCATGCATAAGAATATGTCAACAGTGAGCGGTGCATATGAGCTATTGCTGAAATGGATCCGACATGGTTGGAGAGATGAAGGAAATCTGTTAGCAAATTTCATTAAGCTAGTGAACATTTGTCCAATGCATTTTGTATTCCTCATCAAATGCTCCACCTGGCCATCGATGTTGAGCTTGTAGGAAACTGGTGAGGCTTGCTTTGAATTTGAATTCTTTTCCTTGACATATCATAAATCTACGAGTTGTTCTTGATGAATAGATGCCGGTAATTCTAGTCATTTGACCAAAAGGGGTATATTCATGCATATTATTTTGCATTCTATCAATATTGGAAGCATTGCATACTACATTTACACGGGTGGATTTTGAAACATTTCCTCATATATCCTGATGTAGTGAGGCTCTCAGCTCATATGTGTGTTTTCCTCTAAGCTCAACATGACGAGAAGGATATTCGAAGAAAAAAGTATCCTAATTTGTTGATCTCAAGTTTAGCTGTCCAATCCGCCAAATTCCTTAGGAGGCTTCTTGTCACGACTGGCTTTTGACAACAAACTAAGATTACTACTGATTGGAAGACAGTTCAATTTCACGAATGAGGAAAATCATTTTCATAATATTCGTGAACCATGTTGATTAGGGTTACCAGAGAACACCTTGTTAGCGGATATGGTACAAGTACTCGTGCGAACGGCAATCTCCTCGTATATTATATTATCATAAATCATCATACCGACCAAGGTATGAACGTAAATATATTTACATTTATATACATATATATAATAATATGTTGTATATACATAAACACTTACCTATAAATACTTGTGTGCACATGAGAAGAACTTGTGCCACGAAAGTAAAACACTGTACAGAATAAAAATATCTATGAACGTTGTACATAAATGGAATGTAACCAGTCGGCCAACATACCTTCAAAACCCTAGTTTTATTAAAAAGTTGCTGAACAACTTATTTATAGACCATCTTTGCGAAAAAGAAATAAAGGTCACGGTTTCAGGAGGCAATGCTTTATATGTACTTCCTTAAGAAATAGATATTCACATATGGTAAACTGTATGTATTTCATGAAACTTTCATGCAAATAAAAATAAATCTCTATCAGCAGGCAAAACTATTTTTTCAGCAGCGCACAACTTCGTGAAAATATTTCATGAATATATCGAGTCAACTAAATTCGGCCGTTTCATTATGTGGCCTGGGAAAAACATGCCAATCAATCTATGAAGGATACCTGAAACATATCTTGCCCTGGATCTGAATTCGAAATAGCACGGGATTTGGTGAAACACACCTCTCTACGTATGACCCAAACAACATATTGATGCAAATGATCTATTCCCAATGTCTTTCAACCGCCAACAGTATGTGCACTGTCTTCAAGTATACATAATCATACGGATGCAATCTCGTGAGCACGTAGCTGATATCGAGAGCATTAGTTATACATGAAGAAACGACAATAAATCACAGAAATATGTGATTTCATTTATTACCGCTGTGAACAAGATACAAGTGAATAGGGGACGTGAACAGTAGCAGCTTTCTACATAAGAACGTACACCAAAACGTTCAAAACACGCATTATAATTTGATGAATAACACACTGTTCTACACCTCTCGACACTGACACAGTGCAGCTTTTTTATCAATAATGAAAATGTCCTTTTTGAAATTCTGGTAATCCTGCTCTCCAATGTATTAAACATGCTCACCTCGGAATAACTGAGCGGTGAGCGCTGAAGTTATTTCGAAGATTTTGACATGAAAGACTCCTAATGTACACGGCAGCGAAAATTAGCATATGCATAAATCTTGACCAGTTGCTAACATTCTTCTCATACTTCTCAATACTCTTGATCAAAACTATAATAAAACACACTTGATAGACGTGAGATCAGCTTAAACGGCAGATTGGAGGCCACCTTCTTGTTGTTAGCTCAATGCAAGTGTTGGTAGCTGTTGTGAAATGTACCGAGTCTCGGCTCACGGAGTTTGTCCTTCTCTTGTGCTCTTCCGGATCACAAAAGTGCAATCCCCGTTGGACAAACATTACCCCTGCGGGGCACGTTTTTGGCACCCACGGCGAAACCTCACTGAAGGGTGTGGACTGCCTTGGAAATAGACCTGATGTGGGCCGAAAAGAAAATTGTGAAAGGATCTGTGGTGTAGAATTGGTATGGCTCCGGAGAGGTCTGGTGGTATGGTCTAACCAAGGTGTTGTCCCTGGAGATTCAGTACCACCCTGATGTGTGTTAGAGAAGTACGGAACACTGGGGACAGTGTTCTTTCGTTGGAGAAGGTATCAGTGAAACAACCAGATTGGAGAACGTATCTTGTCGTTCTTTTATTATAAGTGTAGGAACTTGTTGATACACGTGTGCTCTTGCAGATCACGTACAGGCCATCCTCGTCCTAAAGGCATTGCTCCTGCGTGGTACACATCTTTTTTGGTACAAATAATGTTTTTTTAAATCCCATTCACTACGACCAGACACTTATCCGAACGCGTCCATGAACATCACTCAGCTTGGTTGAATACTGGACTATCCAAAATGATTACGAGAACTGTATGTTCACACCATGTTCAGTCCAACCACTCAGTGAACGTGACCACGGCGTTCCGGCCAATCTACAAAATTCAAAGTGAGCTATCAAGACTGGTGACTGACGTGTTCTAGCCACAGCGGAAGCGATATGCTCTCATCACTACAATCCTCCGTTGAGCGCCCAAAAACAGTTCATGCAAGCCCTACGGCCTTCTTCGCTCACCTCTTCCCGGCAAACCAACCACGGATCCGTTGGTCCGACTAATGAACCACAGACAGTCATTCAAGGTTCACAGACGGATCCAGGTCTTGCATGTGATATTTGACCCCCTCTACCCCACTTAATTTTGACTCATCGCCTTATCTTGATTTTTGTTTTGTTCACTTAACATTACCAACTAGGAAGATCTAACTTGTGGCTCATCTGCACCCAGGTATTAGAGGATGTAAATATCATAGACTGTTGTTGCAAAACAAATAAAATTCCTGTTCTCGAAAATGTTTCTCTGATATTCCGTCCCAGTTCTGTTATCATAGCATCCCTCAAATGTTTCCGAAGATTAAATCATTTACGACTTAATGAAGATTGAAATGTCTCGAATGGTGGAAATTTCACTCGCTCGAATTCTCGCACCAGGCATGATGCCCTCGGTATATTAAAACATCCCATTGCATCTTCATTTGAATGAACTTATACTGTGATAACAAAGTGATTCCTAAAATGAGGTGACGCAGTCCACTACGTCGGGAGGGATAAGCCGATCATCTTTCCCTCTCCTTTGCTATTAGGCTTCTCTTGTTTCTTTACTGCCGTGTAACTGTCACAATCAGCAGCTGTGAGCTCGATGTAACATGAATCCCTATTCACCTGTTATCACCACCTCTTACCTTCCCAAGGACAACACAGTCCTAATCTTTTGTATTTCTATACTATTACCGTACATCGAAATACTCGGCCCACCAAATATGTTGATGATATCTTATCGGGTGTGCCGCACTTGGTTTTCTAAATTATTTAGCCTGGATTTTCAGGCCCAAACTCAGTCAATTTAGGCAACATTGCTGTATCCCCATTTACCGGTAATAAGCAACTGAACATCAATAACGGCGCCACTTCCGTTACAACAAACAGGGAACAGATGATCGATCATTATATAATTGAGCTACGTTATCACGTTTCACTTAGCCTCCATGGGTTCACTGCACTCCAGAAGCTTGTTGATAAACTGACACAACTTTCGGAATAAAAGCCGAAAAAACCTAAATCAAACAGCGAAACCTGTGAATATATATATCGGTCTATCGTTTTTCGATCCAAGATTGCTCATTCTCCTGCATACATTAGACAATGGTCCCTGGAAAAAAGCCGATTTTGCCGAACATAACCAGGCACACATAATGACAAAATAATGTATTCCTTCATTACGAAAACGGTTTGCGTTCATGCGATGGTCGTATGCGTTAACAAATAAACTGCTTGGCTGACTGTCTTTAGGACTCCGCCTTCCACAATGAAGCTCGGATCATCCGATCAATGTAGACAGTAAGCGTGTCCCAAACCAATGATTTCGGAGCTTTCCTGGCTCAAATGGAAGGATATATCTGAACATACTCCATTCAGTAGTTTGGACCAGCTCAGATGGCAGTAGGGTGATGCGGTGGTTAACAGAAAGCTTGAGGCTAAAATGCCCGAGTATGGCTGAGGGTACACACCACTTGTGGGCACCCAAAAGAGCAGACCTGGAGTCGGGTGCTTCCGAATGCAGGATTGATCGGATGACCCAGGTATTGTGTGAGGAGAAGGGAGTCCAAAGGACAGCCAGTCAAGCAAACTCTTGGCATTCCCATACACAAATCGCAAGTAATTTTTAGATGTGTACATGAGCAAATATTATGATTTTAATTTTTAGGAAAAATAGTCACCGGAAATGATTGAACAGAAACTCCAAAAAATGAAATATCTACTTACATCGGGATACAAGAAGTGTGGTTCATCTGAAGGATTTCTGTGTAAATAGCTGTTGTTGGCTATTTACTGAAGTTTACAATGTCCTCAGTAAACCAAAGATTTGGGATACTAAAAATCACACATTTAAAAATTTTAATCAACTCAATGGAGCAAATCAAATGCTTCGGTCCACCTGGGACTTGAATCTCGTGTACATGGCTGTGAATCACACACGGGACCCCCCTAGATACGGAATTATTTACCCGTCATCCCAAATGTGCTACCACTCATAGAATTTGTCTGTATCATTTATTAGACCGACAAATATCAGGTTGAGAATACCAGAGTAATGACGACCCTTTTGCGCAAACATTCACTAACACCGTTATGAGGTTCGATTTTCAGTCACGCTAAGATTCTGGGTCGATCTTGGACTTGCGCATTGTGTAGTACAATGAACATGTGTCATCTGTAAACAAATTTCGCATCCAAAGTGACAAGTTTCCAGCATCGCCGAACCAGACCATTTAACGAGGCTTTGTCAAGAAAGAGCTTTGCTAATAGGCCAACATCACGCGGCTAATCTCGAAAGCAAAATAGTTTCAAATGCCCACATTCCACTTGTTCTCTCGAGAATGTTGATCCTAATGACCTTAGAAAAGTGCGGCACGGAGAGTTAAATACTAGTTTGGTCATTTCAATAAGACAGTTCAAAACAGAAGCCGAGGAGTGGTTTAAACTGCGTTCAAGGCAGGCAAAGTGCAAAATATAGTTTGTATATTATAAAAAAAGCCTATCATAATATTTTTTGAAAATTGGCCCACCGATCCTCTCTAGCCTTGTCAAAGATTAGCTATCTTTTGTCCTGATTTGTTAGACTCGTAACGAACATGGGAAGAGTAAAGCGACCGACGTGGTTTACAATATGGTGTATTGAGCTAGTTAATTTTATGTGGCAGATTAAAACAAACAGTCGCAATCAGCGTCCGTGCATTCCAATAATTAGGGTAACTTGGTGTATCATGAGTTTATTAAATGTTGGAATCCGGTTGGTGAAGACAAGTCGACTTGAGAATAAGACGCACAAAATATGATAATCTTCCGAACACCACGATTTGCAGACCTGTGTGATAAACTGGGAATTATATTGTGCCAGTTTACGACTTTAATAATTTAACAGATTGGGCCAATCACGGAGATGTGGAGTAAGGAATGCAAGCTATTGACAATTAAACCGTAACCTCAGGCATCCCGATTGGATTAAATACGAAAAATCATGTTTAGGATGGGACAAAACATGTACCTCAAGATGAGTCAAATTGTGAACACGAAAACTACGCACTCACAATATCCTAATCAAACAAATCGAGACACTCTGTTTGATAGGGAAATAGAAACCGGCGTAAGAGATGAATTACTTGTCATCCCACGTCATATGCCTTGCTAACGTTTTCACGCTTACATTGACTGTAGCACAAAGTAGACACTGTGCCTTTTTGTTTCAATCCGGAAATGAAATTGTTCAATGCTTTTGTGATCAAAAACTACGTGATGTGTACTCTTCAAGTTACTCCTACCCTTCATCAACGCAATAACGTGAGCCTGGCGTACATGAACGGCTGATTTCAAGCTGTAAACAGAACTGCTCAGGAAAACCAGAGAATAAGGCAGTCATTCATATAGTGAGTTTTAATAAATCGACATATGGTCATGTTGTTCATGAATTTGAACCTCAATCTGTAAATACCAATGACACCTTTGTACTTCATACAATAATGTTATGCAGATATATCCAATGAACAACACATGGGAGTTTCAGCTTAACTGAACTGAATAGGTCGGCTCTTGCTGTCGAAAGTTGTTCTGCAATCGTAGCCATCATTTTGCCGACGAGCATTGGGAGCAGCTACAAAGCATAACTGGGAATTAACCCGTGAAGAGACTCTTTGAAAGCCTGCGTGTTGGAACGGTCACATGGGAGGTATGAATAAACGTCCGCAATTTTAGCTTTACAAAGAATTACTCTTCGAAAGTGTGTTATTCTTGAACATATGCCGAGTGTCCGTCCAAGAACCATTGATTTCCCATATAGAATAACAATATTGCTTGGTTTTCATATTCGTAGTCACAAAGCCAAATATGCCGCGCTGAATTCTATGCAAAAGACGACAAGCTCGTCTAAATATTCGACCATGGATGTTTGAGTAAGTCTATTGTGCATTTTACACTGGCAGTGTGATTACAAGGCAATGGATTATTTGTTACTTTATTCAATAATCGGAATGGTTCTAGGGTTTAAAAGATGACTTTCATAGATATGATCGATTTGTGGCGTTGAACATATCGTACAATCAAAATTATTCGAACAATTTTTTCTGAAAATCGATTGAAACATATCTCATTCCGAAATTATAGTTTGAACGAATATATGGAATACGTATTCACCTAATAAATCTCAAAAGATCCAGATGAACGACAGAATTTCTCCTTGCCTTTATGAACATTTCTTATGTCTTCATTGACCACAACTTATTGGCATGACAAAATCCTTCTTTCCTCCTCCATGCAACCATTTTTCCTACGTTTGTGTACCAATGGAATTATTCCCAATATTGCTGACTTGCTTCACTTGAAGCGTACCAATGGAAAAGCCTTCATTTATTACGAGTGCGTAAGAGTTTGACTTTTCCACGACTTTGGGATCTAGTGGAAACGAAGCTGACTCTAATGTAAAAAGTAGTACATATGGTTACCATGTTCCTCTGTTATACCACCGTGGACCACTTAACAAGCGATGGAAAGTGTTACCATAAGGAGCATCGTCGTGCAGTTTTCAAGGCGTAAAATGACCAACAATGTTGTCCAGTAAACTCAATGGCTAAAACAATCACCTGGTTTTATAAATTTCATTGATCTTGCCCTTCCTTGAATATCTGATGAGTAGAAGTCAGCTGATTACTGATACAGATTTGATAAATATGCCCGCAGTACGTTTATTTTGCTAAATCGTGAGCAACATAAGTGACAAACCATTATTTTCGCTTTTAGGCCCCCCAAAAATGGGCCTCTTGACTGGCTGTTGCCTGACGTATTTTCAAAACAGAACACTTCCAATGTGAACAAAACCCTCGGAGATGAGTGGTGCATATACAAATTTTCTGTTTCCAGACGGTTACCCATTTTTCATTCCTTTGTATCACTCATATTAGAAATACTAACGGAGCCAAAACTTGAATGAAATTCAGATTATCCGCACGTGTCTGTGACCGAAAATGCACTGCACAATGATTGCAGTTGTTAAATGACCCCTGGGTGAGACCAAAATTGTATGTTTGAGTAGGCCTCGACGTTCATCTGAACAGCGTTTGATCATCATGCTCAGGTTGAGAGTAATTCGATGACGGCCAATGTGAGCACTTGCCACTCAAGGCATAGCGAAATATTACATATTAAACACCAAAGCCTGACTATTCGGAAACGTGTTATACAAGTTGTCAATCAAAGCTTGAATCATTTTTTGAAACGTATCGATTCAGTTTTACGTATAAAGTTGAGAGTTACTTCAGCTGCGGCTTTTTCCTCAAGATTAAGTAATTGCGATTTGGGATGGTTGAATGAAACTCGGAAACCATCGGTCGAAATAACTGATTCGGCCTTAACATGCGACAATCAATCAAACAAGCAGCATATCCCATATAATGTATTGCCCCTCAGTGTATCGATTGAGTGCGATGGAATTAAAAATAAGATTTTCAACTACGTGGAGAAAAGATTCATTGCTTCCAGGAGATAAGTATTGCTATTCGCATTGCTGATACGATGACCAGGATGCATTATGACATGTGCTGATAGAATTCCAACCCGTACTTCGATAAACACAGTACCCTTTCAAGGATTGATTAGTGGGTGATGCAATCATTGGTGCCCACCGTGTTTTTGAGCGACGAAACGCAGACTGACTACTGCCAAATGTATCCGCATCAGATAAGATCATTTGCAGAAAAAAAAGCATACAACCTGACGTTATTGAAGACAAAAAGGACAGCATATAACCAAATGCTTGGAAATTAATAATTCTTTGGTTCCTGGTTGAATTTCAGGTAGCCGAACGGTTGTTCTAGTGATTTTCAATCGTTCACCATACAGGAGTTTTGAATGCAGAACCATAATTCCCGCAGTGAATTGCACAAATTGGACAGGACTGCTGAAATATATACGTTTCGCAAACCTACGACGTAAATGGCTGCTATTGTGCCAGTGATGGTTGTGCATATGTACGGAAGGAATTCTGTATAATGAAAGCGCTCTTGTCATTGTCCACACGAGACTGTCTGCAGCATTTGTTTTACAACGAACGAGAATGATCATAACGGTTCAGTGAATACTGAAACGGTGATGGTTTCACCAATAAGTGCATCGGTACCAACAACTTGTATCTACCAATGTCGGTTTGTGTCCAGTTCTGACTGGAATTTTCGCAAAAACCATCCCATGTAGGTGATATGTATTTTGCTGATCAGCCATCTCTCAAGATCAGCAATGTAACTAACAGAATACAACAAGGTGGAGTAAATAAAAAAATTAGTTTCCTTGTAAACCATGCGAATGTGACTGGCAAAACGTGCTGCGACTGCATGCGTAAAGGTGGATTCTTGTACTGACCTAAGTCAATACAGGACAAGCGTAATATATAAAAGATTGGTATGTGAATCATACCAGGAAAAGCACTCAATTTACCTACCGGGCTCGACCTAATCGATCAACGCCAGCGGGACCTCACTCACGGCAGAAGTATTCGCTTATCACCTATTAAGATCTGAAATATTTCCACAAAAGCAAACCTTTATAGGCGGATCGCGGACCAGACCACAAAAACAAACAACACGATATGGGTTTTACTCTCACCGCATCACAAACCGGACATCATATCACTCACATTTATTTTTGTTACAGAGATAGAGGAATGCAGCGAACCTGGACTGTAGAATGCCCACAACTAAATGAAGCAACGAACAGGTTAAGGATCAATTTATGTTCGAAATAATACTACGGTTTACTAGGTCAAATCAAGTTTTATCCACGTTATTGTTTGCTAATCGATAAATAAGACGTATGATTTGATGTAACTTATCTAGGGCTATATTACAATAGGTGATATTTCAAACGTATCATTGCAACTCATTAGCTCCCCGTTATCTTATTATTAATTATTTTGAGAGAAAATATCCTAAATATTCATTCTATCGTATTTATTAGGTAACACAATACGATAAATCATACAGCGTCAACACTGTTTAAAACATGACCGGGTTATATTCTATGCAAACTATTTTATCATGCCACAGAACTGTCTACTGAGAGGCTGTAAAAGTAAATGCATCTCCCGTCACATTGAGGGGCCATAATCATGACATAGATCACCAAGGTATATTGAAGCTGCAAGAAGGGAGGCATTGGGTCAAGATGATTAACTGGTAGAAGGAGACTATGGTCACTGATGGTTAATGGGATAACATTTTCCAAACTGATTGAACCTCTTCTAGAGTGATAGCTTCTTTGGCAGCAAAAATACTGCACCATCTACTACCCTCATTTGAGGCCAATGGGCAGCCATGAATATATAATTACGTCCATTCAGCTTCACTGGATATGATTTGTTTCTGGTTTACGATGCACGATCACCATTTTCCGTGAGGTTTCAATTTGATGACAAAGGGGGTACACAAAAGCATGGCCTGCCCTCGCCTGTAAAATGGCGTAATATACGGAATCAGGTAAATCTATAGTTCCATTTAGCAAATATTCCATTCATGGATGCTGGCCAGGCATGGGTTCTATTCGTGTAATTTTCGTCCGTTAAACACTACAAACCTCGATCCTGGCAAACATTTTCTATTATTTCCATGAGCAAAGTGCGCACAATAAAACAAACATCCAAATGTAGCAAAAGGTACGTTACGGTATCATTCACTGGATGTAAAATCTGCAGTTATCTGTAAGGTTATCTGAATGTGGCTCATTTTTTGGAACTGTGGAGAAGAAAGTGTGATGCATTATCGCTGATAATCTACAGGCGAATAACTGATTGTGATTATTCGTTTTGTTCCGGAAGAGTTATCGGAGTTTTGTTCTCATTATTATTTTATTTAAGGGGAAATGTTTCTATTTTGCTTGCTGCTTGGTCGTTTGCTTTTCATTATATCTTTCAGCGAATGTGTTTTTCATAATTGTTCCATTATTTATCTGTGCTTGGTGCATACATGAGTTTTCCGGGTAAATTAGCTGAAAACTATGGGATATCTGTGGCAAACACAATACTAAACGGTTTTTAAAAATTAAACAAAATGCGTGGTTCAATTTGGGCAGAAAAAAACTGGCTCCTTATAAATATTGGTAAATTGTATGCGCCACACTATGCCAAGTGATTTATCCAATTAGCACTGAGGAGGGCAATAAATGCAATGATTTGAATGAGGTCATTCGAATCAATTACAGGTGGTGTACGCTTCCACACGTTTTGATATTTGCATCCGTCTATTTAAACCAGCGGTAAATAACACGCAGTCGAAGCGATACCACTTACGTTTCTTGGAATTAGGAAAGCATTTCGACGATGTGCTTGAAAAATGTGATCGTCATAACATACCGCGTAAGAGTAGGTTCAATTTTGGAAGGTTATATTGACAAGCAAGCATTCTAGCAGGAACAAAAGGCATTTAATTACACTCTTCAAACATAAATCCAATGTTATTTGCTCGAAAACCAAAACGATTACAAAGTCAGGACAAAAGCCACACGGGACAAATTGATGGTATGCATTATTCCACATGTTACAATAGTTTTACTCACTCTTTCTTTCACTCCATGATTCACATGTTTTAATCAGTCTGGCATCGTATATCTTTTTGTGTTTTTTGAATTTATCCTCCGAGAAATTCTCTGATATATATATATATATATATATATATATATATTAAAACGTCCGAATTATGAAAGTCCGCATAAGGCGAATACGTTTGTTTTGTTTTCGGCGATCAACTCTGGTCAGAGGCGATGAGTATGTGCCAGGATGAACTGAAATGAAGCTTGCAAGTTAGAATTCTGAGGACTTCCATAAAAAATAAGAGTACGGCACACACGCGGTCAATAACGTCCATTGATTATGATGAGTGGATCGATCGTAGCATGGGTGGGCTCTTCTTGGTGAATGGTGCAATATACGCATCAACAGAAGAACCTTATTTGGAGCAGTGAGAATATATCTAGAGAAAATTTCATTTTCCAATGACTCTTCATCAAAATCTAACGTTCAAAGTGATTCCACCGCCCTAGAAATGTGAACCACGGATTGGCAAATAACAACCACACTGAAGTTCAACCCGCGTCTTTAGGGAAATTTTCGCTTATGTTTTTCATCAATATTCCATCGAAATGCGCTGTCAAGACGCCCGTGGCAAAAACTGGGATAACATTTGGATTTTGGTGCTATCTGCATTCTGACTGGGGGGACGCCAGATAAATACGCATATGCATGTATACAAACAAGATTTTTCTAGAAATGAATGTGTTCCGATGTAAAACAGGTCTAAAAGTTTCATATATCAGTAGACCAAAAGCTGTTGTTCCAATGATGCGGTGGAGAATATCAATAAATCCATCCCAGCTCACCCTAGTTTTCGGTTTAATTTGTTTTTTTAGTTACACGTCCGAAAAAAACAAAAAAGCACAGAAATTTCGCACAATCCCATAAACCTATTGTTTCGACTTCTTCCCACACCAATTCCGCATTGCTCTCCTGTGGAGCTTCATAACACTTTTATAAAGCAGAGGTTTTCTGGCTTGGCAGATATTATACGTGGTAAAACACAAACGTAGATTTAGTGGTGTCATTTATTTTTCCCTAATCAGGTTTGACTAACCGATCAGAAGTACACTTTGTGGGAAAACATTCAAGAGAAGCAGTCCCTTTTGATTGAATGTAACGAGGTTTCTCACACGGAGTGCATGGCTTTTTATTATGACTTTGAGAACTGTGAGAAAATAATTTCGGATGTCGCTTGGTGTAGTGAGGAATCTCCATTTGCGTTCCTTTTTTCATTTCCAGATGAATATGCTGACTACAATTAGAAAGGTTCATGAACATTTATATGACCAATTAGTAACTATCATCGTATATTTTCAGTAAATTCAAAGAGTATATAATGATGTGGTAATCGTTTCTAGATGGGCCACATGATTTTGCAAAGTTTATGTGAGGGGGCAGTGGCGCTGAACATGCCAGTTCAATGAGTATAATTTTATGGTGCTCGACAGATAAGTTCAGCTGATGGTGATGTTTATGAGGGCATGTAACTATAATTTATTGGTATTTCACTTACCTCCGGATTGACGAATTGCACTCCATGATCGAAATGTGATGCACTGAAGCCAATCAATTCAGCTATCACTTCAAGTAAGCAATAGAAATGATCGTATATATATATATATATATATATATATATATATATATATATATATATGACAGCAGTTGCTATTTTAGGAAAATTTTTGTTATTGCACTAAGTCTGATGGGCAGTTTTCCGTTTGAGTTTCTTCACCGAAAATCTGCAGGAGCTACAACGTCCGATTAGAAAGCAATTACTCAATGAAGTGATTTGATCAACGATAGCTGAGGTGTAAATCTGATTATGCTCTCGTTTCAGTAATAAACAGGGGTATACATTGTGCGTGAGTACACAAACAAACCATGGTACTTCCTCATCGAAATTTTAAGAACTGACAGTCCAGCCATTTCTCCCGTGTTTCTTTCTGTTTACCGAAAAGACAATCAATGTTAAAGCAAAACGTTAGCGTTGTGAGAGGTCAGTACCTCCTCTAAATCAAACTATGCTAACACCGGTAGGATTACTGTTGAGATGACATCCGCTTCGGCACCACTTATTTGATGCAGCCATTCAAACCTAAGGAACACAAAAATTAAGGTTACTTTACAATCGATAATTACAAGAACGGGAAAAATTGATTCATATCAATGTGGTGGATTGTGATGCACATTTTCCATGAGGTACAGTTTTATCTAGCACCTGATATTTCTCGCTTGCTGGAATTGTTGCTAACAAAGCATTGTCCGTTTTGAGAAATCCCGACCCAGCTAGAAAAAGTTCACGTGGGTTTAGTGATGGATCATACGAAAACATGATATAAGGTGCGATCCGATGCGGATGTCATATTCGTATATTTGTTATTGTGCAAACTAGATTAATTTATTTCACTCATTGTGGATGCTGGTTATGTTGTGTATTCATTATCTGTGTTTTTTCGAGTTGGTTTTTCACCTGTATCGACAAGCGTTTTTGAGCAAATGTTGATAAAAATCACTCTTCTCAAATGATTCCAAAAAAATAGTGTGGGACAGTGCGGATCACTGAGTTTGGCTAGAATTACTCTTTTATTGAGTTTGATAATTTAACGAGTAATATTAAAAAAACTATTTCAATAACGACACATTTTAAATACGTTGATGATAAGAGACACGGAGAAAATCGCACTTTTATTGATTTTGAACGCTAACTATCAACTGAAGCTTGAGGACCTTTGGTTCGCAAGCACGGGACAAAATTGAGCAACACAGTACCGATAAGTATTTAATAGGGAGCGTAAACAGGTAAAATCCTAGATTTCGTGTGTACGATGTAGTCCATCGTCCGGAACTCGGTTTCACAACAACACTTTATCATTCGAAATTCAACCTGCGACGGCCTTTGCATACTACCTTTTGAATAACGGAGTAGTTGATCGCGCGAAAGAAATAAGTATTGCCAGTAATGTTACAATTGTTGGAGTGATAACGTCATAAAGACTGAACGGAACGAGATAAAGAACGGCATTCTCCGACCGGATTACGACTACCTTCAAGTGGACTAGACCAATCGGATACAAATAAGCCTCATTATTTGGCATGATTGATTTTTCTGACTTACGAAAAAAAGGTGATTCCAATAAACGACATACTTACTAGGCAAGATCGCATCATAAAAATTCGTTACCAGACAGACTATTGAGGTAGTCATATGTTCAACTTGAATGACGCGTGACTGGGAGCAGCCACACGACAACACTCCCTTGTGTCAAATCAAATCCATCCTAAGATACTGCATTACTAGCCTTCGATAACAATGGTTTCCTTTCTATTGGAAACTGAACGGAAGCCACCAGCTGACCTACAGCTGCACCAACTGGTGAACACGATCACATTTCTCACATTCCGTTTGTGCAAATCGAACAAATCATCTATATTATTGGATTACCTTCACCGCAACAATTTCCACGGTTACACTTCTGATACACAGGTATTAGTTGGCGAGAAAAAATAAGAACAAACTGTGCATTGTTGTATTTGGTTCACACGGCTGTCCGGTAAACAAATGTTGTGCTCGTATACAGCATTACCGCAGAACCAACTAACTTCATATGTACCATAACCAGCAGATGGTGGCGAAGGGTAAGGACGAATACTCCAGTCATCTTGTTTGAAATGGATAGCTGCCTTAAAATACGGCAAAACCATATTGTTTCGGCGACCAGCGGGGCACAGCTATGACGGAATAAGAGCCTCTGATTGGAAACAGTACAACGTTTTTGAGTTGAATAAACCCAAACAATGGTCAGAACACAACGTTGAAACACAGTAATGAACATTTGATCGATCTTCACTTATCAGTACATTTAAAAGTCTCATTCGCTTACATTCGATCATGGTGATGGTGACTAACCTTTTTATTTTACGCACCATCACAGGTTGCACATACGAATCCATCACCCATTGTGTAGCTAGCCATTTGACTAGCCTCTCTGGAAAGAATAAAGTTGTATGATATCGTTTAAGTCACTCAAGAACACTGATTTAAGTCTTATTCTCAGCGAATATATATTTCAAATTTTCGCGATTGCCAAGCATATTTTAGTATGCGTGAGTATTTGTTTGTGGTCACCTATTTATTAGCAATAAATCAATTGAAACTGGATGCACCTGAATCAGTGGGGAAATCAGCTGAGGATAAAAGGATCAAACCTTCAGTGAATTCACTCACTAAATGTTCGGACAGGGTGGTAGACAAAACACGTATGCCACAGCCTGAGTGAAATTCGGGACTTATCTTGTTCAGCGGCACACGGTTGACATATTTTCGAAACTGCTACGGTGTCATCTTCGATCGTGGAATTCTTTACTTTCTGAGACAGTCATCAACATCATCATAAGTACAAACAGAAATGGGTTTCAAAGTGGGCACAATAGGAGTGAATATAACTTATTGTCCGTGGAGTATAGAACCCTTCTCTGATTGAGGAATAAAAATAATCACAGTTCAGTCAGACTGAGCACAATATATTCCGCTGGTTTCAATTCAACCCCTATGACGCTAAATCATTTTGGTGGACGCAAATCTCAAAACGTTCGGCTTCAGGACTAGGCTATTTTTAGTTTTGAAGCAAAACTCTCTTCTAAATTCGAATGGACAGCATTGCAGTACTTAATGGTGTATGTGTAGACAACTGCACCCTTTACCGTCCGAACAAAACTCTGTGCTGTCTGTTTTGACATCCTGGTACGTTCCTGGAGTGGAACACGAATTTGCCACCGTTGCCTATTCGTTGTAGTGCGGTAGCAATATAAGGGGGCCCCCATTCCATCCGATGGCCTGCGAGACATTCTGGTTGATACTGTTACACGCCATGTTCGGAATACCTTCATGATAGCTCATTTCTCTTGCGACAAAAGACGTAATATTTTTCTATCGACCGTGAAAATTCACTCTCTTCTTCGATGGCTGGTTCATATTGCTGGCGTTTTCTTCAGATTCCGCTTTACTAACCCTTATGGTATTTGAGCATTCTATCACCTCCATTCGATCCGGAATTCGATTCTGTTAAACTTTTCTAAAATTATGACTTCATTTATTGAGTTGAGCAAATCACACGGAAGGATGTTTAAATTCGTTATGTTTCACGCAGCTTACCCAACTGTAATGACCAGGAAGTGAATAAATGGGACATTTTGTCCTTGGCAAACATAAGAAATTATTAAACAAATTGTGAATCCTTGATGATCTTGTCCATGTATCAGAAACAGCAACGATCGTTTATCTTTTGTGAAACCATCAGATTTTCTAAGCCTGGCTCATCTAGTAGTCAGTACATGGGTAATATATTTTATTATGTTGCGAGAATGCAGTGTGAAAAAATATATGCTGCAGACTATCAAAGTAAACAGATGTAGAAGGGACGGGTGTTCACAACGGAATTCCACATGGGACTATATACTACCGAGGATACCTGTTCTAATACGGTTAATCAATTGTAAGATGACGTTGTATCAGTTTATCACTATTTCAATGGAATATTCAATTTAAAAGTAACATATTTGTGAACACCATAGAGAACTGTACTAGTTCGATGAATGCTATGCTTCCTCCGGATAGATTTATGTATTTCTACATAAAACAGCGATAGAATAACTCTTAGTTTCAGCAGTGGTAAATAATTTGCGATCGAACATCCATGTGGCAGCAACCATTACTGTCATTTAGCTGTTCATTTAGCCCATTAAAATTTATTTATTCCATTGTGTGTCGAGCAAACTAACCGAGGGTACCAAAGCGACCGTTACATAACCAAACGAATGAACGCCTTTTAAAGTGTGCTCGTGTTCAATGACACAATATTGGTCAGGTACAATACAAGAATACAACCTTCCAAAACCATAAGTTCAGTCGTCGACCTCTGCTCGTCGTTGTCTGACGACACATAAGCCAGTTGATTGACAGACCTTTTTTCGGGTCATGGACTTGACGACGCATGCCAGATTGGTGCGGTTTTTTGCAGCCATTGCCATAAAGAAATGGAAACATGTATTGTGTTGGCTGAGAGAGCGGTTTCTTGATATGACTTGCCCGTGATGATTTGTAATGATCCTTGGTTTTGTTTCTGATAATTTTTGACTATCATATATTTACAAAAAACCATTTGTCTGCAGTGTGATTCGTGGTGAAATGCAGCTCATCCTTTAAGGGCACAAATTGTTTTCGTTGAAACACTACCATCTTCTCTCGCGAAGTCATCTAATTATGAACCATACATCATCAAAGCTGCACTCACTTCGAAATAAATTCATTCGTTCTTAAGAGCGCTTGTCCTCTGCTTTTATTCCGAGGAATTCGGACAATTCAACGTAGGCCTCAAAATATGCATCTGAATGCTCCCCGGGCGAACCAAATTGGGACATGTAACCTCACGCTTACCAAGTAGCTTCCTTTTCAAATGAACTATTGCATTTCGGCTAACAGGGTCAGATTACCGCAAGTGAATGCAAAACTAGTCTCATGGATTATCCTAGGAATGCACATTGAACTACATCGTTTTACGAAGCAGAATCGCTTTTCCTACTATACTTGTCATAAGTGCCAACCCCATCCAGAACAGTAATTGGCGATAAACATTATGATTCATGAATGTCAAAGGGACAATCTACACGTCCTGCTGGATTCCATGGGTAATGGAAAGTACGAACTGTTTTGTGGAACCGCCAAGTGCATTTGTCTCAACTACATTGCATGTTATGCTATTTTAAAAATAAAATATTCCACTGTATTTCATATGAATTTTCAGTCAAAAACGCTCAGTATTTGTAATTTGACCCATCGATGTTACCGTAAGTTAGGAAGCCATAGATAGAGAAATATTTTTTCCAGTAAATAATGACTGTGTCGTTCGAACCAGATGTTAATCACCGGATTTAACCGGAAATCAACTTCCATTCAGTTCCAGCTGAATAAAACATTCCGGACGGAAATCATTGAGTCAGGGACGATATTTAAAGGAAACCTGTTTAAGTTCCATCAGTTCTGGATCTGAATAGTACCGAATAAATATAAATCTGTCTCAATGAAGAACTAAGAAACGGTAGTCCGGTTTGGTCCGCAGGGTTTCCGTGACTTCAAAACAGAATAACACTGCAAGGAATATCGGCGAACCAGGGCTGTCAGTGAGCCCGTAGTGATGAATATAACAGTATTTTCATTTTCTGTTTGAGATCCGGTAAAAGAGTCATCATATAAGAGTGACAAGTAGGTTTACCTGGGGTAGGGAAAAACAAAAGGGATTGATAATCGAGAGGTTTTTTATCCGCGGTAATCTGCATTGATCAAGCTGAGGATTCTTCAATTCGTTATTGAAAAACGAAATGCGGTAGCCACGTTAAGAAAGTTCACGAAAATTGGTTTGGCTGATCGGAGGTGATTTTAGGTTTTGAGACATGTCCGGGAACCTCACTGCAAGAGTGATAAGCCATGTGCATCTTTTCAACCATACAACTTACGGTTCTCTTAGCTCAATGCCAAACATATCATGGTTCATCGGATTGTTGTTCACATTCACGTCAATATCCATTGTACCTCGGTTTGACAGAGCATTTGTAGTCGAGCTGAATTTATGATTCTATAAAAGAACACAATAAAGTTTCATCATCTCGGTTCGATATTCATGGGATTTTAAACAGAATTATAACAACAGAATTTGTGGAAGCTTTTCATTCCAGTTCTTTTTCTCTCACTTATGATTGCAACACTATAGTCCCTTCTACTTTAGCCAGGAAATGTAAAAGGCTGATTCGAATTCATCGTGAGGAACTAGAATACCGTTGTTAAACGAGGCCATCTCTGTCGACATAAATTCTATTATTCGAACAACTATCGATAATCCCTCAACTGTATTGTGATTATTCTTTACCATGGGATCTCGCCTTTATTTGACGAGTACATATCAATTTTTCTCTTTCCTGATGTTGCAGTTGAGAGGAAAATAAGATTGTGAGGCCCTTCATTTTGTGTCTTTAGTACATGGGTCATGTCTTATTTTAGTACTCCATAGTATGAAGGGTGTACGGCCTAGATTGTGCTTTCCAGGCTTCATATGTAATAAAACATAATTGAGGTCGCATATAAATACGATATTAAGTGCCGTGCACAGCGAAAGCAAAGGGGCAAAATGTTAGTCCTAATAAAATATAGGGTTCCGTTAGGCGGATGTTGAAACAGATTTCGAAATCAAACAAAGCAAATATCACACAACGCACTGAGAGTTTTACCGCAGATACAAATGCTGATTCAACCATTCTGAAGTGTGATTGAATTGTAACAAACAGTAGGGAGCTCTAGCTGAAATTCACTTGAAAGTAAAATTGGGATCTACTAACGGTTTTATTGAATATTTTTGAGGAAAAATCTCGATGACTCACCCACTGATAAGACTGTTTGTTGGAACAATTATAAATCTGACCATATGTGATTGACCGTTTGAGGATCAAGCTTTCCTGTATTTTTTATTATTGATCAATGCGGTCGTAAAATTTGCTACTTTTGTGTTTTGTATATTTTTGTTTCATCTTTATTCTCTTATTTTCAAAGACCCTCCTGAAATGTTTACTACAAAAATTGACGATTTTATATGGTGCTCTGAAAAATTCAAGGACTATCAGTCTCCTGCTAATCATACTCTGCACAACACGATATTTATGCATAATACACTCAGTTGTTATATTGCGTAAATATGATTGGCCATGTACAACTTGAAAAAGTAATCTCCGACCTTGATTTCTCGTTCAGTCCATTTCGACTTGGGTGGTCACACTATTGAATCTCAAATTCATCTGGAAAATTTTAATAAGATATGTCTTTGAATATAATCTCAACTTGAAATGTATTTTTTTGTGCAAATGACTGCAAATATGAAAGTCCGGTCTATATTGTATAGCGCCAATAACTGGATGGTACATTATTACGCCTGCCATTCTGAGACTGTTCACGTCTAACCTCCATTAGCGAACATCGCTTTCTTTGTTCAAAATACGAAATTGAATATTTTAGCAGCAGGTATTCGTATGCAAGTTGATCACTTCATGTAGGTCGACGGCAACCCTCTGTAAAGTGAGCCCACACAGGAGGTGGACAAGTGAATGTTTCCATTTTAACCGAAGGTAATAGTTCAGCACGTTTCTTTGAAGAAAAAAAAACACTTGTGCTATGAATTCTAATTTGAGGTATGATTGTATTTGAACCCGTGTTTTTCACGTATATTCCAACGAAATTTGGTAACGACACGTCTTCCTCATATTTTTTCTCCCACGAAGCTAAGGAACAAACACTGCTGTCTGTTCGGAAGGTATCCATTGAATAGTCAGTGTCACGTCGATGAATGTAGCAAACGATAAGCTTGTGGTTGTCAGTACCTGTAGAATTCTCACATTCACCATAATAAAATCGGCTCACCACTCGAAAACAGGGAAACGAGGCTACCTACCCGTGGAAAATCAGACGGGAAAAAACCACGAAACTTTTTTCAGTGTAAACGTATGCAATGTGATAAGCGCGTTTATGCATGAAATGAACTTCCACAGAACGTTCTCCCCATGGACCATCGGTAAAAGATCCCTTAATTTGGCGTTCCGAAATAGAGACTTCATCAATCACCCTAAACATTTTGACCAATCTGATGACCAGTTCTTACGAGAGGCCCACTGATCGGTCGATGCAACGAAAAACTTGGAGGGAACACCTAAAAGGACTTTTACGTTGCTCATATCTGTGATTTCACTTTGTGGTTATTTCATGGTATTGGTCACAAATCACATGACGGCAATGCCATTTTATTTGCCGCATTTGCGGTACAATAATTTATGGCTTGGTGTTCTTAATTTTTACTCGTTGAAACTATACGTAAATAGTTAAAATAATTTTTGTAGGAGAGAAATAATATTCGTCATCTTACTTCAATTGTACCTTCGGATTGAGAGATTCGACTCATTATTGATGATGAAGTACTGTGTCACTTCTTTACCACTTTCTGCTCATTTACCTGGATGTGGATTTATATATGTGCACCTAGAAACGGAGACGTTTTTCATCGATTTTCGCAAGTATTCGTTGAATGGAAGTAAGTTTTGTATATTGCATGAAGAAAAAATAATCACGCTAGTTCGTTGTTGAATTCCGTTCTGCTGGCTCAGTTATGGACGGCACTGCTTGATAAATCTTCATCGCACCTTTTCATCCAAATCCTGGTTAAAGGACAAACATACGGTATGAAATGAACGATAAGCATCAGTTACATCATAACTAAATGCAGCCCATCACTATCATAAACCACAGTCGACAGGACCAAACATCTGCTTGGGTCTCTCATAAATAGCATGATGAAAAATCTGATACCTTGTGAAGTTATTTTAACCGGTTAGAAATTGGAATTCACTAATTTGAGGTTGTTATCAAATAAACCAAAGAATGCTTCGGACCCAAAAAAGGCGGGTGGTCGACGTTAGGTGTCACAGCTTATGTGGGAACATATTACGAACCTTTGAAATATATTTTATTCTTCTTTACGTAGAAAAATTGCACACTTTATGCCATGTAGGCTTATTGCAGCTTTTTGTTTGTTGAGGATCGAAGTCTTCTCTTGCCTCAGATTAACTGGGCGTAGTGGAACATTGGGGTATTCATCAAACTGGAATAAGCACTAATTATTACACAGAAAAATGGCATTTACTGGACTCACTTCAAATATCGTAATGTGGAAGTTTCGCTAGATGCACCACTGTGGAGGAGTGCATTAGGTTGCAAATCATGGCAAATTGGCAATTTATCGGATACTCGGAATCAATCATGATTACGTCTGTATGCAACACGTCGTGGCATACCTCACGTTTAGAAACGGCAATACCGGTGTATGTCTCATTAAATGTGATGGTTAATGAATCAACGTACGTTTGCGCATATGCACCTGCCACGGCTATTCTTGTCAGACACGTCTAACATTAGTAGGGAGCAAAACAATTTCATTATTACCATTGAATATCGAGCTTTCCATGTAAGTGTATTGTGCAAATTGGGGTAAAATGTCATAATTTCGAGACAAAAAGCTTACATATCCCATTTCTTTTTGAAAACAGACAGGTTTGCGCTTGTAGTACACTGTAGCCGATTCATCACACGTCTGTACAGCGAATAAACCTGTTTTTGATAGGGCAAGCAAATCATCGCAATTGTCACAAATACCCGAAACTGTTTTTATTATTCGTTTTTTGATTTGGTAGCCCCAGGTAGGTGATTGTTTTCCACGTGGTGATTGCCAAACTGCTTCAGCTGCACACCATTTTTCCAAGCTTGGAACAAAAGTTTGCACTTTGAAAGAATATCTACGCTGGTGCTCGTCAGCAACGAAACATACATGATAGGCATCCACTAGCCAACTGATTTGCGGGAAATTTTATATGGTCTGAACTGCCATCCACTGTCAAACAGAGCATTGGGTTGGTATATCCAATATATACTTTTTTGAATTGAAAGCCTCCGAAAATCACAGGTAAGAACCAGTTGCGATTGTGGAAATTTCCTCAAATAATACCCAACCACTTGAGGGGAAAAGAAAATTGAAATCATAAGTAGCATATTTCGAGTAAACAAATCAGATATTGCTGTTATGGATTTAAATTGCGTGTTTTCAGGTTTGATTATGACAACGAGAATAATTGATTGAATAGATCTGGAAAATACCATTGCTTCATATTATGTCAATGGGGTTGCACACAAACGTGTGGTTGCTTGAAATGGTGATGGCCCGAACATTGTATTTGGGTCAACATAACTACGTTCTGCTGCATAAAAATCACTGATGACACTGATTTATCTCAGGAACTGCGGAAAACAACATAGAAGAAAGGCCAAGATCTACTCTGAATCCATCGAGGTCACCAGGTGGTCATTGTAGTTGTTGTCTTGAGGTAAACGTTCTAATTTACCACATGTTTTATGTCTCTATATTGTAAATGAAATTGGTTATGCGAATATTTACTTACTTCGTGGTTAACGCGTGTTGTCTTATCTACAATGTGCTTATGTGGAATGGGACTGAGAAATATGGATCTCCTAAATTCACGGTGCTTGAGTTATTTAAATGGATTTATATGCAGTGCAATCGCGCTGCACTTTGTTTTCAGCATTTAGAAGTACGCTTGTGATTTCCGATTTCTATGTTTTGTCTGTGCACAAAATGTGTAAGGACTTTGGGAAAAAAATTGGAACACAATGTGAAAACTCGATTAACCCGCGGTCGGCGAGAATGAATATGATATACCAATGCCTTTGTGACAGAATGGTGAAAGAACACTATTTAAGAATAGGTAAAGCTGTTATGATTGTCCAGGAGACAAGTATTTGACCAGTTTATAAGAACGGAATTCATTATTTCACATTTTGCAAGTGTGTAATATGTCTTCCGGACCAGCGGAAAAAATGCTTTCGTGTTTCTAAACAACCCGAAGTCTTGTGAGAAATCTGGGTCAAATTCTGAGTACACAAGATAGTTATTAGTTAAAAAGAAATCCGAAGACGGATGAATATTTGAAATTTTTTTCGATGTGAGCATCTACTATGTAAGTATCATATCTGAATAATTTCCCTCATAGAAGCGAGGAACTGCGCAAGCAAGCTTGTTTGTTTTTTTAACAGAAGAACAGGAAGGGACATACTTGTTTGATACCCGTGGTTCTTGGCTGGTCAAGAATGAGTGACTTCTCGCAGAAGTCTGATCGTGTAGTTTATGGCATGTTCAATTTGACTTTGTGAGGACTTTCGCAGTGATGAAGGAATTTCACCGTTGTTTGCAAAAAAAACTCATACAGAGCATCCCACTCGGAGTCTTCGTACTTTAGTCTGGAAGAAAATACGACCATCCAGAAAACCATTCAGAAAAATTGGAACGGGATATTTCAAATGGGGCAATGTTGATGAGCGGCAAATTGGTTTTGGTGACCGGAATAGTAAACAACGTGTCAAAGAGGAACCTGTTTTGAGTCTGACGGCAATGAGGAGATGATCACCAATTCAAACAGGAGTTTTTTTCATTTCAGGAGTGGGACTAGGACGGATTTTGATGATTATGTCCAAGTTAGCATATTTTAATTTGTAACGGGGCAGATGTCACTAAAATCAATTCACGTTGGGGCACTTTTGCAGTCTATAACAACAACAAGTAACACGTAAACTTGAACGCAATCACTACGAGTATTCATTTATTTTGTAATTAGCTAATACACCTTAATGTACAGGGTACTAAAAGCAGTGCTCCGATAACGAGAGAAGTTATGATGGCAAAAACCAACCCTACAAAATATTTCCAGGGAAAATTTGGAATGGTTCTTTCACCAGGAAATGTTGTATATTGCCACAACACCGCTTACGTGCTCTTGCTTTTTTCTGCATTGACGGATAATTTGTATTTTCACTAACTGGTGTGTTCTATTTATGTGCTTTTATTTTGTCCGGTTGAACTGTAACTTGAGAGATTGAAGTTTGTCCGATGCATGACACGCCTTCCACTTTGGGCAAAACTCAACGCGTGTTCACGCTAGTTTCATGGTCTGCTGGCATTCGCGGAATCACTGGTAAGCGGATTTTCGGAATTATTTTCCATGAATGACGTAACTGTTGGGCTTAACTGGTTGTTGGTGATGCTATTTAATATAACTCCAGCGGTGATTATGATCCAGTGAAACTGCGAAAGCTGAACAATCACAAGGAAGACCAACATATTCATGAGTGCGGGGTGTCCCGTGTATAAGGGATGAACCAATTGAGGACGAATAGATAAGAATCCCTGTATAGAGTTTGTCCCTCATTCAGGTGTGTGTTGTTGAGAGACTCTGCTGTTGACGGGACTGAAAATGATTATAGTTCGGTGTACTTTATCGGAGGAGGGATCGCAGAGATACACGTGGAACCGCTCATTGTTCTGATGAACCAGAAGGATCAGGGTAACCATCTGACTGGGTAAAAGACTTCCATACAAATAAATAATCTTACCCGAGGTGAACTGGTTACCGTAGCACAGTATCCAGAACCAAATCCGTTAACATGAGGTTCCTTTCTGAATACGGTTACTTTATTGGGCGGCCAATCGGTCAATAGTCCAATATGGACTAGAAAACCATTGCAGACTTGAGACATGCTTCTGGTGGAACACGTCAGATGGCATTATTGAGGCTCGTGTTGCGTCTTCAAAAAACATGATATCATGAAAATGATGACAGCAATTGGAGCCTTTGACAAGCATCAAGGCATAGGCAACACAGCCACACTGGTGACAGAAATGTACACCTATATTGAGCAGAATGCGCACGGGTAAATTGCACGACCGAAGGCTTGTCTACATTATGATTAATTGTGTTCGACAGTTAGTTAATATGAATTCTCCATGTCTCGCAAACTCGAGTTTCATCAAATGAGTCCCAGTGAATGTTTGACACGACAGGTGTCACGTAACTACATACGACGTTGCATGTGAGGAACAAAACGGTAAATTATTTGATCAAGCTTATCATGAAATACTGCAAGATGACAGTGACAGAACAGTTGTTGACTCTTCCACAGGCAAATACAAGTTTAAGATAGGCCTAGATTTATTAGTTTGAAACGTATATGTTAAACTTTTCTGCGACTGGTAGTTTCAAAAGATATTCGGGCGATCGCAATATACAATCTGACCAGAGAATGAGAATATACCTGAATCAAACTCTGCAGCCATCCCTCGTGTTGCGCAAGAGGATCTTCGTCATATTTTTGCGTTCTGTGTTCGCCATCCAGGTTTTGTGAAAATCATTTGTGGTTGACTTTGTTTTAGTTTGTGAGAGTAATTGCTCGACCAGAAGTCCCGACAGTTGAGGGTGGCCTTAGACTAAATACATCTTATTTTCACAAAATAAATCGTGTTCTGCATCCAGTCCAGTAGGAAGCTTCACAGTGCTTATTGAATCTATCAATCAGCTCGAGGAATCGGTCCTTTTTTGAGACTTTTCGCGAAGGTGTTGGAGAAGTGCTCCAACTCAGTGAGAGGGACATGGAGGAGAGATATGGATGTTAACGAGTAGGATAGACATGTGCGTACTCAAAAATGTAGGTTTGCACTGGTGTAGAGATGCATTTATATTGCAGATAAAGTGTACTAGCCAGTATGAGGATTTCGATAGTGTATCTAACAAATTATTGTATGGTGTCGTCTTTCCACCAAAGATTTTTATGACAGCGGTAGAAGATTAAATTCCAGGTATGTAAAAAGTCATAATAATCACTGAGAATTGGCTTATAAAACCGAATTCTCGATAGGCCACAATTTGTCTGGCTTTGTGAACAGCACCTAATGGAGAGTGAAGGTAACACATCGGTGTATACGTTTTTACAGACACTACCTGGATCTTTTGGTAAGAGTTCGGTAGAACTTTACCTCATTCTGAAAAATGACAGTTTTTGGGGAAGCTACACATTTGAAAGGGGTAATGAGAGATCTTAGATTGGAAACGAGTATTGGATCGGATTCTGTAATTGGTTGTGTACTTTCGAAAGAAATTGAATATGATTATTGACTGGCACTGAGATTTCATGAGTGGAACACTTCACCCAGTTTCATGTTTACACACATGGCCTGCTATGAACCGAGTGTACAACTACCGATTTACGAAGCAGTTCGTAGAATTTGTTATCTTTCTTCATTAGTTTCTGAGGTAGCCATCTGACTGGAATAATACAATTTATTTGAGTATTTACATAGATGTTGCACCAGTCAGAAAGCTAAAGAGATTCTGCAGCTATATCAGGCCTTTATATATTCAATAAACAAACACTCAGTGACATGTATGTGATCAGGATATATTCCCACTAACACGAGTATCCTTACTCACGGTACATTTTGAAATGATAATACGGATGAAATGATGAATGACCTTAGCTCATCCGAATTTCCGGGCATAGAAGCACGTTTAATAACTGAGCCCAGGGCTGTGGAAAGTATTGGAGAGCATCTTTCACAATAAATTGTGATAAACAATCACATCACTACCGTCGGTATTTCAAATACCAAGCCCAAAAGCTCACACAAAAAGATCAAGACCTACTGATGTATTTGGTGAAGGTATCCAATGAACTTCGGAAATGTCATCAGTGCGATGACCAGTATGTAAAACAGAGAAGTGTTGTCAAAGTTTCTAACGAAATGTTATTCATAACAAACTATTATCGTAGAAAATGCGGAATCAGCCGGGATTATTTCTAAGATTATTCGCTTCACACATCCGACAATGAGAAAGACAATTAGAACCTTCACTTTTACTCGTATTCATGAGAGACTTGCAAAGATTAACTTGTTTAATATGTTTGAAATGAGGATGAGTTTCGAATAATGCGAAAGGAGCGAGCTTACAATCATATTATGTCGATCCAACCCACTGATAGTAAGGCAGAAAATATGCATGGGCCTACAACTAATACCGTCACTGAGATGAGTCAGTATGTTCAAGTGGTCATGACAGGACTGTCACCTGCACTTTCAGAGCAACGATTCGTTGATACTGATTTCGGCTCTTATGGGGTAATGTAATAACCATCTTCAAAATAGCTATGAGTAGCGAAAGTAGAACTTCTGATTTATCCTCAACTGGCACACGGGACACATCTACTGCTGAGCTTTACCAGTGCACAAAATAGTTCGGAGTGTACAAGAATAAGCTTTTCGTAACAGATATGATACTGGTAAAAACACGTTTATGATGGGAACCAACATGAGGAGTTGACCTTATCACCGTAATACTTGGTGAAAATATCAGCCACCTGTAAGCGGTTGTTTTAGCCCTTCTCGTTATATTCATTTGACTTACTGAGTATTTACTTACAAAAATTCCCACTGCCTTGGCTCAAACGTTCGGGTGCTAGTGTAATATATCCATATATATATATATATATATATATATATATATATATATATATATATATATATATATATATATATATATATATATATATATATATAAATATATATATATATATATATATATATATATATATATATATATATATATATATATATATATATATATATATAGATTATTCATTTAGTAAACATTATAAATCATCATGTAAGCCTTGTTTATTCAAATGCCTGAGGACCGAGTAAAGTGTGGCAGTAAATTTGGTCCGGAATATGAGTTGATGCGCTAACTATATAAAGCGGAAATATAAAAAAATATCAATTGCTCAGGTGTTGTGGCCTTGCAGATTATTTGATGTCGAACTAGGATTTATCCCGTAGTTCAAAGAGAAACCTCTTGTGATCCACTTAGAACTCAAGTGTAGCAGAATCCGGCTGGTTTCGTTTCGGAGTAATTCATGAAAAACTATTGCATATTGGATTCATTGCTGATTGTTCCTACTGTGGAGTTCAAGTTAAAACGCGGGTGGATAAAAACTCAAAAACAGTTAAACAACATGGGATGCTCTGGAAATGACTTCCTCTTGAATCACATTTTAGTCTGGAAATATACGAAAAGATTCAATTTCTATGAAATAGATCGCAAATATACTGTGGCGGAGCTGAACACGTGACACCGGTCGATTACGGTCTAGAATACAGGAATTGTGCGAATTCCTTTATTTGCCCGAGTTGTGCGAGTCTATCCCGATCGTGCCCAGGGTACTTCACGATTTCTTTGTACAGAACGTGTGTATTATTCAGAATGCGATAAAACTGAGAATACTCCATGCTCGGATGGTTGTTAGTGGGTACTTTAGGAGACCAAATGCCTGCGCTAGAAAGGCAGGCCTGCTGAGAAAAAATTGTCACTAGCCAGAACAAAATGTTTCGATATATATTTTCAACTTACTGAACGAATGAAAGTAGTCGAATTGCGTAATCATAACCTACGAGCAATGTAAACAGAGGGGACGTGGTAGTGTGCTGAACCTACAGTCGCTCCTATTTGGTTTTATCATAACTGTTTCCATGAAGTTCTTCTAGTGTTTCCCGTGAATGGACAGTATAGGGCACCGTTTTCAAATGTCAAATGTTTGGTCAAAACAGAGTTGAATAATACAATGGAAAATTCACGTGCAATTTTCAAATCGCAAAGTTAAGTTCCAAGATCCGGATGACATCTGGCGACACTCCGCTTTCCAGAATGATGCTCTGCGAACTTAATGTTGAGCGTTCGATCCCGAATCACGGTGCTGGGAAAATTATCCGAAAAACGCAGCTGGATGTACCAGTATAAAGGATTCAAGCTGTTTGTTTCGTTATCACATTCCAGTAATAACATAACCTGAGAGAAGCATTCAACTTTATTTTATTATCATATCGATAGAGTAGTGATGCTTGGTGGTGGAATACATGGCCCCACTAAAATACATACTTTTTCTGGCTTGTGTTAACAAAGTCAGCTTATGCCTTATATACCTCCTGTCGAAGCCGAACATGTGACATTGCCTTTTTCCACTACAGTCTTTGGCATAAGTGCTGTTAGAGCACTTCAATTTATAGCCACAAAGATTCCTTACACTTTCGGAGAGAACCGGCAACCAGACTGTCACGCTTTAAGGAAACATATACGGTTCAATTAGGTCATATGAAGGGATGACAAAAAAACATAGACAATGGTTTACTACTGAAGTTCTCCTTGTAAGGGGGGTTTGAACCCATAAACCCCGAGGTAGTAACCAAACGTTCTGAACCGTATGACCACCGACGGCTAAGTACATCGCTGCGGTGAAAGTATTTCAATAGCACAGCCTGGATGGCCCATTTCTTTTTGGTTTTACCCCTCTTCATTCAAATGTTTCTCCTAAATGCTAAACCGATCACGGAACCTGGTTTAGAAACAGTCATTCCCAAGAACTGATCGGCGTAGATGGGATGGAAATATTACACTAGCACTAGAGTGTTTGAGCCAAGGTAGTGGGAATTTTTTGTAAGTAAATACTCAGTAAGTCAACGTTATATAACTAAAAGGGCTATAACAACCGCTTATTTTGTGCACTGAATAACACTACACGTTGCCATTAAAAAAAGGAAAAAACTGTATATATATATATATATATAGCCCACCGTGTGGAGTTGATCGGGTTTGTTAATTCCCAGCAAACGTTTCTGAAATCAATCAACCGAAGTCCTTTCGGCAGTCGTTCTCAACTTTTCTTTTCATATTTACTCGTTTTGTTCTCATACATGGATTGCACTGGTGCTGACTGGAACCACGTTGAAGAGAACAAAACATATTTAGAATCAAGAAACACACTTTCCCGGTTACAAATTTGAAAACAGAAGTCATAAACATAGAGTGTACGATGTATCTTGGGTCATTTCGCTGCATCTTTACAAAGTGCACACTGCAGTTGAAATGATTATTTTTATAGCAAAATAAATGAACGAAAAGTTTATAAACAAATTCAAAATCACATGATGCACACATTCACACATATCTATAGGATGATCACACAATAATTATCACACCTCACTACTACGGCAATGATAAATTGATTACAAGTACGCGTTGTTTGCAAAGTTCAGGTTTGTGTTCACGGATTCACAGGGCCCCAATGTATCCTGATAGTTTGGAACTGGTTATCGAGTAGATTATTTTGAACGCTTGAATTGCGTTGACGCAATGTTTAGTCTCGTACATATGATTGACCTTTGCTTGGTTGATGATGCAGTTGTGGTAAAATCGATCTTCATTGTATTCTGAAGCCAAAATGGAATGTGTTCAGCCATTCTATGACGTAACTGCCTTTCCGTTCTGCCTATGTAGATGGCTAGGCACTCACATTTGAATTGATATATGCAGTTTCATTTGGCGTGGATAAGCAAGGGTTCCTTCAACGATGAACTAGTCAGTCGATTAGTTGTGTATACATATTCACCGGATCGGCTGCGTAGTGGGTGCGGCTGACAGCTGAATTCACGCGTTTTTTGATCAACTCACTTAGATTGTCATCCTTGTAGGGGAGTTTCAGATATACTTTCACCTCAGACACTGTGGTTGAAATATCCTTTCTTGGTTTCAGGTGACCATACTTTGTCAAGAATGATGTTTGTTATCCATTTTCCGTCAGAATTTTAGTGATGTGATTAACTGCCTCATCCAAAGTGTCCTCTGGGCAAATCTTCTGTGTTCTGTAGAACATTGTTTGCACTGTGTTTATTTTGTACCTTATCAGGGAGAAGCTGCTGAAGTGGATAAACTGCCACAGCACGGTGTCTTTTCGATAAACGGACCTCCTGATTGAACCATCGTTATTGCGGAAAATGTTATTGTCTAATAAGCTTATGGTGTCATTGTCCTCATTGTGGATAGTCAGCTTTGTATTTGGGTGTAGATTATTAAGCAAGGCATGCAGCTCTTCCACTTATTATTTGCTCTTTGTGATGACAAAAATATCATCCACGTAACGACGATAGATTATCATGTCGAATATTTTGTTCTCAATCTTATTTCTAAGTGAGAAATAAAAATATCCAACAGGATAAGGCCCAATGGACTGCCCATGGCAACTCCGTCAGTTTGTCGATATCCTTCACTGAGAAAGCGGAACTTCACAAAAGAAGTACATAATAACAGTAAACGTGTCAATTCGGTATTCGGTAGTCTGATGTGAATATTATGCTTGTTGACTATTTGGCATAGAAGATCGATAGTTTCTTCCAGTGGGATATTTGTAAATAGTGAGGTAATATTCATATTAAGCGTATGTCGGTTCTGGATATTTTCGTTTTGCAATAGGTTACACATTTCGAAACTGTCCTTCACTGCATCGTTCGCAACCGTGTCTCTGACAGGCTTGAGTAAATTGGCTAACCATTTTGCCAGTTTGTGGTGTGGAGAGTTGACCATTGTCAAGATTGGCCGCATTGGTATATCTGTTTTGTCTACTTTTGGTAGGCCATACAGTTGTGGTGTTTGACTCCTTCTGGGTCTGAGTGACTTAGCTGTTGACTTGCAAATAAGGCCCGCTTGAACTAGAGTTCATAGTTCCGTGTTAATTCGCTGTTCTAGTTCACTTGGATCATCTGGCATTGGGTCCTTCGGGAATTCTGTTTTATCTTTTAAAATCTTTAACACTTTTTGCACGTAAGATGATTTATCCTCAATGACAACTCCCGATCCCTTGTCTGGACGCAGGATTACTATGTTAGAGTTCTTTCTCTTCTATCTCTCGAGAGCCTCAATGTGCCTGTTCGTTACCAACGATTGTTGTTGTGTTGTTGTCGTTCGATACTGACGTTCCAAATCAACCCATTTCACCTTAAGCAAGCTCAACGTATTTGCATTTTTTGGCTTCAAAACAGATATTTGTTCGAAGAACGCTTCAAAGTTTGCTTGTGAAGAAATGTGGGTAGTTTCTTTGGTAGAGTAGAGTGGTTAGGGCCAAACGGTAGTTCCTGGAGTTGTAACTTGTCTAGTTGGTCTGAGGATAAATTTCAAACATATTTCCAGGGACTATCCGGAAATGACGGTACCAACATGTCATGATTTAGGGAGTTTTTCAAACGTTTGGTCTCACGTAAGCCGGTCTGACGCATTTTATCAGCACAAACGTTCATAAACTTTTTTATGCATATCAAATTTGACCGATCAATGATGAATGCTATTTTTTGCATCGTAGTCAACAACAGAGTAACTTCCAGTTACACTCATCAATGTGGCTTATAGTCAGACGCCTCAAGCTCTTCACTGTCGGTCTCAGTTTCGCTGCACGTAATCATCTGCAATATGATATAGGATAATGATTTTCCACAACACATTCACACAAAAATATCCTTCTCACCTTTCGCGTTGTGATTTTGTACTTAAGTTTGACAATTTCGTTCAGTTGTTTAATCACTGCTGAGGTAAGCCGAAGTTTGAGAAACAAGAAACAACCTTTCCCCGTCACAAATTTGAAAAACAGAAATCAAACGTAAACGTTTGGTTCATTCATTTTGCTATAAAATTAATCACTTCGACTGCAGTATGCACTTTGTAAAGATGCAGCGAAATGATTCAAGATACATCGAGCATTCTATGCTTTTTACTTCTGTTTTCATGTTTACAATTGTATGTTTTTGGAAAATCCACTTGCCTTCTTCACATCGGAAATTCGGACGCCGCTAGCCGGAATCGAACCGGCAACCCGCCGCCCACCTGGCAGATGCTCTACCGGCTGAGATATTGCGGTCCGGACAGTGTGGTTTTAAAAACGCTTGTGAATAGTCGCTATGGCGCGAACCACCACCCCAATGATACACATTATCTATCCTGGCGTTAATCTTCGCGCTAGCCTCGTCGGTCACTTCCCAGTGGGACGAACAGCACACAGATGAACGTGATCCATCGGACATTGAAATATATTCCGAGAATGTATTGTTGTCACGAGGAGCCTGAATCGTATTTTTTGGAAAAATGCAAGTGGATTTTCCAAAAACATACTATTCAGGCTCCTCGTGCCAACAATACATTCTCTGAATATATTTAGAATCCACTGAAATGAAATTCAAGTTAGCAGGTGGTAACCCTAATGACTAACAGATTGTGCTGAACAGACAAGTAGTGATGAAAAAGGGAATAATAGAACTGTGGGTAATAGTCGGAGTAGTGGGTAAGTAAACAAGTGGATCTGATCATCTGAAAAGACAAATGGTGGAACATACGGAATACGGTCAATATATAGTTCCATTTAGTTAACATTCCGTATATAGATGTTGACCAGGTATGCGTTCATTTCTTGCGTTTGTCGTCCGTTATTCAATAGAAACATAACGCCTGGAAAAAGTGTTGCTTGTCTCCATGAACGAAGTTCACATATAAAAACAAATATGCACAGGTGGCAAAAATTACTTCACGGTAGATGTCACGAGACGTAAAATTTGTAATTTACAGTGCAGTAATCAGAATGTGGTCCATTTTTTGAGCAGTACAGTAAGAGTGTTCGATGCATTATCAATGATAATCTACAGGCCTTTGACTATTTTCGCCCGCTCGGTAGGTTCAAAAAGAGCATCTAAGGTATGTTCAGATTTTTGTTTATTTTATCAGGAAAGATTTTCGATTATGCTTGCTTCCGGTTCGTTTTATTATCATTTTATCTTTCAGTCAATGTTCTTTTCTCAACTGTTTCACCATCTTATCCGTGGTTGATGTATGGAAGAGTATTCCTAGTGAACAAGGTGAAAAATGAGGATATCTTTGTTGAACGATATCCTAGCGATTTGTCAGAACCTCGAATAAGTCAAGGCCAAATTTGGCAGAAAAAACTATATTAGTATTTTATGTGCCACACGTAGCCCAGTGATTTGTTCAATAAGCACTGACGACGGTAATACATAAAATGAAGCGAACGAGGCCTTTTAAATCAATTACTGATGGTGGACCATTCGTGGTGAGTGGTTCAACAAAGGCATCGACAGAGTAAAACTATATTGAGCAGGGGGAAAATATCTAGAGAAACTTTCACATTTCAATGACTCACTATCAAACCGGAGCTCATAGTGATTCCGGCCCCGATTGAATGACAACCACGGATGGGTAAAAAACAATCACATTAAGGTCCCATGCACGTCGTAAGGGGAATTTTAGATTCGGTTTTACATCAAACGTCTATCAAAATGCGGTGTCAGGGCGCTCATGGAAAAAACCGGGATACCATTTTGCTATACGTAGCTATCAGCGTACTAACGAAGGGGGAGGACAACACAGGATTATGGAAGTGCATGTACACAAACACGATTTTTCAAGAAATCCATGTTTAACATTGAAAAACAGATGCAGAACAAAGTCGTGCCATCTCCGATTGGACCGAAAGCTTTTGGTCATATATATATATATATATATATATATATATATATACGAATTCGTTGTCATGGAAATATGGAATAGTAGTCATAATTTCAGTTGTATTGTACATTCCGATCTGAACAAAGTTTTGAGTAAGTAGGTTTCGAAATCACCTTGTTATTGCTGAGCTGAATGAGGAAGCCCAATCTTCAAAAATATTCACCATCGTCGAATAATTTTCACACACAGTTTTCCGAAGATTATGCCACATTTCAGAAAATTCGATCAACAAGTCTTAGTCCCTTTTCGGTCTGCCCTTTTTGGAAGCAGTACAAAACACTCGATTGAACTTGAAACCTCAAATCCCTAGTAGCGCATACTTCTATACAATAATTTCATTGTCACTTAGAGATTAAATGATTTTCTAAGTCCCTAATGTCGATCAGCATAGCTGAAGCGATCACTAGGAAGAATCTTATACACGACAACCCTTATTCGAATTCTGCCACTAAAGGTAAACCTGGATTGGTCTGGACAATCTTTGCAAATTAGATTCGAATAATTTGAATAAACTTGCCAGTGTTCCCATAGCAGCAGTAAATAAAGTGTTTTTTCCGGTATTCTTTTAGCTCAAAAGAATAAGTTCAGGCAAAGCAGTCTGGTGGCTTATTCAGTATCTAACTCAACGTTTTATTTCATATGGTAAGCCTTTAGGCCTATGAATGGTAAAGGACAAGAGTTTCCCACCGGGATCAAGACCAGTGTGTGAACGAATTTGGGTCAGCACCAGCTAAACGTATGTAAAAGAACAAGTTCAGTAAATGTGAACAGACGATTGAAATGAACTGCCGGCAGTACTTGGGTTGGTTGGCTTCCCAATCACTAGTTGAACATTCCAAACATCGGTGGAACAAAGACAGTGGGACATATAATAGCCTTGTCCCATGTCGACGGCGGTGTGCAGTGCGAATCAGGACAACAGAAAAGCAGTTGTCCTGATTTTTACTCACATTTCCTAAATACAATACTGAACATTTAGTTTTACAAATTCCAAGCTTCACTAGTTTTTGCATTTTGTTACCAGCAGGAAATTCACAATTGGATCAACAATAATCAGTTAATAATATTTGTTTTAGTACCAAACCTAGTTTCCATCATCTATTAAAAAAATGAGAGATTATTTTTGAGGAACCAATAGTAGGTTAGCGGTAGAGACTGTGGCAATATAAAACACTCAATGCAGCAAAACTGTGGCGGTTGATAATAGAGTAATTTAGAAGGCTTGAACCCCACCCTTGGGTTTTATGTTTGAATTCCTGCTACAACGGGTCACTTTAGTGGTAGACAGTAGTCCACCGTAGTCCGCCATATCACAGCCCCTGATATATTGGGACCTTCTGTGTTTCTCTATTCCACATCTCACTGTCTGGCTTACGGCTATGTCATTTTACGCAGTGGACCTTTTTGACTAGAAGTTAAAGCGCGTCCACTGCAATCGTGCGCAGCCATGTATTAGAAAAAAGGCGATGCCGCATATTTGGCATCGACAAATGGTAACCCCCCTCTTTGAGGTTACATCGATCAATGACAAAAATGGACTCCACAATAATAGTGCTTCACTTAGTAGATTTGCCGATAAAAAAAGTTGAATCCTCAGTTTATATTACAACTAGAACGGATCATTGGAAATAGGAGCGTCAACTTCATATAATGCAAAATGCACTACAGATTTTCACATTCCATAGTCCAACACTGGGATGCGTGATCAAACACACGACATTAAAATGAAAGAGCATCTATCCGGTAAGCGGAGAGCAGCGAGATCGATTCCAGTTCGTGGCGTTGATCTTTTTGGTATAAAAAATGAGAGTGAGTTTTCCAATATAGTAAACAATGGCTCTGACTAAACATCACATATTGAAACCTCCAGGTGGAAACCGCCGGTTTTCTTCATTGTTCATTCACGAGAACAATTAGAGATATACCTTTATGTGGGACAACTGAAGAAATCGAATACGAACAACTGCGAGTTAAACACAATACCACTTCCATTATAGCATTTTTCGGAGCCCTAGTCCATCTTACCCAGTGAGAGCATTTTGTTCGTTCCCGTGATGGTAGTAACCGCTCTAAATGAACCTTCAGGAACAATCTCTTGTCATCCGCTGATTCTTTTTAAGTTGTGAGAGATATGCCTCGGAATGTGTCATAATCGGCACTGTACAATAATTACTTGCAAAAAAGCTAGAACATAGGCCTAAATAAGGACATGAGCCGATGTTCCGAATCGAAGTGGAAATATGTTCGAAATTTATCCTCAGACCAACTAGACAAGTTACAACTCCAGGAACTACCGTTTGGCCCTAACCACTCTACTCTACCAAAGAAACTACCCACATTTCTTCACAAGCAAACTTTGAAGCGTTCTTCGAACAAATATCTGTTTTGAAGCCAAAAAATGCAAATACGTTGAGCTTGCTTAAGGTGAAATGGGTTGATTTGGAACGTCAGTATCGAACGACAACAACACAACAACAATCGTTGGTAACGAACAGGCACATTGAGGCTCTCGAGAGATAGAAGAGAAAGAACTCTAACATAGTAATCCTGCGTCCAGACAAGGGATCGGGAGTTGTCATTGAGGATAAATCATCTTACGTGCAAAAAGTGTTAAAGATTTTAAAAGATAAAACAGAATTCCCGAAGGACCCAATGCCAGATGATCCAAGTGAACTAGAACAGCGAATTAACACGGAACTATGAACTCTAGTTCAAGCGGGCCTTATTTGCAAGTCAACAGCTAAGTCACTCAGACCCAGAAGGAGTCAAACACCACAACTGTATGGCCTACCAAAAGTAGACAAAACAGATATACCAATGCGGCCAATCTTGACAATGGTCAACTCTCCACACCACAAACTGGCAAAATGGTTAGCCAATTTACTCAAGCCTGTCAGAGACACGGTTGCGAACGATGCAGTGAAGGACAGTTTCGAAATGTGTAACCTATTGCAAAACGAAAATATCCAGAACCGACATACGCTTAATATGAATATTACCTCACTATTTACAAATATCCCACTGGAAGAAACTATCGATCTTCTATGCCAAATAGTCAACAAGCATAATATTCACATCAGACTACCGAATACCGAATTGACACGTTTACTGTTATTATGTACTTCTTTTGTGAAGTTCCGCTTTCTCAGTGAAGGATATCGACAAACTGACGGAGTTGCCATGGGCAGTCCATTGGGCCTTATCCTGTTGGATATTTTTATTTCTCACTTAGAAATAAGATTGAGAACAAAATATTCGACATGATAATCTATCGTCGTTACGTGGATGATATTTTTGTCATCACAAAGAGCAAATAATAAGTGGAAGAGCTGCATGCCTTGCTTAATAATCTACACCCAAATACAAAGCTGACTATCCACAATGAGGACAATGACACCATAAGCTTATTAGACAATAACATTTTCCGCAATAACGATGGTTCAATCAGGAGGTCCGTTTATCGAAAAGACACCGTGCTGTGGCAGTTTATCCACTTCAGCAGCTTCTCCCTGATAAGGTACAAAATAAACACAGTGCAAACAATGTTCTACAGAACACAGAAGATTTGCCCAGAGGACACTTTGGATGAGGCAGTTAATCACATCACTAAAATTCTGACGGAAAATGGATAACAAACATCATTCTTGACAAAGTATGGTCACCTGAAACCAAGAAAGGATATTTCAACCACAGTGTCTGAGGTGAAAGTATATCTGAAACTCCCCTACAAAGATGACAATCTAAGTGAGTTGATCAAAAAACGCGTGAATTCAGCTGTCAGCCGCACCCACTACGCAGCCGATCCGGTGATTATGTATACACAACTAATCGGTTGACTAGTTCATCGTTGAAGGAACCCCTGCCTATCCACGCCAAACAGGGGCAGTGTTTATAAGACATTCGTTATCGAACACGGAAAGACACGAAGTATCCTCAGCGTGAAGCCGTCAGGTCTCGCAACCGTACAGTAGAATACTATGAATCACGGTGAAATACACCTGTCCCTTAAGAGTGATCCAGCTTACGAGGTGACTCCAGATGTGTCGCAGGTTTGTCGATTAAGTCCACCTAATCAAGACAATTATTGAGTGCACGCACAGACTCCTGCCAATCTCGAAATAGCACTTTGCACTTGGAAGACGCAATTTGCATTCCATATCGGAATGCCTCTATCGCCCGGGGGTTTGAAGCATATTGCACTGCCTGCGCATTCTCACTCAGCAAGGTGACCTAATCGGCCTACTGGAAATCTACACCTCCAATCTCTGAGAAGAGTTCAACTCCACCCTTCGAATTGCCAGTCAAAGCATTCTTCAACACGTCTTCTATGGCAAAGATGAGGAGAAACTGGGATATAAATCAACCTAGTCAAACTCTATTGAAGACGACAAAATGGACTGATAATTGGCCGTAGGCCCTTGTTCTACCTAGAGTGTGAAGACAACTCTTTGGGGACTGAGATATACTCGGGCACACCCTTTCTCAACAAGGACGTCCACAGTACTGTCCAATCGATAGAGTCTAGGGCCATGCGAAACTTGAGGAAGAAAACTCTCGGTCTTCGGCAAGTGTGACAGTGGACTAAAAGTTTTCAGTGGATGAAAATCTGATGGATTTATCCACGAACTGCGCGAAACCAGGTTTACTTTTATCTAGTCTGATATTCAGGAGTCTAGTTTGACGAACGCAAGACGTTTTGACGCTATTGGGATAAGGCCCTCGCCCCTGCGGTAAGTGCAGTCACTGTGCGAACCATTCTTAACCACGCGAACAACAATGGAATCCAATCACAAGATAGAACCTACTCAGTATTTCGACTTTTTGAGAACACAACATGAAGTTTTTCGAAGAGCTGCACACTACTTTTCTTGAATTTGGTTAGGTGAAACCCATCAAATCCCGGCAGTTTTGTGGCATCTTGAGGCCTGGATCTCTTTCTAAATCTCCACCCATGCAGGATTTTGCCATGGCTGCGGCACTTTCCATTCCTGATGCCTTTTGCGACCATCAGATTTTGTGGTCCCTTGGAAGCCTCAGAATATGTGTACTTCTGATTACGAGTTGTGCTGCGGTATACTTGCTCCCAGCCGAAATCGATAAGTGGCCATTATTGAATCGTATCACCAAGTGAAGCAAAGTCTATAGTTTGAGCAAGATCGTTTCGGAAAACGGAAAAACAAGAGGGATTTGAGAACTCAACGCTATCTAACTCCCACTGAAACATGCGTTTAGTGGCCCGCCGAAGTACGAAGATAACTTGGTAGATATTACTAGCTGGTCGGAATCGGAGATGTTTCGGTGCGAACGACAATCATATGAGCAACCGAGCTGTTTGTGGCTGATAGCGAGGTGATCGATGTGGTTTTACTGTTACCTCGAAGGTGGCGGACGCCACGTGAAGTACAGATGATTGGAATATCTGAAATTCGTACTGGCGAGGAACAGACAGTAGTCTGAGTACAGGGTCAATAACGGTTCTAAGTTTCCCTAATGACGGTAATTCAGCTCATGATGCGCCCCATCCGAATACAGCTGACTCAATCTAGCTTCCAGATCTTCTGCCAAGATCATGATATCAGCCGGGCCTGCTTTGTGTGAGAGGTCGTTGGGATTTTGTAATTATCTTTCGCCTTCTCACTTATGTAAGAGCCCCTCAAGCACTGGTACGCAGTTAGCAGAACCTCATCAGCAGAAACGTCGTCGGATACCTTGAGAGGCGTTTTCCGGGATCCATATTGTCCCCATAAGTATTTTCTCTGTACATTTATACAATGCAAGTAAATAGAATACTCATATAATCAAATATGTGGATGATATCATATTCGGTGTGTCGCACGCTTGATATTCTACATTTTCTACCCTGGAGTTTTAGTTTGCCTAATGTTCGTAACGTAAACCTCGAACCAATCAATTGGGCTGATGATGCGCTTTGCCTGTGTAAAGATAGAAAGTAATCAAGTTTCCGGGAAAGACTAAATATTTTTTGGGATAACAAAATAAACAGCTGATTTCATTTTACTTAGCCCTGAGAGATGCAATATTCTCTCACAATGGTTGATTGAGTGAATCAGCTTTCGGCATAAAAACTTTGATAATTAGTGTCAAACGAGAAATCTGTTATTAGTTTGATGTCCAGGTGTTGGTCGACGGCTGCTTAGTCTTTCACTGAATGCAGAGTAGCCTTTACAGAACAGCCGTTTTTATAGTACATATTTGGTTATGAAATTAATTTAATTTTTACTGTCACTGAAACAATCGGTGCCCATTGTTGGGAATGACGAATAAGTTAACAGGCTTTTTGCTCGGCTGAATGACCTCTAGTTTCAATCTTTCAATGCCCAGGTTATCCGATGAACCATTCGATGCCATCGAGCATCGCTAATTCTGTCAGGGGAAAATTTCTGATTGACCCTGAATTACCGAATCGGATGAGCTGGGACGGCAGCATGGTCACACAATGGTAATCAGCACGACCTTGCGGTGAAAAGATCCACGTTTTAACCCTGGGTTGTAAAAGAGAAAGAGTTCGAGGGACAGCCAGCCAGAAAAAGTATCATCACTCCGACGCACCATTCGCGAATCATTTTCAGGTATATATATAAACGCATATTATTAATTGGAATTGCAGGAAACAACTTAATGCTATTGAAAAGAGAGGAATTTCATACTGGTAAATTATCCACTAAGGAATATATTCATATTCTCAAACGCTCGATGACAGAGGAGATATATGTGGATTAGAAAAGTCTGGTTCAAACAGCTTACAATGAATTTCTCCGTAGTTGGATTTTGAGAAACATTCAATTAATTCTGTAATATTTTCCACTGTTCCACGGATTGATGGAAAGAATCATCACCCAGTGAGAGCCCTTCAATCCCTTTCTAAACATGCGGGTACTCAGTAATGAGAATCAGACGCTTAGTTCTAACTGGGACTGAGTCATAGTTAGTATTTATACTCGAATTTCAGTCACGCTATGATACCGTATCACTTTCAGGAATAATACAATGTCACTGAATAATATATACCATCTGCGTACATCTTTTCCAAAGGGAAAGGCCACGCCGACATCATCTTTCACGGCAAAGCAACTCAATAAGTAACTCGGATTGAGACACTTCACCAAATGGGACATGTTGCGACTTTCTGTTGGTATTTCTACAAAAGGTAAAGGTACCTCTTGCATATCTGTACAAGGGATAGCCTACAATTTCCATTGGGACCGAAAAACCGAACAGTACGCAAAACCACATCAAGTTTTGGTAATGTCGGTAGTGAATATAATTCATCTTGGGTTCTCAAAAATGCACAGAACTTGACTCAAAGTAAATGTACCGCTTGCTTCCTGTAAATGTATCCGCGCAGAACACCGCGTTATTTGTTCTGTCATGGTTACCACGTCGAATCGCTTTGCCAAAAGACATTAGTCTCATAAACCGTCAGTGATCACAATGCTCATATTTTTGTGAAGTCTTTATCTATATGCATAAGCCTTACTGAATGAAGTGCAAACGTCATTCGGTTTCCCATAAGCAGTGCTAGTTGGATATAATCGAGTGAAATGTTAGAGTGTAGTAATGCAAACACTTCAACTGCGATCAGGTGAACAATGAACCAAAGAGTTCATCACACAAAATCATTCTCACCCTAACAAATGTTGTAAATAATCAGCAATAATCCCACCGTAGAATTCCAGGATATTGTTCCAAATGAGTTTGAACGATGTACTACGTGGCGGATGTCGCCTAATTTGGAGTTTGACACATAAACAAGTTTGAAACATTGGCTTCCCTTGATCCAATTCATCGAAACAGACAGAATACATAAATTACGAGATGCAAGCATTTCTTACAATCTCAATTACGTACGTAACATGCAAATTCTTATTCGAATGAAGCACAGTGGAAAACAATGGAATAGTTAGTGTCAAGATGAATCAGGAAACGATTCGGTTTACTTGATTGGTTACCGCCACGACAGGCACACACTGTGGGTCAAAAGTTTCTGTGCACACAGTGGGGGCCTAAGTCTACTTATCAACACAGCCTCACAAAAAGCTAGAAGCTCTGGGTTCCGATTCCATGCAATCACTCGGAACGCTTGACCCGGATCAATCCGATGACGAAAGGTCACAAGGTGTTTCGCGATCGATGAAGCCAGGGTTCTAGTCGTCGTCTGTTGTCCGGGTGGACTATGACTCATCCACTGCACTTTTCACTTCGGTACATGCTCTCATGTTCTTTGACTGAGGCATCGATTCTTTACAAATGGAAGCTCAATGCGGAAGTATTCAACGCAACCCCTGTGAGATAAAAATGCTGTCTATCACAAGAACACTAGACTGCATTTAAACAATTGAAAGAAATGAAAAACGTGATATTTCTTCAGCCTAACAAGGGATCAGACTTCATCATCGTGAAGAGACAAGACTACCTTAAGAAGAGGGATAGCACTTTGGGGGACAAACGACGATTTATTCCGGATTCGACATCAGAGAACAACTTGCTCGTAGAGAAACAGGTCACACGACACCTCCAGGTATTACGCTTGCATGGACTTATCTCTGACGACCTATATAGAAAACTGAAACCGATAGGCACCCAAGCTAGAAAACTGAAGGGTTCTCCGAAAATTCACAAGCCTGATGTTCCATTGAGACCTATTTTATGTATGCAGAATTCAGCTTGCAACAAAGCGGCACGCTGGCTGGTGGATACTCTATCTCTCATCCGAAAGCACATGACATCACACTGTTTTAAGGACTCATTTGAACCATCAGGTATCCTGAAGCGAATAACCGTGAATTCGCCAAAAATGTTTTCCGTTAATGTTGATTCACTTTTCACTAGTGTACCCGTAAAGGAAACGGTAGAGTATTTGTTCGACATAGTAGGAACACTCAAATCCACGTTACCAATTCCTGTTATATATCTTTTACCTCCATCTCTTAAGTACAGAAAATATACGTTTTGATATTGAAGGACATCCGTAATAACAGATTGAAGGTTTGGCAATGGGTAGCCCTCTTGGACCCACATTGGCAGATATCTTCTGGGGGATGATTGATACATATGTACACCAGAATATCATCCAGTTTACCCTGTACAAGCGTTATGTCGATGATATTTCGATTTTTACTGAGGAAGATGGTTTACTAAGTCCTTCAACCTAGTGAACACCATACATCCCAACCTATCAGTCATAAGTGAAACAGAGAGTGGTAGCAGCCTCCCTTTTTAGGATATCATGATAAAAAAACTTGCAGATGGACAATTCAGGAGACTATCCATCGTAATGCAACATGGAGTGGACAATACATTCCGTTCTCCAGTTTCACTCCAGTTACCTACAAAAAAGGCTTGGTCAATACGCTATTCCACAGAGCGCGTAAAATCTGCAGTGTAGACCAACTGCAAAATGAAGAACCGTTCTTATCCCAAATTCTTTGTGCCAATGGATACCCTGATAAATTCATTGAGATCCACAAAATAGAAAGACCTAAGACCGTACAAGCCGACACGGTCGAGAAAAAACGAGTTACTCTAGTGTTGCCAGTTAGAGGGGATCATCTGTTCAATGGGATTAACCAAAATCTAAAGTGTGCACTAAAGTGCACCTACTTGGCAACTGAATTGCAGATTTCGCAAACCACCAAACGACTAAAACTCCAAGCACATTCAAAAAGTGTAGCGAACCCGAATGCTTCTCACATCATTTATCAGTTCACCTGCAGCTGCGGTGACACCTACCTAGGCAGAACAAATCGGTCAAAGAATATGGGAGCATGTACCGAAGTGAATAGGGCAGTGGATGAGTCATAGTCCACCCGGACAACAGACGACGACTAGAACCCTGGCTTCATCGATCGCGAAACACCTTGTGACCTTTCGTCATCGGATTGATCCGGGTCAAGCGTTCCGAGTGATTGCATGGAATCGGAACCCAGAGCTTCTAGCTTTTTGTGAGGCTGTGTTGATAAGTAGACTTAGGCCCCCACTGTGTGCACAGAAACTTTTGACCCACAGTGTGTGCCTGTCGTGGCGGTAACCAATCAAGTAAACCGAATCGTTTCCCAATTTCGCTTAACAATATCTATTTCAATGTCCGATGGATCACGTTCATCTGTGTGCTGTTCGTCCCATTGGGAAGTGACCGACGAGGCTAGCGCGAAGATTACCACCAGGATAGATATTGTGTATCATTTGGATGTTGATTCGCGCCGTAGCGATTATTCACTAGTGTTTTTAACACCACACTGTCCGGACCGCAATAGCTCAGCCGGTAGAGCATCTGCCAGGTGTGCGGCGGGTTGTCGGTTCGATTCTGGCTCTAGGCGTCCGATTTTTCGATGTGAAGAACGCAAGTAGATTTTTCAAAACCACCCGATTCAGGCTCCTCGTGCTATTAATACGTTCATTGAATGTCCATCCCACTGTTTTGCACCGTGCTGCATTCGAATACGAATTCGCATGTTTTACGTACGCGATTGGGAGGATTGAAAGAAATGCTTGCATCTCGCAATTCATCTATTGTGTCTGTTTTGATGAATAAATAACTTTATTATTGTCACACACGGTGCACATTATAAACCATTTAAGTTTGACTTCATTGAACTCAACTTGCTTTGTTGGATTCCGAAGGCTGTGGTTATGTGCTCGCTGGAAATGAAAGAGCCTCAATCGGTTGGAGGACAGCACGATGGTTTTTGGAAACTCTAGAGCATTACCTCAGGAAGAATTCGAGTCACTGAGCTCGGTAGTGGACGAATACATGGTCAAAACGTCGTTGAACACGATAGCGTTTCGTTATGGCTACAGCTTTTTTTTCTGTTCTGTGCCAATACATAAAGGCAGTTTGAAACCAGAAGGGTTTCTTTTTAGAAAATGCGGGATTCTGCACAAGAGGAACCTTAAAATTCACGCAGCTCTTGTATGATAGATGGGTCCATTATTGCCATTTATCGCTTCCAGTATCGCAGATTGGGACCAGAGAAATGGATTTGAACGTGTTGAAATTTTATTGTTACTCCATCGTCGTGCGGCTATTCTCAGAATCGAACGATTTTCGAATGGCCATGCCCCTGCTATTTTCAAGCAAATGAAAAATGCCCCAAATACAAGTAAATTCTGCTTTGGTCGTTTGATTAGAATAATTACGACCGAAGAACCAAGATCTGTGACAATTGCATCCGTGACGAGTATTGTGCGACCTTTTTTCGCGAGATTTAAATAGGAGACCCATATTGATGTGACCCAGAAATTTCCGAAACTCATCTTGTTTAGGCCACTTGAGGAATACCCATAATTTTTATGATTTGTGGAATTTGTGACCAGGATGGGAAGCGTAAAAAGGCCAATGTGCTTTGCGATATGGTGTAATGAGCCAGCAATTAAAAACTCCGTCGGTGCATTACGGAGTGTTGATTGGTCAATTGTTACATCAAACATACCGATTGGATTAAATACGAAGAATATTGTTCAAGATATGGCAATAATTTACCCCAATATGACTAGAGTTATGTGCACAATAACTACGCAGCCGCAGCAGCTGCAAAAACCGAATTGTGCTTTTCTGTTAGGGAAGCCAAAGATAAATTACTGGATGAGATGAATTACTTGTCTTTTTCGATCTTTTACCTTGCCAGTGTTTTCACTCCCACATTAACAAGAGCACCATTGAGGCACTGTACCATTTTGTTTCAACACGAGATTGAAATGGTTCAATGCCACTGGGATCAAACAATACATGATCTGCATTCTTCACGTGACTGGCGTGGTTTCACAACGAAACTGCATGTGCCTAGAGAGCATGAATGACCGATTTCAAGATGTAAACAATACTGTGAAGGCGAAACGATAAATGTGGTCATTATTCGTTGGATGAGTTACAATAAATCGACATGTTCGGTTCATGCTCGTGTTGTTCAGGAATTCGCTTTCTAATCAATTAATAATATTCACAACTAAGTAACTCAGTATTTTCTCTAGAAATATAATGCAGATATGTCCAATGAATAATACACCGAAGATAACTTGCATAGCCTAACTGAATAATTCCATGTATTTGGCGAACTTTGTTTTGTAATCGTAGCTCGGCTTCTTCACAATAAAACCATTTTGCCCACAACCACTGGGAAGAGATGTTACCAAACAATGTGAGCCAATCTGTATAAACGGGAATCTTAGGGAGCTTAGGGGTGAGAACCGTCTCATAGGAGTAATAAATTAACTTCGTCAACTGAGGTTTTACGGAATACTTAACTTCAAATGCGAGTCACATATTGAAATATGCCGACTCTCCATGCCAGCCCAACTATTCTCACTGATGAAATAATTGAATTGCTCGCTTTACACCTCCATAGTCACGGGATCAAATATGCTTCATTGAACTTCTCGAAACCCACGACTTGCTCGTCCATATACTGGACTATGGACGTTTGAGTAAGTAGCTTTTCATTTTATGCTGTTGGTGAAAATATATTGCTCTGAATGGTTTGCTGATTTGTTGAATGTCGGAAAATTACATACAAAATATCAAGGGTGATTTTGGGATTTTTAGACACTTATGGTAAAGGTTATCAGTTTGGGTAGCTGTATTTACTGTGTACCCACAAATAGTCGAGCAAACGTCATGCAAATAGATTAGAATACATCTTTCTTTGAGGTTTCCGCTTGAAGAAAACTATGAAATAACTTTTTGTCTAAATATTTCCAAAAAGGCCAGGTGAAACTCCGGAAATTCCCCCGGAATTTAGGAAATTTTATCATCTCTTACTGGAATTTATTTTCCCCCTTTCTTGAACCATAATCCCCACTTCTATGTACCAATGACTTCAACAGTTGACGAAAAGAAATATTTTCACCTTTCACGAATTCGTATGAACTGGACGTTTCCATGGCATTGGGATCCAGAAGACAGGCTGACCTTAGTATCAAAATTAGTACCGTGTATTTCACTGTATGAAACTGAATCATTTAGAAGGCGATAGACGGTATTAGCACCAAGGCCTTTCTCGTGTGGATTTTTGATAGAAACAAGAATGGCAGTTCTGTCCATCGACGGTAGTGGCTATAATGTTCGCCCAGTTTGGAATTTTCGTTGCTCTAAAGCTTCGTTGATTATGGGATGTGTTGAAGTTGCGGGATTCCCGATACGAAATCAGTAGAAATGATGCTGTGCAATTACCCTACCAAATCGTGAGCAATTTACCGGACGATTAACTCTGTTCCCATTGAGACCACTGATGTATGCAGTTGGTGACTGGATATTACAGAGATTTTCTTCCAGTCAGAACATTACTGAGATCAACAAATGCCTCAGGAAGAAAGTATCCTCCATAGTGAATGCATTTGTCAGATGAGACATTGGACAGAGACCAGAAATATATGCTATTGGTAGGTTTCACATGCTTCCGAACAGAGTAAAGCATCGTGTATATTTTGTGGAGCATGGAATGACGAAAGCAGTGAACTCTCGTAAGTCGAGGTGTATTGAAATGTGACGTACCAGTTACCGTTGCAAGATGTTTCGGAACCATGTTGTGAAAGGTGTCATTCAAGGCTTGAATCATTCTTTCTTTGAAATTGTTCCATTCAGTTTTTCATTCAAACATTTTTATTGATTATATTGTTTAATACACATTACTGGACCTTTATGGATTACAATTGAACTGGATGAGAATGACGAAATTTACAATAAGAATGAGCGTGCTGTAGACGAAAGATTGTAAATAATAAGAATTGGTAGTTTTCAACGGTGTTTGCTGAAGCCTTTTTAATTTGCTAGACGTGACAGAGGCGAGCATTGCATTCTTCTCACTGTAAAGAAGCGAGGTATTTCTATGCAACGTGGCAATGCTCACGCAGTCCTTTCTACCTTTTTTCATCAGTGACCTTGACAGCAGAATCTATGCCAACGCGATCATTGAAGTCGGTACCAATGAGAATGCAGTTCAGGTGGATGAGTGACATGATGGGCTCTGTTTCGACTATTCCACAGAATGTTATGGCCGACCGAGAAATTCGCCGGAGAAGACGGAAGTGGTTCTGAACCTAATGCTCCAAATAAACGTGCTGGGATTAACTGAACTAGGTTTCAACCCGGTTTGTTCAAAAACGATTCTGTTGGAGCTGGTAATGTTATCCTTCGAAGATCCGGTCAAATGCCACTCTGTAATATCGAATAGATTGAACGGACACAACGCCGCACAGAACTATCCAGGATCACGAACGCCAACCCCTAATAGGTTGCAGTGTAAGATTTCGTGTGCGCGGTATCACTTATTGTACATATGTGTTTCAAAATGGGAAGGATTTAGTGAAGTCAATCAGAGAGAGTCAATCATGAAAATTACATCCAGCGCACGCCTAAATTAGGTGGGCTGTTCGTAATCTCTTCGTTGTAATGAACAAATTTCTTCACATCTTCGGATACTCGATCATTTCATGGGATTCTCGGATGCAAATGTATCCAGATAACGATGATCACTTTGTGCAACAAAAGGTGAATTGACATTTGACTGACCTTCTTCACTGAGCAGTAACCTGTTCAGCATGACGTCTAGGACTAGATGGATCATCCAGACCCGGAAACGTGATCATCCGGTTCCCGTTGCGCGGAATTAAAGGTCCCTTTGAGGGACGTGAATCATTTCCTCTGAAGTTACTGACATTAGCTTTCAACATATACTCAAAAATGGTCCTCAAACAGCAGCATTCGAATAACTGAGAAGCACTTTTATCAGAAACAGTGTGTGCAGCGTAATCATATTGCCTACGAAAATTGTCGATGGCACGATCAACTTCAAAAAATGTACGCGGTTTCACAAAATGAATTCCATTATTCTCTAAACAGCCATTAGACTGCGGGTGACGGGGAGCAGGGTATAGATGTTTGCAACCAATAACCCTATGCCACGCATCCAAGAGTTTAGCAGTGAAAAATGTGTCATTGTCAGCAAGTAGCACAAAAGGAACTCCTCTGCTGAATGTTTTCCTGATCCCAGTCTGTGTGGGCGTAGTCGTCAAAAGTACCTCTGGTCAGCGGGGAGAAGCGTCAATGACCACAAGAGCGAAGTGTTTACCCGAGCAGGGTACTCGCTCTCACGCCACACAGAGCACCGGCCAAGGAAGTTCCTGTGAAGGTTTTGAATTTATCTTATGCAAACTCTGCTTGCAGTTTCTAGCTTTACGTACTACGTCAACAAAGAAGTGCGGCCACCAGCAAGTAAGTCGTGCAAGTGACTTCATTTTTCAACACCCAAATTCTCCAAATGAAGATCTGCCAATGTAATAGGACGGAATGCAGGAGGAATAACCACACGTTCATTAAGTCGCAGTATTCTGTCTTGATTGATCAACGAACTATCGGGACGCGAGAAGAAGTCACGGAATGGTCGCTTTCCGTTCAACGTCCAATCCACGAGTAGAGCTGAAATGACTGACGCTTCTGTACCCTCCACAATTTCTTCACATGGCAATGGTAGTGATTGTAGCAACAAACAATCATGAGTGATTGATGGTCGACATGAATGTGGCATTCGGGATAGAATGTCAACTGGTGGTATTTATTTAGCATGACGATGCAGGATATCACAACCATATGAGTTTAGCGAAATACTCTATCTTTGAACCATTGTGTCTGATGATTTTGACAATGAATGATGCGGATAATAGATGAGGAGCGATGTCTCTTGGTCGGTAACTAATGTGAATTTTTCGGCGGAATAAATAATCATGCAAATGCTTGACAACCCATTCAATTGTCAAGGCTTTTCTTTTTGTTTGTGAATATCCTTATTCAGCTTTAGAGAGCCTTTTTGAAATGCGAACGACTGGCCACTCACACTGTTCAATAACTGCACCGATGCAAATGGGAGATGTATCAGCAATGAACACTGAATGCTCTTTTGGATAAAAACGGCTTAGGAAAGACGCCAGACTGTAAGTAAGACAGCAACTCACAAAGGGTGTTTTCTTTAGCTTGATTGCAAAAGAAGGAATTTTTGGACAAAACATCAAAAAAACAACTAGGGTGCTGAGAAAAAATTGAAATAAAACGAGCGTAATACTGAAGAACTCTAACAGTAGAAGGTTATTCATGAATTTTTGTGGGTGAAGACAACTCAGTAAGCGGGGCTCAACGAGTTGGGTCCGGAGAGAATTCTTTAGCATTATACTGTACCCAAGGGACGAAAACCTTAGAATCAGCGAAAATACACTTGTCTGGGTAATTGGGTATGTTGAACTTTAGGAATGGCTTCAGCAAACAATAAAGACGACAATTATGTATAGCTCTAGTGGAACCATGGACAACAATATCATGTTGGCATGACTCAACACCCACAAGATTTTGAACAGTATGGGTAATGTCTGTTGAAATATAGCAGGCGAGAAGTTGAGACCGAAAGGCAGAAAGTTGTATTGAAATTGACTGAAAGGAGCGTTGATGGTCGTTACCGCGCTGGATTCTTTATCCAGGGATATTTGCAGGTAATTTTGTTGTCCATGTACGCCATAAAAAAAGCACGTGTTCCATGCCAATCGGCAGTCACCGCAAATTCGTGGTGTCTTTCCATCAGCTTTTACCGGAGTGACTATCGGTGTGGCTGTTCTGTTTGGCAGATAGGTTCTCTCATACGGAAAAATATTATTCTGCGCTTAAAAAAAGGGATCACTAGATATCGCTAACAATACTACAGTATTGTGTATTCCAATAGAAGCCTGAGAACTTGTTGAGCTCAAGTTGTTGTTTGTCCAATGAATCAAGCGGAGAAGTTAGGAAAGTGAAATCAGTGTGCAATAAACGAAGAAAATTCAAGCTAAACACTGAAGGTCCTGAATCAGAAACCAAAAACTCACATGCAATACCATGAGAATCACGTAACTGAATAGGAACCATACACGAACCGATAAGAGAGAGCTTGTATCCAGTTATTCATTTATTAGTGTCACTGGTTGGATTATTCTCAGCAGCAGGATTGAAAAAATCTAGATCCTGATGTAAAATGTTACACTCCCATGGTCCACAATAAATGTTTGTTTGCTATCTTCTTGATTACGTAATGTGTAGTTGACATGTGAAACTTTCTCTGGCAAAACTGCTATCGCAAATGTCGAAAAACTGGTATCCAGTGGAGAGGCGTCATGTGTTGCTGAGTGGATCGTCAGTCGGTATGCCAGGCGACGTCTACCAACACTTTTATATGGCCAACCTTACCACAGGCAAACCACGTAGCTCGTTTGTAGGGTCATGTGATTGAGAAAGTAACTGACCACGTGAAACACACTTGGCCAGATTAGTAAATATGTGGTCAGTTTCCGAATGAGTCGATCGCTGAAGTGGGTCTGGTTAATAGGATAATGCAATGGCATAATCAAATGCGGCATTTTTTGAGTTCGTTGCTCATCTTGATGTTTAGTGGAACTGAACATTATGGACTCTGACACGGCAGTTACACCTTTTATGTTTTGATACTGCTCACAAATGTGGTGAATGTGACGGAAGGTCTGATTGGTTGAAAGTAAAACTTCGGTTGCAAGTCTGTCAAGTTGGTTCCTGCAATGAAGCGATCTCGCAGGTGATCATCCAAATAAGGACCGTAGTAGCACTATACTGTTTCATATCTGAGGAGGCAGTTAAATTTGGCTTTCTAAGCAGCAACGAAAATGACTGATCTGAAGTGCCGTAGAATAATATTCATGAGCTTGTCGTACGGTTAACTGATAGAAGCAACCGGAAAAGGCGAATTTTTCACGGGACACCAACCCCAAATAGGATAAAGTGTAAGATTTCGTGCGCGCGGTATCACTTATTGTACAATCATGTTTTGGAACGAGAAGGATGCAGTGAAGTAAAACAGAAAGAGTCAATAATAAGTATCACACATGCTTTTTCTACAAAGTGGTTGAATGATTATGAAAATCATTTCACAATACGAATTCCATTGTTGATGAAATAGCGTCTCAACAATTTCGAGTCAGTATAGAGTATTGACCAATGTTGTGGGCATCATCTGATGAATCGTTTGAAAATGTAAGAAAACTTCGAGAAACAGTCCATGAGTTATGTTTCTGAGTTGGATATGCAATTGTCTCTCTAGACTGAAAAGACTGGAATGAGATGTGCAAAAGAAAGTGCTGTGGATGTTAGAGCAAATAATGAAAATTGAGTAAAAATTTGAAAGAGCTTGGAACTTACAAATAAATCACACCAGTAAGTTATGAGCGTTCATTTTTTATTCACCGAAAATAATTATTGTTTGTCTTCAGCAGTCGCTCTTCAGGAGCGTGAAAACAAGGATTGGAAACTTTCTAACGCTTCAAGTGCCTTTTAATTGCTAAATAGATGCAAATTTGACGACTTTGATATGTGATTTTGAAATAATTCAAACACCAATTCTATTTAACTGGAAAGAACTTTTCTCGATTTTTCACCTGCTGCTGAAGAGCCTAGAACCCAGCATTGTAAACGTTTGAAACAATTTGTGGGTAAACGTGTTCGAATAAAACTGCTGTTCATTTTTTTCAAACTTTCCAGTGAACCCAGAAAACTTCTAATAACGTTACTGCATTCATAGTCACGTGGGAAGATTTTATCGTTGCTTTCAGCTTTGATCTCATTTGAATCGAATGGAACGTTGGTGGACGGAGAGCCCATTTTAAGGGTCACACGGTGACTTGTCGGACACGTGAATTATCTTCCATATGAAACGTCTATACTTGGGACCATGTACCCTTTTTCTGAATTACCTTTGGAAGAATCATCACGTGGTTTTAAAAATAGAGAGTCGGTCCCTGTGTGCTGCATTTAACTCAAATGGCAATAAAGATGTGAAAGGTCTGTGGGGTGGTCATGTATAAGTTTGATTGGGCAAAGGAGCAGCGGGTATCCATAACTGATGAGCAACAACAACGGCGAAACCAGTCGTGTGCTTCCGGGACTGTCGCCCGTCACCCACATACTACTCCAGAATGCTCTCGTGGGACAGATTGCTTTCACGTCTCGAAGTATACCACCTCAAATGATGAAAACGGTGTAAAATCATCGTTTTACTGAATTGTGTTTCGACCAATCATGATGTCGGATCGCATGATTGAAATGAACTTCTGTCGTGCACAAAATGACAGCAGACTGTTCGCTGTTCGAATTATTACCGAGCACTAGTATTTTATTAATTTTGGACACACTGAGCATAAATTGGAACTTGCGGCCTTTTTTTCCTCCTCACCAGTTTGCACCAGCATGCGGGGAGAACGCAACCGATGAATCCACTGGATCTAAGCCTTTCTGTTAGCATAATCACAAGGTCAACCTAATTTCTTCGGGTGACTTCATCTTTCACCCACAAACCTCAGGTCAACACACCAGCCCTGGACTCGGAAGCACCAGACTCGATTTTCGCTCTCGGTAAAGCTTCCCAGTTATGCATAGACTGTGCCGCACCTAACACTTGAATTTCGGTCTCTTCACCTGGATGGCTGCACCACTAATGAACTCTAACAAGGACAAAACTCGTGTCCAGCGATTCTAAGTGAAAGGGTGCATTGGATAAACTGAAGTTTATGAGTAAAAGGCGTAGTTCGAAAGGCAGTTTGCCCACCAAAGTATCAGCTAATGTTCAACTTGGGTGTATTATTATGGTACGATGTGCATGATTAAGGTCCTAATACGTATATATATATTTACCGCTAACAACCAAAATACTTCCATGAATAAGTTCACACTCCCAAAAATACTGCCAGCAAAATCTGTAAACCGGTAGCGCCAAACACTAAATCGTATAGTGTACGCAAATGCATGAAACTACCTCGCGGAAATCGGATTATCAATGTGACGCTGTTGCTTTAATGAGTTAAATGAGAACACTATTTTCGTGGTCACCTTAAAAGGCCACTTAAACCACATTCATATAAAATCGAACCAATAAAATGAAATGAGGAAAATTCTGCGTAAGTAGGTACGCAGATATGAAGCTGAGAGAGGCGGGGCGAGTCGGTCCCAATCAATAGGTACTTGAGGATAACCGAATTAGGCAACAGGTGACACCACGATACTCATGCGTGACACTAGTGCTTTTTGGCTTGAAAGTGAAATTTCTGTAAATAATTCCTGCTATGCGCTTAAATCATACCTTGATGTTAGTATGATAAATGTCTCTTGATTTGCTGGAATCAAAATCCGATTTTCTTCCATGGAATTATTTCGCAAAGTCATGCAGCCTGAATGTTGTGTTGGTCATAGTCTTTTGGCATTGAGTTAACTGCTTTTCATTGGAATGGTTATATTTTACTGCCAATCATGTTTGTTGGCCTAAAATAATGGAACCCATGACCAAGTGTACCAGTGGCTTCCGTACAAGGGTGCTTTAAGAGGACTTGAAATATTTTTCAGTTGCAATCAACGGCTGTGATTGATTCTGCCTTTCATTCTGATATGCCAATAGCTCTTATTTGGCAGGGATTCAATGCGCCGAAATTTGGAACTTCACTGAACTTCAATCTACACCTGTGACTGAGGCTCAAATAACTCATGTCGTGTGAAACATATACATGTTCGTGTTGAGCAGAAAACTCACGAAGAGCGAATTTAAGAACCTTGCTCTGGCTGACATAAATCGTATTTTGCACTACCGTGACCACTGTATTCTTGTCGTATGAGATTGTTATGGGGCACGAGGTGAATCGTTCAAGGTCATCTTTCAAATGTCAGAAAGTCATCCCAAAAGGGATCAGACCCCAAATCCTTTCCACAACCGAGGCCTTTATGATCAGTTAGTATGAACCAATCTTGTGTTCGCAAACCAGTGTATCACGGCGCTTCTTCTTCTTCAGTCATGGACCTGGGAAACCGTGCGACAAGCACACAGTCGGCCAAACGAGAGACCGAGTTTTTCACACAAAAGTGTTATTTTCAACCTCAAATTTGCTAGCTTGAATTATTGTGAACAGCCTGGACCGTTTACGGGAAAGTCCGTATGTGGTTGAAGTTCGGTCAAATATGGGACCTTACGAACCGAATGAGGAATATATTTTGTGAAGTCTAGTGAATCAAAAAAATACGTTTCATCAACGGTAGAGATGAGACCTTTCCCAAAATGTTGACTGTGGATACCCGTTATTTGTTCGAATTCGAGCAATATAATCAGCGACCAGATGCTCACGAAAATCACAGCCCTCGGCCTTGGACATAAATGGCATTTGAGTTCAATGAGCAAGGAGAATCAGTTTGCTAACTTAAGATACCGTCCGTGAGATAGAAATCCAAACATTGACGGTTCAAAACGAGAAGATGAATTTTCAAATTGGTAACTTGAGAAAATGTTAGCTGATGTTTTTAAATTGAACACATTTCTTTTTACTGTCACATCATACCAAACACCGCTCTTGCTTACCGCCGTCGTCAGTATTTACATATAGTTTGATTTTCATCGCAGGTAGTTCATAAATCACTTTCAAATAGCAGCTGAATGCACTCCACTATATTCCTTTTCAAAATTGGAGGGAGAAACTCGTGATTCCATTGATGTCACTAGGTGTAGCGGGTGTTAGTACACAACGTGTCACTTAGGAATGTGGTTTATTGAAAATTGCTTGTTCGAACGTTGGCAAAATAAAACAAATATGCAAAGGTGCTACTTTGCAAAGTCACTGGTCTGTCCACTTGAAGACAGTCTCTTTCCGACGGAGAAGCAGCCGTGTGGTCAGTCTTTTCTGTCGTTCACCTCCTCGCGGTTAGTCTCTCGGGTAAGAAGGCGTTGTAAATCCACAACTTTACATAGTTCCGTTTTTAGCAGTAGGCTACTTGCCAAGTATTTTATACACTCAATACACCCCTCCTCCTTGGCAAACAAAAAACGATCCATGTTCTGTGAGTTCACTCCAGATTCTCCTGCACCTTGTATTTTTTTCCTCCAATCTGCTCTGTGAAGTTTTCCTCATGGGGCCAAACATTCCCCAAGGCGTGCTTTGTTGATGGTCGCCATTGCCAACGTTGTGGCTCTCACCATTGCACATACCGTTCTGGTGGGTGGTGGGCTTTACAGATTGACTACGGCCCTGTCCACTCAGGAAGCAGCTTTCGGTGACCCAGGGCTACAACTGATTCCCCTGAAGCACTGCTTGTATTTTACCCGAGTGCCCACTGTAAACGATTATAGTTCAGTTGTATTTTGCGTACGACAGACTTGCATTGAGCGTTCTTGAGTTTCCTTCAGGTTTTGCTGTGCTTCTTTTTTTGCTTGATGGTCCCATCTGAAAAGGTGGCATTCGCCCATCTCTAGATCAACAGGCGATCTCACTGTTTTTCCATAAAAAAACTGAAATAGGGAATATTTCATGCTGGATTGCTTGGAGGCGCGATGTGATTGCAACAATAACGGTATCAGCTGCTCCCAATCTCCCTCTTTTGTCGCCAACCATTTCCTGATAGTGCAATTGTTTGATTAACTAAAACCAATGTTTTGGGGATGATCCGAGATTGTGCTTATCCTTCGGATTCCAAGTTTATCCAGACATGTTCGAAATTCACCGCTCTCAAAACACGGACCTTGGTCGGTGAGGATCGATTGCTGGACGCCATGACTGGCTACAATGCGTTCCATCACGACCGTACTGACAGTATTGGAGCGTTGATCAGAAACGCCGATGGCCTGCATCCAGCCATCGCGTGTTCGACCGTGGCCGGTGTAGGACAACTCGTGACATTCTTTGATTAGTTGGTTGCGCATGTTTTCAGGCACGACAACCACCGACCTTTTTGACACTGGCCGCTTCATAGGCTTAATTACCGTGCTCAGATGGAGCTGCTTCCAGGTTGAATGCAGCAGGCTCTGTTCATCGTTCCTTGGCAGCGTCTGACAACTTACTGGTGCTTGCATCACATTCGTAAGTTGCCGATCTTGTAGTTGTTGATCTAGCAGTCTCAGAGGATCTTGCTAACGTTGCAGCAAATAGACTCTAGTAAGAATTTTATCAGCATGATATGTTCCCTCAGTATGGGACAGAACAGCGGTCATGTGAATGTATGTGCCTGCAACAAGGTCAATGGTAAAATCAAATTTCTGGAGACAAAGTGCCCATCGGGCTCGTTCACCTGGAAAATCCTTTGTGGTTTCGATCCACACCGACAGTTTGTGATCAGTCTCAATATGAAACCGTTGACCTAGTGCATACGGTGGCCATTTTTCCAATGCCCACACGCTAGCCAAACATTACTCCTACCATCCTGAATTCCGTAGCATATGACTGTACCTTCTCCCCTGTAAAACGCATGCTGAACGAAACCGCCCCACTCGTATCTACGAAGCAGACTTTGTTACGCCCATTATTATCGATATGTTTTCGTTTAAACTCTCAATTCATTGTCCCGACAACGGTCTGATTTTAAAAACACGGTAAGTAGGAATTCGAATTTCTAGTTCTTGCCTCAAGCTGCTGGCGTTTGCGACATTGATGCCAAAAGTGCCACACCTTTCCGCACTAGAAATGCCAGGCTTGATCCAGTTTGCTTGCAGTTGCCCGTCTGAACTGCTTTTGAAAAGCCATCTGTGATATTTCCTCAATGTACTCATTCTCCATTCTTGAGTCATCTGCCTTTGGTATATTTGCCACGGTCGTGTCGGGATTGGGTAGTTCACAGACGGCCTCCGCCAGCCGTAAAATATCCATCCTGCACCCGATTCTGACGATACTTATTCGGTCTTGCATTGGCTCTGGTAAGCTGTCTATAAAGCGGCCCGCCAGCAGCTGAGTACGCAGTTCAGAAGTGGCCGGAGAGAGAGGGCATGCACCAAGGGGTCCTCGTCAACTCCAAACTGGTTCACCTTGCCTCCTGAAAGTTGGGTGGGGTATCGAGTTCCGCAATCTGTGCGTCCTTGGTGGAGGCCCACTCTATTCGCGCCTCATTCAGCACCGCGTGCAGCCTGCCTTTTGGAAGCGCCACGGGATGTTTATCCCGGTCACGGCACCAGGTTCTATAATTCACAAGATGTGCCCAATAAAAGGTCGCCTATTGAGAATATCTCGTTCGAACGTCGACAGAATGAACCATAAAATGCAAATGTTTTACTTTGCAAAGTCGCCGGCCTGTCCACTTGAAAACAGTCACCATCCAACGGAGAAGCAGCCATGTGGTTTGTCTTTTCTGTCGTTCACCTCCTCGCGGTGAGCCTCTCGGGTAAGATGGCGTTGTAAATCTACAAAATTCCATAGTTCAGTCCACAAAAATTGACTGCTTATTAGGTAGTATGTACACTCGCCACATTGGGACTAATCGGGTAAAATGGCAGTTCTGGACGTTTCTTCAGCTTTCTCTTAAATCGTTAAGTGAAGTGCCTATATTTTATTTACACACTTGAACAAGTGAAGAAACATAACAATGGTGTGTTCAATACGGTTACCTTTTTGCTTATGCCAGCTTACGTCCCTGTCTGTCCTTTAGATACCGTACTCTGCGTTTTTTTAACCCCGGGGAAAATTGATGAAAACGGAGTAGGACTGCTCTTTGTAATACATCACGGTGCAAGACTGCTCCGAGATACACTTTGCGAATGATTTCGTCAATCATTAGTAAACAAGTTCACGTTCACCTATTCCGGTGAAATTCGTGGTTTACTAAATTACAATAAAGCTACCAGCATACGCCTTAGCTGTTCACGGCTGGAAGTGCACAGTTTCTTCAAGTATCAATCGGTATAGAATTGTTATTCATATTGCGAAACAGACATTCGCTGTAGAAATCCATAGAAACAACATGAACGCCTTTTTCTTTCGATAAATCGTTCTCGAGATTAGAACCTAGAGTGGACGATTTTGAGTGAAACATTTAAACACAAGATTACTTTAACTCTCCGTAATTGGTTGATTTAGCTTCACCACAGCAGAGTATGGAGCCATTCCGTCAATATGTTTATTAACGACAGTTCGTTAAGCGCACTGACAACGATTCTTCTGATAGGAAACTTTCCCATGATGACAAATATCTTACATTCAAAACAATATGCAGAGCTTGGTTAACGGACTCATTTCAGTAGTGACACATTTTATCCATAAAAAATATTTTACCTCTCATTGCTCTTGAACGAACGAAATGAAGTTGACGTCAGTTTTTAATAAAGGTGTCAATCTTCGTCCAGTAACGGTTTACTACTTTCACTGACTTGGTAACTTGACATTTAGGTGTGAGCTGGGCGGAGTCAAATTGTAGTGTATAACTTAATTCCATCGTCTTCCTTTATCCAATTTATCCTGATGTGAACACAGTATAATCTCGAATTATAATACCTACTGTGTTTGCTGTTCCACTTGTCAGTAATTTCAGTACACGTAGTGTTTACGAAACGGGGTAGACTGGAATATATATTGCGAGTTTTATCAATCTAAGTATGTATTGTAGACCTTCGCAAAAATTGGATTCCTGGATTTCTTGTTCTACATGTTGTTCACTAATAAGAGAAAAAAGTGGTTTTTTTATTTTGTGATTTTCATGATATCGTTCCTAGTATCGGTTATTTTGGGAGTGCGTATTCATTGTTGATAAACTGTCGATCATGTGAATTTGTGGAACCATAACACTTTTCATCTGACATAACCCACAATCGGAACATTTGGCCATTATTGAAATATTGTCTGTTTACAGTTCGGTCTAGATGTACTGGTTTACGGTGATTATTTGAGTCGAAGTAAAACTTTTGTGCCTAAACCGCCATCAGCCCAATCAGCTGAATCGACGAACCTACCGCTAAATTTAATAAGCCCGTTTGATTTGGTGTCGGTATGAACGCATGTCAGGTTTTTATCGGTTGACACAAAAATAATTGCTTGCTATAATAGATACGACATCGTATACATGTTGGACAACAAGCCAACAAACAGGATAACGTCATGGACATTTTGAAGTTATGGGAAATCGGGTGTACCAGTCACGGTTCGACAGTCTGGTAAAACGTTTTCGCAAATAGGCAAATATGTCTTCATTGTCTCTGCAAACCTTCTGAACAATATGAAATCAAAACGTTCGGAAACATTAATGGGTTGGATCGGAAATTGATTCCTGGTAGTGAAGATCAACAACAGTTCTTTACCGGTCCAGTGCTGGGTTAGAAACGATATAAAACGGGAAGCAACTAGGTGAGTATTTTTCGATTTTCAATTCTATGGTGTTGGCAATGAGTTATTTGAGCTCTGAATGGTGAACCTGAAAGGACCAGATGGGTTTTTAGAAAACAGCAAATAACAGAAGGGTACGCGTTGAAAACCTTCTCAAAGATGAAATTTCTGTATTCCCTGTTCTGCATATTATTCACTAATAAGAAATCATTTTTGATTTGCTCTTAATTTATGCGTTTAGTTGTATTGTTCTGAATTTCAATAATATGTGGAGCGTAACCATTTAACATTTTTTATCAAAAGTGGGAGTCTTAAGAACCATATCATTTTCTAATCCATATAACTTAGACGTTATCATTCAGCGTTTCTCTGACATTTTGTCTGCAAACTTTTTCGTTTGTTTGTGCTTGTGTACGGTAATTATTTGCATAAAAATGACCAATTTAGGAATTTTGGGCTATCAAACCAGTACATTAGGAGTTAAAACAGCAAACTCGACAAACGAACCATAAATGTTGCGTGGGTGACAGAACATGCGAAAGCATGGTTTTGCTTTCTGTATAGGTCATGGCTTGTTATAATAGATAAGAAACTGTAGGTATATTTGCCATCGATCTACAAACGGGATAAAGTAATGGTGTGTGTGACTTCAGTGAAAGGCGGCTATGCCATTCTTGATTCGGTGGTCAGGTATAACGTCTTCGCCCGTATAACATAAGGGCAAAGTTGAACTCAGTAGATCAGATTTGTTGCGTGGCGAACAAACGGTCCGTCATTGTTTGTCCATAATCAATGAGAATATTGGGGCAAGTGACCTGGAACTACGGATTTTGACAAACGGTGGTATGAACAGACCGAAATCGAATCAAGACATACCGCTTTAGTTAACTAAACAAACCAGAAAAGTGGTTCATAAATACCAAAAGAGACAATACGTCTTCATGCAAGTGATTCCCTTAGATACAAGTGCTTCTCTTATAAACAGTGTATCACGTGCAAAAGAAATCAAAATGTTCCCGAAATAAAATTAGTTTTCTATCAAAATACTGTAACGGATCAAAACAGTGATGCTTTGTCTTAAAGATCAACGTCGATTATAGAGGAAGATGCGCGTCCAGAGGCAAAGAATAAAACATGGGAAACGTGTTGTAAGTGCGAACCCTTGTGAAAAGTCAGAGCTCATGGGTAATCCAATAGACCGGGAACTCAAAATTGAGTCACGCAGGGGGCTTTGTACACAAGAAAATGACTCTTCGCAAACGAAACACTAGAGTTTCATCATTTTTATAATTATTTGGTCGCTTTTGTTGGAGGTTTGCTTTGAAAGGCTTGCATAGAACTATCAGCTGACTATAGTGATCATTTTGGAAGAAATAGTTGCTCCTAATCCTGAAGCACAAAACATTGAGATGAATAAAAGGCTGAACATCTGCTGTGCTTCACGGATGCGAGAAATACGATGGGTTTCACATATGCTAGTCAAACAAACAATCTTGTGGCTAAAACTTTGAAACTTCAGACATAACTTTAGGATTGTAATGGTGGCTAATGAACAAAATAATGGAGCTCATTGAGATTCAAATGGTTGCTGTCACGATGGATAAATTATGTGTGGATAGATAACGTTTTTGTTGCTGCATTAGGAGACCGTCACTGGAATAAAACGTGGATGAACCCACTGTCAGTAAGCCCTACTACTAAGACACAAAGATATGGGATATGCTTTTGCAAACAAAACGTGGCATCACCGGTTTTTCCCATAACATCAAAAGCAGTAGAAAGCTCGGAATAAATTTCGTAAGATTCTAGTTAATTCATTTTTAACAGATGTTTTTTACTTTGTCTCGTGATATATATATATATATATATATATATGACTGGCATTTGTTTTAGTTCATTTCATCATTGAACACATTTTATTAAATTAACGGAACACACTAATAAACGAGGCTGACTACTATTTTTAAGCTAAAATTGGTATCCTTTCTGTCTTCTTACATTTGAATGCAGAATACCATACCTTTCTTACTTGTCATAGGCTGACCTCCTCGATCTACCTTTCAACTATTTCCCACCTCGGAAAACAGTCAAGAACGAAGAAGCATATTGACTGTTATGCTTAACAAATGTTTCAGATACCCTATTTGTTTGGTTTCCGTGTTTGATACGGAAACTGATCTCTGGTTCCCAAAATCTTACATCTTACCTCAGCACTGTTGATAGGCTGTACCCATCATATTTGAGAAAATCTACTGCGACGTCTGTGCTCGAACAGCGACCATCCTCGCTTATCGTCTTTCATTACTGTCCATATTTCTTAGCCATATAGAACACTCCTAAACACTGTAGTGTCCACGCGATCATTGACACACGACCGGATGCATTCCGATACCACAAACGTCTGAAGTTGATAGAAATCAAACAAGGCTTTAGTATACGCGATGGCAGTTCATTTGGTATTGGTCCAATTCATGAAACATTAATTCCCATGTAAAAAAATGTATCCATTTCAGCTACAGCTTCCTTTGCCGTATACAGTTTTGGTGATCAGTCAACTGAGTCCAACAGCAGCACTTTATGCTTGGAAGATGCAAAACGTATCCCTAATGTTGATGACTTTTGTTAGGACTATGTGAGAGTGCTTGCAACCTTTCTGGATCTTCAATCAAAATAACAAAAGCGTATGCGTTTACCGAGTCATAGAGTTTAGTGCCTAAAAGGGGAGATCAATGCTGCTATTCTCACACAAGAATAGGGCTATCTCTAGAGTCAGTTCAAAAACTAAAATGACAAGGAATGGCGAAAGAGGGCAAATCTGACGGACATCAGTTTTCGTGTTGAACTGAAGTAAATTAAGGTTGCAATCAGGCAAAGAAACATTTATGTGGCACACCCAGCAGTAAGTGTGAATAACTGAGTCCAAAGCCGCTTTCAGGTCAGAGGACACAGAAATGGTAGGTCTCTTGAAGTTATGTCTTTCCTCTGACATTCCCCAAGGCGTGCAGATATGGTCGATTTGACCATCGCCAGGCTTCAAACCAACTTTATTCTCGCGTAGTCACGCTTCGCACGACCTGGATAAACGGTGAACTGTAAGACCGGTAACCAGTTTAGATGCGGTTATAAACAAGATAAATAGTCTGCGGTTCTTAAAGAGGGCCAACCGAACTGTCGCCCAAATACTTTCACCTCATGGTCCAAAATACACTTTTGAGATTGAATACATGATTACTCGGATTCTGTGGGTAACCCAACCACGTCAGGCTTCCGTGGTTCGATTAGACTCATCAAACAGCATAGTTTGCGAGTAATGGTAGTAGCAGCAGCCTTGTCTATTTCTCTACATTTTGCAATCCACCACCGTTTACTGTCACTTATCAGTTGTCTCAGGAGTTTGCACGCTTCATGTGGTGTGGCTTTTAGAAAGATGGATCTCTGAGGATATAGCAGAGCAAGTGGTGTCAAAGAAATGCATCATCTGGGATTTCACTTTACCAAAGTCTTATGTGGCACTGGAAAGCAATGTGTTTGCCATCCTTCAAATGTTACCAGGGGCAATCTGGGTCCTCCACATCCAGCTGTATCGATAACCGCATTGACACCACTATCTAAAAAGCAAGTTGTAAGAAATCTTCCAGAAGCAAACAATAAATACTGATGGATTCGACGTGAGTGCAACCACGGACGAAATTCAAACAGAAACGAGCACGTACAAAAGCGTGCCCTGAGTCCACAAGGCTAGATCAAAATGAAACGCATCCAAATCAGCGGTGATCAATGACAATTTGACAGTTTAAGTCCCCACATTCACAAGACATATACAGAGGCTGTGTGAGTCTATCCTGCTCCATTCGACAACCAATTGAATCATGTTGATGTTTTGTACATGCCCTCAATCCCACACATACAGAATGAGTACGGTAAGCAGAGGAAGTCGTGGCCTTTGGATACATGAAACTTATACTACCTTGAGAAAGGCTTTTGATCTAACCAGTATTCTTGCAAACTGTGTAAATCCGAGTGTATATGCATCGATGGGTAGTAGCCGGGAAATAATCATACAGTGAATAGGGTAACATGCCATCGTGCTATATCCTAATGATCTGTTCAATTGTGATGTTATCACTCGAGTACGTTTATTGCAATGGGCAAGTGAATGTTTGAGTTCGCAAATCACAAATAAGAGTAATCAATTTACCTAAGGACCCGGAGCAAATTCGGTGTTGCGACTCAATTGTTTGTGGTCCTAAAATTCCAACAACTTTCCGATACATTGAACGGTTAGCTCATGCCTACATTTTACATTCCACATTGAAGGTTTGAAGATGAATGTTACTCTTGCTGTCAACCATAGCCTCACTGTGCAGACCGAAAACATATGGGCGTAATATTTCTGTGATTGAAAATTTGAATCAAGAATGTAGTCTAAGATAGTGAACCCCGGGGAATACAGGCATGGCTCAAAAGTGTACTGGAACATATTGAAATACTAACTTACTTGTGCGAGTAAACTCACTAATGTATTATACTTTATTTTATCAGGAGGAATCATTCATGCTGCACTGTTCGAACCATTCCCGTTCTCCTATAGTTTTTCATGGTGGTGCTTTCACATTTTTCTTGCTTATTGACAATCACGGTCCGCCTGATAAACGCCACGTTATTTGTGCATATTCCAGGTTTGTTTCAGGCGTGACACCAAAATCAACGAAATATTTTCGGTTCCACTTAGGGTTGACGTTCTCATGAACCGATGGTTGGACGACTTTTTGAAATTGTAAAATTAAAGATCTTGAAGTCGTTTGGTTGAATGAGAGCAGGACGGAGTATGCGGGGCTGCAGAACGTTTGATATTGAAGTGATTTAGCTTGAAGATTGGTACTCATTCATATATTTCGTGCGCATAACATAACAAATTGAACTGGTTTCAGAACTGATAACGGAGAGAATAGGGGCAACCGCCTCATGGATAGAGAGCAAGAAAACAATTTTTGGATAAAGCATAAGCATTCTGGTAAAGAACCCAGAACATTGCCTGTCTGAGGAGATTTTCTTCATAGAATGGCTGCCATATTTGACAGTGCAATTGGAGACGGTTAGGTCAATGCCTTTAGAAACCTGCTGGTTTTGTAGAACATTCCACGCATAAGTATGTGGTGCGAACCCGGAAATCTGTGAATCATCTTTGTAGAGAAGCGAATCAGAGACCCAAAAATACGTCAAATGTTAGGATATGAACCACATGAAAGTAAAGCGTGCCTGAAAAGACAAATACATCGCAACGTGCATGATTGAAGTCTGTTCCCAGTATAAGGTAGGGGCTTCCCTGGGACTGATCCTTCAAGCTCACATTTTATGTGGTAATCTCGACAAACACATTGAAACACGACGATCTGAATTCAGAAAAAAGCTTGAAGAGATAGATCAATACTATGTTCATGCATGGTCTAACGTTTACAATTCGTGAACCCAGTCCAAGTAATTATTGTTCGAGAGTGGCACGGAACTTTGAGAGCGCCGGCGGTCATAGAGAATGTGTTGAATTGCAATTATTTTACGAGCAATAACTATGAGATGTGGGTGAAGTATTTTGATAAGGTATTCTGCAGTGCGTGAACTGAAACATCAAAAATCATTTCGCAAATGACAGGTTTTTCTCGAGAAACAAATAAACCTACACCGTTCAAATTACTCAGTTTCTCAATGGACTCTCCACGATTGAACTCCAAAATTTCTCTGGGTTATTGAAGATCATTTTCTTTGTATAATTTTACTAACTACATGTATTGTTTTATACGTGACACAACTAAACAACATCCTTTCGGTTTTATTATGTACTGATGTACTCGTAAAACTAGGGTTTAGCGATTTTTTCAACTTGTAAAATTTGGGATAACAAATTGGTTTGGTTGAACGACTGAATGACGTGAGTAGTATTTAAAGACTATGAGGCTGGCAAAATGTAGATTATAAAGCATCTTAGTTTGATGTACCCCATAAATCCTCGCATCTAATTTGCGTATCATACATCAAGTTAAATGTTTCAGATTCGACAGCAGGATTATTGGGGCGATCATCTTACAGAGGGAGAACAAGTACGTATTTGAATTAGAAATTACCCTTGAGTAAGATGACCTGCTTTATGTGACAAAACCCAGAATAATGACAATCACGGAAGATTTTTTTTAATGAACATTTCCGTAGAATAGTGAGAAGCGAATGCATGTGGTATCCGCATACATTGTAGAATGATTCAAGCAAAAAAAGAAATATATTTTTCGTGAAGTGTGTGATGCAATCCTGGAAACCTATGAACTGTGAGTGCTATCTCTACAGATCATGGTGACTAATACAACTCATTTACCGTTTCATTTTCCGCATAAAGCTGTTAATCAAAATTCCTAACTAAAGAAAGACTCCTGGAATAAATCAAAACATTTAGCCAATATAGTTGCGGACTATTTATATTCGGATGACCACTTCCAAGTAACACAGTTACCGTCGAAAACTACCCATACTGGCATCTGATAAACACTATTTGTTCACGTGAATGAAAAAGGATGCAGAACTGAACACATTGTGACTTGCAAAAAGTAGGGGATTTCTTGGACAATAACCATTATAATCTGATTTCAGGCAGTGACAAATGTGTTCCAGATTAAGAGAAAACTCCACTTTGCAAATACTAGCCGGACATTTCTAAAACGGAAAATTAGCCCTAATGCGGAATGAGTCGATTTATTTTCTTTGACGTAAATGTATTAGTAGTACCAACACACGCTTTATTTTTCACTTGTGAAAGGCTTCCTTTTTACCTCATTACTTACGCGTAACCACAAAAATGCATCAGCTGGGAAGGTTTCTCTCCCCAGAACTGTATCGATAGTTAACCTATCTACGGTATGATCAGAGATAAAGGGAATACCCATATAACTTTGTTTTTTCTACTACAGTGGAAGATCGTTATTACATCGCCCCATAATGGAGGCATATAACCGTAAACGTGTCCGCACCAAATGATGAAATTGGTATTGATGAACCGTTGCCCCAAAAGCGCAAGTAAAAATTCCGTTATGCACAAGCAAACCTACTGACTCATCCCAGTGACACCATTGGTGGTAGGTCCATGCATTTGTGCTGCCTTACTATGAATGAGTTGGATGAACAAAATATTATTTTAAACTAGCTGCGTTCATCGAAATCGAAACTAAGCCTGACTTCGGACATATGTAACAAAGTTATATTTAAAAGTGTACTAAGCATACTAATATAAGTGAAGGTTTCAATTAGTTTTCTCATTGGCAAATTTGTGAAGCGAATTATCTGAGACCAAGACCTACCATTTTTTCCGCGATGATGGTTGGTTATCAATAACATTTCTTTAGAACCTTTGACGATATTTTCTAAATAATACATATTGATCTTCGCACTGATGACATTGGAGAGTTCAGTGATTATTTTCACCCAGTACCTCAGTACGTCTTGATCAGTTTGTGTGTAATATCGGGCTAGGGATTACTTTACCATCTAAATATATAAACATTACCCTGATGAGTAATAGTGATCGCAGTGATGTAATTATTTTACTGGTATTTTTTGTGAAAGAAGCTCTTTGTAAAACTGTCTATAGCCCTTGAGCACTGTCTGCAAACGTGCTTCCATGCTCACGAATCTGGATGGGCTGCGGTCAACCATCAGTTTACCCGCAAAGTCAAATCAAAATCCAGATTGAGTAAGGTTACTGGTGTCAGACATTGTTTTTTGATGAATATTTTTGGGCTTATATAATTGCGCGTCTTCTTCCGATTTCTGACTGGATAAACTCCTGTATAGAAACCCACGTAAATCTTATAATTCCAATCAGCTGACAATCTTAGGAATTAGTGAATTATAATAACAAATTTAAGAAACTATATAATAAATCTTCATTGGAAACATTAGTCGCATACTCGTTCCATATCAGACAATGTGAGCAGTGATGAAACGGGAAAGTGTGTTCCATTTTACTGCATCCCTACACCAGTCAAGAATCATATTCGATTTCTTTCACATGTACACAATAAATAACAAAATCCAAACCGCCACTCGTTTCTAATCAGATGTCTCTCATTTCCTTTTCCGAGGGTGTACATCTCCCAGTAATTGTCATTGTCTAGAATGGAATGAAGTTTTACTCTACGGTTATCAAAGAAGCCACGGTAAAATCGCATGTACGGATGTATGACCTTCACCTTCAATTAGTTGTTGTTCTTGAAGCCTGAAATATTATTTTCCATCTAGTTATCGGGGACTGATGAATCCAACGGTAGAAACCGTCGATTTGCTGATTGCGAGTGAACTCCACCATCTTCAAATTCCTCTCAACGAAGCTTTAAAATTCACCGGCGGATTTCATTTCGTTTACCGGAATTCGTTCACATGAGTCACGTTTCTTTGGTTATTTTGGTTTTCTACGTACCTGGAATTTAACCTCGTACGGCTGTCTAAACGATTGTTGGTCCAAAGAATTCATCAAATCTATTCACGTGAAATACACTCTCGAAATCATTGTATCGGCTGGTACACTTTACCTGCAATGTACCTGCATCGATGTCCCAGTGCAAACCTCAATTTTCAATACATATAGGTCTGCCATCCTTGCAGTTACCCATATCTCTCCCCAATTTCCCTTAACCGAGTTGGAGCACTTCTTCCGCACGTTTTCGAAAACTTCCAAGAAAAATAATGATGACTTGAGCTATGGTGGGTTCAATACGCACTATTAAGTCTCTCACTGAAATGGAAGCAAAAATTATTTTATTTTTTGAATAATCAAATGCATTTTGACCAAGCCTCCCCCACCTGTCGGGACTTCTGGTAGAGCAATTGAAGAAATTACTCCCACGAACTATAACGAAGCCAACCATAAATTTTTTACTCAGAATCGTGATGGCAGACGCAGATTTTCTCGCGGAACCTGAAAGATGGTCACACAGTTTGATTTGGGGATATTCTCGTTCTCGAGTCTGTTGATAAATTGCGATCATCTGAATATCTTTTGGAACTACCAGTCCCCGAAAATGCTGTGGAATGCGTTTCATACTATTCCTTCGGACAAGTTTCAAATTCAAATTCGCGTGTACAAAAGCTAGTGCTTGTTCTGTTACCCATTGTCTTGCATTATTTCATGGTGGGCTTGATCAAATCTTTTCTGATTTAAAGGCCATGGTTCCTTGAATTTGTCTTTTTGTTCGTCACTCGCAGTATAATATGTGGTTATGTGACAGCTGGTGTATAAATCATTCACTCGACCTGACTTGACTCGTGTTCGAGATACACGGTGAGTTCATATATACTAACTGTCGAATACAATTGCTCATTACGGGGACAAGCCTTGAGTCGTGCAATTCACATTTGCGCAGTGTGTTAACTTTGGAGTAAACTTTTCTCACCAGCGTGGCTACTTTTCACGAGCTTTGATGCTTGTTAAATGCTTCACTTTCCGTCGTCATTCACATTATATCAAGTTGCTGAAGAAGCACCACAAGCCTCAACAAAGCCATCCGACCAGATCCACCTGGAACAGTGACCCGGACACAAATATAAATGAGAAATCTTAGTTGTTTTTCATTTGTGGTCCATCCAAAGGGGAGTAACCATTCACACTACATACTATCCAAGTTGGATTCAACTGAACATATAATATCGGAGTATACAAGTATGGGGACGAGTGGGCAGAGGAGTACCGGTTACGCATATCCGATGAGCGGCAACAACCGCGAAACCGGTCGTGTGCTTTCGGGGATATTTGTCCACACATTTACGCACTACTCACTGTCAATATATATATACATATATATATATATATATATATATATATATATATACATATATATATATATATATCAATATATCAAGCATACTTTTTGTCCAGTCTCCAAAGTTCTTCTCCTAGGGTTTTACTAGGAATAGTGGTTGTGGTCAAAAACCAGAGATCAGGTAATTTCTACTGAATCAGTGCTTTTTGGTCAGGTGTATCCGCGATGAATGAGCAAAATCACAACTTGCAAAAAAAATAATCACATAGTAAATATGAACGAGGCTTTCCGTGATCTATATAAGGACGGAATATTGGGACGGAATATTCGTCAAAAACCTTTTTCATGTGTGCATGACTGACATTCATCCTATCTTTAAGGATCAGGTGGGTCCTTCTAGTTGCGCAATCTGATCAGGACTCTTGGGCGCGGAATTCCCGAAAATCCGATGCTTTTGCTTGTCTAGATATTCCACTGAATTCCTATGATCTAACCGAAGAGGTTTTTATGTATACACATGCACATCTTAGTGGAATGTGTGACATTTGTCACAGGAGAGTAGTCTACGAGCTTTGGTATCCGTATGAGCAAATTATACTCCACATCGGGATACATGAATGCTGCACAATGGAAATTTACACTCGAAAAAGGCTGCTCGCTCACTGAAGGTATATATGGTACAATCGGCTGAGACCGGAACAAATTCGGGTACAAAGAGTACGTGACAGCTCTTTCGGAGTTTGCTCTTAAGGGAGGGGAAAGTGGGATGGTAAAAGTGCATAGCTTTTCGTTGAGGACATTTGACCAAATTCACAATCCAGCCAATAAAATGTGTTCCATTTGCACGAATGGAAATCGAACGTCACACATTTGCATGTTTTCCCACGGTGTTTAAGGTGAATAACCAACTAGACATGCTTTTCAGTTCGAACCTTCCGTGATGTTTTCACTTGGTAAATCCTGCTTATCAACCAAAAACGCAGTAAAAGTGCTTGTGGAATTGGTGGTTTTTATTGTGACACATCGTTCTGACGCAATTTCTGTTGTCAAATGAAGAACGTCAAATTAAATGATGAGCTTGTATTACCAACTCAAAGATCTGTCGTGGATGTGCATTGACTGAACTTGTATCACTTCCATATAACCAATCACAGTTTTCGAGAGACGTGCGATTAGACTATTCAACGAGAAAAGTCCGGTAAACCGGTAGAACCAAGTACGCAATGAGAGACTACAAATGGACCAACTCTAGGGAATTGAAGTATAAAAGGCAGATAGTGTTCTTTGAGTGAAGGATAAACTTCCGCGGAGTGGTTGCTATTCATTTGAATCAATGGACCTGGTTTCATCAATTAGACACTGAAAATGTGTACTTCAACCGAGTTCATCCTACGGTTATTTAAATCGTGGAAAAAAGGATTCTTCCTGATGAGATCTTTATTTGGAAGTTATTGATAGACAATTACATTTTGCATAATATTATTCTGAACAGAGTGGAATCGCTCCAATCATCCCTGGCTGGTAAAATGAACCATGTTTCAGCAACAAGTAGCAAATTTCAATATCGGTCATCTGGTAATCAAGCGGACAATCGAAGGAATTTCCTCCGGATGATCCAATTCAAATACCGCAATCCTTTTCGTTAGCACATATAAGAGTCTGTAAGTACCTATACATTCCTAACATTTCCCTTGATTCTCAATCTCCCTTGGTGTAACACGTTATTATTGTGCCGAAGATTTAATGTAATGCACATACACTTCACATCTTTTGTTTCGTTTTATTTTCTAATGTACTTAGAATTTTGGGCTTTTATCACAACACGCTCCTCTGCCCATCTTAGTTTGCTAGTGCCGGCTTTGATACAGGTTGTCCCTCATTCAAGTGTGCATTGTTGGGGGATCCTACTATTGATGTGACTGAAAATGATTGTAGTTGTGTGTAAGTCATCTGAAGAAGGATGGCAGAGATCATCGTGCAATCGCACATAGTTCCGGTGAACTAGAAGGATCAAAGTAACCATCGGACGTGTTAGGACCACTTCCATACTGAGTAATAATCGTCAGTAAGGTGAAATAATTTACGTAGCATAGTATGGAATTATGGACTAGAAAACCATGGCTGGTTTCAGGAAAGCCTCTCGTGGAACTGGTCACATAGCTTTGTTGAGGCTTGTGGTGCTTCTCCAACAACGTTATATAACGAAAATGCCGACTGAAAGTGAAGCCTCCGACACGCATCAAAGCTTGTGAAAAACGTCACGCTGGTGAGAAAAGTTTTCTCCTAAGTTAAACAGAATGCGCACAGGGGAATAACACCACTCAAGCCTTGTCTACGTATTGAGCAATTGAATTCGACGTTTGGTTTAGATGAACTCATCGTGTATCGCGAACTCGAGCCCAGTTATGTCTGGTCAAGTTATTGATTTATACACACTATGTTTCGAGCGAGGAACAAAAAGACAAGTTCAAGGAAATAAGGACTTTAACTCAGAAGTCATTTGATCAAGCATATCATGAAATATTGCAAGACAACGGTTAACAGAACAAGCATTAGCTTTTGCACAAGCAAATTTGAGTTAGGAGCTTGCCCTAATGGAAGAGTTCAAAAAGAATTTGATGAACTTTTCGGGGGCTGAAACTTCAACGGATATTCAGGTGATCGCAGTTTATCAACAAAACCTAGAATGAGACTTCATCCAAATCAAACTGTGCGACTATCTTTCAGGTTCCGCGGGAGAATCTCAGTTCACCTTCACGGTTTTGTGAAGAATAATTCTTCATCGCTTTGTTATGGTCTGTGGGAGTAATTTATTCCATTGGTTTATGAAAAGGCTCGAGGGGTGAGGGAAGTTTGAGACAAAAAATATTTTTTACAAAAATAAATTATATTTTGCATCCATTGCACTGAGATACTTTATAGTAGGTAATGAATCCACCATGCAGCTCGAGACATCACAATTTTTCTCAGGAGTAATCGCGAACGTGTAAGAGAAGTGATCCAACTCAGTCAGGATTGATGAAGAAACTATATGGGCGTTGACAAGAATGAAAGCCCTGTAGTGACTAAAAAACCTAGGTTTCCAATGATGCAGAGATGCAGTGAAATTGCAGGTGGAGTGCACCAAACTACATTGCTGCATATGCTGACACAACCTCTACGGTTGACAAAACAGTCACGACGATAGGCACGACACCTGCGGAGCCTTCAATTTTATAGGAATTATTAGTAAAACCGCCTCAAACTTTCAGAGACGATTTCCAGGTTCCTTGAAGAATATATGGTCGACAGGTTGATTAATTGAAGTTGGGAGAGACTGAACTTAGTTTTTGACTTATTCGAGCCTCTCAAATGGCTCCAGAGTAGTTGGTCCAGAGTTCTGGACAGTGGATATTGAACGTTCTTCAGCTTCTAGATCACCGATCTTCTCTGCGAGCTTGATTTTGGCATCACTGATACGTCTTTCTGTTTCCAACTCAAGCTTTAACTATTTTAACTTTAATTTTGCCAAATTCAGTTCTCGATTCAGCTTAAAGTCGGGGAATGGGCCTTGTGATAACTGACGTTTACTGTCGGTACCGTGGCGGGACTGCATTTGACAGAATTTCCTTCAATCCCGATTCGAACAGTATATCAAAGCAGCGATTTTATTATTTGCCTAACTGTTTCGACTATCCCTTTAGCTACACGCACGATATGGGCAGAAAACCATTACGGGCAGTAGAACAAATTCCAATCAAATAACCGTGTTTATGGATGATTCGTGGTTCTAATTAATGCAATAAACATAAATATACAGTAAATAAATGACTTACAGCCAGGTGAGAAACCAAGAACAATGGGTTATAAGCTTCCAAGAATCGGGACAGCGTAGGAAATAACAACGGTCCACTTAGCAGGCTGATGAACGAAACTGTATCGCAGTTCGGTTGCGGTACAATCAATAAACCAAGAACGTTTACCGTCACGAATCAATAAATCGATTACAAACGCGTGAATTGGACTGTGGCTGCGATAGTAAAAGGTGACAATAACAAATAAGTACAAATAAGCTAAGTCTGTGGAATAAACAAGAGTATGTGCCAAAATGAATGGGCGAGTCCGACAACAAATCTGTTAATGCCGTTGACGTTTGGCGGCCATTGGTAGAGTGTACAGACAGAACACTAAGGCTGGGAGTTCGAGCCGCCGCTCGGCAGTACAAATAAAACGCTCAGAAAGATTAACTAATAGAAGAAGTGTAGACCTTTGGGAAAACAAGGTTATGAATAAATAGGTGAACTGTTCATGTATTAGGCACCATGAAACTCGAGTATAAAATGATGTGATAATTTAGAGACAGTAAAAATACATTACGAATGTCTTGGGTTCACGATATATGTACTCACTACTAATAAGTAACTGAACCGAAGGCAGAAGAATGAACCCTAATTACGATTATTAATTAAGACGATCCGACCACCAACGCGGGAAGTTCCGTAAATTTGCTGGTTATTGCAGCATTCTAGTAACATATTCTTATCGCTAGTCATATTTCTGTTGAAAACGAATTGAACGTGCACGTCATTGTAATGGTTAAGCTCTTGATAGAATAAGAATTCATGTAAAAGTGACAGAAATTATTTATGTTAAAGCTGATCCACAAACGTTCCCAAAAACTTTCCGTATATAATCTTTTCGTAAATTCAGTCAATCAAGCTTCAGGCAAACTTATCACAGAGAATAAAGTGACGAGTTTTGAGCCTTCAAGAAATTACCACAAAACGTACGTAAATAACGTCCCATGACAGACAATTTTAAATCACCGGCACTTTCTTTGTTTAATATAGAAAAATATTGGGCACATATTCATACGGACTGCATCGTATGAGTATATACTACATTGTTTGAACACATTGGTTTCAAAACAACCCAAATCTTTTCGAAAGATCATGCTGTGTCCGGGCATATCCATCAACGGCGAGAACGAGATGATATTTTTGCTCACGTATAATTAAAGTTTGATGACACAGAGCACAACCCCCTTCGGACAAACAGAAATCCGCCAGACTATTGCAATGATTTTGCAATGTAGTCACTAAGATTTACCGTGAAGCAAGATTAGAAATAACAAAAGGTCATTCAAGCGCGATGAGCAACAGGTTGAAATCGGATTGTTGCCTGGTTCCAGTATGAAATGTCGTGGCAGAGTTGAATATGTGTCCATCTTGTTTTTTGCAGGTTTGCACATCTGAATAACGAATTACCTGCTTTGGTTTATTACTGTTCCATTTAATAGTTCTCCTAGATATCCGACCTGTAATACTTGATTTGGAATCACACACCTCGGGCACAAAACCACATCACAGTTTAGTCTTCTGTTGAGGAATATCATACAGGTAGTTTCAACAACTTATAAGGTGATCATTAAACGTTTTGTTGACGTACGAACTCACGCACCTCGGGAAAAGACATAAGGAATCAAATTAGTGAAGATTTCAACTCGTTGCTGTATTCTCTTGAGATCATATGGCAGATAGGCATTCTGGATAAACTCACAGATACTCTGTTATATTAGAACAAACCATATTCAAAATGACAGTGTTACCACGCCAAATTTTCCCGATCGATCGTAATGCCAATAGTTATTAGACTAAAGCTTTATGGCATGGAATCGATTGTTTCCGTGGTATTAATTTGTTCTTGGCAACCAAAATCCATTTTCCTGAGCTATGAGCATTGTGACCAACGAAGCACGCAAGAATAAACTTGTTGTCGCTCGACATTCAATCACACAACGCTTACCATGTAATACGACATATTTTGCACAATCACAACTACCTACCGTGCCCAGTGTTGTATAGCAAGTCAATTGGTTACTCCCACAACGGATGGTAATGGAAGAAGTTTAAAGTATTCCCGAGCTGTTGTACATTATGCCACCAAGGAGAGAGTCAACTAGAGCTTGATGACAACGGAGTTGCATTGCATGAAAAAACCGGCGACTTGTTACTCCTGCAAAGCATTTCACAATGATCCAACATTGGTCTATGGATCGCAACATTACCACAGCACTATCTGGCCTGAATCTGTTTTGACCACCTGGTACGTTCCTGGAGTGAAACATGAATTATCTACCGGTGTCGCTCCGTTGTGGTGTGGTAGCAATTATTAAGACCACCGATTCCTGCCAATGGTCTGCGACACATTCTGCTTGATTCTGTTACACGCCATGTTCAGAATACCCTCATGATAAGTCGTCTCTTGCGACAAAATATGTCATATTATTCTAGCAACCGTGAAGTTTCACTCCCTTCTTCAATGGTTTATTCATATTGCGTGCATTGTCTTCAGATTCCGCCTTACTTACCCTTATGGTATTTGAGCATTTTATCTCTTCCATTCGATCTGGAATTCAATTCTGCTCGGCTCTCCTTAAATGATGGATTCCTTTGGTGGATTGGTCAAATCACACGTAAGGATGTTTGAATTCGTTCTATTTCACGCTGCTTACCCAAATTTAACGACCTGGAAGTGAATGAATGGAACATTTTGTCTCTGGCATACTCACTCGAATAGATTGACAAATTTTGAATTCTTGATGATCTTGTTTTATATTAGAAACGTAGCAACGCTCGATTTTGTTTTGTGACACCATCAGACTTTTTAAGCCTGGCTCTTCCGGTAGTCACTGTATGGGTAATACAATTTTGTTATGTGGCCAGAATTCAGCGTGGGAAAAATATATGCTGCAGATAATGAAAGCAAATGGATGTCGAAGAGACGGGTGTTCACGACGAAATTCCACATGGGACTGTATAAAACTACCGAGCATACATGTTTTAATTTAGGTAATCAAATGTAAGATGATGTTATATCATTGAATCAATTTTTTTACGGAATATCCAATTTAAAAATAAAATATTCGTGACACCATAAGACGGCCTTCTGAATACCATACAGAATTGTCCTAAATCGATGGAAATTATGCTTCCTCTAAATACATACATGCACATAATTTAATAAAAAGTTATAAAGTAACTGTTAGATTCAGCAGTCGCAAATAATTTGCGAAATAACACCCATGCGGCAGCAACAATTACTGTCATTTAGCTGTACAATTAGACTATGTTGATTTATGTATCCCTTTGTATTCAGAGCAAACTAACGAAGAGTAACAGAGCGACCGTTACGTAACTAAACGATTAAAGGCATTCCACAATGTGCTCACTGTTCAATGATAAAATATTAGTCAGGTCAAATACAATATAGCGACCTTCAAAACCAAAAGTTCAGTTGTCGACCTCCGCTCGTCGTTGTCTGATGACACATCAACCAGTTTACCGACAGACTGCGTTTCAGGTCATAGACTTGACGACGAATGCCAGGATGGTATGGTTTGCCGAAACCATTGTCTTGAATCGAAAGGGCCGTTTCTTGACTTTATTTACCCGTGGTGATTTGTAGAGATGCTTGGTTTTGTTTCTGATAATTTTCGACTAACATACGTTTACAAGAACTGGTTTCGTTGAAACACTAGCATCTTCTCTCGCGAATTCATCTAATTATGTACCGTACGTCACCCACGATGCACTCACCGCGAAATAAATGCATTCATTTGTAAGACCCAATTGTCCTTTGCTTTTATTCCGAGGAATACGGACAATTCAACGTAGGCTTCAAAATATGCGTCTGAATGTTCACCCCGCGAACCGAATTCGGACCCGTAACCTCGAGCTTACCAAGCAGCTGCCTTTTCAAATTGAATATTGTTTTGCTGCTATTGGGGTCAGATTACTGCAAGTGAATGTCAAACGAGTCTCATGGATTATCCTAGGAATGCACGTTCAACTGCATCGTTTCACGACGCAGAATCGCTTTTCCTACTCTAATTGTCATAATTACGAACCCCATTCGGAATAAAAATAGGCGATATACATAATGATTCACGAATGTCAAAGGGGCAGTTTACATTTCCTGCTGGATTCCATGGGGAACGGATAGTACAAACTGTTTTTTTGAACCGCCAAGTGCATTTGTCTCAACTACAAAACTCGTTATGCTATTACATTAATGAAAAAATTGTCCACTGTATTTCATATGACTTTTCTGTCAAAAACGCTCAGTATTTGTAATTTGACTCATCGATGTTACCATTAATTAGGGAGTCGTGAATAGGGAAATGCTTTATTCAGTGAGCAATTCGAATATAGAATATGACTGTGTCATTTGAACCCAATTACACTCACCGGATTCAGCTAAAAATCAACTTCCATTCAGTTCCAGTGGAACGAAATTGACCGAAAGGAAATCATTGAGTCAAGCACGATAGTTTAAAAAGACCAGTTCAAATTCCATCAGTTCTGGATCTGAATAGTACCTAATAAATCTAAATCTGTCGCAATAAAGAACTAAGAAACCGGAGTCCGTTTAGGTCCGGAGGGTTTTTGTGACTTCGGGACACAATACAATTGCAAGCAACATTGGCGAACCAGGGCTAATTCGGATTGATGAATACAACAGTATTATCATGTCCCGTTTGATATCGGTTAAAGAGGTTATCAAAGAAGAAGGACAAGTAGCTTAAACTGAGGTAGGAAAAAACAAACGGGATTGATGATAGAGAGGTTATTCATCCGTGGTAATCTGCTATGATCAAGCTGAGGAATCTTTAATTTGTTATTCAAAAATAATTACGGTGGCCACGTTGATAAATTTCACCAGAATGGGTTAGGCCGATTAGAGATTTTTTTACGTTTTGACATAGGGTCATCGAGAGGCGCCTTAGACATATCCGGCAACCTCACTTCAAGGAATGATAAGTCATGTGCATATTTTCGACCATACGACGCACGATTTACCGTGCCCGATACCTAACATATCATGGTTCAGCGGATTGTCATTGTGATTCATGTCATTATCCATTATACGTCGGTTTGACAGAGCATTTGTAGTCAAGCTAAATTTATGATTCTATCGAAGATCACAATAAAATTCCATCATCTCGGTTCGATATTCATGGGATTTTAAACAGATTCATAACAACAGAATCTGCTGAAGCCTTCCTTCCAGTTACTTTTCTCTCACTGATGATTTCAACACCAAAGTCCCTTCTACGGTAGCCAGGATATGAAAAAGGCCGATTCAAATTCATCGGAAAGAACAAGAATACCGTTGGCAAACGAGGCCATCTCCGTCGACATAAATTTTATTATTCGAACAACTATTGATAATCCCTTACCAGTGTTGTAATTATTCTTCACCATGGGATCTCGCTCTACTTTGACAAGTACATTTCAATTCGGCTCTTTCTTGATGTTGCATGTCAGATGAAATTAAGACTGTGAGGCCCTTCACTTTGGGTCATTTGTACATGGGTCATGTCTCATTTTACAGATTCCATGTTAGTGCTCCGTAGTATGAAAGGTGTACGGCCTAGATTGTGCTCTTCAGGCTACGTATGTAATAAGAAATTCAACAAAAAACTGCTACAATCAGAAAAGGGGACAGAAAATTTGATTTCATTGTACCAATAGTTTGCTTTTGAATTAGTTGTACTACAATGCTCACCCTTGCCGTTGTGTTCGAATCATATCCGGTTCCAGCCATCTTACTCAGCTCGTTTCACTGAACAATTCATCCTTTTTCGTTGATGCTGTATCAACAGAACAATGCGGATTTCACCGGCAAACAAACAGATATGATGCACCAGCTATCCCTTGATGTAATACTTCATTCTGGGGGCTGGTAACCAAAAAGTTGTTCGAGGGGGATATCCTGGACTTGTGTCCTTAAAATAGCGAGTTGATGAACTTGGATGCACAAATTAAGCCTAAGTAATTCGGGCTTTTTGGACGGCAATCAGTTTTTCTATTGAGATGTTTTATCGATAATACACTTTCACGGATAATTATGAAACAGATTTACAATGTGCGAAGCTGCTGAAATATAAATCTCGTTCATACATTATTAGGAATGAGAGTAATAGATTGTACGTTCTTGGATCATTTCATCCATCTGTCTCGCTCAAGTTCATCGGACTGACGGTCCCAATCCAGACACTGGTTGCATACACCACGAAGGATCTTCCTTGCTGGCGGCAAAATATGAGACCAAACCTAAGGGATCATACAATGTAGCCACATGTTTTACGACAGATAAAAAGCAAGAGTGGCTACATGGTACGATTTATTTTCGCGACGATCTCGCTGCGTCTCAATATGGTATATACTGCAGAACGATCCATATGAAATAAGTTAGTGTAAAACAGCATTGTGCGACAAAGATAGGGGGAACTAAAATTATCACCAGGTCAGCTGCACAGTTTGCTCTAGGAATCGCTGAACCAAGTCGCCGTTTGAGCAGGCGATTGACATCATCATATTTGACTGGAAGACAGAGGATGACTATTGATTTCTCTACTGAACAAGTCGTTTATCTGGTAACTATAGGTCTGCTGTGCCTTCTGATAAACGTCCGGGGATGAGCGTTTTCGGTCGACGCCTCTTTCAGCTGTTGTAGTTCGCTGTCAATCATGTTTCCGTGCAAATTCGTTCTACTCTCCGAAATGGTGTTCGGACAAGGCTACGTATATATTCCCTAGGCACAAAGCTGTTAGTGTGCAAGTATAAGCTTGTCCTAGTTTGTTTTCTATGAAATCAGATTCGGTGATTGTTCCGTCATTCCTTCTAGTCATAATAATCTCAAAGAAGGGAAGTGTATTGTCCTCATCTCCGCTCATCGTAGTTCGTATACTTGGATGCAGAAGACTGAGTACATCTATAACCCACTTCGTCCGTTCTAGACTTTAGTGATGAAAAAAATATCATCAACGTATTTTTTGTAAATCGCTGTACTTTGCAGGATTTTTCTCGCCTTCACAAGTTGGCCGAATTCATTTTTCCGAAAAAATTGGTGACTGTTGTAGATAATCTATCATTAGTTGCACTAAATGAACTACAACTGCGGACTGTCTCCTGAGACCCAGGTTTATGTATACTACAGAAAAAAATAAACAGCACAGAGACACTAGCACAATTTGAATATCTATCAACTTAAAATATTCAAACCCACCTAAAAAGATGCGCAGACTTGGTTTCAAGCGGAGCTGGTTGGCTTCGAACCACATTAACTGGAAACATCGTCTAGACATCAGTCACTCACCACATCTGAGTGCATTTCGGTCATGGAAATTCTACAGTTGCAAACTGGCTTGGTAATTTTACGCCAGAACAATGACTCCGGACTCTTTGCGGAGAATAATAGAAAACGGAGACCGTTCTTGACTATCCCAGCATGTTTGTGCTCCAAGATAACTGAGATGAACCTGATGGAATAGAACAAGAGGTTTCGGCAGAAGCACACATTCTACTAGAAGGACATTTAACCAGTGAAATCACAGATCAACATCTGAAGCCAAAAGGAACTCAAAATCCACAACTGTGTGGTCCACCGAAGCTACACAAACCAGAAATTTCACTTAGACAAATACTATAGATGATTAATTCATTACAGCACGAATTGGCGAAATGGGTGTTGAAATTGTTTGAGATATTTGATGATCCAATGGCCAGAGAAACTATCAAAGAAAGTTTAGAAATAGTAGAGATCTTTGGGCCGGATCATTGTGAATGGGAAACACACGGATTTATTTGATGTAAAATCACTGTTCACGAACTTCCCCTTCAGGGAAGCCATACGTATCATCTGCGACCATGTAGAGCAAAATCAACTCAAAATGGGTTTAGAAGTGTCAGTTTAGGAACGACAATTACTACCATGCTCAACAGTCGTATCGTGTTCTTCCCTTGGTCGAGCCTACAGACAAATTGACGCAGTCGCAATACGGAGCTCATTGGATTCATTGTATCAGGAAATATTTTGGCTAACATTGAGGAAAATACGAGCTTGTTCATGAATGCAGTGTAGGCGATATTAGGTCCCATAGTCACAAAAGCCCACTGCACTATTAGAGATAACCGGAAACCAGACTGTTCGGCTTGAAGTGGGCGACCGCATAAGGTCACAATATGTCAGATGTGGTCAACAGCCGAGTCACAATGGATTTCCTCCTACCACGAAAAATATTGTCGTTCGAGGATTAAGAACCTCTGACCTCCGAAGTGTCAAATAAAAGCTCAGCTCCACCGATCGCAGTTTGGTGTATGTTGCCGATAGAAAAGGTTTTCTTGCCAGTAAACAGGACGACAATTACCATCAGAAAGAAGCTATGTGGTCTTGACTTTAAAGGACCGTTTTTCCTATTAAATTAGTTTCACAAAATACGGAGTTCGAGGAAATCCTGGGATTATACGGAAAATCTACCAAGGTGTATTCTGGTCCTCACTGTAGAGCTTGGATGAGGAGGGGCAATATTTGGTGTACTCTTCGATAGAAAATCACATGACCATACATATGATTACCCCGAATCTCCAAATCTAAACGGAAATTCCAAAAATACAGGATGTTGATCTCACTGTACGCCGGAGAAGCCACTGCCGTACGAATTCCTGCATTCCCTAAACGGTTTGCCTACCCATTTATCTGCTCAATTTTATCCGTATTATATGTCCATTATATTTAGAAGGAAATGGTCTTGGTGACGCTGACATATTACCGCCTGCGATCAGGTCGTGGGAATGCAATCTAGATCACAGGCTTCATAAATTTCAAATTAGACTAATTCATTTTGGACTATCGAAGAATGGACTATATGCTGATGTTTATCCGTCAGTCATGATAACAAGCCTAAATACAGAGCAAGTTCATGGTAGACACAAGTTACAAAAACCACATGAATAAGGTGGGGCATAATTATGGAAGAGGCGCAAAACATCCGACGCACACGTGAATCGACAAAACAGAAGGGTGATAGGAGTAGAGAAGTAAAGAATAATTCAAATTGAATTTGAATTATGAGGTAAACGAGCAAGCCGTTAACAATACAGAAATGTCTATGATCGAGACCGTTGTTCGTTGTCACAGTTCAGAAAGCAGGAGTCAAATAAACAGGGCTACACACAGAATAACGGAATTGTCATTCATCTCTGTTGTAAATCCGTAGTCAGATTATTGCATCGTGTGCAACCGGATGTCCCATTTGTCCCAGTCATAGATACACGGAAATACGAAAATAATCTGAGTAGGAAAGCTGCTTGAATTTCACATATGATTCATTAAACTATGTTTGAATAAATTGAGACGTCTTTTGGACTAGCTAAAATGTGAATCCACTACTTGAACACACTAATGAGGAAAAAAGAAATAGTGTTCCTGAGTAGTAATAGGAAACGATGACGTGCCAAATGAAGTGTCAACACTGTTTTCTTCGTATCATCCAAATGGTCTCGGGCCTAATACGAATCATTGAAACTTTCCTTGTAGTCGTCATTTGTCTGAAATGTAGAACTTACATCAATAGGTATCATTTCAGATGCAATCATGTTTTGAATCTATTGAGTGACGCCAAATGCGAATTCAAATGGATTGAATAGGCTGAACCCCGCACACAACCACTGCGAAGTAAGAACATCAAGAATGCAAAGAGCATAGCTAAGTTTTTCATCTGGGCGGTAACATGTACGGTACCATTATGTACTATAAAAGAGAGATTACAGTGAAATAAAACAGAATGTGTCAATTTTGAGTTTTACAATAATTCTGCATGGAGGCACATTCTTTGAAATCGTAAAGTAGTGGCCGACGAGGATTTTAGTCTTTGATGTATTTTCGGCCGCCGTCGAGAGGTAGATTCGAATTCACACAGACAACTATGTGATCATTGGCAACAGACGGGGAACAAAATGATCAGCAGTTTAGAGTTGATCCGTGTCAGCGGAAACCAAGAGCAATATGGTCGATCTGAGTGCAAAGATGCTGAGACGCAGCCAGGTTACTCGGTGGAGCTTATTGTGCCAGAAATTTGTTCTCATTAATAATAGTCCATGGTCAGGACATAGTTGAATGAGTCGGTCACCGTCATGGTAGACAAAAGTTACACTAACTACATGAATAAAGTGGGGCATAATTATGGAAGAGGCGCAAAACATCCGACGCACACGTGAATCGACAAAACAGAAGGGTGATAGGAGTAGAGAAGTAAAGAATAATTCAAATTGAATTTGAATTATGAGGTAAACGAGCAAGCCGTTAACAATACAGAAGTGTCTATGATCGAGACCTTTGTTCGTTGTCACAGTTCGGAAAGCAGGAGGCAAATAACCACGGCTAAACACGGAATAACGGAATTGTCATTCGTCTCTGTTGTAAATCCATAGTCAGTTCACTGTCAGTTCGTATATGCCTGTCAACCATATCCAATGCTAGGACATGAGATCACTGCATTGCCAGCTGACGAAATTGAACTACATCAAGTAATGTCATAGCCCTCTCAGTTTCTTGTGTCATCGTTAGCAATATACTGAATCAAAACTTTTGTGAAACTTTGCTGCCTAATTCACTCAAAAAGCCATTGCGTATCACCAGCCGAATACAGCATTAGTTATTGGAAAACAGGACTGATTACCGCCTGTTACCTGCATTTGATTGAACCGTCAACTTCCATCGAATAATACACATGTGGACAACCCCTTGATCAATGGAACGAAGGACTGTTGCAGATTTGCATGAGACAAGTAGTCAGCTGATCGAATAATGCAGACGGATTTGTGGATGAATAATGGCTGTATACTTGCCACAAATTAGTATGCTGCAAAATTTGACCGAGTTCTGGTTGGATTGGCTGTCGAGTAATGTGGTTTCCATGCCTATTTGGAATGAAGATTCTGCTCGCTCGTTTGAATCGGTGGACAGATTACGTCAATAACTGAGTCCAGTCTGCGCAACTCTTGATTTCATAAACTTTCCCATGGCCGACTAATCCACTGGTCAGCTAATTGTTGCCCGATTTATTTGACGTCAGCTTGACTTTGCTGACATCATTACTGTCATGCCTCGGTTGCATATTTGATTTATTTACCTAACCCTCAGTTGGTATTAATGAATTTCCGTTTCGAGGGACAAATGATGTGGTTTCAGAATTTGATTGACGGTACTGAAAGTCGTTTGTTGTTAGTTGACCTATTGCGTGCAAAAATGACCTCAGAGATCAAACCTGGACTGTATTTGCATGTGCAAAGTAAAGGTCTTTAATCGTTTAAGGGATTCATAGTGGCTCCGATAAAGTTGAGGAAAAGACCGTTCTGTGGCCACCATATTTACCTGAACTGTTTTTTCAGAGATTTCTGTCGACCTTTTTATCAAATCCTACTGTACTCGGTCGCGGTTCGCTTTCTGATTCGTCGTTGCCATCGTTTGCATTACGTGTGTTGCTCATATCGTTTCTGTTTCCGTTTCACGTTGAAGAGAATACATTGTCATATTCTTCCCTTGGCATGCATCTTCTTTATTCGTTCAACAGAGAGGATTACGTTGGATTTTCGATGTGAAACCGGAATAAAGACAAGTTCATAAGCCTTGCGCAAACGTCAATTATTGGTATATTATGCGGCGTAGTCAGTGATTATGCTGCCAAGCTGCATCTGCCGCTCAATCAGCTAATCCTAATACGAATAAGAAACAATTAGTCGAAAGTTTTAATCGACAGACAGAAAATGAACGCAACGGTGAACGAGATGAACTTCCAAGTGATCGATCACAATCTGCATTGAGCAGGCACGGAAAAGAGCTGTTCCTTACAACGCAAACCATTGGAGAAGTGGGTATCATTTCTTGGTTATTTCACACGAGAATTAGTCAAATTATTCCTACGGAATTCATGCATAGAAAATAAAGTGAGTAGATTCTCTTGGAGTGTTGATATGCCAGTATATATTTGGTCGAGAGCAACCAGGCGATGTGAATTTACATTTGTCTTGATGGATTGGTACGAAATTCAGTTCCATAGGGAATCACTATCGAAACACAGGATCGCTTGTTTGGCAAGAGCACATGAAACCAACACATACGTGCAATCGTGTACCGATTTTCTTTCCACACAGTCACACAGTTTGAAATAGAACAGAATGAAATAGAAGCATCAAATTACAAATATGAACATCTTAGCCATGAGTCACAGCTGTCACCCACTCAGCTCGTTTCTTCAAGTACGCCGATGAAAATAATTCACAAGAACAAAAATTTCCGACCAGTCTAGTTTTGTGGTAAAAACTCACAAATGTCTAGATTGCATTCTTTTCACTGTGAGGTCACGTTTTCTTGAATACAGCACCACTGTTGAACCTACTTTTCCTACACGTTTAAATCATGTGAATTATAACGGTTTTAGAGAACTTGCATTGATCTTTACATACAGGTATTGCTCTCTGGGAAGTTCACCGATTGCCTTTTCAAATTCTTAAAGTCCAATAGTTCGTTGCTTCGCAATCTGTTATTTCTTCATTCATACTTAAGTGTATGTTTCCCATGTTTCCATATTGTTCTGCCGTCTTTATTTCCGTCTGTTGAAAAGAGACTACATCACTCCTGGTAGAGGTTTGTACAAAATCGATCTTGTTTCTGGGCGTATGCGATAAGCATATAACATGTCATTGCGGACTGTTCAAGGATGAATTATTATCTGAGCCGTGAACACTTTTTGACGTATGAAGACTTTCTTCATATGTTCAGTTAAACATGCTCAAACCAGCGTACTAAACAAATTCATAGAAAAAAATCGAATGAAATGATTTGGTTATTAAGGATTTGTTAAAGAACGCGGCTTGAATACTGTATCAGCAGTTTTTCGAATGTTCTCTGATAGAAACGTCCCATGGGTCTGTTGATATTTTCAACAAAACGTGTTGTCGAAATGACAAAACAGATAGAACAGAGCGCGTAGTCCCGTCAATGACCGAATCTCCGTTATATAAAACCTAATAAAATGGTTGCTCAGGTTCCGAAATCCTGTTACGTTGTGAAATACAGTTGACCATCTAGAATAATCTCCGTTCAAATATAAGGTTACTGAAATTGTTCCAGAGAAGTACAAGATAAGCACAGTGCAAACACTGTTTCTCGGACTGGAGTAGATTAGAACGACAGAGCCACTGGAGGGAGAAATCAATCGACTTATTGAAACGCGGATGGTAACTACGTATCCAGCAAAATTCCCGGCAAAATACTATCAAATCAAGCTGATAATGAATAGTCTTCCACTGTGCTTGGAAAAAAAATTCTTAATAGCTCATAAATGGGACGTTATGATCAACCAAATCAACAAATATTTGAAACCAACTCCTGGCGAATCCACTATACTGCAGAACCTGTAATTATGTTCACGTTATTCCCCCGTCACAAGTCATACAATGGTTAAACACATTCAAATGTTGCTTGAGAAAGAAACTCAACACGATTGCGTCATTGATCGATGACAGATCACTGACTGCCACAAATTGTTGGGAGACAAGGAATTACATCACTGCCAGTCAGACAGTCGTGGTGATTTCCCTACTGGAAAAACTAGAAGAAGATTTCTTCAAAGAAAAACGCGACACCATCTCGTGATCCACCGAAGTATATGAAAGAGCAAATTTTATTCTATCAACATGTTCACTCATTCCACTGTCGCAACGAATCTCGCATTAACCAGGTTATGTATGCTCACACAGCGCAAGTGGAGATCAGCTTTTTGACTGCTGTCATTATATTCACCGAAACTCGAACTTGTCTATCAGTTTGACGCGAGCATCGTAATTGATTGGTGATAGTGGTAAAGGTGTTGTGATTGTGGTGATGCTTCACGCGACAGACGCGCCCACAGAGCTGCCCAGAAAGAGAAGACAGGCAAGCTACAAAACAATTCTACTACGTTTATGGAATACGAGTAATGATCTTCAAACGTTTTCCCAATTTATAGTTTGATAAGGTGACCTTTGAGTGAGAGATGCCCCCATGTTCATTATATTACTTGCTATGATATGTTAGAAGATAGATTAGAGGAACGTTGTACGTATGTGAAATTGAACTTGAAGTAATGGTACCCAATGTCGTACTGACCTGTTTGTTTTGGTTCATGGTAATATTTGAACAATATTTTCCTGCAACTAATGAATATTCATCTGATTTGGCAAATACGGTTGAGTGAGGACACTCGATTAGGACATCAGCACACTCGGCATCCAAACAACAAGTTGTCAGTGTTTCACCTCTGATAAAATAATAAACGTCTTTACAGATTTTGCACGCTGGATGATAGAAAATCCGAAAGATAGTCAGTAATCTTGATTACAGCAATTGACAAATTCGTGCCCATTCAGTAGAGGTGTTCTCAGTGTTACGACCGATATTGTGTTGATAACTATCAGTTACGTGGTGTTAGTGATTACGTCACATTATTTTTCTTGTTTCTTCTGAGCACATAAGGTGGTGTTGTTTCGTGCGGATCGAGACTCAATCGGCGCTTGCCAAGATTTGGCATTTTGGCATTCCTTGTTCCTCTAATTTTGACAGATCATATGTGAAGAGAGGCTCCATTATTATTGATCGAATGATCTGAATTCATGGAAGGGATGGTAATTGTCGTTTGTCAGCTCTTCATTTGTATTTTATTTAACCGACTTGGGTGATAAGCCTTTATGTGTCAAGACGGTCTTCCTGTTGTTCGACATTCGTCACCTGCCCCACACTGAGAGCTGGAAATTAACGGATGTTCTGCCTTTAATTCGCAAATTGAAAAATAGTCGAGCGGTGAACAAAACATGGATTCCGGAAGCGTAATTCATCGTTCTGACTTCGGATATGGCTAACACGCGATTGAGATCGACTGTTCACCACATCTGCTTTACTTCCACCTCTAAATTGAACTCATGGGTAGACAGATTGCTTTTTGACTGCTTGATGACAAGTGTGCTATCGTAGTTCTTCATATCATTATTGATGAAGCACTCGGAGTGTGTATTCGGAATGAGAAATGATTTCACCCTTCTAAGGTTTCTTCAAAGGACATATCTCCATCATATTAGTGGTCAGTCACTGCATACAATGCCTTGTTTGTATCGATATTACGAAGCTGTGTCAGCGTGTGCATGGACTTGATAAAATTTCATTATGAATAAGTGAACGTGCTAGTGAGCCATTGAATTGATGTGAATGTAATGCGTCCAAGAAAAGCCAACAATATGTGGATTCTATTTCCAACGTAATTTTATACCTTTACATGCCTAATTGAATTCACATTTTAGGTTCAATGAATCCATCCAGTTACCAAATCATAAATCGTTTTCATGCTCATCCTAAAATGTATTGAGAAGGGATAGGTTTGGTTCCAGTTCTGGACATGAGCACCTTGTTACATAAAGTGATAGAAACGTGATGAAATGATAGTATCCAATCTAGCCCATTGGAGGTCATAATACTTAGGCTGCAAGTTTTCATTGAACACACAAATGCGTCAAACAATAGGGTTCACTCACTCAATGTATCTTCTCTACCAGTGAGTGTTTTCGAAGAAACTATGAAAAATATAAGGATATTAGTTACAAGAATGAGAAAATCCGGAAGACTGATAGGAGATAAACTAAAGAACCCTTCTGCTTATGTATATACAACATCCAGCTTAAATTTCACGGAGCTTGATCAAATTATAACAAAGAAATTTAAATTCTATCTTTCTTAGGACCCAAATTAGGAGATATTTGTATGGCCTAATTAGAGAACAGTATTATCTAAGAAAAACTCAAGCAGCTGTATATTTAAGGGCGTTTTGTGTACTAGGCTCATCAACGTGAGCAACATCAACGTGGGAAATTTGGTCGGGTCAACTTTGTGACCTGATTCAATTAGGTATTTCCCAATTGAAAGAGGTCGAAGCTCTAACGTCATTCTCTCTGGCAGCATTAAGCGGTGTCATCGATTTTGCCAACCATTTGGGTATGTTCTTCGACGCTGGTTGAGCCAAGCAGCTATCCGTTTTGCCTGTGGATGCGTCACCGTAGCTGTATGCTAACTGTTAGAAAAAATGTGAGACATCGGGATCGGCAAGCCTGTCTGAATGACTTTTGAATCCTGATCTGTTGGTAATCAGTAATCGAAGTATTTGCACCACAGTCTATGCTTGTCATATGGCTGAACTAATGTATACATAGGTTTCAATGAAGTGGTGGTCACTTCCGAATACAAAAAACGACAGAAACCTGTTTCTTGTTGATTGTATATGATGTGTATGGTCTGTTGAAACTTACAGCGCTTTATGCTTAATTGCACGTGTTCATCAGTTTTTTCGGCTATGCACGGACCACGCGTAAGTCACTTTGATGCGACAACCCGATTATCGCTTCCCGCGACTCATGAGATGAAGAACACGGTTATTAGGAAGGAAATAATTAGCATGCATTGCGAGATCGTGATTGTAGCGTAAACGTGCAACGGTCAAATGACTACCGTGCTTGATAACGAGCCAGTTTGTGATATGCATTATGAAGGTTTTAAAGAAATTCAAGACTTTTGCACTGTTGGTGATCCTGTCAAATAAGGCGCCTGTTTCCCAATTGGTTTGGGTTTTTTATTATGTTTTCGGATGAGATTCCATGTACGTTCAAATTTTGAAGATGTCTTAATATGATTTATTTCTCTGTCAGGATGTTGTTATCCGGCTTAACGTCCCGTTTGAAAGATTTGATGTTTGAAGGTATATCTTCCATCTTTCATGTGTACATATCTTATTCATGATTGCGTTGCCTGATTCCTCATCTGGTTGGAGAAATAATATTTGTTCTATTCTACCTAATCCCTCTATTACTCACGAAGACGAACTAGTCAATAGCCTACCCGCTTTAGATGTTATAATATTCAGATGTCGGGTAAAATGTTGCCACGAACTTTATGTCCCAAAGTAACTTTGGAAGGTCGCTTTTTGAAATTCTCCAGTTTCGCACGGAAGACCTAAATCATAGTTTGGTTCGAATCCGCCCCAACAGAGCGTGGGGAATCTGCATCAAAGATTAAGTGCAAAATTATTAGGAGTTTATAGAAAGAACGTTGTTATCCAATTTATATCCCGATAGGTTTATCGAGCAACATCGAAAACCGAGGATAGCAAACGGAAATGTTGTAACAGAAATAAGTTTCGTTCATTTGTTTAACGAACTATTGTGTATATGAATTCTCACCAAGATGCACGGTAGCAACTTCACTGTTGCACGTGCATGATACACTCACGCTCTGGCAATACAAGCTGATAACTTCTCCCTATGATACGTGTTCTCCATCTCATGGGTCGTGGGAAACCATACTCTGGTTGCCATGTCAGCTTTATGCAAGGCATCACAGTGAAGGACTGGCGGTCCGTGCATAGTCGAAAAGACTAACGAGCACATGCAACTAAATCGTCACATCTTCGGATTCGTTTATTGTGCAAAGTTTATTTGCATCAGGTCACAAAGCTGACCTGACCTAATCCCCTAAATATGTGTTGCGCAATCCCAATTTGGAGCTGTGAGCATTCACTAAAGCGACGTCCATCAGAATGCATCCGTCAGCGATTTGTGCACAACAAATGGTTGTCACGAGGATCCCGATCTCCCCCTATGGATCTCCCTGTTGTAGCTTTCAATCTAACCCAATAATTTGTATCATTTTCAACGTTGTGCGATAGATAAACTGAAATGTTTTAAGTAAGCCGTGGACGAGAGCAAACGAAATGCTTGCATCACGTTACTTATATTTTCCTTCAGTTCCCATGTAATTCCCAATACCCTGAATAATTCATTATCCACACAGTCAATATATGATGCTGTTCCCACACTAGATCTGGCGAACATACTCATCATTAGGCGGAAACATTTCAGCATAGATTATTTTATGCCATATGTTGCATGCTGCAATTCCACGAGTAATAGGAATCACGTCTCCCCTACAAGTCCGATTAATATTTAGCCCTTTATGTAGAGGGATATTCACGACTCCAACTTATCCTAAACATCGCATCTACATGTTCTGCTTGACGTCATTTTTGGTTCACGTTTCTACTGGCTTCGTATTCCCTGGACAAAGAGATGTGTTGAAGGAAGCAATTATAAATCACTAAGTCAAAGTGCGTGTGGGTTCCCTGGGTCTCCACACACGGAGACTTAACATCTATGTTCGATGATACGTCCAAACTCTAACATGTATGTCGATATTTCCTCGCCGTTTAGTGGTTGATGTGAACTGAATGCCGACAACATCAGTCTAGCCTCCACATAGCTTGCACCTCGTGGCTGAATGTGTCAATCAATTTCATAGCGTAACGTACCCTGTTGAATAATTTCACGATTATCACAGCTAATGACGCAGTTTTCAATGCACATTCTGTGGCCTCAACTTCAGACCCACCATCACTTTACATCACCTTAGGTATACTGCGTCTGACTATTAACCATATCATTGCCATGCGAAATATACTCGCAGTCATACTATATGCGATTTCCAACTGTATTGCTCGACACCCATATCTGTTGTGTTCAATCAAATCTACCTTGATACGAAACGGTTCAAAATAATAGAAACCGCATTCCTCAAAGAGGTAGCTCCCACCTTCCCATATGCAATCAGGCATGAGTGTCATTACTTGAGCTATGGGTTGGGCATATTAGGCACTCACTGAGGACGTGTCTCACGGTTGGCATGGCTTTAAAAATTCAGAAGTCTTTCCTGATGCGAGTTTAAACATGACCCGTGCCCATATATCCTGGAATCTGCTGGTGGTGTTGCTTCAAACGTTCAGTGAATTGTAGGCGAGCTGGTCGAACCATCAACTTACTATTAGATAAACAGCAATGCAGAGCAGTTCAAGCACAAAGACATCGCTTGACGTCGAGCAGCCTTGGTTCTAAAATTTTCAAGTTGAGAGTTTCAGCGCATCTATTAAGATTTATTTCCACAAATCTAATTTCTCCGAAATTGTATGTCTGAATCAACTCGACTACAGTTCCCGTGGCTCCTGGAACTTCGAAAAAAGACAACGGTCCCAGCATGACAGTAGTTGTTTGGAGCATCGTAAATAGAGAAATCCTACGAAAAATATTCCAGATTTCCCTGTTGCATATTGTAATTGTACTGATTGCTCTCCTCGAAGAACAGACCTTTTGACAGTCTTTGTTCTTTCACTGACCTACTCTAGATTCTGGTGACAAACATCATGAATTTTCCTTTGATAAGGCAATACAATGGGCACAACAAACGAGAATGGATCAAAAAATGAAGCAAAAAATCCTAGTTATTCCCCACTGGTTATTGGAACCTCGGATAAATAAATGGAAAACAGACAAAAGTCATACTGAATATCTCACTTGAAACCTAATGCTTTATATCCCACGATGATCTGCTGATAAAACTTGAAGAACGTACTCGATTTTTTTCCGTTCATCAATTCTGCTCGTAGTCTAGGTCTTTAGGACACCCATTCAGTAAACTGTTGCCTATCTGTTTGAATTATGGCAATAAATCCTCATACTACAGTGACAACAAACATCCGTCCAGACAAAAGTTATTAGTCATCGCATATAATACTAATGAAAAAAGTCAAGGTTGCTGTCCTCGGCAGCTCTGCTTGAGGAAAGTTTGGCACAAAACGGTGAACAACCAGTGCCAATCGCACTTCTTCTCACATCATAATTTGACCAGTAAAGGGAGCGTACGGATCACCTGTAACATTTTGGAAACCTAATTTGCTGGAATATCTATTCAATTCGAGCGAAAAGAGCTATGACATATCAACGGAATCTGACGGCTACTTCTAACAAATGATCAGTTGGATCAGGTACTTGTGATAGGACTTCGGTGAGTGAAATGCTCTCACGAACAGCCGCACAGTCGAATAACACTCGGACCTTCCCGGGCTTGTTCGAACTTAAGACGGGGCGGCAGGAATACACGTTTTCTTGGGCATCTTCTTGTGAAACTATAGATGTCATTCATCCTTTCCATTCATGACCGCGAATAACATGATTGTACTTTGAGAGTAGTTTCAAATTCCAGTCCAGACATATCTTGAGAAACGACAAACGATGGTCTATAACTGGGTGATTAAAACGAAGCTCATTTCTCTCAATACGCCACGGTAAACCATCGATACACTTATTCTTTTCTCTACTTTACTTGCACGCAACTATCTCATATAAGACGACGAGGCGGCTTTATGAACATATCACGTATCAAATCTTATCGATCGAAAGCAGTGTAGAGTATAAATACGTGAATGATGGAACGCACTCTACCGGTTGGTCATTGATGGACATCTTTTTAGCTGATGGCCATGAGTAAGATGATTTACCTTCAGTTTTTGTGGTGTTTGATTCTAGCCCGATAGATTTTGGAAATAAAATACTTCGATGGAATACTAGTTCTTGCTTGGGAGGGAGCACCTGTTTGTTGGTAGAATGTCGACTCCCTTAGGACATCCTCCATTTCATTGGTCTCCATCAGCTACCAATCTCTCCTGTGGCCCCAAAAATCTAAAGAACGCATGAGTAGCCACAACCAGGCAAACCGCAAATTAGCCTCACAACAGGCCACCGGCTCATGTGGAACAACTGTGCTGCGCAGTTGTTTGCATTTGGATGTGCAAAAACTGAAAGGAGATCGTCTGGAGAAAGGCTGGATCAGTCACCGTTAATTTAATTTCTACTGCTGAATGGGCAATCGATTAATACTACATTCCTGAACAGTGCTGGAAACACCGCCATGCACAATTTTCTCGAGACCCTCTGTGAATAATTTAAAAACATTCGATCTGATCATGCCAAGGCTTGTCCGGCAAGTGACGCCCCTCGTGCTCCAGTGGTCGAGGTGTCAAAACAACAAGCTTGAATACTGAAGTGTCGAAAACAGCCTTGTGCAGCCTGTTGGAATTTAAGGAATCTACCATAGGTTGGCAGCCTCACAATGTGGACGCTGTAGAACTAAAACTAAAACATCTACATGGCTTCTTACTCAGAAGTCCTCATACTTAACAGTGACACTCGGTGCATAAATATTGCAGGACAGGAGACATCTTGCTAGCTTTATCATAGCGACAAGGCAGAACACTTCAGGAGCCACAATGTCACATTCGATAATAGCAGTAAATCCAACAGCACAGTGATCGCTTGGGAGCCGATTTCCCTAAGACTCCCTTTTGCACGTCTTCCACAGAATCTCGACAGTGATTGCGATGATGAATTGGACGCCAGTCTTTTAGAGATATTCAATGAGATCAAGAAATTTAACATTCTGTCCATCGCTTGAAACTGGATGGTTCTCACAAGTCCCTCGGATGGGACAACGCGAGACGTCCTAGGTCACGACGGTTACCAGACTGGATCTCTGGGAAGCCATTTCAGCTGTCTGCTAAACAAACGAAGCCCAGATATCAGGAAGTGGCGAGAAATACAGACTGCACCGGGGATCTTCGATCTCCGTTAGGCTTGGATGAAAGCAGTAATGGATCAAACATTCTGAAACTGTGGAGACTGCATTCGGGATTAGTGACTCCAACAAGCTATTCCTCCTCAGTCGCAACGCATCGAATAGGCGCTGCAACGGGAGAGTCATTCCTGTGCAGCGCAGCCGGCCATCATATACCTGAGCACAAAGGAAAAATAGAGTGATGAGTAGAGCAGGTCGATAGGTTCCTCAGCCGAAAATCATACCACACGATGGACCCACAAACTCCAGTTCTCGGAGGGCAGTACAATGTCGGCTGTGATCCGCCGAATACTAATAAAATTTCACAATCATCAGTCAGCTAAAAAACAGAAAAGCCGCTTGTGGACAGCATTTACACTATCGCCCTGCTCGGTACCAGAACTGATCTATTTGGAACTTGTGTGGCGCTCCTCTCAATTCCCAGGGTCTGTTTGCTGGTTATCCCTGATTGTTGAGTTGGCCTTTGTGACCATGGGATATATAACTCTTCCACCACAACCATGCGCAAGCATGAACTACATCCAAAATCGCATAACCAGAAGTCTGCAAGGCCGTAGGACCGTTCTCTGTTTTATCAGACCACCCTTGTTATCAAGCAGATAAACATTTCGATTTTTCTAGTCTGATATTAAAAAATGTCAACACCTGTCCGCGGCAGCCAAATTGCAATAGCTAAAGTTGAAGTGCAAACCTCCATGATGTCAAACGTCCGTTCTTCGTGAAAAGCAGTCAGTATATTGATAGAGTGTGCAACAAAGAAATCTTGATACTGGTAGAAGTTCGGTGGTTTATACAGTCAATTGCACCAGTCACATTGCTCGATATACGGTGTGCCAATCAAACGTCACTCTCTGACCAATCAGGGAGCACCATGAACGAGGTAAATAAAAACATCCAACACACAAGAGTGTACTAGTTTCTACGGAATAAAGTGTACATAATTAGTACAAACATTCCGCACACACGATTCCGCGCATCGCGAAATGTCAACAACTGATGGATACGGTAATATTTTAGACGAAACTAATTTCGTACAGCATGAAATTCAACACTGATCTAACCTGGTTGATAAGCATATGGCCCGATAGTCAATGTCCAAATTTTAGTTTGTTTTTTCCCGTTTGTTTCATTGTCACCACTACTGATCACTGATTGCCGTTACCCCAGATGATTGTAAACTTAGAGTCCCCAGAGCTAACCGACCTAGGTGTACCTATTTCCAAAGTAATGCTCTCAACATTTTACAAAACTATTTCCCGTTCAATTTTCAGCCACTGAGTTTGGAGCCTTTTACGATGATCGCTTGATCACTGCCCGTCACCTGTTCCTTTTCATCTACAGTTTTTTGTGTTTGAACTTATCGCCTCCCGTGTCAAAATCCAATGCGCATCTACAATGTATCATTTAGCACGTTTTCTGATTGACAAAGTGAAATGCCCCGAAGGAATTCACGGAACCTGGCTTTCTTCTCAGTAGTATTTTCTTTCTATTCATCTCACTGTGGTTAAAATCAATTGTGATCCTTTTCGGCTGATAGTTGAGTTTGCTAACCTACTGAAATCCTCGATGCAATACAATTAAATACAGGTTTGTTCTGTTCAGACAACCATTACCAAGCATTGTGTGTGGTAGCTTTGATTGCTATCTCGTAGCGGCAATCTCACAAGGAATTAATGGAAGAGAAGAGAGTATGAAACGAGTACGAGGAGAACCACATTATTGGAATTAAGTCGATGGAGAAATTTTTTGGATGCAATAGCCCACTAATCGCGGCATCTAGCCATATCTCTCAAAGTATCCAACCATTGAGTGGCAGGATCGCTTGAACCTCGCCTAGAAAGCCTAACACGCCCTTCAATAACAAGTGAACTAGTTAGACTTCCAACAGAAATGTAGTATGCAAGGATCAGTGTCTCCCGTGGGATTTGCTCGTGTTTGATCTTCGAAATACAAAAATAGAGGGAACTCCATGAGTACAATGACTGAATGAGTGCAAAAACAGAACCCTACAATTGCATCATTCGAACTCCAGTGTGACTGCTAACTGCCTGCTCATCATACTGATCCCCCTCCAACGTAAAAAACCACTGTCCCCAGTGTTACTTACTCCTTCACCACACACGAACTGGGAGTATTTGATTCTCATTGTGAAGGTGATCTTGCAAAAGCACTCTCGGTCATATTGCATCGAAATCACAATCAAAATACCTCCCATTCCACTTGGTCCCGCTAGCCATTGATTTAAACTAAATACAAATTTGAATTGCAGTTCATCTCAGTTTGTACTATTTCTATGGGCCCAGATAGTCACACCCAGTTTGTAACGTATATCAAAATTTATGTTACACATTCTCAACCTACTCGTATGAAGTAGAGTAAGCCAGTGTCCACCGTATCTCATAACTCGTGGTAATGTGCTAGCTTATCTATTTGAACCCCACTGTTATTTACTTGTTGACCCTTTGAAACCAATATGGGCATACTGCAGCTTCCATACACTCACAGTGGAGCGTTTATTTCAACAAAGATGCAGGAAATTTGTACCTTGTAAGTACCTGTACATTTCCGACCTTTTCCATGATTTTCAACGTCCCTTGGTGCGACACTCCTTTGTTGCACCGACGTTTTAATGTAAAACACACACACCTTTTGGTCGTCACCACCGCGCAATACAAAAAAAGTCTGTAAATAAATCCTTCATTCTGGTACGGTCTCATCTTCGGAACTAACTGTGTAAAACAAAACATTTTAGAAGCTTCAACGGCGTCTCCTGGCACTTCGCTCAATATCATCTTGTTCTGTCCAACGGATGGCTGTCAGACCGGACTGAACTGAAGACATTGGCGGATATTGGCTCTTTGGCGCTCATTTCCTGATCACAAGAACACTGAACAACTGTGAGTTTGAGTCACACCTTTTGTTTCATTTTATTTCTTAATGTACATACCCCTTTTGGCCTTTTTATCACCGCACGCTCCTAGGCCTATCTTAGTTTGCTAGTGTCGTCTTAGATATTGTTGATAATAGTTGAGTGTACCACATAGAGAGGGTAGTACGCTACAACCTCGACTTTGACTTCTAAGAATTGCCGGGGAAGATTAGTTCATGAGCTGGCAGAACAATCTTTAACCGATGAAATTGATCAATGAATAATAAACTCCAGGGAAGAAATTTTGGGAGAAAAGTCTCCATCATTCGAACAAATGCATTCAGCTTACTAAATTGTTGTTTTGTGCAAGTGTATGCATAGGTCCCTTCTAAGATTATTGTTGATATCAGTCCGACGAAGAATATATTTACATATGCTGACTGCCCTACATGATCCCATTGCCGTCATTTTCCTCTTGGAGTTTAACAATGTGGCGGGAAAACCATAACAGAAACGCATACGCAAATTGGTTTTTGTAACTTATCATTCCTTATTCTTTATTCATTTCCTGTTGTTAAATAATATTGATAAAACATCTAGCGGAGGTACTGAAAACTAGAGGCTCTCGAGTGGGGTAATAATCGACGGTGCCGACAGTATTTGGACTCACCATTCACCATAAGAGGATTTGGAACCCACCGTGATGAATATTCGACCAGCGACGGTCAGTTTAATGCCAAGTCAATAACCAATATGATCAACACGGTCGATTTGTCGCCCATCACATTCTTTCTGATTGACCTAACCAAACTCTAGAAACGTTTATCACAGATCCTCTGAAAAGGCAAAAACGTTTTCCTGATTTATATGAGCTACGGCGAGATAGACTTTTATCCCCATTAGCCTCTCCAACTAAAAAGCTCCAATGATCAGGATGATTGAATGGTCTTCAAATTAACTGTATGCGTGGGGGAAACGTTTCACTAGAAATCTTGACAATTATGTACGATGTGACCACCCCAGAGTCACTCATCTCATACCAATACGTTAGGCTCTTTTTGATAAGAGATTACCATCAGATTGTTCCATACGCTTTTGCAGGCGTTTTCAACGGGGTTCTACCGTATCGTGTTTGAACACTACAATTTTAAGGGTCCCGTGTTACATACATTGTGCGTAATTTCGAATGTATTCGCAGATTTTCTTTTATACATTTTGTAGAAACAATCGTCACAAATTATAACTTCCTGGACCATACCTTCATGTTTCCCTCCGTTTGTCAGTCGCGAATGTTAAAAGGGATTCTTTCATATTATCCATTGTGACCCGAATATATAACCTACAAGTTTATTTCTTGAAATGATTCATCATTCACTATCAACACTCAACTCACCAATAAAACCCCTGCATCGCTGTACAACTGTTCCATCCATGTTGGGAATCATTAGTATTGCTGAATCACCGAGTTCACACTAGCAGTGGTAACAACATCTAAGCCACCCAAGATAACTCCCTCAATGATTTGATTCATATCAACACTTATTGAAAGAACAACCATATTTTATGTGTCTTCGGAGATTCGTAAGGTTGGACTGTTATTCATTTATGTTTTTTAAATCCATGAAAATGTTCTAAATATTCATCGCATATGAACGACCTTGAAAAAGGACAAGTATCTCATGGAAGCTATGAAAACATTGACATAAAATTGCGAAGCAGTTAGGCTTTACACATGCTGGGCTGCTCATAGGCAGCCCGTTCATTGGAAAGCTCAGGAGCAGTAACATAAACTCCATGTTTGTTAACTACAAATGAGATAGAAAATCAGTCTGAGTAGTAAAATGTTTTCAAGCCATAAAGTTATATTCAAAGGTTGCCTAACTCTGCGCAATCCTGTGACTTGCATTTTGTGGCCGTCGTTGGTTTGTGGGAAGTGGGCTTCTGTCCAGTTTCGGTTTAGGTCGTCAAACAAGGAGTGGATGTCTCGTCTTGGCCGATGCTGTTATGCTATTTTCCTGAAATCGTCTGCGTTGTGATTGCCCACTCGTATTGCGGCTAATATATTTGCATCATCACCTCATCGGAGACTTACGTCCTGAAATTCACAAACCAAAATGGCATTAAATTTAAGCGTCATCACGTTTCTTGTGTGATTATAACTTCAAAGATTCGACCAGGACGATAAAAATGCCAACGTTCAATTTCGTTTTTCTGCGGTTTCATTTACCGTCACTGAAATTGGAACGAAGAGATAAACAATGCTAATATTAAACAAATACCGTCCTTATTTGGCATTGATTGCGCGAGTTTCCTGTTCTTCTCCATATAGTCATTCTATATCTAACTAGTGCAAGTCCACACTCTCGCCTCCCTACTGGCACATACATTGCCGGTAACTAGGTACCTGCCTCACTGCGTGTCCGTGTGTGTGACGTGCTAATCTGTGGTGAAGAGGCTGACGTGGTCCGACTGCAAACGCGCTTATAAGAAATGTGAACGATCAGACACTTACATCGAAGGACCGTATGGCCGTGTGCATCAATAGAATCAGTTGACTACGGATCAATGAGTAACGAACGAGAGTGGATGGCACAGTGAGGAAGAGGAAACATTCGGCTTGGTCGAAATTCTGGACCTAGACAGTCATGCGTTACATACAAATTCTATACGTGGTCCGCGATACCACCCGCTCAAAGCAGACAGTTATCTGTACCACACCTGACCTATTGCAAACTTATAACGATCTACACTATTTATTATAATGTACCATACACAGGGATGTGAAGAAGGACAACCGAACTGCAAATTTCTTGTCAGCTGGGGCCGTTCATTCTATTCGATAATAAAAAAACATCGCATACCAGAGAATTTGTACTGCAAATCCGTTCAACGACTTGGAGATTGTGCTATATAGCCACGTAATTCCAATCAGTTTGCGGTCGTAGAAAGTGCCAAATTCCATTCACTAGTCTGTGGTCCCAGTAGGAGCTTCGTTATTTTGTCTCTATACTAAAAATTACAAGATGATGAGTGTTACTTTGTTGTTCAAATAATCATCCCATTGAGGAAACGCCCCACTGCCGATATAAGTCACCGAGGTTGCAAATAAAGCTATTGTTGACGCCCTCCGTCACGTCTGCTGAGGTTCGGTTGACGCGCGAGCAATTCGTTTACGTATCCGATACGACGACTGAACAGTTTGTAGTGAATTACTTATACGTTTACTCTCGTCAACCAGCCCGTTTCAAACAAACGCCTCAACCTAGGCCAGTCGGAGAGGCGATTCCCTCACACAAACCAGTACAAATAAATCGTTCCTTATCGTGCACCGAACTCCACCTACGTTCCACCTTACGCTTCTGTCATGCAGGATGCTGTTCTTGTGGTAAGAATGGTCATATTTGCAAGGCATGCCGCTAATCCAAGTGCGCTGTCATGAATGAAACCTCTCAGTATCCGGAAAATGATGACAATCCAGTAAGCACACTAGAGATTCCGAGTGGATCCAGCCAATTCGTGTACAGATCAGTCCAGTTCCACTGTGGCTTGGAACTTCGATTCATACTGGATATCACGAGCCGCTTATCCATTATTCGGAAATCTGTATTCGACTTGATTCTGCCCAATGTACATACACAACACACCGACGTGCGCATTCACGGTATTACTCATCGTCGTTGTCCACTGTTGCGCGAGACCACATTGCGGGTTCGTTTGGAAAATGAATATATCCAGATGAGCTTCCCGATATTCGTAGGCAGACCCTTGCTTTTACGTTTGAAGGCCCCGCGTACACTGAAGCAATGGGCAACAATCCGAAAGTCACTCAGTATTCCGGTGGATCAGGTTGTTCTGCAGCAGTTGGTCGCACAATGCTCGAATAACGAGAGTGGCATGACGGTTTAGCCCGCGAAGTTGGGAGTGGATGGTGGTGCCGAGCTCCCGAAGCAATGAGTGTTGCCGTGTGGTTAGATTGGAGGTGTTCTGAAGGCGCTTTCCCAAATGGAACAAGACGGCGTCATTGTGTGTGTGGCTCCATCCACATGGGTTAATCCGATTGTGGTTGCGATGCTGAGTGATGGACAGACACTTACAATTTGCGACGATCACCGACCGTTCTTGAATCGACGTTCAAATAGATGTGCGGCATATACGGTTGAACCGAAGCACTGCCAGAAATGCATGATTGGCAGAAAGTGTTCCTCATGAATTGATCTGCCTTATTCATGTTCAGAAATTCCGCTTCAATCGGAGTCCAAACCATTACCGACCACCAACAATCCATGGAGCATGCTCCAATACAATTCCTTGCTGTGCGGTATGCATGTGTCATCCAGGATATTTCGGGCAATAATATACGAGGTGATCCATGTTATCAATGGGATAATAATAAATCCGGATGTTATGCTTGTATTTGAATCCGCAAGGAACCAACACTACTGCAGATTGTGACAGCTGCTGGAGAGATTCGGGGAATGAAACGTATCAAAAAAGCGCAAATTCGGTTTCACCAAACCAGATTTCCTAGGCTTCACTGTCAATTCAAACGGATATCGACCCGATCCAGATAGTTTTAGACCAGTGATTGTCATCCAGTTACCGAAAATTCAGGCGAACTTATGATCAATTCTTGGTTGCCCGCAGTGCTACCTCAGACTAAATCCCAACGTTTTGACACGAGTCCAACCTTTTTTTCTGGACCAGTCATCCGATGCAGAGCAGTGGAACAAACAGTGTTGTCTTATTCGAAATATCGTTAGCCGACCGATACTAACCTCGTTTGCGTCGTGTGAGCGGACGACACGGACCGCTGACTTGTCCAAAGTGGAGAAAGGAGTGGTTCTGTAACAGGTGAATGTCGAATGATCTGCATCTAGCGTTTTCTCGGTGCTGCAAGGAGGGGTTATTCTCAGAAGTAGAAGACAGCTTTGCTAGTTTCACTGGCGGTACGCTGATTAAAACGGTACGATCGTCACCTACCATCAAGCTAATCATTTCCTACAAATCCACGGCTGCTGTGATCCAACGATAAGGCATTACCTGAGCTGCCTAGAGTTACGACGTGCTGCATCGAGGAGGCAAAAGCGTCATGAAGGCCGATTTCTGGTCACAATACTCATGATTCACAGTGTCAGAACAATACCATTTAATAACTGCGGCCACTCCTATGTCCCCCTGAAAACTGAGTGAGCAGACGGAACGATGTTATTCATCGGTGACTTGTCACCCTGGCAGAGATCCCGTGCTCCGAAAGAAGAGAGTTCACGCTGACTTCTGTGGCTCATTCGTGAACAAAAATAAAGCCCGAGTACTGAGTGACTTCTACTTCAAATGGCCAGAAGTATTCCTCACGAGTTCACTAACCAACTTGTTCGTAATCCAAGTTTTACGAAAGCGCTCCAGCCGAGAAGCAACTCGTCGGGTATTGGTCTCCAACACCGGATCGTAGTTCTGTTCCTCGGATCCAACGTGTTCGATAACACTGCCGAGACGACCGAGGATCCAAATGGTGACCGTGTTGATGACAGGAATCCATTTATCTATCCAACCGAAACGACGACCACATCGGCCGAGGAAAGCCAAAATACCGATTGGTTTTATTCATTGCTTGTACATCGATTTAGTATTCAGTGGATTGCCAAGTTGTCCCAAATGTTTGAGTCCATATTCATCTGTATTTCTCTCAAAAATATTGATGTTTAAACAAGCGCTTTGTTCTAACTTTGCTGAAACTTACATAAACTGGAAATTCAACAGCTTTCTTCAACAGTCCTTTGGTCAAAACTCTCTGTGGAGTTCTTTTCAGCAGGAACAGTCTCAATCACTCATTTCATAATGTGTTCAACTGACTGATTTTAATTGTTATTGTAACAAGAACGACAATGCACGGCAGGATACTTGTATTCCCACGATCACACAAGTCAAGTCATGGCACACATACAGTCGCTTATATAATCTTTTTTTCCGGACTGCGCGGCACCAACATTGCTATTTCCGCTGCTTGAGCGCTTCGGCTGCATTCTGTCCATTTTGCTGTGGCCGATGGCTTGCTTCTCTTGCCCGTCGTTTCCCTTCGGTTGGCCCGACTGTCTCAGTTGACGGCTCGATCGGTAGCCCTTCATTTGAGCTATCTTGCTGGTTGCCGGGAATCCCGCTTCTTCCTCTCTGGTCGTCTGTGTGCTTCTTTTTTGCCTGCTTCGGGACGCCTCGGACATATTCGCCACCTGTTCTTTTGTCTGTGGCCCTCGTTTGGTTCGTTCGTTTGCCTTGATGTTCACGCCGTTCCCTCGCCCCAGCATTCCCTGTCACACTCGCCCTTCCTTTTAAACATTCGGTCCGGACGTGCTAGGGTGCCAAGTCGCATCCGTTAACCCATTTGCCTTGTGGTCCCTGATCGATTTTGAAATTGGAATTCTTCCTCTCTAGTACGGTGTAGGGTCCACTCCATCGTTTGTGGAAATTGCTAGCCCTCGGACCGGCCACTGCGGGTCTGTTACGATTCCTCACCTTTACCAGCTGTCCGGACATGAACGGATCCCATTTCTGTCTTTGGTTCCGTCTATCGTACCTTGCCTTGTTACGACTCTGAGCAATTCTTGTATGTTGTACGGCCACTTTCTCTAGATGCCTCCGCTCACGGGTTGTCAGAGGTTTATCATTATTCATGTTGAGCTGAGTAATATCTCCGATAGTCCTTCTTGCCAATCACTTCCGTGGTTATTTAGCCACTCCTTCAGCGTTCTGTTGAATCTTTCCGTCCTTCTGTTTGCCTGGGGGTGGTAAGGCGACGTTCGTATTCGCCGGATCTTCCACTGTTACAACATGTCTCGAAAATTCTTCGATTCGAAGCAGGGACCCTGGTCAGTGATGACCGTTTCTGGTACACCAAATCGCGCCAGCACATTATCGAAAAACACTCGAAAAACCGTATCGCCTGTTTGATCCGGTATCGGGATTGCTTCCACCCAGCGGGACACGTGGTCAACCAATGTCATGATGTACCGGTTTCCAGTAACACTCTCAGGTAATTGACCAAAAATGTCCAAACCCCAGCTTTGAAAGACTCGCTGTGTTTCTATGGGCTGCATTGGCGGTGCAGCTGTTGCGTGCTCCCGGTTCCGTTGACAATCAGGGCAAGTTCGTATGTAGTCGTCAACGTCGTGCCGCATCGTGGGCCAGAAGACTCTGCGCCGCAATAATTCGAAGACTCGTTGTTGTCCTATGTGAGCACTGTCGTGCGCTAGCTGTATTGCCTGCTCACGTCCGGCCTCGGGAAAAAAGGCAGTCGTCTGGGTCGCAGACCCTGTCCCATATCAACGTCAACGAACAGCTTGTCATCTTCCGCATGCAATCGCTCCCAAATTTCAGTAGGTCGCGCAGTGCAGGTGAGCTCCCGTCTGGTCTTGTTTTGGCTTGAAGATTTCTTTGGTGGCTAAAAACATTATCATTTGACATAAGCCGATTCACTGGGATCGCCTCAGCCGGCAGTTGGTCGTCTGGGATCAGGCGGGATAATGCGTCAGGTATTTCGTTTTCTCGTCCATTAACATGCTCGATTGTAAAGGTGAATTCTTGCAGGCGGTATGCCCACCGTGCCAACCTCCCTCTTGGTTCTCTTGTTGTTATCAACCACGTCAATGGCTTGTGATCCGTTTTGATACAGAAGTTAGTAGCAATCAGATATGTTCTCAACTTTTCCAGTGCTCAAACGATTGCTAAGCATTCCTTTTCCGTGGTGGAGTATTTCCTCTCGGCACTCGTGAGCAGTCGGCTGGCGTACTCGATCACCCCAGACGGTTGTGATAATACTGCGCCAATTCCGACGTCACTGGCATTCACAGCTACATTGAATTTCTCATGCGGCTTCGGTATCGTCAAACAGTTTCGAGGGTTTGTTGCATTTTCCTTGAGTTTCCTGAACGCCGCCTCCGTATCTGACGTCCACTCGAATTTCTTATCCTTCCTCAGTAGTTGAAACAGGACACCAGCTTTCTGGGCAAAATTTGGCACAAACTTGGCGTCATAGCCGACCAGACCAAAGAAAGATCTCAGTTGGCGCTTTGATTTTGGCGAGAGGAAGCCCCTAATCGTCTCCGCTTTCTCGGGTAAGGGTTGCATTTTTTCCTCCTCCAACAATATGTCCCGAACAAACGATTTTGTCACGCGCTACCTGGCAATTCTTTGCACTCAACTTCAAACCCGCCTATTCGATTCTCTCTAGGACTGCGCTTAATCTGGACACATGCCCGTCAATCGTCCTTGAAAGTACCACAATATCATCTCCATACACCACAACACCATCCAGGTTCTCCAGTACCTGGAGCAGCAAACGCCTGAAAGTAGCCGGTGCGTTACACAACCCAAAAGGCATCCGTAGGAACTCATACTGCTTCCCGTTGACACAGAACGCTGTTTTCTCTCTGTCGCTCACAAGCACCGGCAGCTGCCAATAGCCCGACCTCCAGTCGATTAACGACAGCGTCATGAAGCTGCTCAAATATCTCCTCGGTTAGTGGCATCGGGAACGCGTCCTTAATTGTGACACGGTTGAGTTCTCGGAAGTCAACGCCAAATCTATACGTCCCATCCGATTTTCCCGTTAACAACACTGGTGAGGAATACGGGCTGGTGCTTACCTGAATTATTCCCTTTGACAGCATGTCCCGAACTTGCTTCTCGACTTCCGGTACGACTTTCCGCGGCAGCCTCCGATACACTGGTGTGCACACCGCACCCGGCACAAAGTTTACCCTGTGTTCTTGCCAATCGCAAAAGCCGTACTCATCCTCTGGTGTCGAAAATAACTCCGCATACCTCTCGAGACACTGTCTGACACATGGGACTGGTCAACCTGGAACCGAGGAATTTTTAACGATACCAACGCGGTTCAGCCGGCCCCAGCGGGATTCCAGCTCGACATCCTTCTCCCCAACCCGCATTCGATGAGCTTCAAAATCAATTGTTGCTCCTACACGTTCCAACAGATCAACCCCAACGATTGTCTCGGCGACCCATTCAACCAGTAACATCTCACGCGTCACACGAACGTCGCCGACCTGAACCGTTAGCTGCTGCTTTCCCGCTACCCACAGAGCCTCTCCTCCGACTGCACGCACGCATGGCCTCACTACAATTCCCTCAACGCGAGGTGTCACAGATACCCCAGCCCCCGTATCTATGACTGCAATTTTACGTTCGCCCCCAATTCTAATCTCAACCATAGGCACCCCCCTCGACTTGAATGCGGATAAAGAAAAGCGAGACGAGAAGCGATTTTCTGGACAAAATCGGGCAAAATGTCCTACCTTGCCACATGCAAAACACCTCCTTCGTGCTCCATGCGTCAATGCGTCATTATTGCGTTGTGTTTGTCGATTGAGTTCCAGTTTTAATTGTGCGATTTCCTCGCTCATCTTCTGCAACTTGGACTCCAAATCCGATTGCTCTAGTCGGGAAACTGTCACTTCTTCTTGGGCTGCACGAACAATCATAAACAGGCGTTCTGAATCATTCACGCCGCACGTAATCGCCATTTTCAACCTGGCTTGGACATCCGGGGCCATGCTTTGAACAAAACGATCACGAACAAGGCGTGCCCTAGTTACGCCACTTGCCTCGGGCAGCCCGATCGATAGTTGGCGCAACAGGTACTGATAATGGATGACTGGATCTTGGGTACAGTCGTAACGAACAGTATTGAATCGGTCCATTGCTTTCTGCCGATCACCTTCCTGTGTGAACTCCTTCACCAGCCCCGCCCGGACCTCCCGATAAGTGGGGCTTGTTTTTCCCCCATCTTCAGATCATACACCGCTTTTGCACGCTCATTCAGCAGTGCCCCAAGCACCGCCAACAAAGGTGTGTCTCGTTTTACTCCGTTGCATGCCGCTATCCTTCCAAAATCCGTGATCCATTCCTCCACATCCCCATCCGCGAACGCAACAGGCCAGGGAAACTTCATCACGTGAGCGTGGTCACGGCACCAATGTAACAAGGACGACAATGCACGGCAGGATACTTGTATTCCCACGATCACACAAGTCAAGTCATGGCACACATACAGTCGCTTATATAATCTTTTTTTCCGGACTGCGCGGCACCAACATTGCTATTTCCGCTGCTTGAGCGCTTCGGCTGCATTCTGTCCATTTTGCTGTGGCCGATGGCTTGCTTCTCTTGCCCGTCGTTTCCCTTCGGTTGGCCCGACTGTCTCAGTTGACGGCTCGATCGGTAGCCCTTCATTTGAGCTATCTTGCTGGTTGCCGGGAATCCCGCTTCTTCCTCTCTGGTCGTCTGTGTGCTTCTTTTTTGCCTGCTTCGGGACGCCTCGGACATATTCGCCACCTGTTCTTTTGTCTGTGGCCCTCGTTTGGTTCGTTCGTTTGCCTTGATGTTCACGCCGTTCCCTCGCCCTAGCAGTTTCTGTGACGTTATGTACGAGTTTGCATTCTTCTTAATCAAACGATGTACTATTGGCCAGCTTATGCAAGGGAATCAAACTGACTCAAAACTAAGATAAACACAGCTTTTGCCCAGTAATTTGAGACTACCAGCTTTGAAAGAAAACAAAAACATGGTTGAGCGTGCCTTAGTGTCACTGTGTTCCACTGAATCTCTCGAAAACCGAAATTCTGTTGTTTGGGGGTGACAATGAGTTGCACATTGGTGACCTCCGAACAGGGACAGTGTAGGATCGGGTGAACCTCATCAAGCTGTTTCCATATCATCCGCTTTCACAAGTCCATCCTACTGTGCGTGGACCACCTGTCTGTTATAGAAGTAGGCTGCACTACGTTACCTCGACAACCATAGCAGCATCAGTTGAGACAAGAAAGAATACTCGCAACCAACGGACCTCACGCGACAGACCAGAAGAAGTTTCTTCACGGGTGCTTCGGTCTGTTTCTCATGTTGGGTTAGCGCCCCACTTTATTGTGCGTCAGACTTTTGAGTCAGTGAATACGGAAAGAGTATCCAAGAGAAAGTCTCTATCTTTCCTTCGAAAACACAGTTCGCATACCCCTACACTTTAATTCTCTCATCCCATTTCTGAATATATACGACAGACCAGAATGAGTCATGACCGTGAAGTTCCAACTCTAGGTAACGGTAACAAATAAGAGACAAGAAAAAAGAGGATCTATTCTCCAACCTAAACAATCGTCTCACTCAGCTACTTTCAGCATCGGCACACGTTGTCGAACGAGGCGAAAGTCTGCCATACCTGGAATTCCACAGACATTTATTATCGATGAGAGTTGCGTTCCCGAAACACGCATACAAGACCCAACTTCAGTATCAACACTTTGCTCACCAGCTATGAACTGGGTTTCCCGTTTCACACTACGCATGCTGGTTGATTCGGTGTCCAGTGTTTGTGGTGAGGTTGTCGTTGTGAACGGTTTTATTCATGTAAACAGCACTAGACTGAATAGTTCATGCCTGTTTGTCGTTTATGTGTATGCCCCAAATGACTGCAACTCGTCTGAGGCTAAAGATGAATACTACCATGATTTTATCAATTGATCCTTAGCATGCATTTAACGGACATCATGGAGGATGTTAGTGAATTCAGTGTTCGAGTTGGAAGAATAGAAGAGACGAAGAGAACTAAAGTAAATGATTTCGTCGGCCACTACATGACGATATCAAAGAATGTGCCTCCATGCAGAATTATTGTAAAATTCAAGATTGACACATTATTGTTTTATTTCTTCACTGTACTCTCTCTGTTATAGTACAATATAGTACCTTACATGATAACTCACAGATGAAAAATGTAGCTACGTTCTATGCATTCTTGATGTTCCTAATTCGCTGTGGTTGTGTGCGGGGTTCAGCCCATTCAATCTGTTTGATTTCATATTTGGCGTCGCGCAAAGGATTCAAACCATGATTGCATCTGAAATGAAAACTCTTGATGTAAGTTCCACATCTCAACCGGTTGACGACTACATGGAATGTTACAATATTTCGCATATACCCGAAACCATTTGGATGATGCAAAGAAAACAGTGTATTTCGTTCATCCCATTTGCAGAAATGCATGCACTCCCAAGAGAACGTCGTCTTTTCCGGATTCTACCACAAGTCTACCAAACGACAAGATAAGAATCATCATTTTAAAGCATTTCAAGTCAGTCGATTTCACTGCTGCTGAGAGAGCCAAATAAAACAGCCTCACTAGACTTAAAAAACCGATCCGTTCGTGAATTCATTCTTCAGCTGGAGACACAGGCAGCAAAGTGCGACTAAGTTCCGACATGGGAACGTCAACTGTGAATGCGCTCGATTGTAGGAATCAGCCTTCCAGTTTGGAACAGAGGCTGTTGCTTGCAACTGATCAGACCCTTCATCACGTTAGCCAAATTCGTGAAAAGTATCGGGTAGTAAATGCTGTTTTGGAGTCCACACTGTTCAATTCTTCCAAAAATCAAGTAGTTCGGCACACTCAAAATTTGCCTCATTTTACCAAGCCCATAAGTTGTCGTGGCAATCAGCCCCACTTGAGCGATCGATTTGTTCGAAATCTTATTGTAAAAGTTCCGATTTGGGCAAGTGTATTTCATGTGGTCAGTTACGTCGTTGTTTCACATGTCCCCGTTGACGAGCCACGTGTTTTGCCTATGGTGTTTTTTTTCACAATGATAGTGCTTGAAGAATCAGCCCAGCATATCGACAGACGATCCCCCCAGCATCATCTTACACTTGTTTAATTCCTATCAGGTTTTTGACACTTGCATTAGCCCTCTTGTCAGAGAACGTTCCACATATCACCAGGAATTGCATACTCAAGAGGGTAGTCAACAGACTTTTATTGTTGACACTGGGAGTGTAGAATCCAGCATTTCACCTAGAGCTAGAAATTGCGTTTATCCCATCGATAGGATTAATCCCACAAGGAAGAATATTCTAGGTACTACTAGACACAAGTTCTCACTCGTACTTCGTTTTCGATTCTGGACCTCCACTTCTTGGTTTTAAACTTGTTCGTGAATTGCACATTCATGTCACTATCATAAATTCTTCACCCGATTCATTGGATATACAACAGCTTGTTTTAAAAAGTTCTGAAGTTGCTGGTGGAATGCAAATTCCTGGATTAGGGTAAGAGATATCTGGCGATCTCAATTTCGTTCTGACTGTTGTGGATACTTCTTGGGTAAATACTACAATCTTGTTATCACTGATGCTTTTTCCCGCTGATCGAAGGTATACTGAACATATTTACCTACTGCTGACTTCATACAGACTACGCTCAGGAAATGATTCAACAGAGGAGGAATTATGTTTGGGCCAGTTACTGACCGTAGCACCAAATTAGCTGCCTAACTCTTGGATAATTGGCTATGAGATCTTGGTTGAAAAGTAAAACACACTGCTCTTCGTCACCCGCAGTCCAATGGTCGTGGTCTAGTGGTCTAGCAGATAACTTTGAATGAAATTTGTTTGTGATTCTCCATGCATTTTTCGAACTTGGTCTTGCCATTGACAATCCATTAGATATCACAAATGTTTACCGAGTTATCGACGCCCAGTATCCAGTTAAGTAGTGAAAAAAAATCCAGTGGGTTCTATTTGAGGCTTTTACGGCTGCCCAAGATCCAAACACCAGATACTCACAGAAGCAGTGGATATCTGCATCCTCAGTTGAGCTGTAAAATGCTCGCGGAATGAATCCTCTCAATTCCAGATATGATGGAATGCAGAGGTTTCATGAACGCCAATTGATTCTGAGCCTGAGAAACTGCCGTGAATAGTAGTTTATTGTTGTTGTGGAAAAAGCTGCAGCAAGGAGCAGCAGTTACAGCGATTGGCTGCAGCTGCAATCTTATCCTTCTAAGCAAAAACACCTGTTCTCGAAAGTCAGGCGTTATTGAACTGTTCTAAGAGACAAACGACTCACTGATTCGAACTCAGGAGCTTCGTCTAGTCCGTTGGGAGAAGCATTTTAAGAAGCGGTTCAATTGGCTTTTATCCCCCACAGGCTTGTTAGGAAGCGTCGTAGTTCCAACTGTGGGTGTAGATACCGTTTCTATAACGGAAAAAGAGGTTTTTCGTGAGCCAGGCCACTTGAGTAACATGAGACTGCTTGATCGGATGAATTACCCTCGTCCAACTTGAAGGATGATGGACCATAATTTTTATCCACATTTACGCAGGTGATTTTCCAATAATGTATTTGTCTTTCATAAATCAATTTGCATTTTCGAATCGTTTCCTGGAATTCTTCGAAGTTAGGATAACCATTCGAAACGTCAATTCAAAGTCTTCCAAATCAGAAGCAATACTGTTGGCATGTCTGGACGGTCCACATTTGGAATCTCATGGCGATTCCCCCAACGTCAGTTCTTTGACTGAAACGGGGGGGGGTTGTCTTATCATCCAAATACAATACCGTTCTCATCATATCGAGATTCACGATGAATTTATCTACTGCATCGTGTGTGTATCCTCGAGTGACGCAGTCAGTACCCGAGGCACCTACGATAAATTCAAGTGCATATTCAAATTCAGGTTTTCAAAGCATTGCTAGTGACGAAGAAGACTGGTCATTTGCAGAATACCTCTGAACACATACACATGGAATCCACTCTCAGCTTCATCTCCTTTCAAAGTCACTTTTGCTTGAACATGTTTATTACTTAGTTCTGTGAGTAGGAATTGATGCGGTTGAGAAGATTTGGAAGGAATGTTGCTGTTTATTGCAGGGCAAACTCCAGTATATTCCAATCAGAAATGTTTTTATCAGATAAGAAGGCACAATCGCGGCTAAGACAAAACACAATGAAATCAAGGAATTAACATCAATCAGGAGTTATGTAGCGTCAGATGCTACAGAATGACCGGGTTGCAATGGATGTGAGAGAGAACAGCTTGGTGACCTAGTGCGAGGATATAGCCACATGGAAAATAGCGAAATAATACATTTTTATAAGACATCAACGGTACAAACACATCATCCCTACCAATCCGGAATACGGATAGAATATTTGAATAATCAAGAAATGAAATGAAGTAGTGCAAAATAAGGATCCATTTCTCGACTTGAACTATGTAAATCTGTGTAATAAACTAATGACGAACAAAATTAGTAGAATAATATAGAGTTGGTAGTTGAAGATTCAACTGCACAAAATGAGATCTACCCTTGCAGTACAAAGTGGATTATTGAAAGAACCGCAACCGGTCAATTTGGAAGTGAAGGAAGACTGAAGATCGTGAATGAAAATTGACAATTGATGAAAGAAGAATAACATTTCAACCATTTCAAAAATCATCCTAGTAGGAAGAATAATTCCTCAAACTTGTAAACGAAAATGTAATCACTAGAGGAATGAGTTTCAATTTATTTGGGGAAAATGTGTGTTGAATGAAATTCCCATAATTAGAGGCCGAGTGACTCCTAAGAACAAAGCTTTTATGAGAATCATAGGGACGCCAGATGTTGTGTTGGATGAGTCTCTCCAGTTGGATGCACATATATTATGAGTTACAAATTACATCGCAGGTACTGGATCCTCACTATAATAAACTCGTTTACAATAAACCAATCGATTCTTATGATGGACGATTACGTAAATTTATTTCCATATGATGAATCATTTGAATGTCAATTGGAATCTCTAGCTGTTCACCATGATTACTTATCCAATCTCTATACAAGTTGTTTCCAACGTAACGGCTTTGTTTTCACGAACTCTCCCTACGAATTCGTTGATCTAAGGAGTCGATTTTTGTGCGGTCAACGGGCTGTTAACACTGAAATACCAGTGATGGAACGACACTTTCATGTACTTGTGACGTCAAGAGCCGGGTAGCTTGGTCGTTAGGTGTTCAACTCATGATCGTCTATTCACGGGATAGAGTCACAATAACGACTCGACCTTCGTGCAGTGGTGATAATTTCCATCTAGGATGAAGCAGCCAAACATTGCCTCTGCAATTTTCATTGGTGAGCAAAGCATTGTGAACTGTTGATGTGTTTTTTAATAATCCAACCGAATCTCCTAATTATCAAGTTATTCGAGGTAACGATAATCGTTTTTGATTATCAGCTAACCTATGTGATTTATTATCTATACATTTTCCTATGTAAAATACAGCATTTAGGGTGAGAGGTATATTCCAAATAAGATGTATAAAGCGAGGGAGAATTCGTCTGCTTGTCTCTTGTTCATCATTTTTACACGGCTGATATTTAAATTTCATTTATCATTTTCCTCAAGCTTACTCATACAAATAGCTAATAACTGTTTTAAAAGCAGATGTTTGAGGATGAGACTCAAATTTCCCCAATATACACACTGTGTGAAATTGTTTTCTTCGAATTCGGCCAAGCCTTATCCAAGCCTTATCCGGATTTGAAAAATTTGCTAGCATGACTTCAGCTTTGATAAAAGTAGACTTGAAATAGTTACTCAGAAGTGTGTGTTCAAATCTTGAGGTCCCTATTCACGATCATTCAAATTATTTTCTCCATAAGCCTTTCACCAGTAGCATCGCTTTAATATTTCTCTTTGCCTTGTTCACATTTTTACGTTTGATTTATATCCTAACACGTTATGGCTATGGGGAAACTGTGGACTGAGAGTTTATTTAACTAAAAAAGTATTTTGAATAGGACACAAAACTCGTCATCATTATTGCAATTGTAGGTAACTCAACTTTCTTATAACCAAAACCAGATTTTTAACTCATGTATAACAGCGCCGTTGAGAATTCCTAATCTCAAATATTTTGAGGATAGTTTTGAACCAATGAAATCCTTCCAGTTTATTATTTTGATCTAAACTTAGGTTGTGGATTTGGCATGAAGTAAGCCGAAAATTCATTCAGAAATTTTCCAGACGTGAGCTGTTGAATTCTTGGGTAATAAGGTTCATCATGCATGAGTGTCCGGTTAAAATCTTGATCAAAATAATATCTTAATTCCGGACATAATTCCAAAAAAATATCCAGGTTGTATTCGTAGTGCAATATCTATCATCACATGAGGAGTTCGGTTGCATTTCCTTGTGTCCGGTGGGTGAGGTACTGATTAACTACACTGTCACACATAATGAAAAAAAACACCATTCATTTGCATCTAGATATGAATTTAATCTCGTATAATTTAATAATTTGAGAAAAATCTTTCTTAATTAGGCAGAAGAAACGATACCAAATAAAAACCCACTGGTCTGAGGCGATTTGATTTTTCAAGTCAACCATGTTATGAAATCCCGTGAAAGAAGTAATTTGAGCTGGAATGTTAAATGATCGACCTCCAAATTTCGTAGTAGTATTACAATCCCAATTCCAGTTCAAACCATCCACACTTATATAGAAGTGGTATGATATAATCCGACTCCATCTCAATTACTCAATCAAATATTGATAATCGAGAGTATCCATTATTACTGAGTCCATAAAATTAGTGTCACTAATATCTAGTATAGACAGTCCTGGATGGTTCTAAATTGTATTCCTTTCTATGCGTACGAAGTCACACAGCTTTTTAGGAAAATACGCACTTGGAGATATCATGCATTAGTAACCGGGAGCAGAGTGATCAATGCCCGCACTTTGCCGCACTGAACATCACTAATTTGGTGTGACTTTTGCAGCGAATTCATTTATATATTGGTACGTTTTCACTCAGTAAGAGGTACTGGTTTCGACTCCAGAAAGTCCTCAATGCTGGAATACCACTTTTATCCTGTTTCATCTTAGCAGACGTCTTTGTTCACACTCATCATGTGGATAATCAGTCAATATCCTTCTCACAGTTTCGCATAAGCCTGCATCTTATTGATAGATAATTATGCTACAGCCTGGGAAGTAATAACTTATCCATCTATCTATGCAACGATAAAATTGACTCAGAATGAAAACGTGAACATTCCATGAGCGTGCCTGCAAATCCGCCTTATTCTGACTTGGCCTTTTGAACGCTCAGCATTGAAAACGTGTTTCGCGCAAGAATTCTCGAAATAATCACCCTACAGAAAGGACTTTTAAATCCCATTACATCAGAAATCAACCATTTTTAAACATCTCACCAACGATTCGGTTTTCCTTACGATAATATATATTTCAAACCTAAATAGAGTGACAAATCAAGTGTTTGGTTGTCATGAAAGTCATTATAATAATTTCTTTTTTTCATACGAGTTTCGTTTCTCTTGTTATCAGAGAACAATTTTGAAATAATCTAGGGTCATGCATTAACAGCAGCTTAACACTGTTTTATCGAATTTTCACCTGAGACATCTGACATTGTTTTGGCAATACCAGCGATTCTGTGTTCCATTTTAGTTTGGGTCTACACCACCAAGGGCATCCATAAGTCAACAATGTCGGCCTGAACAAAAACACAAACACAAGCCACCACGAATAATGAAGTAACCTAACTCGAATCTGAATGGTTCTGCTAGAATGAAATGGTGTACGCGTGAAGAAGGAAATGAATCCTTGGGCATAGCAAGGTTCAGGGATATATTTCATCATTTTCAGAAAGGTCAGTATCGCATGCGTGCAAAAACTCTGTAGGTTTGCATAAACTATTCAGATGTTAGTCTGTAGCGTGCAGTTTTACAAGCATCTCAGTTTTCGGGCTAGATAAAAATATTTCTTCCGTCGGTGTACTCACGTGTCTGTGTGTGTGTATGTGCGTGATTATACTCTCATTGTGAAAGAGAAGGACACGGAATATGTAAGAATTGCTCGGTACATCGATTTCAGTTGCGAAAATCCTTGAAACGGATGTTTTCGTCAGGCGGATAAGTTCCATTGCACGTGCGATCGACGCTTGCGGCTTCTGTTACTCTAACAGGAGAGCAACAAACAACTATTTTCCTGATTGTAGCTACTATCGTATGACTTTTATTGGAAACGTCTGTAACAAGTGATGTGGATGGAACGCTTACGAATCAGCCCGAATACAAAGATTATACAGTGGAGTATTCACACGAATTCCTGCTGGGTTTTTTCTCTCTAGATTAGGTTGGTATATACTTCACTTAGACGAGTCATTCAAAACTTGGCAGTTAGCTCTGCGACGATGATTTATTTATCTACGAAACACATTCATTGCAAAATTTTATTGCTCTGTCCAACACGATTTAGCTCTATTCAATGCTCACAATCTGAAGATATGTTTGTCGCCATTACGGTTTTGTACTACATCCAGTGATCGCCCTGCTATTTGCTCTTTCACTGTAGTCTTTTAATCCTAAGAAATACGTTAGGTGTTTTGCCCTTATGTGTATGATAGTTCATCAATTTAACACAAGCACCAAGTCCGATCGTTCCTCTAACTGGCTGAAATTGGAGAATACCACTGAACAAACCCGATTCTGAGTCAGTAAAATATTTTTGCGTTCAGTAAATTTGGTATATTCACCAGATTATTCCTTCTTTTCATTCATTCACAATTGGGTAGGCAATGACCTTACTTCATTTTAGTCTGTGTACTCCTTGGTAAAACCAAATCGAAATTTTTTATAGTGAAGTAAATGACAAACATTGACGTGATCATTAGTTGTGACTACCCAGCTCAAAGACAGAAACAACAGTAGGAGTGCCGTTTACGTAGCCCAGAATTCCAGTAGATTTGGATTCCACGGAATGCTAGAATACAAACACATTTCTGCATGGATAACCTCTAGGTGATGAACAACTTCATCAGAATTGTTTTCAAATGAGATAAGAAGTATCATATAATGTTTGCTATTGTTATATCAAGTGCATATCCACATCTGTATTAGAAAAACCTCACAAACTGCTTTTTATATTCAAATCTAGCACCCATTAGGATTGGTGCTTCATTTTTGCCTTCTAGACCGGCTGTTGATTTTTTGCTGTCGCCCTGCTGATCCGCCTGATAGACAGTATTTCCTATCACACAAACCTTTCATGTATATTTCCAAGTATTGTGTGCTGGTAACAATCAAGCCTTTATACAAACCATGACCAGGGATGTAATTCGTAAAGCAAGTAGCCGGGAATGGAGTTCCGTTTTGGTGTATCTAACTTTCATTTGCAACACTGAACACAAAATTATATAGGGAGTGATGTGCAGTGAGTCATCAAAAGATTGTTCCCTTCAGTATACTAATGAACCACACGATGTTCACTTTGAAATCATCACGACTAACCATTGAAGACACTCCGCGTGCGGCTGTTTTACCCCTTTTGCTTGAAATGACTTGCGATATGCACAAACGCACACCCAGTGTTTCCAATGGAACTCCAACTGATAGCAGCGCACTCGTGTAACTCACCGATGGTGAGCGTGTGGCCATAAAAATCGGTTCTAGATGAATAAGCACACTTTGATAATACACTTTTCACCCCTTGCGTTGCACACTAATCGACTTTCTAGTCGGATATCTTTGCCCCGTACCGTAAAAGAAACGGAGGCAAGAAGAAAAGTCTAGAGGTTATTCAATCAATTAACCTGCAGAGGACTAAGTTACTCACTGAATCACTTGACAAATATGAATCTTCGGTCTGAACTTTTCATTGTGTGTTGATACCACTCATTTTCCGATTTCCTACCCAAAGTTTTGCGATGTGGCATGTGAATGCAACGTTGCCTTTCTCACGGACCACACATGTGAGGCAAACAAACCTCTAATGTTACCTCTCTGTAGCGACCAGATCATTGGCACAATGTAGTTTTCTTTGTTCTCCAGCGTATAAATCGACGATGATAAACCCTCCAAAATATCTGATAAATTGCCATTTACAGGTGTATAAACATGAAAGAACAACATTTTAGCTGTGTGGTAACAAAGTGAAACCTGGCAGAAACATATTTCCTGGGAAAACCTTCGATTAGCAGTTTACAGAAATTATGAGAATACGACATGAATTGCCTGCGAGGCGAATGTTTTGGAAGCAGCTCAAACGAACCTCACGTCGATGAAAGGCCCTGAAAAATTCCAACAGAGATTTGGTGTACTCATGATCGCAGGGATTACCTAATTGGTTGAGAAAAGCAGACTGCTGTGGAAGAGAACAACATTGCCCATCTAATTGTGAGGTGTTGTGAGTATCAAGTGATCGACAGTGTCCGAATCCCGGCGTTTTGCTTCAGAACCAGTAGCGAAACATTTGTACGATTCAAGGAACTGTGGCACTCGCTTAAGTCAATCAGAATTCAACGTGAAACATTTAACTCATTTCACTTAAGCCAATGAAAGTATAACGATATTCTCTTATCCTGTGAACACTTTTTAATTTGATGCAACGTGCCTCACTGAACAGAACAACCAATGACGTTAGAGAGAATCACTTGGATAGTCCTCGTAAGTAGGTGGACTATGCTACTTGACTTTATTTAGGTCGCAGAATGAAGGCAGATTTATTGTTTCATAAAATCAGCAATTTTCATGCTCAACATTCTCGATGTTGTCAGTACAGTCGTGATCACTGTTACTACCATAGTAGAACTCTCAGGTTTCGTCCGTGCGAATTTTCCCATTGGGAATACTAAGTACAATTTCCAAGAGTGCGGCTAACAACTGCACATTATAGCTTTTGACTGAGTGCACCATTTTCTCCAGCTGCTCGCCTCTGATTGACTACATTATGGTGCATCACAAATACTCGCCTTTGCTCATTTCGGTCCTTGCATGATAAACCGAACATGTTTGTTTCAATATCTATTTCACTAATCACCATGATATCAACCAAACCATTATTTGACTATGAAAATCCTGTAACTGAACACCTCTAAAATGAAATTGGTCGGATGTACCTTGAAACTACACCAAATGTCAAGTAGGCCTACTCCCTAATCTACTTCTGAATAGGAGCAACTGATTATTCAAACGCTACTGTTGGGGAGCACCACTGAATTTGGAGAATATATTGGATCTATTAGGGTCGCATGTGATTAGCAAAGTTAGGTCAAAATCGGAAAGTTTGCGGTATATTCAAACGGTAGGACTAAACTTCTGCGACACCGCATACCTTGAGCATTGGCAATCAGTAGACCCGAAATAAAGAGAACTGAATACTTGCCCAAAAAACAATTTAGTTTTGCTTTTTCAGTTACGTCTCTGGAACCAACTTCCCTAAGGTAGAAAACAAAAACTGTAATTTGATATTTCAATACGCGATTTCGGACTCCAAGCACGACCAAACAATCACATCGTCCAAAATAACGAAGTCTTGTTCAAAATTCATTGTGCAAATTGTCCAGATTGCCGCCCGACAGCCTGATCACAAGGAATTAAAAAGGAAGCTTCATTAATGCCATTTCCTTCTGAATACAGTTGACAAATATAACGCATTTAACTGAGTAGATAAATGGGTGGGAGAAAAAGGTCCAAATTTTCAGAGGTATTGGGGCAGTGGTATCTCCGGTGCACAGAAACGTCAACATACTATATTTTTGGAATTTCCGTGTTGATAAAGTGATTCGGGGTATTCATTTGTATAACCCGGTAATTAGCTGTCGCATAGCCCATCAAATATTGCCCTTCATCATCCGAGTTCTACAGTGAGGATCAGAACACACTGTGGAGGGATTTCTCATAATTCCTATTAATTGCTCCAACCCCACTTTTACATCAAACCAATCCCAAAGAAAAAACGGTAATTGAAAATCAATACCAATTCGCTTCCTTCTGATGGCACTCATCGTCCTGTTTCTCGGCAAGAAAGCCCTCTCTGTCTGTAAGTTATTCCAAATTGCGATCTGTGGCGCAGAGCTTTCACTTGACATTTCGGAGGTCAGGGGTTCAAAATCCTCGAACGACGATATTTTTTGTGGTAGGAGGAAATCCATTGTGACTCGGCTGGTGACTACATCTGACATACTGGGAACTTATGCGGTCGCCTACTTCAAGCCAAACAGTCTGGTTTCCGGTTATCTATAATGGTGCAGTGGGCTTTTGTGACTATGGGACCTAATATCGCTCACACTGCATTCCTGAACAAGCTCGTATTTTCCTCAAAATAAGCCAAAATATTTCCTGATAAAATGAATCCAATGACCTCCGCAATGCGACTGCGCCAATTGGTCCGTGGGCTAGAAAAAGGGAAGAACACGATGCGACTGTTGAGCATGGTAGTAGTTGTCGTTCCTGAAATGGGACTGGTTTACCGATTTTGAGTTGGTTTTGCTCGGCATGGTAGCAGATGATATGTATGGCCTCCCTGAAGGGGAATTTCGTGAACAGTGATTGTACATCAAATAAAGCCGTGTGTTTCCTTTCCACAATTATCTGGTCCGAAGATCTCTACCAATTCGAAACTTTCTTTGATAGTGTCTCTGGCCATTAAGTCATGAACTGGCTCAAGGAATTTCAACACCCATTTCGCCAATTCGTTCTGTGATGAATTTATCATCTATAGTATTTGCCTAAGTGAAACGTCTTGTGTGTAGTTTTGGTGGACCATGCAGATGTGGATTTTGAGTTCCTTTTGGCTTCAGATGTTGATCTGTGGTTTCACTGGTTAAATGTCCTTCTAGTAGAATGTGTGCTTATGCAGATACCTCTTGTTCTAGTTCATCAGGTTCATCGCAGTTATCTCGGCGCACAAACTTGCTGGGATAGTCAAAAACAGACCTCATTTTCTCATATTCACTCCAATGAGTCAGCACTTGTCCGGAATCATTGTTGGGGCGGAACCTTATCAAGCCTGTTTGAAATGAAGATTTTCCATGATGGAAAGGCACTCAGATGTGGTGAGTGACTGATGTCTGGACGATGTTAACAGTTAATGTGGTTCGAAGTCAACCAGCTCCGCTGGTAACCAAGTCTGCGCATCTTTTTAAGTGAGTTTGAATATTTTCGGTTGTTCGAATAGATATTCGAATTGTGCTTATGTCTGGTTATGGACTAGTTGGGTATTTGTTGTTTCAATGTGACTGTGGACCTATTTACCTTTTCATAGTGGGAAAACCCTAAGTGGCACCCTGCAAATTTCTCACCATATCGCGACCAGAATTATTTGCGGCTGTTCTTGACTCACGGTTTTGAACGACATTACTCACGAGATACAAATACATAGAGATCGTCTTATTCCATAAACGGATCCCACCATTGTTTTGCAGTGAATAAATAATGCCAGTGCCATTCGTTTCCATTCGTTGTGACCAATAGAATTGCTATCATAGGGAACTGTTTATCACACCGTAGGTGGCGATATGTTCCGACCGATGGGAATCCAGCAGATGTTTCTTTTGGAGGCGCAGTCAGTGAACGGATGCCTTCAAGGAACTTTTGGATTCAAGGTCCAAGTTGTTAAGCAATTTTGATGTTTAGTGAAAGATGCAATTATCTTTGTGTGCATTGTCTGATAAAAAATACCAGAAGTGGATAAAAATCGTTTTGTAATTCTTAGTGACTGCACCGTCTCTTTCGCAGGAACCCTCGTATCGTGTTATTAAACTTGGATTTAACTAATGCACGAAGAAGCTCGGCTAACGAGATTGGTTATTTCCATTCTATTATTAGGGTTTTGATGGCAGTATAGCGCCGATTTGGGACCTATGAGAGTGACGTACTTGGGTGATGCTTCACTCATATCAATCAGAATAACCCAACATCAATGTTTTGTAAAGGATTTGAAGTCTTCGAAGGTAAACCCACCGAAGGCGACAAGTATTCTGAAGCCCTTAGGAACCACCGTGCATGAAGACTTGGTTTATTTAGGCGGCTGTGTTCCTGTGGCACCTATCGTAACTGATTGATTGGTACTCATCCTGCCTCTGGGTTATACAATCGCTGAACTGATTGTAAAGCATTATCACGAGATCCACGGTCATGTAAGAGCTTCTCACGTTTTCGAGTGAATTCAAATGGAGTTTTGGATCGCATTGAGCACGAATGTTGTACGTTGAAACCCCAAAGAATGCTCTCGATTTTGGAAAGTGTTCCCGAATCCGTGTTGTCAGATTATGGCTCCGCTACCCAGTTTCTCACAGATGAATCACTGCTGACCTGTATCGCTGAAACTGGACGGATCATCAATGTCAAGCCAATTATTCTGGTGTATGATGAACTCTCATCACCAAGAGCTCTGAGATGTAGTGATTTACTGTTGCGACATTCCAATCCAACGGACATCCATGGAGAAACCGCTCTTATTAAAAGGTATACTAAGTGTCTATTTAAGGTGCAGAAGTTGTTCTGTTCCTGCTGGAAAAAATGAGGACAAAGGTACTCACCAACAAGGCAGTTGTGCCACAAATGGTTATCGCCTAAACGGGATTTGTGCATCGATGAATACACTATGCTTCTAGGTGGAAACAGTCGTAGGGGATGCAGCCAAAAGGAGTTATCGACCAACTAATTCGTGGTGCCGATGAACACGTTCGTCAAGTGGCGGTCCGTACCAGTGATGAAAATCGCTGTTGAGATGTTCGATCCGTTAGCATACGGGAAGTAGTCGAATTAAACGGATAGAGTGAAATAAGCAGTTTTCTTGATGTAATGTGAACTGTGCCTCCGACTAGAAACAGCGTTCTTAGTAAGTCACAAATAAGTTTGAGGTATATTTTGGGCAGGTGTTCAAATTGCTTGTGGTTGTTGGCCGGGAAATCAACACATACAGTGTCAAAGAACTTCCCCAACTTGAGCCAGGCAAATCGTCAGTTGTCGAATCATGTTGTGTTAAACTGCCTCAAGCATTGATGTGGGAATCGCACCACAAACAGATTAGATCCGATGTTCCAAATCATCCGGGTTCTCGGCCTTGGGGTCCCTCACTTATCTTTCAACACAACCATTCAGGAAATATTCCATTGGAGCTTGATTCGGAGGTCCTGGAGACCATGGTATACGTCCTTTTTCGTCCGATTCAATGCGAGCGGGACTTATAGTCGAGCCACTGGGCTTAGTCCCAAGAAAACATATTTTTGTAGTGAGATCAACCTTTGTTCATTTGCTTACCGCACCAACTTATCCGAAGGCTTGTCGCCCATTCGGATATCCAATTGACCGTTGCATGTTGGGCTGCATGCAATCGATCGCAATCCCTCTCCCATTTTTCTAATGATCTCTAAACTCCACGCACCACTGAACTTCCCAGATTTGAATTTCCTGAATGCATCGGGGAAATTCGGACATCGATCTTCAACGATAATCTAACGTCATTTGTGTGCACGAGTTGCTTTGCTTCACAGTTATAGTCTCATCTTAATGGTGTTTTGAGTCATTTTTGTCCCATAATCCAGATAAAATGCCATACTATTCAGGGGGTGGTCTTATCTTTCAAATAGGAAAACTCAAGCAAATCCTTTCCGTAAGTCGCACATGTATTGAAAATTCACCGTAAATTGGGTGTATTAGGACGACAATTGATTTGATTTACCGATCACATGGCCTGAATCTGATGTAAGGCAGTTAGTACCACTCTGCACGATAAATAAAGAAAAGCTAATCTGTCATCTTAACGTTCTCCTGCTTGAGTGACACAAGTGATCAGAATTTGCGAACCATTCGGAATCCTTTGAACACCGTGTCTACTGTTTGGAATGAATATGGGTTATGAATCATTCCGCAAATGAATCAAATGTGCTGCGTAGTAATTACAGAGAATTTCATGTTTTCTGCTGCTGTACTGGGTTGGCCATGATCGAAATATTTATTAGTGAAGCAAGGCCTAGCTTGATTAGATACGTTTTGCAACTGAGGCATTTCCATCTCATGAGGTGAACAGATAACGGATCAGGTGTCGTCTCGCATGCAGAAGTTGCCACAGGTCTTTACTAACCTCCTTCATCGGTGATGCTGGCATGATATCCTAAAGTTTATCAACGGTCGAGTGTGCACCGTCACAGGTGATTTCGTTTGTTTTTATAGTTCAAATAACGACCGTTGGGGTATATGTTAAACCGACATTGTCGGTGTTCGATCATCAATCCCTCCGTTTCATTGGTAAAATATGTTGAAAACACCGTGTCAGAAATACGGAAGTTTGGTTTAGGTTGTTGTTAACCAGTGTTCAGTCACTGAAACACGTACCGAATCTGAGCAGTTGTCTTCCAGTGACGCCACAAAATCAATGAAGCCACACTTCCACTGTCGTGAATTTATGAAATACACTGATTTAAATTGTGGTTGTTGGAAATCGCTGAAACAATGAGAACAATATGAAGTTTCTTTTATTGTGTCTCTTCTACTTCGCTCGAGGAATAATCCCTGGTAGATTTGAAAGCACTTTGAACTCATAATTATTGAGCTTGAGTCAAGCTAGATATGTAATTCACATAACGCAAAATACACTAATTCATAAAAAATGAGCACAAAACTGATTTGTGTGTGATGTGCAGATCAGCTGTGATTTTTGAAACGCAAAATTCTGATAATTCACAGACAAACGTGTAACCTACTAGGAGGTTCATTGCTGTGAAAGGGTTTATATGACTTGAGTCATGTGCTCGAAACGGAAAATGTGGGGACATACAAGATGCAACGACCTAGTCATTTTAATTGTTTCGATTGACTTTTCCGGTGGGCAATATGAGTATGGTGGGCAGTATCGTTCCGGAGGTGACTAAATTCACTTGCGTGAATTCTCTTACAGAAATCGATAAAGTCACAATTAACTAACAAATTCCAGATTCTGATTAGTTTGTGAGCATTTCTCTGTCACAGGACTGTTCGTTGTTTGTTCACTCACATCAACGACAACTGATTTCAGCCAACTACTTACGAATATTTTGACTGCTTCACTCGCGGACGGTTGAACCGAATCTCTTTTAGTTCAATTCGTCTGGTGTTACTCTAACTTCTGAAAGTGATTGTAACATTCTAGTGTTTCGATAAACATTATCGCTCACCATCTTTTGGGTCTTCTGGTTTCTACCGTTTCCGAAACAATTTTAAGGATCTAATATTTGGTACCTGGAAGTGATGGACTGCGATCTGAACCATCGAATGTGAAAGGAAAAACAGTAACCGAATAATTTCAATTTCCGAAACCATAAAACAGTAGTTGTGATCTCCCAGCTCTTCTTTTTCTCTCTCACACACAAAGATCAGTCAGTATCGGTTCCTCTGTACTCCTCCTACTCTCTTCCTTTCAAGGTACAACGAAGAAATCTTTTGGAGTTCCTAAGCGGCACATTTGATCCATTTATCGAAAGATTGGTAGTCTGCACTGTTATCAAAAATATATACATGGAATTGCAAATATTTTCTACCCTGTCATCAGAAACCACACACCGGTATGAGAAAAAAAACCACCAATAATGAAAAAGAGCGTTTATACTGTCGTACAAGGCGAAACTTATGGAGTCTGCAAAAGACCTGATTGCATGTCGAATTTGCAAAAATTCATTATTGGTAGTTTATTTCCGATCGATTCTTATAAATATTTGTATATATACGTACATATATATATATATATATATATATATATATATATATATATATATATATATATATATGATATACTGACGCTCACATTCAACTCAATGAATAAAGGTTTATAGCCAGGCTGCACGTGTAGGCGCTCATATTGAACGTCAGTAGTATGTAGTGACCCAGACACGAATAACCATGATGAATCTTAGTTGTGATTCGTTTGTGGGCTCTTCAGTGAAGAATATCTATCCACACTCCACAAGATTCAAATTAGATCTTATTGAACATATGATATATGAGTTCACAAGTGTGGAGACCAGTGGGCAGAAGAGTACCGGGTACTCATACCTGATGAGCGGCAACAACCGCGAAACCAGTCGTGTGCTTCCGAGGGAATTTTGTCCACACGACTACATACTACTCGCTAGTATTCAATAAACCTTTACATTCATATGTAAATATGTATATATACGGATGCTTACTTTCATCCCAATGAAAGAAATATAACATTTCGTGACTGGCATAATCTACAGGCAACCAAATCTGTCCTGTCATGGCTTCAATCGATAATATTGTGTGCGCATGTGTATGCACGCGTGCATACAATCGAGTGAATTCGATGAGAGCAACTGGATTTTCAGTCGAAAAACGGGGACGTGTTACTATTTTGCCAGATGTCTTTTATTGCCTAGGTAAATGATTTTAAAATTTACACAGTTCGGTTTGCAGCTATAATTAAAAGACACAAAGCGATAAATTTAGAGAAGGGATTTCACATGCCATCTTTCAAGCTCTAACACCTCTTTATGGTAAAGACTCGTTCGAGCCAGAAAATTCAGCATTATCTTCAAATACGAACTTCCCAATACTTTTGAGTAAATTGGGATCGTTCTGTATTTGTGGCGTTTCCATCGAAAATAAAGGGACCATAAAAAATCACCATCAGTACTTTCGCTCAAATCATCAATCGTTCATCAGACTGGCGTCGGTTGACGACGAGGTGTTGTGATTACCTTGCTACTAGTAAAACCGTGTGGTTTACATTCTAAATTATTGAAATAAATCCTTGTGGTTAGGTACAGATTTTAGAACATACCACCATTCTTTGCCAGATACGATCTTTTCATACAATTAGCACAAATGAACATCACAGGCATTTCAGTTTCTCCTGCCGGAACGATTACTTCCCCACCTCGTGCTTTATCGACACTTCTTTGAAGTGCAAACCCCCACCTCACCCCAGCCATTTTGTCTACCCTTCCCTCTATGCATCTCACACTCAATCACGGAGTTAGTTTTAGTTCAAAAGATAACTTAAATATTTATCTACTCAGTATGCGTACACATTTTACAACCCATTACTTTTCTGTACAATAATCCTTATTCCTATTCGCAAAAGCATATGGCGAAAAAGGCTGAGAGTATCAGTTGACAGAATATTCAATATCCATCATAAACACTGTTTACGCAATGAAGACCATTGGAACGTTCGTTGCATGAAGGATCGGACAAAGGGTGCTGTCCTTTCTGTTAACCCAGATTCAATCTGGTGAAGCACTGAAAAGAACACATTAGCAGACGTAATTGATTTATTTTCTCACTGATTTCTGATGCCTGATTTGGACTGCACTGTTTTTTATCGGTTGCATACGTTTTAGCGAAGTGACTTTACCGAAGTATCCGTGCATCTCACCTTTGGAACATTTTCGGTTCTCGCCAAAGCCGGTCTTTTCTATTCATTCGTTTATTGGAATTTCGTTCATAGTTCGCAGTCAAGATTCGATAGGAGACACGTTTCTGAGCTGCTAGTCGAACGTCTACTGTAGTGTGCCTTCTGGTTTGAGAGTGAACCAACTGAATTGATTATCAGTTTGAATAAGGTAATGCGATGACGGCCGTGAATAAGGGAACCTTTCATCGAGTTTCAAGCGAAAGTCACGGTTGGCGTCACTAGTGCTGAAAATCACACCGGTGACAATACCACTGTATGGGTTCACGAAAGCTGAGGAAACGATGTGGTTTTTCGTAGAAGCTGGGAATCAAGGGGCTTCAGGATGACTATGAGCTATCAAAATACCACTGAGAAAATTGGAGCAATCGAAAATCAGACAATGAAGATAATATGTATGGCGTGCCGAGGAATTCTGTCAGGTGACATGTGCACATCGATGTTCCAATACCGATAATCTTCTCATATTCTCCACCTGTAGTTGCCATGTCTCTTAACCAAAGAGAAGTATGGGCTTGACTGCTGCAGTGTATATCCAACCCTTGATTGATGACCAGATTTCGTATCAAATTCACAAATGACTCAGATTGGCAAATGTCAAGCGAAACCTCTGTGTACACCATGACACTTGAACCGATATCTGTTCTCCCAGTAAAATCCAGCTGCCCAGAAGACAATTTATCAACCAAGTCTATGGTTCTCCAGACAATGAAAGGTTTAGTGGACCAACCCAATCCTACAGCAGCATCTTGCAAAATGCATACCAATCATTGGTACACAGTTATTCATGTTGCTCATAAAAGCTTGCAACTTACCTGGATCTGCATAAAGGAGAACGATGTCACTCGCATATTCAAGTTCTAAGACATTTCAACTAAGGAAAATTTTGATGTTACTATCATCACCTGACAAGAGTGCTGTATCTGGGACCACATCAAACATGAAGGTAAAGAGAAAGGAAGGAAGGGGTAACCCCGATGCACACCACTTCTCGTGGTGAACCGGGGTGAAGGAGAACCGTAAGCCTTAACTCAGCCACGATTCTTCATATAAAGGGGTTTCATGGTGGAACGGAATTTCTCTGATACACCCTCCAACATGAGGCAATGAACTATGTGGTCAGCTGAGTTTAAGATTGCTTTGGGATCAAGAAAATGTAGGGTAGTTGACCAGAAAAATGAGTCCTTGTGTTATAAAATGTGCCGACAAGTAAAGATATGATCAACACAACCGAGATGGAATTAAAACCCATCATGATGCTCTCTAGGACACAGTTCGCAATTGGTCGATGAGTGGTGGGAAATGATAAAAGCAAGCATTTGAGATGTGATGCTAACCGAACTTATTCCCGGGTGGTTTTGACAAGAGGAATCACCATTCCTTTTGTCTATTGGCACAATCACAGATTATTTCCGACTCTTTGGAACTTGTTCTTTGTGACCTACAAAATCGAGGAGTTTTGTCAGCTCCAATAACAATTATGATCCACCATGCTTGAAATTGGACGAGGCAACTCATCCGGTCAAGCAGTCTCATGTTACTCAAGTGGCCTGGCTCACGAAAAACCTCTTTTTCCGTTATAGAAACGGTATCTGCAACCGCAGTTGGAACTACGACGCTTCTTAACAAGCCTGTGGGGGATAAACGCCAATTGAACCGCTTCTTAAAATGCTTCTCCCAACGGACTAGACGAAGCTCCTGAGTTCGAATCAGTGAGTCGTTTGTCTCTTAGAACAGTTCAATAACGCCTGACTTTCTAGAACAGGTGTTTTCACTTAGACGGATAAGATTGCAGCTGCTGCCAATCGCCGTAGCTGCTGCTCATTGATGCAGCTTCTCCACCTCTGCAATCCACTACTATTCTCGGCAGTTTCTCAGGCTCAGAATCAATCTGCGTTTATGGCACTTCTGTCTTCCATCATATCTGGAATTGAGGGGATTCATTCCGCGAGCATCTCACAGCTCAACTGAGGATGCAGATATACATTGCTTCTGTGGGTAGCTGGTTGTTGGATCTTGGGCAGCCGTAAAAGCCTCAAATAAAACCCACTGGACTTTTGTTCACTACTTAACTGGATACTGGGCGTCGATAACTCGGTAAACATTTGTGATATCTAATGGATTGTCAATGGCAAGACCAAGTTCGAAAAATGCATGGAGAATCACAAACAAATTTCATTCAAAGTTATCTGCTAGACCACTAGACCACGACCATTTGACTGCGGGTGACGAGGAGCAGTTGGTTTTACTTTTAAACCAAGAACTCCCAACCAATTATCCAAGAGTTGAACAGCTGAATTGGTGCCAATGCCAGTAACTGGCACAAACAGAATTCCTCCTCTGTTGAATCTGTTTCTGAGCGTAGTCTGTGTGAAGTCAGCAGTAGGTAAAGATGTTCAATATTCCTTTGATCAGCCGGGAAAAGCCTCAATGATCACAAGAGGGCAGCACTTACCCAAGAAGGATCCACCCACTGCCACGCCTCGCGAAGCACTGGTCAAGGAATTCACTTTGAACTTCTTGAACGTACCTTGTGTAAAAACCGCTGTTAGTTATTAGCTGTACTTTCGATGTGGGCAGGCAGTTGTGATCCTCTAATGGAATCGGTGTGGCCCAGTCCGACGACTCCACATAGCCAGTAATTTCGCGCTCACACAGACTGCATTGCTTGACGGAGAGGTTCTCTCAAACCAAAAGCAATTATTCTGCGCTTTGGAAAAACGGGATGGCCAGATATCTCTAACCTCAATCCAGGAATGTGCATTCCACCAGAAACTTGAGGACATTTCAAAAGAAGCTGTTGTATATTCAATGAATCGGGTGAAGAGGTTAGGAGAGTGACATTTCACGAGCAACTTTAAAACCAAAAGGTGGAAGTCCAGAATCAGAAACCAAAACCTTACATTCAATAGGATCAGATTCATGTAGCTGAATTAGAACAATACAAGAACCGAAATATGGGAGCTTGTATCCAGTAATCCCTGGAATAGTCACACTGGTAGGACTATTCTTATCGATGGGATAAACGCAATTTATAGCTTTAGGTGGAATGATGGATTCTACACTCCCAGTGTCAACAAAAATGTGTTGTTTAGTCTGTGAAGTATGCCATTCGTGCTTAATGCGGTACGTTCTCTGACAAGAGGGCTAATGCAAGTTTCGAAAACATGGTAGGAATTAAAGAAGTGTGTGATGATGCTGAGGGGGTCGTCTGTCGATATGGTGGGCTACTGCAACAGGCACTATCAACGTGACCAAACTCACCACACACAAAACTAAAAGCTTGTAGACGAGGACATGTGAAACAACGACGTAACTGACCATATGAAATGCACTTGCCCAAATCGGAACTTTTACAATAAGATTTCGAACGAATCGATCGCTCAAGTGGGGCTGATTGCCACGACAACTTATCGGCTTGGTAAAATGAGGCAAATTTTGAGTGTGCCAAACTACTTGATTTTTGGAAGAATTGAACAGTGTGGACTCCAAAACAGCATCTACTACCCGATACTTTTCACGAATTAAGCTAACGTGATGAAGGGTCTGATCAGTTTCAAGCAGCAACCTCTGTTCCAAACTGGAAGGTTGATTCCTACAATCAAGCGATTGCACAGTTGATGTAACCATGTCGAATTTAGTCGCACTCCACTGCCTGTATCTCCAGCTGAAACAGGAAGTCACGAACGGATCAGTTTTCAAGTCTTGTGAGGCTGTTTCATTTGGCTCTCTCAGCAGCAGTGAAATCGACTGACTTGAAATGCCATAACATGATGATTCTTACCTTGTCGTTTGGTAGACTTGTGGTAGAATCCGGAACGGACGATGTTCTCTTGAGAGTGTATGCATTTCTCCAAATGGGATGAACGAAAAACATTGTTTTCTTCGCATTGCCCAAATGGTTTCGGGTATATGCGAAATATTGTAACATTCCATGTAGTCGTCAACCGGTTGAGATGTGGAACTTACATCAAGAGGTTACACTTCAGATGCAATCATGGTTTGAATCCTTTGCGCGACGCCAAATATGAAATCAAATAGATTGAATGGGCTGAACCCCGCACACAACCACAGCGAATTAGGAACATCAAGAATGCATAGAACGTAGCTACATTTTTCATCTGGGAGTTATCATGTAAGGTACTATATTGTACTATAACAGAGAGAGTACAGTGAAGAAATAAAACAATAATGTGTCAATCTTGAATTTTACAATAATTCTGCATGGAGGCACATTCTTTGATATCGTCAAGTAGTGGCCGACGAGGATTTTCGTCTTTGATGTATTTTCCGCCACCGTCGAGAGGTAGATTCGAATTCACACAGACAACTGTGTGATCATTGGCAACAGACCGGGACCAAAATGATCAGCAGTTTAAAGTTGATCCGTGCAAGGCGAAACTAAGAGTAATATGGTCGATCTGAGTGCAAAGATGTTGAGACGCCGCAGGGTGCCAGGTTACTCGGTGGAGCTTATTAAGCCAGAAATTTGTACTCGCTAGGAATAGTCCATGGTCAGGACATAGTTGAATGAGTCGGCCACCGTTATCGGTTCAATCGGTTGAAATATCGTAACGGTTTAATTTATTTCTCTTCGTCTCTTTTAGGCTTCCAACAATATCCGTGATATCCTTTGAACGCAAGCTAAAGAGCAATTGATAGATATCATTTTATTATTCATCTTTAGTCTCAGACGAGTTGCAGTCATTAAGGGCATACACATAAAAGAAAAACAGGCATGAACTCTTCAGTCTAGTGCTGTTTATATGTATAAAACCGTTCACCCGAATCGCACATAGACGACTGCTCATGGGAAGAAAGTCGCGCAGTGCACGTTCAGTCTTCAAGCCCCTCATGATACTAACGCCAGTCTTACCACAAGCACTAGACACCGAATGACCCGGAGTGCGAAGAGTGAAACGGGAAGCCCAGTTCGTAGCTAGGGAGCGAAGTGTTAACACTGAAGTAAGGTATTTAAGGCGTGTTTCGAGGACACAATGAACATCGGTTCCCTTTTTTCTTGTATCTTATTTGTTACCGGTACCGAGAAATGGAAGTTACGGTCACGACTAATTGCGGCCTATCATATCTATCCAGAATTGGGATGAGAGAGGTTAAGGGCAGATAAATAAGAACTTTGCTTCCCGAAATTAACAAAGGAGATTTTCAGGCATATCAGTCTTGGCGACTACCTACAAGACAGAACGGAATTTTAATTGGGAACTTTGAACCAGAACATAGTGGCGCGCTACCAAACACGGGAAAATAACCGAAGAACCCGTGGAGGAACTCCTTCTGGTCTGTCGCGTGAATTTTGAATGTACAAGTATTCTGTTTTGTCTTCAATGGTGCTTTGATAACGATCAACTCTCTGGATTCAGTCCTAATCTCCATGCATCCAATAGAGAAAGAGAAACTCTGAAGGGATAACATGTCTTGGGTCGAAGGATGCCAAGATTAGTTTGGTGATAGCAGTTTATTGATGTGCGATGATCTCTCGTCGTCGATATAAAACCGGGGTACGCTACTCCTACGTCCATCTAGTGAAGCTGTTCAGATCGGTGAACTGTTTCTCCCTTGTTTATTCACTGGAGTGTCTTCTCCTCGGGCAAAGTGGTTAGAACCCGATGTTTCCCATTGACCTGTCAGTCATGATTACATCTCCGGCTTAAGTAGTCCATCCCGTTTAGCTCTTTGGCTTTTTATGCTGAACCAAAGCCGCTTGATTCACATAGTACTGCATCATGTAGAACTCAACAACACATTGATTTTCATTAAGCCCCTATTATGATTGCCAAGATAAATGATTATTCTTACGTCAAACAAGAAAGAGAGCTACATTTTCTTGTGATATTCACTATGCACAAGCTGGTAGGTTGTGTTACAATTGCTCCCATCCGAAACCACCTAATCCAAAATGGCAATAATGCCCAGACTGCGAAATAGCACGATAACTTTATTCCAGAACTGATTTGTATAGATGATGAAGCAAAAGAAATTATTAACAGGATAGGATTTGATCAATCACAGTGCCCGTCCGCGGTTATCCGAATCGGTTGAGGATCCTAAACGCGAGTGTAGCTACGAAAATATACTTGGCCATATCACGTGTGATGCTCACTGAATCATCCCATCTGTCCTCTTTCAGGTGCTCCTCGTTATTGGGATCCGCAGCCGCACTGATATCCGAACTGGGGCTGGTGGCTTTGGCTCGGCCGCTATAGCCGTCGTTTTGGTTGGAGGAATAAATGGATCCCTGTCATCTGCACGGTCACCATCTGGATATTCGGTCGTCTCAGCAGCGTGATCGGTCACGTTGGCGTTCGCCATTTGAAATGGATTTGACCGATGTGGCGCCGGTGCACTGATTCACCATCCACCTACGTAATCTCGACAGTCGATTGAGCAAGATATCTGCAACTGATCCCTCAAGTTAAGTGGTTGCTACTGATCTAATGCGACGTTGCCGGAATCAAGACATGTCAACGATGACCGTAGTTATCAGAACCTGAACATAACGGCTGAAATCTCCCTGGTGGACGTGTGCACTGCGTCTCGGTATTGCAACAGGAATTTGTCCAGAAACAACTCCAAGTCGGGCAACGTTCTCGCAATCCCCGATGATCGGGCACTTCTCACGAATCGCACCAAGGATTCTGATGCACCGTTAGAGCACGGGTGGCGTGACGCTGTACACAAATGGCAACATCCGATTCTCTCAAGCTAATTTTCAGCTCCGCCTCACAGAACTACGATCCATTTTCGGTGACCAGTACCCGACGAGTTGCTTCTCGGCTGCAAAGCTTCCGTTAATTCTGGATTGCTCACGAGTTGTTTGACCAGCTGGTCAGGAATACTTCTGAACATCTGAAATAGGAGTCAGTGAACCCCTTGCTTTCGGACCACGGGTTCATTGCCAAAGTGCAAATGTCTGCATCCAGTTCCGGCCACCGACAAATCTGTCAAACCAGTGGCTTCATTTTATTCACACCCAAATGGCCTAAATACAGTTGAACCAAATCCGACTTGTCAAATGGAAATGGAACTCAAGTTGGTTACCTCAACAAACGACACATTCGGGTTGGATACTTAATTCGTCTCACAGTACGAAAACGTGAAGAAAATTCCGCTTCAGTCCGAGTCGTCACCCCTTTTTGATCGCCGAAATCACCGAACAGTCGCATCCTTTATTCTGGTACCTCAATTTTGACGTGGACATGAGAGCGATCGCAGTAATGCAGTAGTATTTGTGCCAGGAAATCCGTGTTCATGACGGTTTTGCCCTCTCGATGCAGGAAGTCGTAGTTTTAGGCAGCTCAGTTAATGCTTCGTCGTTGAGTCACAGAAGCCATGGAATGGGAGACGAATTTATCTGCATCAAATGAGAGCTGATTTGTTTGCTGGTCTGTGACAATTGTGAACTTCAGTCCAATCTGAACCTATCGCCATTTTGGACGAGTCGGTGATCCGCGTGGTCGACTCAGACGGCGCGAAAGGAGTTAGTATCGGTCGGCCGACGATATTCTGAACAAGACCACGTGGTTTTTTTCCACATTGATTGTTTCGTTGCTCTGCATCGGATTAATGGGCCAGAAAAAAAGGTTCGGCTCTGAAGTAGCCCTGCGGGCATCCAGGAATCGATCGCAATTTATCATGATTTTTCGGTGACTAGTTGACGATCACTGGTTTGGAACCATCTGGATCGGGTCGATATCCGTTTGAGATGACAGTTAAGCCCAGGAAATCTGTTTTGGTGAAACCGAATTTGCGCTTTTTCGATACGTTTTATTCCATAAATCTCATCAGCAGCTGTCACAATCGGCAGTAGTGTTCTTTCTTATGGGGAACCAGAAATCAGCTTTCCCTCCTGATATGTCATCATCCCATTGATCCCGCAAATCACCTTGTCTATTGCAGCCTGAAATATCCTGGATGACAAATGTATACGGAACGGCAAGGAATTATATTGGAGAAAACGCCATGGACTGTTCATGGTTCGTTATACAGTCGGTGGTCACTGCCAATTGGAAAAGTCTGTCCGTCACTCAGCATCGCCAACACAGTGGGAGTTACCCACGTGGATGGAGACACAATCACAATGACACCGTCTTGTTCCATTTGGTAAAGCACCTGCAGAACACCTTCAATCTGACCAAACGGCAACACTCAGTGCTTCAGGAGCTCCGCATTACCACCCACTCTCAACTTCGCGGGCTCAACTGCCATGCCACTCTCGTTATTCGAGCATTGTTCGATCAACTGTTGCAGAACAACTTGATCCACCGGAATACTGGCTGACTTTCGGATTGTTGCCCATTGCTCCAAGGTACGCGGGGCTTCCAACCTAAAATCAAGTTACTGCCCACAAATATCGGGAAGCGTATCAGGATACATTCACTTTCCAAGCGAACCATCAATGTAGTCTCGCGCAACAGTGGAAGTCGACGATGAGTAATACCGTGAGTGCGTACATCAGTGTGTTGTATGGGTACGCTGGACTGAATGAGGTCGAATACGGATTTCCGAGTGATGGACCAGCAACTCCTGATATCGAACATGAATCGAATACTCAAGCCACAGTATAACTGAACTTTCCTGTACACGAATTGGTTTGATTCACGCGGAACCTCTAGTGTGTAAACCGGATTGCCATCACTCTCCGGATACTGAGAGGTGGCATTCATAACAGCGAATTGGGTTTGGCGGCTAGCGTTGCAAATATGACCATTCAAACACTGGTGAAGTTAGACTAAGGTAAATGGCAGTTGCTCAGAAAAACCGAGCCTAATATGTCGAATCTGAAGAAATCTGGTGTCGATAATTTCTTGGATTAAGATCGGACTAGGCTGGAGCACAACATCTAGCTCTGCCTACGTTATAAAACAATCCTATTTTTAACGTGGAATTCGAGCTAACATAGGAGCATACAGATCGGGAATTCCAAATGTTACAGAACTTTCCAACGTGCAGTGCTTTGACAGAAGAAAGTTCTCGTAATTATTTTCGCAGAAATTAACAATGCAAATTCAATTGGTGAACATCACTGTATATATGTAACTATTACCATAAGGTGATTGGGGTTTAAAAAACAGTTTGAGAAGTCGAAAATGAGAATTGTCGTTGTTTTGTTTTCTAATTCCCGACTTCCGAAGTGTAATAAGGGAACTGCTGAGAATAATCAACGAGAGAAAAAATCGGCATTGAACTTCCTGTGAGTAACACGTTTGTTTTCTGATTGACGCTGTTTTCTGATGCCAATCCTTAATGCATTAGTTATTACACTTCCAGTTTGTCTTATCTGCCTTCGCTTACATCTATTCATGCGAACCGCTGAATCACTGCATCGAGATCTTGCTATCTATGCCTGTACATGACTCCAAGGCTGACATTTTCGATAAAATACATTTTTGTACCTCTTTGTGATTCAGTTACTCATAAAGTTATATGATAGCAGCGCGTTTATTATTTTCAAATAAATGTGTCCTTGGTAAAACCGGAATGACAAAAACCTAAACTAGCGTCTCCTTGCCTGATCAGACGCTGGGATGGAATTCGTTTTCCACCCAAATATGGTCATGTTTTTAGAAAGTCACCTTTCTCCCGCATTTGACCCACGCCATTTCCATCCAGAAGACTATTTTTTCTGAAACACAGTATAGTAGCCCAGTAAGTGGATTTTTCGATTCACTCCGTAGTAGTAGTTTCCATTGTGTTCTTGCCTTTCCGACTGGTCATTTGACGTTTTCCGTAAGATCGTCCAAACAGACAATATAAACGGTAATAGTGGTGACTTAATTAAGCTTGTGCTGGTCGTCGCTAAAAATGTTCAGTTTCTCCGTTTTGTTTGGCTATGACGGTTCGAGAATTTCATAGTGATAAAGAGTGTCGTCGCCGTTCGAGGTATCAGTTTTGTGCATCCCGGTGTTGCCTGTCCCTCAAAGGCTGTGCCTATTATCTATGTGCGGCGGGGTAATATGAGTACAATCTGTTTTGCTTCAGTATTGGTGAGTTGGAACGTTCAGTAATTTGTGTGTGAAACGTTGCTAATAAAAGGTACTCACACAGTGTCTAAATCTGACCAAGTTGGTGCCAACAATAAACATGACCGCACATAGTCTTCAGTAACGCATTACTGAAAAGCATTAAGGTGGGTCAGTAAGGTTTGATCTGAATGGGCCATCATACTGTGGAATCATGATGATCACTTTTACTCTAATGGGGTTGGGGGGGGGGTTCACCCTGCTAGTCACATTTGAGATAGAAAGTGATTATATATATTGACCATCTGAGGGACAGAAGAATCTTGAGTGAGTACTTCAGGTTTTATATCTAAATACCGCGAAATGAATTTGAGCATTCATCTATAAGATACTTATATTGACAGTAACAGCAGCGCAATACTACAACACATGGCTAATATTGGACACAAGATCAGGTCGATGGCAGCTTTCACACCAATCCTGGCGACCCTCAAGTGATTGATATTTGCAAGTGAAACCACAGCAACTGCAACATTGGTACCAAAACTGTGAAAATAGTAAAAATTCATTCAGCTTTTATTATTGTATTGTCATGAGGAGTAATCAATGCGTAGCTCCAACGCAGTACTCTTCCTCTTTCTGTCGTTTTGCACCTCCGTCTTTCCCGTTGCTTTTTACCAAACTTCATACACACTATCACATACTGTAATGTTCTAAGGACCATTATGTTCCAGAGTCCTGTTAAAATATTGCATTTTTTGAATGGCTGGTGAAGGTTGATTAGTTTAGAACATTTGATTAACAAATTGGAGACCAGTCCTTCGAATCCCTGGACTGCGGGTTGTTTCTGTAGTTGACAGCAATTCACTGTCGTCCGGCTTGTTACACATTTGACCAACTGGGACCACGTGTAATTCTCCACCACAAGTTTCAATGTCAGATTGTCGATAATACTTGATATTGCTGTGAATGTTCCACCACAGTGGTAATCATGCACGTAGTGAGAAAATGTAAGCTTACACAATGCTGTCAGTATGTATCATTATTCTCTTCGATACCCAGTAATATACATAACATACAATTGATTACATGCACTGACATATGGCAAAGAAATTCATTCTCCATTTGTTGTTTTGTAGGAATCACTGATCATATAATGCGGAAAATAAGTTTTTGAGTTTCAGAATAACCGACGAACAGAATCGTGAAAAACGTTTACCGCTTATAAACTGAAGACGAACTACATTGGTCGTGTAGCCGAAGAAAAAGAAATCGTTGGGATTGATCTTGTTTGGTTTCTTCACATGTTGTTCGCATCTGATATTGTTTTATCGAGAAAAGAATCTCTAAGAAATTGGAATTATTGTAGTATTTCAGGGAAATCCTAATTGCGATGAGTATTGTGGAAATATCCACTGCGAATGTTGTGGATCGATTAAGTCCAACAGTCACGTGTGCTGCGGTGGAAATACGTCACACATGAGTCCCAGTGAGAAATGAAGCAGACATGCAACAAGCTGTCAGCCTCGACCAGAAGGGTAAACATGTGGCTGGAACAATGCTGAACTGGAGCAGGAACGTTTTACATGCAACCTCCTTTCCCTATCAAAATATCACCTTTAGCATCGCTTAATCGTTATGCGCATTTTACATTTTGTCTCTTCATATAACAATAGTACAACAAATGATTCCCAAATTGACACAAGACAGTGGTGAGCTACCGAGGAGGTCATTGTTTCCGGAGATAACATCATTCCAACCTTGGGTCGTGAGGTCATATACCAACTAAGAAGACACTTTGAACAACGCCACACCAACAACGAGACTGGTGATTGATATAAAACACCATGCTATTTAAAATGACTGTTCAATCAACAGTAACCGATTAGTTTGGATGAAGCTGTAAAAGTGCATTAACTAAATAAGTGCAACATAAAACTGTGGTTCACGTTTCCATCGGTTTTCCAATGATCAATCCCACACGTTTTGGTATTCGATCCGCCAATTCTTACACCCAACGATCAGCAACATTGCACCATTATGTGCATCACCAATACACATGTAAAGTTAGTGACGAATTGGCACCATATCAGGCGAAACTGTTGTGCAATAAACATTTGACGGTCATCTTGGATAGTATGGACTCGAAATCCCGAGTTTCCAATCCACCAGCAAGATTCCAGTGATTTACTTTTGGACAGAGTAGTAAAACAATTTTGATACCGAATCAGCTGGCCAAATACTGCATTTCAAAATATATTGAGGTAATAAGTAGGCAGAATGAAATAAATAAATAGCAATTCATTTTACTTCTCATTTGTTATACATCATCAATGCGATGGCCCACGAGGACGATCACGTAATCATAAAAACAGCTACTGCAGTGAGTGACCAATAAATTAATTAAGATATGTTCGATAAAGAATAAATAACAAGGGTGACATCAGTTCTCATCCAGTATATACAATCAATAGTATCACGAAAAATGACGATAGCATACCTGGTCATCAAGCAGTCAAAAAGCAATCTGTCTACCCATGAATTGAATTCAGAAGTAGCATTGAAGCAGATATGGTGAACGAGTGAAATCAATCGCCTGGTACACATATCCGAAAACAGAAAGATGTATTCCGCTGCTGGAATCCAAGTTCAATAGTCGACTATTTTTCATTTTACGAATGAAAGGCAGAATATCCGTGCATTCCAGCTCTCAGTGTCGGGCAGGTGACGTAGGTCGAACCACAGGAAGACCGCATCAGCGCACACAGACGTACCACCCGAGTGGGTTAAATTAAAGTCTGGTGAAAAGCGGACAAACGACATTTACCATCTCTTCCAGTAAATCGGATCATTGGATAGATACTAATGGTGTCCCTCTTCCCAAATACACTGTCAAAGTGAGATCAACAAGAAATACCAAAGGCCAGATATCGGCAAGTCGATTGAGTCTCTGAATCTATCTTGGTCACCCACACGAAATAATGTGACGTAATCACTGACCGCACGCAACTGACAGTTATCAACACAATATCCGTTGTAACACTGATAACACCACTACTGTAAAGACACGAATTAGTCAATTGCTGTAATCAAGATTACCAACTATCTTTTTGGATTTCTATCATCCTGTGTGCAAAATCTCTAAACCGTGTAATATTTTGTCACAGGTGAAATAGTTATTACTAGTTGTTTCGCCACCGGGTGTTCGGATGCCACATTCGACTGTTCTCTTCTAACCTCATTTCCCAAATCAGACGAATCCTCAATATTTGCAAGCAAATATTGTTTAAATATAAACATGAACCAAAACAAACAGATCAGTACAACACTGGTAACCAATACTTCAAGATTCATTTCACATATGAACAGCGTTCCTCTAATGTTTCTTCTAACCTGGCATAGCAAGAAAATAAACAAAGTGTGCATATCTCTCATTGAGGGCTCACCTTATCAAATTATAAATTCGGAAAAACGTTTGACGATCATTACTCGCATTCCATTACCGATGTAGGATCGTTTTGTAACTTGCCTGTCTTTTCCGGTTAGACAGCTTTCAGGGCGCGTCTGACGCATGAAGCATCACCAAAATCACATCGCCACTAACACTACCACCAATCATTCACGATGCTCGCGTAAAACTGATCGACAAGTTCTAATATCGTTGAGTCTAATGGTAAAAGTCAACAACCTGATATCTACCTGCTCCGCCTGAGCACACATGACCTTGTTCATGTGAGATTTGCTGCGACAGCGAAATGAGTAATCATGTTGAATGAATCAAGTCTATCGGTTTGGAAACATGGTTGGTTCACGTGATGGTTTCGAGTTGTTCATGATGCCATGTGCTTCTAGTTTCTCCATTGGGGAAGATCTTTGGTGGTGACGTAATGCCTTGTCTCCGGACGAGTCGGGGCAGTCACTTGTATTTCATCGATTGATGATGCAATCGTGTTGAGTTTAATTCTCAAGTCACACTCGAATGTGTTGAGTCGTTGTATGACGTAACTAAGACTCGGTACGGCCAGTGTAGGTAGTTGTGATCCAATATTTCATTTGGAATGTGCAGCTGAACTTGATGTGAATAGACGGTGGATCCTTTAATATATTCCTGTGATCGGGGAATTACATGAACACAATTGGCGGTTCGGCAATACAGTAGATACGCCTGAAATTAGCTTCAGAGGTTTATTGGTTAGGTTGATTATATCATCTCGTTCGTGTGGAATTTCAAAAATCATTTCCAATTTCAGTGGACGATCATTCTTTATCAGCTTCAGATGATAATACTTTGCCACGAATAATGCTGGATACGCAGTTGATATCAGCGTTTCACTAATCCCATTGATTTCTCCATCCAGTGTATCTGTCGTCAAAATTATCTCTATGTGGAGAAACAAGGATCGCACTGCGTTTATCTTGTACTTCTCTGGAACAATTTTAGTGCAGTGTAGAGAGTGCATCGGTCAGGTTTCATTCCGGAAGACAGATCGTTTAACTGAACCATATTCTCGATATTCGCTGGGGATAGATAAGGTCATATTTGAACAAAGATTATTGTAGATGGTCAACTGCCTTACATGACGTGACTGGATTTTGTAACCTTGTGAACCATTTTATCAGTTATTATTTTGTAGAGATTTGCTCATTGATTTAACTACTCGTTCTGTTATCTGTATTTCCCGTATTTTTGACACAGCCAGCGATTTTAAAAGAAACGTTTGACTGAAGTTATCATCACTGCCGTTGGGAGTTTCCATCAGAGAAAATGAGAAAACTTTGTTCATTTTGTGTCAATCAAGCTTCATAGGTGAATAAAATAGTAAGTAAAGAATAAACCTGTTTGGGGTAAATACTGATCTACATCGTCTACTCGGTTCACTTCCACCATTTTCGCTACCCGATACCGAATTATGTGTCACGATAACAAAATGAGCTTTTGGGTGAATAAAATCACCCAAAGAGACCAAGATAGATTAGGCTGATGGGAATCGATGTTTGAAAGGAATGAAAAATAGTTAATGATGGCCTAAAGCACACACCTATAAGAAGTCTTATTTCTAAAAGGCATATATGCTGTCTGGTGGGCAAATCGGACTTGCATTTATAGGGGTTTCGCGGTGATTTGGAAGAACCCATTCATCAAATTGGTGCATCCATTCCGTTTTTCGTTTCCACGTTTCCCGACATTGAAACCATCCTCTGGTTGCTCTTGAAAAACATCTTTATGACTATATCAAAATGGCAGTTACAAAATGCCGATCTACCCTGTGCAATAACGTGCTTCACTTCAGATTACTCAGAATTTATTTGACATGGGGATAAATGTGGTTTGGTTCTATTTGGTACAGGACTGTTCCCAAAAGATACGTGTGTGGGATATGCCATGTGTTTTATACTACAAGGCTCTTGCCTATTCGAAAGTATTAAAAGACTATAGTCATGTGTTTGTACACGATTGTGAGTAATTGAATGATAAGGACTAGTATGTACTCAAAAAGTTATGTATTCTGAAGACAGATTGCATTTTGTGTTTATGCAATTATTCCTCATGCAAACATTGAGCGATATTCAGTAAAGCTCAGTTCAGTTCAGTTGAGCTCTCCTCAGCTTCCTTTAAGTTTAGTTCAGTTTGTTTCAAACACCTAATATTCACGAAGTGGTTATGGTAGTTCTCGTTTCTATCTCACAACTGGAATCTCAACTGGAACTCAAACAACCAATGGTACAAAAAATATAATGAGATAATTGCGAACAATTTTATCCAATAGATGAATAATGCATTTACAAAAGCGCTACTCGAATGCAATAAACCCCTATGTAGGACCACACCCAGGAAGTCTAACGCAATTCACCGGGCCTTTCCATACCTTTCTTTCATAGTATGTCATTCACTGGCAAACTTCATTGATCTCTCCTACCAACTTCCTCCCTTAGCGAACATAGCGCTCCAAGTTGTCCTATCCAGTGATATGTAGGACACAAGTCACAACCACATTGGCCTTATGAGCTTTACTGTTTCATCTAGTGATTTGTTTTGTGCACCCAATACAGTGCACCAATCCTCAGTAACAATATTCACGCCGAATTCTAGACCAGTGCCTGAATTACCAATCGACTCTTTGAATTGATTTCTCTGAATTTATTATCACACTGGATGAAACAGTCCACAACGATATATCCGGCAAATTAAATGGATGATGTTATATGCTTAGCACATAAGCCCAGAAAAAAGACCGATTATATGGAGACATCTACGAAGACTGATGTTGTCTTTTTTCAACAAACGAGAAATAAATGTGGCAGAACAATATAGAAACATGGGAAGCATGCACTGATATACCAATGGAGAAATAACAGACTGCGAAGCATTGAACTGTTGGATTTCACGAATTTGAAATGGCATTGGACGAATTTTGCAGACAACAATGCCTGTATTCATATACCCATGAAGTATTTCCTAAACTGAGATATTTCCTATGGTTTACACGTGTAAGAATAGTACATTTTTTAGTGGAGTTGTCTTCGATTAAACGTGATCTTACAGTGGAAAGAATGCCATCTCGACATTTGCGGTTGTTTGCCAGAAGACCAGACCGCTTGAGACTGTTTGTACATGTGAAATATTTTCATGAAACTGAAAAGAAATCAGACTACTGAGAGATAGACTGAGTCAAAACAACGTCATTGTTTTACTTGAATAGACGAGCTGAATAGTTAAAACTATGTTACTGATGTAAGTGTCCAATAGGTCTTGAGAAAGACCAGCTCCTGGAAGAACACTATCACTGCTTATCAGATAGGTAGAAGCATTTCTTCAAACTTTGATACAATATGGTGTTCCTGAGAAGACGTCTGCCAATCAGTTAACTGAGTACGTGAGCAGATAATGGATTCTAATTTCTTGAGAAATCACGTTTGCTGTTACCCATAAAATGTTGGTGTGTGATCGACGAAGGCAGGCCTAATGGAGTTTCATGATTCAATGAGGGATTCCGCAGTGAAATGGACTACCACGCCATTTTCTCATACGTGAACCGCCAGGATTTATCTGCAAATTGGTATTCGTCAGTTGGACTTCTGACAGGGTTTTGAAGGCCATGAAGTACAGCAAATTCAAACAATTTCAACTCTGACGAAAAACATACAACTGTTTGAAAGTTTTTGGATCCTGTTGGGTTACTGTACCCACTTGGTTAGAGGCAGAAATGAAGAACGATTCAATTGCGTGACTGACCACATTATTCAACACCTCCGACAGAGGTCCAGCCCCATGCTTGAGTACTGTACAAGTAAAGCCGTCCGACCCAGGAAGATTTGGTGAACTTGATGAACCAAAGAATCTCGATAAGCTTGCTGCCTGAGAAGTTCCTAAATTCCGAATTGTTAGATTATTATGAAATTGGGTGACGGTTTTTCGGATGGTGATCATGAAACTGTATCAGCATTTTACGCATGAGAAATGTTGATAAAAATAACAAACTTTGGTGGGTTAATTTCAAGTATACGGATTGAAAATATAAAACAAGTCAAAAGTGGAATGGTTTCACCTTATTTGGATGCAAATTTGAATAAAGCCTACCAATAGCTTCACCCATCTTGCTTCTCTTCTCCGTGCCATAATAAATCGAATAACCAGGAGAAACATATTTGTTCTCATTTGTAAAGTGACGCCTCTGTTCCATTCTGTTTTATTTCAAGCTGTGTTACGGTGTGAAAAGAAACTCGGTAGACGGCTGCACGAGTGTGATGATTTCATGTGCTCTTGCCAAACAAGTGATCCTTTATTTCGATAGTGATTTCTTGTGGAAATGAATTTCGTACAAACCCATCAAGACAAATGTAAATTCACGCCGCCTCGTTGCTCTTGATCAGGTAGATATGGGCGTATCAGTATCCCAATGAAATCTACTCACTTTATTTCCTATGCATGAATTCCGTATGAGCTGATCTGACTGACTCTCGTGTAAAATATCCACGAAATGATACCCGCTTCTCCAAAGATTTGCATTGTAATGAACAGCTTTTTTTCCGTGCCAGCGACAAACCTGGTACCACTGGTTGCGTTCATTTTCTGTCTGTCGAGTATTACTTTCAACTTATTGTTTCATATTCGTATTTGGATTAGCAGTTGGAGCGGCAGATGCAACATGGCAGGATAATCACAGACTACGCCGCATAATATACCACTAAATGACCTCAAATGCTGAACAAACTTTCGGAGACGTTTGAGCGAGGTTTCACAGCGAAATTCCAATGAAAACACCTTTATCGAACAAATAGAGAAGATGCGAGCCGACAGACAGCTGTGACAGTGTATTCTATATGAAGTGGTACGAAAACAGTACTGATACGAGAAATGCACGAAATGCAAACGCTTGCAACGACGAAACAGAAAAACACTTTAACTGGCACGTCATCGTTTCCTATTACTACTCAGGAACACTATTTCTGTTTGCCTCATTAGTATGTTCCAGTAGTCGATTCACATTTTAGCTAGTCCAACAAACGTCTCAATTTATTCAACCATAGTTTAAATGAATTATATGTGAAATTCAGGCAGCTTTCCCAATCAGATTATTTCGTATTTTCGTGTATCGATGACTGGGACAATTAGGACATCCGATTGCACACGATACAGTAAACTGACTGCGGATTTACATCGGAGATGAATGACATCTCCATTATTCAGTGTTTAGCCCTTTTTATTTGACTCCTGCTTTCTGAACTGTGACAACGAACAACGGTCTCGATCATAGAAGTTTCTGTATTGTTAACGGCTTGCTCGTTTACTTTATAATTCAAATGCAATTTAAATTTTTATTTTATTTATTAGGTGGTGAATTAAATTGCGCATAATTGTTCACGCCATTTACAACGACATTCCTCACAGGACTACTCATCAGTAGGCAAAATATCATTGCACTATGTGTGCATCTGGCATTGGGCCTGTCTACTAGGACTTAGATTCTGCACTCTGACAAGGTTCTCGCCTGTAAAATGTACCGTATTATCAAGCTCACTGGGGGGTAACAATAGCATACAGTCCATTACTCGAAGGTACAAAATCACTAATTCTTGTTCAAAATTTATGGCAATGTGGCAGTGGCATCTCCTGTGCACAGAAACGTCAACATACTATATTTTTGGAATTTCCGTGTTGATAAAGAGATTCGGGTATTCATTTGAATGATCAGTTAATTGGCTGTCGCATAGCCCATCAAATATTGCCCTTCATCATCCAAGTTCTATAGCGAGGATCAGAACACACTGTGGTAAATCTTCTCAATAATCCCAGGAAACCCTCGAACTCCCTTTTTCATGAAACTAATTTATTAGAAAAAATGGTACTTGAAAATCAATACCAATTCGCTACCTTCTGATGGCACTCATCGTCCTGTTTCTCGGCAAGAAAGTCCTCTCTGTCTGTAAGTTATTCCAAATTGCGATCTGTGGCGCAGAGCTTTCACTTGACATTTCGGAGGTCAGGGGTTCAAAATCCTCGAACGACGATATTTTTTGTGGTAGGATTAAATCCATTATGACTCGGCTGGTGACTACATCTGACATACTGGGAATTTATGCGGTCGCCTACTTCAAGCCAAACAGTCTGGTTTCCGGTTATCTATAATAGTGCAGTGGGCTTTTGTGACTATGGGACCTAATATCGCTCACACTGCATTCCTGAACAAGCTCGCATCTTCTTCAAAATGAGCCAAAATATGTCCTGATAAAATGAATCCAATGACCTCCGCATTGCGACTGCGCCAATTGGTCCGTAGGCTCGGACAAAGGAAGAACACGATACGACTGTTGAGCATAGTAGTAATTGCCGTTCCCGAAATGAGATTGCTATACCGATTTTGAGTTGGTTTTGCTCGGCATGGTAGCAGATGATACGTATGGTCTCACAAGAAAATGTCTTTCCAGTAGAAATTGTGCTCAAGCCGACAACTCTTGTCCTAGTTCCTCAGGATCATCGCAGTTATCTCGGCGCACACACTTGCTGGGATAGTCAAGAACAGACCTCATTTTCACTTGTACGGAATCATTGTTAGGGCGTAAAATTATCAAGCCAGTTTGCAACTGTAGATTTTCATTAATAAAAATGCACTCAGGTGTGGTGAGTGACTGATGTCTGGACGATGTTAACAGTAACTGTGGTTCAAAGTCAACCATCTCCTCTTGAAACCAAGTCTGCGCATATTTTTAAGTGAGTTTGAACACTTTTACTTATTCGAGTAGATATTCAAATTGTGCTTGTGTCTCGTTATGGTCAAGTTGGGTATTTGTTGTTTCAGTGTGTCTGTGGACCTATTTACCTTTTCATGTTGTAAAAACCCTAAGTGGCACCGTGCAAATTTCTCACCGCGACCTGAATTATTTGCGGCTGTTCTTGGAACACGGTTTCGAACGACATTACTCACGAGATACAAATATATAGACGTCGTCTTATTCCATAGACGGATCCCACCATTGTATTGCAGTGAATAAATAATGTCAGTGCCATTCAGTTCCATTCGTTGTGGCCAGCAGAATTGCTCTCATAGGGAACTGTACATCACATTGTAGGTGGCGATATTGTTCGATCGATGGGAACCAAGCAAACATTCATGGAGAAACCACCCTTAGTGAAAGATAAAAGAAGTGACGATTTCAGGTGCAGTATTTGATCTGTGCCAGCTGGAAAGAATGAGGACAAGGGTACTCAAGAACGTTGCAATTGTGCCACAATTGGCTATCGCCTAAACGGGATTTGCGCATCGATGAAGGCATAATGCTTCTAGGTGGAAACAGTCATAAGGGATGCAGCCAAAAGGAGTTATCGACGAACTAATTCATGGTGCCGATGAACACGTTCGTCAAGTGGCGGTCCGTACCAGTGATGAAAATCGCTGTCGAGATGTTCGATCCGTTAGCATACGAGAAGTAATCGAATTAAACGGATAGAATGAAAATAAGTAGTTTTCATCATGTAAGGTGAACTCCGTACCCGACTAGAAACATCTTTCTCGAGGTATATTTTGGGCAGGTGTTCAAATTGTTTGTGGTTGTTGGCCGGGAAATCAACACATACAGTGTCAAAGAACTTCCCAAACTTGAGCCAGGCAAATCGTCAGTTGTCGAATCATGTTATGTTAAACTGCCTCAAGCATTGATGTGGGAATCGCACCACAAACAGATTAGATCCGATGTTCCAACTCGGCCTTGGGGTCCCTAACATATCTCTCAACATAACCACCCAGGAAATATTCCATTGGAGCTTGATTTGGAGGTCCTGGAGACCATGTTATACGTCCTTTTTCGTCCGATCCAATGCGAAGGGGCGTTCCAGTCGAGCCACTGGGCTTAGTCCCTAGAAAACATATTTTTGTAGCGAGGTCAAGCTTTGTTCATCTGATTACCGCACCAACTTATCCGAAGGCTTGTCACCCATTACGATATCCAATTGACCGTTGCATGTTGGGCTGCATGCAATCGATCGCAATCCAGCTCCCATTTTTCTAATGATCTCTAAACTCCACGCACCACTGAACTTCCCAGATTTGAATTTCCTGAATGCATCGGGGAAATTCGGACATCGATCTTCAACGATATTCTAACGTCATTTGTGTGCACGAGTTGCTTTGCTTCACAGTTATAGTCTCATCTTAATGATGTTTTGAGTCATTTTTGTCCCATAATCCAGATAAAATGCCATACTATTCAGGGGGTGGTCTTATCTTTCAAATAGGAAAACTCAAGCAAATCCTTTCCGTAAGTCGCGCATGTACTGAAAATTCAACCTTAATCGGGTGTATTAGGACGACAACTGACTTGATTTATTGACCATATAGCCTGGACCTGATATAAGGCAGTTAGTACCACTCTGCACGATAAATGAAGAAGAGCTAATCTGTCATCTTATTCTTCTCCTGCTTGAATGACACAAGTGATCAGAATTTGCGAAACATTCGGAATCCTTTGAACACCGTGTCTACTGTTTGGAATGAATATGGGTTATGAATCATTCCGTAAATGAATCAAATGTGCTGCGTAGTAATTACAAAGAATTTTTTGTTTGCTGCTGCTGTACTGGGTTGGCCATGATCGCAATATTTTATTAGTGAAGCAAGCCCTAGCTGGAGTAGATACGTTTTGCAACTGAGGCATTTCCATCTCATGAGGTGAACAGATAACGGATCAGGTGTCGTCTCGCATGCAGAAGTTGCCACAGGTCTTTACCAACTTCAGTTATCGGTGATGCTCGCATTCACAGCGGTTGAGTATGCACTGTCACAGGTAATTCCGTTGCTTTTATAGCTCAGAAACACGACCGTTGGGATATATGTTAAACCAACATTATCGGTGTTTGATCATCAATCCCTCCGTTCCATTGGTAGAATATGTTGAGAGCACCGTGTCAGAAAAACGGAAGTTTGATTTAATTTTTGGTAACCAGTGTTCAGTCACTGAAACACGTACCGAATCTGAGCAGTTTTATTTTCGTAGCGCCATACAGGCAATGCAGCCGCATTTCATTTGTCGTGGATTTATGAAATACACTGATTTCAGTTATGTTTGTTAGAAATCGCGAAAACAGTGTATCTTCTACTTCTGTCGAGGAATAATCCCTGGTAGATTTGAAAACACTGAGCTCATAATTATTGCAATCGAGTCAATTGGATTACGCGTTTTCATTCACGAGGGAGATGATCCCGGCGGTGTACACGAAACAGTTGCCATGCTCCCAGTTTACTAGGCAAACTGCATGAACGGTCTTGAAGATCGAATACCGCTGCGGTGTTCAAGAAATTTGGAGTTACATAGAGTCGCCAACATAATATTGACGACAGAAATCAACAAAAAGCAGATGTCAATGATGTCCTGTCACCTTCGTGCTCGTCTCCACGAAGATAAAAGCGGATGGTGATGATGATGTTAATAATACCGTTATTGACGAAGAAGAAGACAATGAAGTGTAAGCAGATCAATTTAAATTTGTAGTACTGGTATTGATATTGATCATCAGATGATACATGCAAACTGTGAATTCGGATTAGAGGCTTCGACTTACTTGACTTTACTCACGGTGTACAGAGAACTATCGGCTTTTCTGACATATGAAAGACATCGTATTTTTCAGCTTTTCTTGGCTGTTCAAGCAATTCGAAAGGGATCGGAATTTGAGTTATCTGTGCACCGATAATTCCCACTCTATTATTGCGTGGTTGTTTCGAGTTAGGAACAAACTCAAGCTAGAAATGTAATTCACAAGACGCAAAATACACTAATCCATATAAAATGAGCACAAAACTGATTTCTGCGTGACGTTTAGAACAGCTCTGATTTTTGATACGCAAACTTTTGATAACTCCAACACGGAAATTATGCTTATTAGGAGGCACGTTGTTGTGAAATGGTTTATATGACGTGATTCATGTGCTTAAAACGAAAGGAATAAGGACATACAGGATGCAACGACCTAGTCATTTTAATTGTTTCGATTGACTTTTCCGGTGGGCAATATGAGTATGGTGGGCAGTATCGTTCCGGAGGTGACTAAATTCACTTGCGTGAATTCTCTTACAGAAATCGATAAAGTCACAATTAACTAACAAATTCCAGATTCTGATTAGTTTGTGAGCATTTCTCTGTCACAGGACTGTTCGTTGTTTGTTCACTCACATCAACGACAACTGATTTCAGCCAACTACTTACGAATATTTTGACTGCTTCACTCGCGGACGGTTGAACCGAATCTCTTTTAGTTCAATTCGTCTGGTGTTACTCTAACTTCTGAAAGTGATTGTAACATTCTAGTGTTTTGATAAACATTATCGCTCACCATCTTTTGGGTCTTCTGGTTTCTACCGTTTCCGAAACAATTTTAAGGATCTAATATTTGGTACCTGGAAGTGATGGACTGCGATCTGAACCATCGAATGTGAAAGGAAAAACAGTAACCGAATAATTTCAATTTCCGAAACCATAAAACAGTAGTTGTGATCTCCCAGCTCTTCTTTTTCTCTCTCACACACAAAGATCAGTCAGTATCGGTTCCTCTGTACTCCTCCTACTCTCTTCCTTTCAAGGTACAACGAAGAAATCTTTTGGAGTTCCTAAGCGGCACATTTGATCCATTTATCGAAAGATTGGTAGTCTGCACTGTTATCAAAAATATATACATGGAATTGCAAATATTTTCTACCCTGTCATCAGAAACCACACACCGGTATGAGAAAAAAACCACCAATAATGAAAAAGAGCGTTTATACTGTCGTACAAGGCGAAACTTATGGAGTCTGCAAAAGACCTGATTGCATGTCGAATTTGCAAAAATTCATTATTGGTAGTTTATTTCCGATCGATTCTTATAAATATTTGTATATATACGTACATATATATATATATATATATATATATATATATATATATATATTCATATATGATATACTGACGCTCACATTCAACTCAATGAATAAAGGTTTATAGCCAGGCTGCACGTGTAGGCGCTCATATTGAACGTCAGTAGTATGTAGTGACCCAGACACGAATAACCATGATGAATCTTAGTTGTGATTCGTTTGTGGGCTCTTCAGTGAAGAATATCTATCCACACTCCACAAGATTCAAATTAGATCTTATTGAACATATGATATATGAGTTCACAAGTGTGGAGACCAGTGGGCAGAAGAGTACCGGGTACTCATACCTGATGAGCGGCAACAACCGCGAAACCAGTCGTGTGCTTCCGAGGGAATTTTGTCCACACGACTACATACTACTCGCTAGTATTCAATAAACCTTTACATTCATATGTAAATATGTATATATACGGATGCTTACTTTCATCCCAATGAAAGAAATATAACATTTCGTGACTGGCATAATCTACAGGCAACCAAATCTGTCCTGTCATGGCTTCAATCGATAATATTGTGTGCGCATGTGTATGCACGCGTGCATACAATCGAGTGAATTCGATGAGAGCAACTGGATTTTCAGTCGAAAAACGGGGACGTGTTACTATTTTGCCAGATGTCTTTTATTGCCTAGGTAAATGATTTTAAAATTTACACAGTTCGGTTTGCAGCTATAATTAAAAGACACAAAGCGATAAATTTAGAGAAGGGATTTCACATGCCATCTTTCAAGCTCTAACACCTCTTTATGGTAAAGACTCGTTCCAGCCAGAAAATTCAGCATTATCTTCAAATACGAACTTCCCAATACTTTGAAGTGCAAACCCCCACCTCACCCCAGCCGTTTTGTCTACCCTTCCCTCTATGCATCTCACACTCAATCACGGAGTTAGTTTTAGTTCAAAAGATAACTTAAACATTTATCTACTCAGTATGCGTACACATTTTACAACCCATTACTTTTCTGTACAATAATCCTTATTCCTATTCGCAAAAGCATATGGCGAAAAAGGCTGAGAGTATCAGTTGACAGAATATTCAATATCCATCATAAACACTGTTTACGCAATGAAGACCATTGGAACGTTCGTTGCATGAAGGATCGGACAAAGGGTGCTGTCCTTTCTGTTAACCCAGATTCAATCTGGTGAAGCACTGAAAAGAACACATTAGCAGACGTAATTGATTTATTTTCTCACTGATTTCTGATGCCTGATTTGGACTGCACTGTTTTTTATCGGTTGCATACGTTTTAGCGAAGTGACTTTACCGAAGTATCCGTGCATCTCACCTTTGGAACATTTTCGGTTCTCGCCAAAGCCGGTCTTTTCTATTCATTCGTTTATTGGAATTTCGTTCATAGTTCGCAGTCAAGATTCGATAGGAGACACGTTTCTGAGCTGCTAGTCGAACGTCTACTGTAGTGTGCCTTCTGGTTTGAGAGTGAACCAACTGAATTGATTATCAGTTTGAATAAGGTAATGCGATGACGGCCGTGAATAAGGGAACCTTTCATCGAGTTTCAAGCGAAAGTCACGGTTGGCGTCACTAGTGCTGAAAATCACACCGGTGACAATACCACTGTATGGGTTCACGAAAGCTGAGGAAACGATGTGGTTTTTCGTAGAAGCTGGGAATCAAGGGGCTTCAGGATGACTATGAGCTATCAAAATACCACTGAGAAAATTGGAGCAATCGAAAATCAGACAATGAAGATAATATGTATGGCGTGCCGAGGAATTCTGTCAGGTGACATGTGCACATCGATGTTCCAATACCGATAATCTTCTCATATTCTCCACCTGTAGTTGCCATGTCTCTTAACCAAAGAGAAGTATGGGCTTGACTGCTGCAGTGTATATCCAACCCTTGATTGATGACCAGATTTCGTATCAAATTCACAAATGACTCAGATTGGCAAATGTCAAGCGAAACCTCTGTGTACACCATGACACTTGAACCGATATCTGTTCTCCCAGTAAAATCCAGCTGCCCAGAAGACAATTTATCAACCAAGTCTATGGTTCTCCAGACAATGAAAGGTTTAGTGGACCAACCCAATCCTACAGCAGCATCTTGCAAAATGCATACCAATCATTGGTACACAGTTATTCATGTTGCTCATAAAAGCTTGCAACTTACCTGGATCTGCATAAAGGAGAACGATGTCACTCGCATATTCAAGTTCTAAGACATTTCAACTAAGGAAAATTTTGATGTTACTATCATCACCTGACAAGAGTGCTGTATCTGGGACCACATCAAACATGAAGGTAAAGAGAAAGGAAGGAAGGGGTAACCCCGATGCACACCACTTCTCGTGGTGAACCGGGGTGAAGGAGAACCGTAAGCCTTAACTCAGCCACGATTCTTCATATAAAGGGGTTTCATGGTGGAACGGAATTTCTCTGATACACCCTCCAACATGAGGCAATGAACTATGTGGTCAGCTGAGTTTAAGATTGCTTTGGGATCAAGAAAATGTAGGGTAGTTGACCAGAAAAATGAGTCCTTGTGTTATAAAATGTGCCGACAAGTAAAGATATGATCAACACAACCGAGATGGAATTAAAACCCATCATGATGCTCTCTAGGACACAGTTCGCAATTGGTCGATGAGTGGTGGGAAATGATAAAAGCAAGCATTTGAGATGTGATGCTAACCGAACTTATTCCCGGGTGGTTTTGACAAGAGGAATCACCATTCCTTTTGTCTATTGGCACAATCACAGATTATTTCCGACTCTTTGGAACTTGTTCTTTGTGACCTACAAAATCGAGGAGTTTTGTCAGCTCCAATAACAATTATGATCCACCATGCTTGAAATTGGACGAGGCAACTCATCCGGTCAAGCAGTCTCATGTTACTCAAGTGGCCTGGCTCACGAAAAACCTCTTTTTCCGTTATAGAAACGGTATCTGCAACCGCAGTTGGAACTACGACGCTTCTTAACAAGCCTGTGGGGGATAAACGCCAATTGAACCGCTTCTTAAAATGCTTCTCCCAACGGACTAGACGAAGCTCCTGAGTTCGAATCAGTGAGTCGTTTGTCTCTTAGAACAGTTCAATAACGCCTGACTTTCTAGAACAGGTGTTTTCACTTAGACGGATAAGATTGCAGCTGCTGCCAATCGCCGTAGCTGCTGCTCATTGATGCAGCTTCTCCACCTCTGCAATCCACTACTATTCTCGGCAGTTTCTCAGGCTCAGAATCAATCTGCGTTTATGGCACTTCTGTCTTCCATCATATCTGGAATTGAGGGGATTCATTCCGCGAGCATCTCACAGCTCAACTGAGGATGCAGATATACATTGCTTCTGTGGGTAGCTGGTTGTTGGATCTTGGGCAGCCGTAAAAGCCTCAAATAAAACCCACTGGACTTTTGTTCACTACTTAACTGGATACTGGGCGTCGATAACTCGGTAAACATTTGTGATATCTAATGGATTGTCAATGGCAAGACCAAGTTCGAAAAATGCACGGAGAATCACAAACAAATTTCATTCAAAGTTATCTGCTAGACCACTAGACCACGACCATTTGACTGCGGGTGACGAGGAGCAGTTGGTTTTACTTTTCAACCAAGAACTCCCAACCAATTATCCAAGAGTTGAACAGCTGAATTGGTGCCAATGCCAGTAACTGGCACAAACAGAATTCCTCCTCTGTTGAATCTGTTTCTGAGCGTAGTCTGTGTGAAGTCAGCAGTAGGTAAAGATGTTCAATATTCCTTTGATCAGCCGGGAAAAGCCTCAATGATCACAAGAGGGCAGCACTTACCCAAGAAGGATCCACCCACTGCCACGCCTCGCGAAGCACTGGTCAAGGAATTCACTTTGAACTTCTTGAACGTACCTTGTGTAAAACCGCTGTTAGTTATTAGCTGTACTTTCGATGTGGGCAGGCAGTTGTGATCCTCTAATGGAATCGGTGTGGCCCAGTCCGACGACTCCACATAGCCAGTAATTTCGCGCTCACACAGACTGCATTGCTTGACGGAGAGGTTCTCTCAAACCAAAAGCAATTATTCTGCGCTTTGGAAAAACGGGATGGCCAGATATCTCTAACCTCAATCCAGGAATGTGCATTCCACCAGAAACTTGAGGACATTTCAAAAGAAGCTGTTGTATATTCAATGAATCGGGTGAAGAGGTTAGGAGAGTGACATTTCACGAGCAACTTTAAAACCAAAAGGTGGAAGTCCAGAATCAGAAACCAAAACCTTACATTCAATAGGATCAGATTCATGTAGCTGAATTAGAACAATACAAGAACCGAAATATGGGAGCTTGTATCCAGTAATCCCTGGAATAGTCACACTGGTAGGACTATTCCTATCGATGGGATAAACGCAATTTATAGCTTTAGGTGAAATGATGGATTCTACACTCCCAGTGTCAACAAAAATGTGTTGTTTAGCCTGTGAAGTATGCCATTCGTGCTTAATGCGGTACGTTCTCTGACAAGAGGGCTAATGCAAGTTTCGAAAACATGGTAGGAATTAAAGAAGTGTGTGATGATGCTGAGGGGGTCGTCTGTCGATATGGTGGGCTACTGCAACAGGCACTATCAACGTGACCAAACTCACCACACACAAAACTAAAAGCTTGTAGACGAGGACATGTGAAACAACGACGTAACTGACCATATGAAATGCACTTGCCCAAATCGGAACTTTTACAATAAGATTTCGAACGAATCGATCGCTCAAGTGGGGCTGATTGCCACGACAACTTATGGGCTTGGTAAAATGAGGCAAATTTTGAGTGTGCCAAACTACTTGATTTTTGGAAGAATTGAACAGTGTGGACTCCAAAACAGCATCTACTACCCGATACTTTTCACGAATTAAGCTAACGTGATGAAGGGTCTGATCAGTTTCAAGCAGCAACCTCTGTTCCAAACTGGAAGGTTGATTCCTACAATCAAGCGATTGCACAGTTGATGTTCACATGTTGGCTCTCTCAGCAGCAGTGAAATCGACTGACTTGAAATGCCATAACATGATGATTCTTACCTTGTCGTTTGGTAGACTTGTGGTAGAATCCGGAACGGACGATGTTCTCTTGAGAGTGTATGCATTTCTCCAAATGGGATGAACGAAAATCATTGTTTCTTCGCATTGCCCTAATGGTTTCGGGCCAAACACGAAATATTGAAACATTCCATGCAATGGTCAACCGGTTGGGAAGTAGAACTTACATATGGGTTTCCTTTCAGATGCAATCATGGTTTGAAACTTTTGATGGACGCCACATGTGAAATCAAATGGATTGAATAGGCTGAACGCTGCACAAAACAAGTGATAAATAAATACATCAAAATTGCATAGAACGTAGCTAAATTTTTCATCTGGGCGGTATCATGTGAGGTACCAATAGGTACGATTACATCGAGAATAGAGTGACACAGGAATTGACAGTCTTGATTTTCACAATATTTCTGGTTTGAGGCAGATAATTTAACATCGCCAAGTAGCGGCTGACGAGGATTTTAGTCTTTGATGTATTTCCGGCCACCGTCGAGAGGTAGATTCGAATTCACACAGACAACTGTGTGATCATTGGCAACAGACCGGGACCAAAATGATCAACAATTTAGAGTTGATCCGTGCAAGGCGAAACTAAGAGCAATATGGTCGATCTGAGTGCAAAGATGTTGAGACGCCGCAGGGTGCCAGGTTACTCGGTTGAGCTTATTGTGCCAGAAATTTGTACTCGCTAGGAATAGTCCATGGTCAGGACATAGTTGAATGAGTCGGTCACCGTTATCGGTTCCATCGGTTGAAATATCGTGACGGTTAATTTTTTTCTCTCCGTCTCTTCTGGGCTTCCAACTTGAACACTGAATTCACCAACAACATCCATGATGTCCGTTGAACGCATGCTACGGATCAATTGATACAATCGTGGTAGTATTCATCTTTAGCCTCAGACGAGTTACAGTCATTTGGGGCATACACATAAACGACAAACAGACATGGACTCTTCAGTCTAGTGACGTTAACATGCATAGAACCGTTCACTCGTTTAGCACATAGACGACTGCTCATTGGAATCCAGTCGCGCAGTACACGCTCTGTTTTCATGCCGAGAATGATGTGAACGCCAGCCTTACCACAAACACTAGACAGCGAATGACCCTGCGTGCGAATAGTGAAATGGGAAGTCCAGTTCATAGCTGGTGAGCAAAGTGTTAACACTGAAGTTGGGTCTTGTATGCGCATCTCGGGGACACAAATCACATCCATGGTAAACGTCTGAGGAATCCAGGTACGGCAGACATTCGCATCGTTTGACAACGTGTGTCGATGCTGAAAGCAGCTGAGCGAGACGAATGCTTAGGTTGGCGAATAGACTCCCTTTTTTCTTGTCTCATTTTATTCGGTACCGAGAGTTGGAAGTTCACGGTCGCGACTCACTGTGGTATCTCGTATATATTTAAATTTGGATGTGAGAGTTAAAGTGTAGGGGAATACGACCAGTGATTCCCGAAGGAAAGATGGAGATTTTTGTGCATGTCATTCTTGTTGACTGCCCACAACGCTTAACAGACGTTTCTTGGTTACTCTCTCCGTATTCACTGACTCAAAAGTCTGACGCACAATAAAGTGGGGCGCTAACCCAACATGAGAAACTGACCGAAGCTGCCGTGGAGAAACTTATTCTGGTCTGTCGCGGGAGGTCTGCTAGTTGCAAGTATTCTGTCTTGTCTCAACTGATGCTGGAATGGTTGTCGAGGTAACGTAGTGCAGCCTACTTCTATAACAGACAGGTGGTCCACGCACAGTAGGATGGACTATTGAAAGCGGATGATATGGAAACTGCTTGGTGAGGTTCACTCGATCCAACGTTGTCCCTGTTCGGAGGTCACCAATGTGCAACTCAGTGTCACCCCCAAACTCAGAATTTCGGTTTTCAAGAGATTCAGTGAAACACAGTGACACTAAGCTGCGCTGAACCATGTTTTGGTTTTCTTTGAAAGCTGGTAGTTTCAAATTACTGGGCAAAAGCTGTGTGTATCCTAGTTTTGAGTCCATCTGATTCCCTTGCATAAGATGGCCAATAGTACATCGTTTGATTTGAAAGAATGCAAAATCGTACATACTGGTTAAAATCAGTCAGTTTATTGAAATATGAAATGAGTAACTGAGACTGTTCTTGCTGAAAAGAACTCCACACGTAATCCTACAGAGAGTTTTGACCTAAGGAATGTTGAAAAAAGCTGGTGATTTTCCACATAATATGAGTTTCAACAAAGTTAGAAAAAAGCTCTTGTATAAACATCAATATTCTTGAGAGAAATACAAACGAATATGGTCTTATACATTTAGGACAGTTTAGTCATCCACTAAATACCTAATCGAAGTACAAGCAATGAATAAAATCAATCGTACAATCTCGTATTTTGAAAGCAATTCATACAGCGTAAGACGTGTTGTTGAATACTGTTAGACCTCTGATGTTACTTTTGACAAGAATGACCGGCAATGCATAATATGTGGTTCATGAGTAGACACTGTACTACTTCAATGTAGATTATTTCATCGAACCAAAGCCGCGTGCTTCACATGATATTGCCTCATGTAGACCTCAACTACACATTGGTGATCACCAAACCTCTGTTATGATTTCCAGTCAAAATGATTATTCTCAAGTCAGACAAGATAGGGGGAAAGATAATTCTTCCTGTAACATTCGCAATACACAAGCTGATAGGATGTGTTTAAATAGCTCTCACCCGAAACCACGTAATCCTAATAGGCAAGAATGCCCAGGCTGCGGAAAAGCACGATTATTTGATTCCAGATATAAAATGTAAAAATGATAAATTAAAGAAATTACCTGGCAGGTTAGGATTTTATCAATCGAAGTTGGCTTTAGCTGTACCCGTCAGCAGCGATTCTGATTGGTTGACGATCCTCAGAGAGCGTAGCTAGGAAAATCAACTTTGAATTATCACGTGTGATGCTCGCTGAATCATCAAATCTGACCTCTTTCAAGGGTTTCTAGTTATTTTGGCTTTCCTCAGCCGATGTGGTCGTCGTTTCGGTCGGATGGATAAATGGATTCCTGTCATCAACACGGTCACCATTTGGATCCTCGGTCGTCTCGGCAGTGTGATCGGTCGCGTTTTCGGATCTGAAGCACCAAACTACGATCCGGTGTCGGTGACCAGTACCCGACGGGTTGCTTCTCGGCTGAGGCGCTTCCATAAAACTTGGATTACGAACAAGTTGGTTAGTGAACTAATGAGGAACACTTCTGGCCATTTGGAGTGGGAGTCACTCAGTACTCGGGCTGTATTTTTGTTCACGAATGAGCCACAGAAGTCAGCGTGAACTCTCTGCGTTCGGACCACGGTTTCTTTGTCATGGTGACAATGGTCGTATGCAATTCCGGCCACCAACATATCTGTCAAGCCATTGGCTTCATTTTATTCACACCCAAGCGGCTCAAATTCAATGTAAAATAATTTTAGGCGTTCACCCTGACACTGGACACCGTCGGGTTGAATACTGAATTTCTTTTGCAGTAGGAAGAACTTCCGCTTCACATCGGGTTACCACTCGTTTCTAATTGCTAAAGTCACCGATTAATAACATTGTTTCGTCTGCTCACTCAGATTTTACGGGGACATAGGAGGGGCTGCAGTAATTACATGGTATTTTTCTGACACTGTGAATCATGAGTATTGTGACAAGAAATCCGCCTTCATTACGGTTTTGCCTCCTCGATGCAGCACGTCGTAACTCTAGGCAGCTCAGGTAAGGCCTCATCGTTGGATCACAACAGCCGTGGATTTGTAAGCGGATTTATCTGCATTACATGATTAGGTGACTATTTTACCGTTTTAATCAGCGTACCGCCAGTAAAACGACCTAAGCTTCCTTCTACTTCTGAGCATAACTCCTCCCTGCAGCACTGAGAAAACGCTAGATGCAGATCATTCGACATTCACCTGTTACAGAACCACTCCTTTCTCCACTTTGGACAAGTCAGCGGTCCGTGTCGTCCGCTCAGACGGCGCAAATGAGGTTAGTATCGGTCGGTCAACGATATTTCGAATAAGACAACACTGCTTGTTACACTGCTCCGCATCGGATGACTGGTCCAGAAAAAATGGTTGGACTCGTGTCAAAACGTTGGGATTTAATCTGAGGTAGCACTGCGGGCATCCAAGAATTGATCGTAAGTTCGCCTGATTTTCGGTGACTGGATGACAATCACTGATTTGAAACTGTCTGGTTCGGGTTTATATCCGTTTGAATTGACAGTGAAGCCTAAGAAAACTGGTTTACTGAGACCGAATTTGCGCTTTTTCGATACGTTTCATTCCCCGAATATCTTCAGCAGCTGTCACTGTCTGCAATTGTGTTGGTTCTTCGAGGATTCAAATACAAGCACAACATCCTGATTTATTATCACCCCATTGATAACACGGATCACGTCGTCTATAATGGCCTGAAATACCCTGTCGGACACGTGCATACCGAACAGCAAGAAATTGTATTGGAGCATGCTCCATGGATTGTTGATGGTTGGTAATGGTTTAGACTCCGCGTGCAGCGGAATTTCTGAACATGCATCAGCCACATCAATTAATGAGAAACAATTGCTGCCAATTATGCAGTTCTGGCAGTTCTGCGGTTCCACCGTAGTTGCAACGCGTCTTTTTGAATGTGATTTCAAGAACAGTCCGTGATCATAGCAAATTGTAAGTGTCTGTCCATCACTCATCATCGCCACCACAATCGGATTTTCCGATATGGATGGAGACACACACACAATGACACCGTCTTGTTCCATTTGGGAAAGCACCTTCAGAACATCTCCGATCTGACCATGCGGCAAAACTCAGTGCTTCAGGAGCTCCGCATTACCACCCACTCCCAACTTCGCGGGCTCAACCGCCATGCCACTCTCGTTATTCGAGCATTGTGCGACCAAATGCTGCAGAACAATCTGATCCACCGGAATACTGGTTGCCTTCCGGATTGTTGCCCATTGCACCAATGTACACGGGGCCTTTAAACGCAGAATCAAGGGACTGCCTACGAATATGGGGAAGCGTATCGAGATATATTCACTTTCCAAGCGAACCATCAATGTAGTCTCGCGCAACAGTGGAAATCGACGATGACTAACACCGTGAATGCGCACATCGGTGTATTGTGTGTCTACACTGGGCAGAATCAAGTCGCATGTGGATTTCCGAATAATGGATTAGCAGCTCGTGATATCCAACATGAATGAAAGTACCAAGTCACAGTAGAACTGGACTGATCTGCACAGGAATTGATTGGATTCACTCCGAAACTCTAGTGTGTATACCGGATTGTCATCATTTTCCGGATACTGAGAGGTGGCATTCATGACAACGCATTTGGAATGGCGGCATGCCTTGCGAATATGACCATTCTTACCACAAGAACAGCATCCTGCATGACAGAGGCGGAAGGTGGAATAAAGGTGGAGTTCGATACACGAGAAGGGACGAGTTTTTTGTACTGTTTTGTGTTAGGGAATCGCCAATCCGACCGGCCTAGGTTGAGGCGTTTGTGTGAAACGGGCTGGTTGACGAGAGTAAACGTATAAGTAATTCACTACGGACTGTTCGGTCGTCGTATCGGATACGTCGACGAATTGCTCGCTCGTCAACCGAACCTCAGCAGACGTGAAGGAGGGCGTCAACAATAGCTTTATTTGCAACCTCGGTGACTTATATCGGCAGTGGGGCGTTTCCTCAATGGGATTATTAATTGAACACCAAAGTAACACTCATCATCTTGTAATATTTAGTATAGAGACAAAATAACGAAGCTCCTACTGGGACCACAGACTAGTGAATGGAATTTGGCACTTTCTACGACCGCAAACTGATTGGAATTACGTGGCTAGGTAGCACAACCTCCAAGTCGTTGAACGGATTTGCAGTACAGACTCCTGGGGTATGCGATGTTTTTCATTATAGAATACAATGAACGGCCCCAGCCGACAAGACGGTTGCAATTCGGTTCTCCTTCTTCACATCCCTGTGTATGGTACATTATAATAAATAGTGTAGATCGTTATAATTTTGCAATAGGTCAGGTGTGGTACCGATAACTATCTGCTCTGAGCATGCATGAATAGCGGACTAATCTTATGAATCTCCGAAGACGCATAAAACATGGTTGTTCTTTCAATAAGTGTTGATATGAATCTAATCCTTGAGGGGAAATAAACTTGAAGATCATCTATTCGGGTCACAAGGGATATTATGAAAGAATATCTTATAACATTCGCGATTGACAAACGGAGGGAAACATGAAGGTCTTGTCCAGAAATGTATGATCATGACGATTGTTTCGGTAGGATGTATAAAGGGGAATCTGCGAATACATTCGAAATTACGCATAATGTAGGTAACACAGGACCCTTAAAATTGTAGTGTTCAAAAACGATACGGTAGAACCCCTTTGAATACGCCTACAAAAGCGTATGGAACAATTTGGTGGTAAGCTCTTAAAAAACAAGCCTAACGTATTGGTATGAGATGAGTGCCGCTGGGGAGTTCACATCTTACATAATTGTCAAGATTTTTATTGAAGCGTTCCTCCACACACCGCAAATTTGAAGACTTTTCAATCATCCTGATCATTGAAGCAATATAGTGAGATGAGGTAATGGGGATAAACGTCTATTTCTACGTAGCTCATATAAATCAGGAAAAAGTTGTTGACTTTTCAGAGGATCTGTGATAACCGTTTCTGGAGAGTTTGGTTAGGAAAATCAGAAAGAAAGCGTCGAGCGACAAATCGACCGTGTTGATCATATTGGTTATTGACTTGACATTAAACTGGCAGGCGCTGGTAGAATAATCGTCACGGTAGATTACAAATCCGCCTACGGTGAATGGGGAGTTCAAATCCTGTTGGCACAGTCGATCACTATCTCACTCAACAGCCTTTCATTGTCCGCGCGCCCGCTAGTATATAGTAAACAGGAAATTAATAAAGAATAAGGAATGATAAGTTCCAAAAACCAATTAGCTTATGCGTTTCCGTTATGGTTTTCTCGTCACATTGGTAAACTCCAGGAGGAAAATGATGACAATGGGATCATGTATATATATATATATATATATATATATATATATATATATATATATATATATATATATATATTCTTCTGATATAAAGGAAGATAACGATGGCGCAATAACCATAGGAAAACTTATGCATACACTTGCACAAAACAACTTGCCCTGGAGTTTATTACTCATTGACCAGTTTCATTGGTTAAAGATTGTTCTCCCAGCTCATGAACTAATCTTCTTCGGTAATTCTTAGAAGTCAAAGTCGAGAAACAAGTTCAGTTGACTGAAGCTACTTTATCCAATATTTTCCATTTCTCTGGACTACAAGAAGACAGTGAGCAACATTCAGTGAGTTGATTTTTCCAAGGAAACTTGCCACATACATTAGAAAGCATACATTTCCTGCATCTTTGCTACAATAAACGCTCCACTGTGAGTGTCTGGAAGCTGCAGTAGGCCAATTTCGGTTTCAAAGGGTAAGCAAGTAAATAACAGTGGGGTTCAAATAGATGAGCTAGCAAATTAGCACGAGTTATGAGATACGGTGGACACTGGCATAATCTACTTCATACGAGTAAGTTGAACATGAGCAACAATAATTTTGATATAGGTTACAAACTGGGTGTGACTATCTGGTCCATAGTAATAGTACGAACTGAGGTGAACTGCATTTCAAATTTGTACTTACTTTAAATCAATGGCTTGCGGGATCAAGTGGAATGGGAGGTATTTTAATTGTGATTTTGATGCAATATGACCGAGAGTGCTCTTGTAAAATGACATTTACATGGAGAATCAAATACTCTCAATTCGTGTGTGGTGATAGAGTGAATAACACTGACACGTTATTTGTTTACGTTGAAGGGGGAGCAGTATGATGAGCAGGCTGTTAGCAGTCACACTGGAGTTCGAATGATGCAATTGTAGGGTTCTGTTTTTGCACTCATTCAGTCATTGTACTCATGGAGTTCCCTCTATTTCTTATTTCGAAGATCAAACACGAGCAAATCCCACGGGAGATACTGATCCTTGAATACTACCACTCTGTGGGAAGTCTAACTAGTTGACTTGTTACTGTAGGGCGTGTCAGCCTTTCCTGGCGAGGTCCAAGCAATCCTGCCACTCAATGGTTAGATAATTTGTGAGATATGGCTAGATGCCGCTACTAGTTGGGCTATTGCATCCACAAACGTTCTCCATCGACCTAATTCCAATAACGTGGTTCTCCTCGTACTCGTTTCATACTCTCTTCTCCTCCATTATTTCCTTGTGAGATTGCCGCTACGAGATAATAAACAAAGCCACCACACACAATGCATGGTTTTGGTTATCTGAACAGAACAAACCTGTATTTTATTGTATTGCATCAGGGATTCCATTAGGCTAGCAAACTCAACTATCAGCCAAAAAGGATCACAATTGATTTTTGCCACAGTGAGATGAATAAAGTGAAAATACTACTCAGAAGAAAGCGAGGATTTGTGAAGTTCCTCGATGCTTTTAAACTTGTCATTTGGAAAAGGTGCTAAATTATACATTGTAGATACGCATTGGATATTGACACGGGATGCGATAAGTTCAAACACGAAAACTGTAAATGAATAGGAACAGATGCCGGCCGGTGATCAAGCAATCATCATAAAAGTCTCCAAACCCAGAGGCTGAAAAATGAACGAAAAACTCTTTTGTAAAATGTTGGGAGCGTGATGTTTGGAAATAGGTACACTGTAGCCGGCATTCTCTGGGTACTCTAAAACTGCAGTCATCTGGGGCAACGGCAATCGGTGATCAGTAGTGGTGACAATGAAACAAACGGGAAAAAACAAACTAAAATTTGGACATTGACTATCGGGCCAGTGTTGAATTTCATGGTGTACGAAATTAGTTTCGTCTGGAATATTACCATATCCACCAGTTGTTGATATTTCGCTATGCGCGGAATCGTGTGTGCGGAATGTTTGTACTGATTATGTACACTTTATTCCGTAGAAACTAGTACACTTTTGTGTGTTGGATATTTTTGATGTACCTCGTTCATGGTGCTCCCTGATTGGTCAGAGAGTGACTTTTAATTGGCACACTGTAAATCGAGCAATGTGACTGGTGCAAGTGACTTTATAAACCACCGAATATTTACCAATATCGAGATTCTTAGGAACACGCTGAAACAAAATAAACTGACTATCTTCCACAAAGAACTGACTTTTGATATCATAGAGGTTTGCACTACAACTTCAGCTACTGAAAATGGCTGCAGCAGACAGGTTTTGACAGTGCAGCAGGGTTGTTCCACACGAGCCGGTGGCCCGTTGTGTGGCTAATTTGCGGTTTGCCTGGGTCTGGCTGCTCAAGCGTGCTTCAGATTTTTGGGGCCAAAGGAATGATGGGTAACTCTTGGAGACCAATGGAATGGAGGAAATCCTAACGGACTCGACAGTCTACCACCACACAGACGCTTCTGCCCAAGCAATAACTAGTATTCCATCGAAGTATTTTATTTCCAAAATCTATCGGGCTAGAATCAAACTGGAGGTGAATCATCTTACTCATGGCCATCAGCTCAAATGCTGTCCAACAATGACCAGCCGGTAGAGTGCGTTCCATCATTCACGTATTTAGACTCTACGTGTTTGGTTTCTACACTGCTTCCGATCGATCAGCTTTGATACGTGATATATTCATGAAGCCGTCTCGTCGTCTAATAGGAGATAGTTCCGTGCAAGTAAAGTAGAGAAAAGAATAAGTGTATCGATGGTTTACCGTGGCGTATTGATAGAAATGAGCTTCCCTTTAAGCAACCAGTTGTAGACCATCGTTTGTCGTTTATCAAGATATGTCTGGACTGGAAATTGAAACTACTCTCAAAGTACAATCATGTTATTCGCGGTCGTGATTGAAAAGGATGAATGACATCTATAGTTCCACAAGATGACCAAGAAAACGTGTAATCCTGCAACTCCATAACGTCTTAAGTTTGATTGAGCCCGGGAAGGTCCGAGTGGTATTCGACTGTGCGGCCGTTCGTGAGAGCATTTCACTCAACAAAGTCCTAACACAAGTACCTGATCCAACTGATCATTTGTTAGGAGTAGCCGTCAGGTTCTGTTGATATGTCATAGCCCTTTCCACTGAAATCGAAGAGATGATCTAGCAATTTAGGTATTATGAGGATTTATTCCATATATCAAACAGATAGGCAAAACTCAACGGAATGGGTGTCGTAAAGACTCAGACTACGAGCAGAATTGATGAACGGGAAAAAATCGAGTACGTACTTCTAATTTAATCAGCAGATCATCGTGGCCATGAAGCATTAGGTTTCACGTGGAACGTTCAGTATGATTGTTGTCTGCTATCAAATAATTTATCCGAGGTTCCAATTATGACTATGGATTACCTATGATTTTTTCCTTCATTATTTGATACATAATCGTTGGTATTGCCCACTTTATTGCCTTATCAAAATAAACTTCTTGATAATTGTCATCAAAATCTAGAGTACGTCACTGAAAGAATAAAGACTGTCAAAATGTCTGTTCTTCGAGGAGAGCAATCAGTACAATTACAGTATGCAACAGAGCAATCTCGGATATTTTTACCCACTTGGTGGTTTTATAAGACTTAGGATCGCTTTATTTACGATGCCCCAAACAACTACTGTCAGGCTGGGACATTTGTCTTTGTTTGAGGTGCCAGGTGCCGCGGGAACTGTAGTCGAGCTCATTCAGACGTACAATTTCGGAGAGACTAGATTGGTGGAAATGAATCCCGATAGATGGGCTAAAACTCACAACATCAACATGTTAGAACCGTGGCTGCTCGACTGTAAGTGATTCATTTGTGCTAGAGCTGCTCTGCATTGCAGTTTACCTAATTGTAGGTTGATGGTTCTACCAGCTCGCCCATAATTCACTGAACGTTTGAAGCAACACCACCAGCAGATTCCAGGATATATAGGCATGGGTCATGTTTGAACTCGCATCAGGAAATACTTCTGAATTTTGAAAGCCATGCCAACCGTGAGACGCGTCCTCAGTGAGTGCTTATTATGCCCAACCCATAGCTCAAGTAATGACACTTTTGCCAGATTGCCTGATTAGCAATGACACGGTTTATAGACAGACGCAGTATACCTCAGGTGATGTAAAGTGATGGTGGGTCTGAAGTTGAGGCCGCAGAATGTGCATTGAAAACTGCGTCATTAGCTGTGATAATCGTGAAATTATTCAACAGGGTACGTTACGCTATGAAATTGATTGACACATTCAGCCACGAGGTGCAAGCTATGTGGAGGCTAGACTGATATTGTCGGCATTCAGTTCACATCAACCACTAAACGGCGATGAAATATCGACATACATGTTGGAGTTTGGACGTATCATCGAACATAGATGGTAAGTCTCCGTGTGTGGAGACCCAGGGAACCCACACGCACTTTGACTTAGTGATTTATAATTGCTTCCCTCAACACATCCCTTTGTGCAGGGAAGACCAAGCCAGTAGAAACTTGAACCAAAATTGACGTCAAGCTGAAAATCTAGATGCGATGTTTAGGTTAAGTTGGAATCGTGAATATCTCTCCACGTAAAGGTCTCAATATGAATCGGACTTGTTAGGGAACACGTGATTCCTAATACTGACGGAATTGCAGCATGCAGCATATGGCACAACAAAAATCTATACTGAAATGTTTCCGGCTAATGAAGAGTATGTTCGCCAGATCTAGTGTGGGATCCGCATCATATATTGACGGTGGGGATATAGAATAATTCTGTTTCATGAGAAGTACATGGGAATTGGAGGAAAATATAAGTAACGTGATGCAAGCATTCCGTTTGCTCTCGTCCCCTGCTTACGTAAAACATTTCAGTTTATGTATCGCACAACGATTAAAATCATACAATTAATTGGGTTCGATTTAAAGCTACAACAAGGAGTTCGATAGGGGGAGATCGGGGTGCTTTCGGTTGATGCCATAACAAACAAGCACTTGTGGCAACCATTTGTTGTGCACAAATCACTGACGGATGCATTCTGATGGACGTCGCTTTAGTGAATGCTCACAGCTCCAAATTGGGATTGCGCAACACAATTTTAGCGGGTTAGGTCGGGTCAGCTTTGTGACTTGATGCTAATAAAGGTAGCACAATAAATAAATCCGAAGATGTGACGTTTTAGTGGCATGTGCTCGTTAGTCTTTTCGACTATGCGCGGACCGCCAGTCCTTTACTGTGATGCCTCGCATAAAGCCGACATGGCAACCTGAGTATGGTTTCCCACGACCCATGAGATGGAGAACACGATTCATAGGGAGGAAGTGATCAGGATGAATTGCCAGTGCGTGCGTGTAGCATGTACGTGCAACTGTCAAATTACTGCCGTGCTTGAAAGCGAGAATTCGTACAAACAATATGTTAAGCAAATAAATGAAGCTGATTTCTGTTACAAAACTTCCGCTTGCTTTCCTCGGTTTTCGATGTTGCTCGATAAACCTATCGGGATATCAATTGGCCAGCAACGTTCGTTCCATAAACTTCTATTCATTTTGCACTTAATCTTTGATGCAGATTTCCTACGCTCTGCTGAGGGGGATTCGAAACAAACCGTGATTGTAGGTCTTCGGTGCGAAACTGGAGAATTGCAAATAGCGACCTTCCTAAGATACTTTGAGAAATATAGTGCGTGGTAACATTTTACCTAAAATCTGAATATTATAACACCTAAAGGGGGTGGGCTATTGACTAGTACTTCTTCGTGAGTAATAGAGGGATTAGGTAGAACAGAACAAATGGTGTTCCTCCAACCAGATAAGGAATCAGGCAGTGCAATCATGAGGAAGATATGCACACATGAAAGATGGAAGACACCTTCAGAAATGTAATCTTTCAAACGGGACACTACATTAGATAACAACATCCTGAAAGAGAAACAAATGATATCAAGACATCTTCAAATTCTGAAATTACATGGAATTATATCCCAAAACAAAATAAACAACTCACACCAATTGAGAAACAGGTGCCTTATTCAACAGCATCACCAACAGTGCAAAAGTCTTGAATTTCTTTAAAACCTTCATAATGCATATCACAAACTGGCTCGTTATCAAGCACGGTAGTCATTTGACCGTTGCACGTTTACGCTACAATCACGATCTCGCAATGCATGCTAATTATTTCCTTCCTAATAACCGTGTTCTCCATCTCATGAGTCGCGGGAAGCGATAATCGGATTGTCGCGTAGTTTCATGCGAAGCATCAAAGTGATGGACGCGTGGTCCGTGCATAGTCGAAACGACTGACGAACACGTGCAACTGAGCAGAAAGCGTGGCAAGTTTCAACGGAGCTTAAACATCAAGTACAATCAACAGGAGCAAGTTTCTATTGTTTTACTATTAACCGGTGACCACTTTATAGTGAAGAATATGTATATTATAAGTCAGCCATAAGGCACTCACACACACACGGGTGCAACTACTTCAGTTACTGATTACCAACAGGTCAGGATGCAAAAGTCATTCAGACAGTTTTGCCGAACCAACGTCTCACATGTTTTCTAACATTTAGCTTACAGCTACGGTGATGCATCCACAGGCAGAACGGATAGCTGCTTGGCTCAACCAGCGTCGGAGAACATACCCAAATGGTTGGCAAAATCGATGACACCGCTTAATGCGGCCACAGAGAATAACGTCAGAGCTTCGGCCTCTTTCAATTGCGAAGTGCCTAATTGAATCAGGTCACAAAGTTGACCCGACCAAATTCCTAACGTTGATCTTGCTCATGTTGATGATGAGCCTAGCACACAATACGGCCTTACATTTGCAGCTGCTGGAGTTATTCAGAGATAATACCGTTCTCTAATTAGGCCATACAAATATCTCCCAATTTAGGTCATAAGAAGAATAGAATTTAAACTTCTTTTATATAATGCGAGCAGGCTCCGTGGAAATGAAGCTGGATGTTGTTTATACATAAGCAGAAGGGTTTTTTAGTTTATCTCCTATCAATCTACTGGGTTTTCTCATTTTTCTATCCAATGTCTTTAAATTGTTGATAGTTTCTTCGAAAGACACTCACTGGTAGAGAATATGCATTGAGTGAGTAGACCCTATTGTTGGACGCATTTGTGTGTTTAATGAAAACATGCAGCCTAAGTATTATGACCTCCAATGGGCTAAATTGGATACTTTCATTCCATCACGTTTCTATCACATGATGTAACAAGGTGCTCATGTCCAGAACCGGACCCAAACCTAACCCTTCCCAATACGTTTTAGGTTGAGCATGAATACGATTTAGGATTTGGTAACTCGATGTATTCTTTCAACCTAAATATGAAATCAATTAGTCCCGTAAAGGTATAAAATCACGTTGGAAATAGAATCCACATATTGTTAACTTTTCTCGGACGCATTACATTCACATCAATCCGATGGCCCACTAGGACGTTCACTTATTCATAAATAAATTTTATCAAGTCCATGCAAATTCTACAACAGATTCGTATTATTGAGACGGAAAAGAGAATTTATATAGTGATTGACCACTAATGTTATTAGGATATGTCCTATAAAGAAAACGTAGAAGGGTGTAATCATTTCTCATTCCGAATATACACTTTGAGTGCTTCATCAATAATGGTACGAAGAATTACGATAGCACACTTGTCATCAAGCAGTCGAAAAGCAATCTGTCTACCCATGAGTTCAATTTAGAGGTGGAAGTAAAGCAGATGTGGTGAACAGTCGATCTCAATCGCGTGTTAGCCATATCCGAAGTCAGAACGATGAATTACGCTTCCGGAATCCATGTTTTGTTCATCTCTCGACTATTTTTCATTTTGCGAATTAAAGTAGAATATCCGAAAATTTCCAGCTAGCAGTGTGGGGCAGGTGACGAATGTCGAACAACAGGAAGACCTCCTTGACACATAAAGGCTTATCACCCAAGTCGGTTAAACAAAATACAAGTGAAGAGCGGACAAACGACAATTACCATCTCTTACATGGAATCCGATCATACGATCAATAATAATGGAGCCTCTCTTCCCATATAAACTGTCAAAGTAAGAGCACCAAGAAATGCCAACCGCTAGATCTCGGCAACCGTCGATTGAGTCTCGATCCGCACGAAACAACACCACATTATTTGCTCAGAAGAAACACAAAATAATGTGACGTAATCACTAACACCACGTTACTCATAGGTATCGACACAATATCTGTCGAAACACTGATAACCCTATACTGTATGGACACGAATTTGTCAATTGCTGTAATCAAGATTATCGACTATCTTTCTGCTTTCCTATCATCCAGTGTGCAACATCTGTGAAAAACGTTTAATAGTTTATCACAGGTGAAACACTGACAACTAGTTGTTTCGATGCCGAGTGTGTTGATGTCCTAATCGAGTGTCCTCACTCAACCGTATTTGCCAAATCAGATGAATATTCATTAGTTGCAGGAAGGTATCACCAAATACAACCATGAACCAAAACAAACAGGTCAGAACGACACTGGTAACCATCACTTCAAGTTCAATTTCACATATGAACAACGTGCCTCTAATTTATCTTTTACCCTATAATAGCAAGAAAAAAATGAACATGTGCATATCTCTCATTCATAGCTCACCTTATCAAACTATAAATTGGGGAAAAACGTTTGACGATTATTACTCGCATTCAATAAACGTAGTAGAAATGTTTTGTAACTTGCCTGTCTTCTCTTTCTGGGCAGCTTTCTGGGCGCGTCTGTTGCATGAAGCATCACCACAATCACAACACCTTTACCACTATCACCAATCAATTACAATGCTCGCGTCAAACTGATAGCCAAGTTCAAATATCGGTGAATATAATGACAATAGTCAAAACGTTGAGCTTCACATGCGCTGCGCGAGCATACATAACCTGGTTCATGCAACATTTGTTGCGACAGCGGAATGAGTAATTGTGTTGATTGAATCAAATGTATTGCTTCATATACTTTGGTGGATCACGTGATGGTGTCGCGTTGTTCATTAAATAAATATTTGTCTGGTTTTTCCAGTAGGGAAATCACTACGACTGTCTGACTGGCAGTGAAGTAATGCCTTGTCTCCAAACAATTTGTAGCAGTCGATGACGCAATCGTGTCGATTTTCTTTCTCAAGCCACATTTGAATGTGTTGATTCATTGTATGACGTGTGACCGGGAAATAACGTAAACATTATTACCGGTTCGGCAGTGTAGTAGATTCGCTGGAAGTTGGTTTCACATGTTTGCTGTTTTGGTTGATCATAACGTCTCATTTGTAAGCTATTTCTGATTTCACATCCAAGCACAGTGGAGGACTATTCTTTATCAGCTTGATTTGATAATAATTTGCCGGGGCTTGTTCTGGATACGCAGTTGACATCAGAGTTTCAATAAATCGAATGATTTCTCCCTCCAATGGCTCTGTTGTCCAAATCTACTCCAGCCCGAGAAACAGTGTTTGCACTGTGCTTATCTTGTACTTCTCTCGAACAATTTCAGTGCAGTATAGATAGTGTGCTTGTAGACATATCTTTTAATTTATCCATTTCCTCAGTGTTCTCTGTTGATAGGTAACCTTAGATTTGAACGGAGATTATTCTAGATGATCAACTCTCCTCCACAACGTAACACGATTTTGTAACTGTATCAACCATTTTACTAGTTATTATTTGGAGCGGATTCGGTCGGTGATGAGACTGCTCGCTCTGTTCCGTCTGTTTTGTCATTTTGAGGACACATTTTATTGAAGTGACTCATGGCTAAGATGTTCCCATTTGTAATTTGATGCTTCTGTTCCATTCTGTTCTATTTCAAACTGTGTGACTGTGTGAAAAGAAATTCGGTACACGATTGTTCGAATGTGTTGGTTTCATGTGTTATTGCCAAACGAGTGACCCTGCGTTTCGATAGTGATTCCCGGTGAAACCGAATATCGTACCAATCCATCAAGACAAATGTAAATTCACATCGCCTGGTTGCCCTCGACCAAATATATATTGGCTTATCAACACTTCAATAGAATCTACTCACTTCAATTTCTATGCATGAATTCCGTAGGAATTGATTTGACTATTTCTCGTGTTGAATTACCACGAAATGATACCCACTTCTCCAATGAATTGCATTGTAATGAACAGCACTTTTCCGTGCCTGCACAATGCAGATCGTGATCGATCACTTGAATGTTCATCTCGTTCACCAGCCGCAAACCTGATACTGCGGGTTGCGTTCATTTTCTGTCTGTCAAGTATAACTTTCAACTTATTGTTTCGTTGTCGTATTAGGATTAGCAGATTGAGCGGCAGATGCAATATGGGAGCATAATCACTGACCACGCCGCATACTATACCACTAAATGACTTAAAAAGCTAAACATCATCTTTCGGGAAACGTTTGAGCAAGGCTTTTGAACGTGTCTTTATTCCGGTCTCACGTCGAAATTCCAACGTACGAACGAATAGAGAAGATGCATTCCAGCGGAACCGAAACAGTACCGATACGAGTAACACACGGAGTGCAAACTATCGTAACGACGAATCAGAAAGCGAACCGCGACCGAGTACAGTAGGATTTGATAAAGAGGTCGACAGAAATCTCTGAAAAAACAGTTCAGGTAAATATGGTGGCCAGATAATGGTCCTTTCCTCAACTCTACCGAGGCCACTATGAATCCCTTGAACGACCAAAGACTTTTACTTTGCACATGCATATACAGTCCAGGTTTGACCTCTGAGGTCAATTTTGCACGCAATAGGTCAACTAATAACAAACCAAACTCTTTACTGTCAATCAAATTCTGAAACAAACTAATGTGGCCCTCGAAACGGAAATTCATAATTATCAACTGTGGGTTGGATAAATGAATCGAATATGCAGCCACGGAATGAAAGTGATGAGGTCAGCAAAGTCGAGCTGACGTCAAATAAATCGGGCAACATTTAACTGACTAATGGAATAGTCGGTCACGGGAAGGTTTACCAAATGGAAAGTTGATCAGACACGACTCAGTTAATGACGCAATCTGTCCACCGCTCCAAACGAGCGAGCAGCATCTCCATTGCAAATAGGCATGGAAACCACAGCTCTCGACATCCAATCCAACCATAACTCGGTCAAATATCGCAGCATACTAATTTGTGACAAGGTTACAGCCAATATTCATCCACAAATTCGATAAGCTGATTGTTTATCTCACGCAAATCTGCAACAGATCTTTGTTTCATTGATCAGTGGGTTGTCCACATGTGTATTGCCCGATGGAAGCTGACAGTTCAATCAAATGCAGATAACACGCGGTAATCAGTCCTGTTTTCCAATAATTAGTGCTCTATTTGACTGGTGATAAGCAGTTGCTTTGTGAGTGAGATAGGCTGCAAAATTTCACAAACGTTGTGATTCCTTATATTGGTGACGATGACACAAGAAATTGAGAGGGTTATGACACTACTTGATGGAGTTCAATTACCTTAGCTGGCAATGAAGTGATCTCATGTCCCAGCATTGGATATGGTTGACACATGCATATACGAACAGACAGTGATCTGATTACGGTTTTACAACAGAGATGAAATACATCTCCATTATTCAGTGTTTAGCCGTGTTTATTTGACTCCTGCTTTCTGAACTGTGACAACGAACAAAGGTCTCGATCATAGACTTTCTGTGTTGGTAACGGTTTGCTCGTTTACCTCATAATTCAAATTCAATTTGAATTATTATTTATTTCTCTACTCCTATCACCCTTCTGTTTTGTCGATTCACGTGTGCGAAACCTGTGAGTTCTACTATGGTAATAACAGTGATCACGACTGTACTGACAACATCGAGAATGTTGAGCATGAAAATTGCTGATTTTATGAAACAATAAATCTGCCTTCATTCTGCGACCTAAATAAAGTCAAGTAGCATAGTCCACCTACTTACGAGGACTATCCAAGTGACTCTCTCTAACGTCATTGGTTGTTCTGTTCAGTGGGGCACGTTGCATCAAATTAAAAAGTGTTCACAGGATAAGAGAATAACGTTATACTTTCATTGGCTTAAGTGAAATGAGTTAAATGTTTCACGTTGAATTCTGATTGACTTAAGCGAGTGCCACAGTTCCTTGAATCGTACAAATGTTCCTTACTGGTTCTGAAGCAAAACGCCGGGATTCGGACACTGTCGATCACTCGATACTCACAACACCTCACAATTAGATGGGCAATGTTGTTCTCTTCCACAGCAGTCTGCTTTTCTCAACCAATTAGGTAATCCCTGTGATCCTGAGTACACCAAATCTCTGTTGGAATTTTTCAGGGCCTTTCATCGACGTGAGGTTCGTTTGAGCTGCTTCCAACACATTCGCCTAGCAGGCAATTCATGTCGTATTCTCATAATTTCTGTAAACTGCTAATCGAAGGTTTTCCCAGGAAATATGTTTCTGCCAGGTTTCACTTTGTTACCACACAGCTAAAATGTTGTTCTTTCATGTTTATACACCTGTAAATGGCAATTTATCAGATATTTTGGAGGGTTTATCATCGTCGATTTATACGCTGGAGAACAAAGAAAACTACATTGTGCCAATGATCCGGTCGCTACAGAGATAACAGGGAGGTAACACTGGAGATTTGTTTGCCTCACATGTGTGGTCCGTGAGAAAAGCAATGTTGCATTCACGTGCTACACCGCAAATATATCCGACTAGAAATTCGTTTAGTTTGCAACGCAAGATGTGAGGGATGTATTTTCAAAGTGTGCTTATTCATCTAGAACCAAGTTTCGTGGTCACACGCTCACCATCGGTGAGTTACACGAGTGAGCTGCTATCAGCTGGATTTTCATTGGAAACTCTGTGTGTGTGCACATCGCAAGTGATTTCAAACAAACGGGGTAAAACAGCTGAACGCGGAATGCCTTCGTGGGTTAATCATGGTGAGTTCACAATAAACATCGTGTGGTTCATTAGTATACTAAAGGGAACAATCTTACAGATATAATTTGATGACTCACTGCACATCACTTTCTATATAATTTTGTGTTCAGTGTTGCAAATGAAAGTTAGATACACCAAAACGGAACTCCAATCCCGGCTACTTGCTTTACGAATTACATCCCTGGTCATGGTTTGTATAAAGGCTTGATTGTTACCAGCACACAATACTTGGAAATATACATGAAAGGTTTGTGTGATAGGAAATACTGCATTTCAATGGGATCAGCAGGGCGACAAAGAAAAATCAACAGCCGATTCAGAAGGCAAAAATGAAGCACCAATCTCTATGGTTGCTAGATTTGAATATAAAAAGCAGTTTGTGAGGTTTTTCTAATACAGATGTGGATATACACTTGATATAACAATAGCAAACATTATATGATACTTCTTATCTCATTTGAAAACAATTCTGATGAAGTTGTTCATCACCTAGAGGTTATCCATGCAGAAATGTGTTTGTATTCTAGCATTCCGTGGAATCCAAATCTACTGGAATTCTGGGCTACGTAAACGGCACTTCTACTGTTGTTTCTGTATTTGAGCTGGGTAGTCACAACTAATGATCACGTCAATGTTTGTCATTTACTTCACTATAAAAAATTTCGATTTGGTTTTACCAAGGAGTACACAGACTAAAATGAAGTAAGGTCATTGCCTACCCATTTGTGAATGAATAAAAGGAAGGAATAATCTGGTGAAAACACCAAATTTACTGAACGCAAAAATATTCTACTGACTCAGAATCAAGTTTTTTCAGTGTTATGCTCCAATTTCAGCCAATAAGAGAAACGATTGGACTTGGTGCTTCTGATAAATTGACGAACTATCACACACATGAGGGCAAAACACCTAACGTATTTCTTAGGAATAAAAGCTCACAGTGAAACAACAAATAGCGAAGCGATCACTGGATGCAGCACAAAACCGTAATGGTAACACACAGATCTTCAGGTTGTGAACATTGGATAGAGCTTAATCTTGTTGGACATAGCAATTGTGTTTTGTGGCTTAGTAACTTAGCGTCGCGGAATTCACTGCCAACTTTTGAATGACTCATCTAAGTGAAGTATATACCAACCTAGCCTCGAGAGAGAAAACCCAGAGGGAAATCGTGTGAATACTCCACAATATAATTTTGGTATTCGAGCTGATTCGCAAGCGTTCCATCCAAGTCACTTGTTACACACGTTTTTAATTAAAGTCATACGATGGTAGTTACAATCAACAAAATAGTATTTTGTTGCTCCTCTGTTAGAACAACGGAAGCCGCAAGCGTCAATAGCACGTGCAATAAAACTTGTTAGCCTGATGAAATCATTCGATTCAGCGACATGAGCAACTGAATGTGATGTGTCGAGCAATTCTTGCATATTCCGTGTCCTTCTCTTTCACAATGAGAGCCTAATCACAAACACACACAAACAAGTGAAGAAATATTTTTATTCAGCCCGAAAAATGAGAGGCTTGTAATCCTGCAGGCTACGGACTAATCGATGAATATATTATACAAACCTACAGAGTTATTGCACGCATGCACTACTGAGCCTCCTGAAAAGGATGAAATATTTTTCCCCGACCCTGCTATGCCCTAGGATTTATTTCCTTCTTCACGCGAACACCATTTCATTTTAGCAGAAACATTCAGCTTCGAGTTAGGTTACTTCAATAATAGTGATGGCTTGTGTTTGTGTTTTTTTTGTCAGGCCGGCAAAGTAGACTTATTGGTGCCCTTGGTGAGTTAGACCCAAACTAAAATGGAACACAGAATCGTTGGTATTGCCAAAACAATGTCAGATGTCTCAGGTGAAAATTTGATCAAAGAGTGTTAAGCTGCTGTTGATGCATGACCCTAGATTATTTCAACATTGTTCTCTGATAACAAGAGAAACGAAACTTGTTTGAAAAATAGAAATTATTGTAGTGACTTTCATGACAACCAAACACTTGATTTGCCACACTATTTAGGTTTGAAATATATATTATTGTAAGGAAAACCGAATCGTTGGTGAGATGTTCAAAATGGTTGATTTCTGATATAATGGGTTTTAAAAGTCCTTTCTGTAGGGTGATTATCTCGAGAATTCTTGCGCGAAACACGTTTTCAATGTTGAACGTTCAAAAGGCCAAGTCAGAATAAGGCGGATTTGCAGGCACGCTCATGGAATGTTCACGTTTTCATTCTGAGTCAATTTTATCGTTGCATAGATAGATGGATAAGTTATTACTACCCGGGCTGAAGCATAATTATCTATCAATAAGATGCAGGCTTATGCCAAAATGTGAGAAGGATATCGCCTGATTATCCACGTAGTGAGTGTGAACAAAGACGTCTGCTAAGATGAAACACGATACAAAATATTATTCCAGCACTCAGGACTTTCTGAAGTCGAGAGCAGTACATCTTACTGGGTAAAAATGTACCAATATATGCATGAATGTCACACCAAATTAGTGATGTTCAGTGCGGCAAAGTGCGGACGCTGATCACTCTGCTCCCGGTTACTGATACATGAGATCTCCAAGTGCGTATCTTACTAAAACGCTGTGTGACTTCGTACGCATAGAAAGGAATACAATTTAGAACCATCCAGGACTGTCTAGACTAGATATTAGTGACACTAATTTTATGGACTCAGTAATAATGGATACTCTCGATTATCAATATTTGATTGAGTAATTGAGATGGAGTCGAATTATATCATACCACTTCTATATAAGTGTGGATGGTTTGAACTGGAATTGGGATTGTAATAATACTACGAAATTCGGAGAACGATCATTTAACGTTCCAGCTCAAATCACTTCTTTCACGTGATTTCATAACATGGGTGGCTTGAGGAATCTAATTGCCTCACACCAAGTCGAGTCGATATTATGCATTACTCCGCGAATGCTAGTGAGAGTGACAAGTTTGTGCTCATCTTGCGAGTGAGAAGAGCCAGCAAGACGGCGACTGCGTGTGTGGTTGTGTATTTTCATGATTTGTAGTGTGAAATAAACCAGCAACCGTGATCCTGAAATCTAATTTGGCGAAACACATAGAGCCTCAATGGATCAGGCGTAGTAGTTAGTCGGGCAACGCCAGAGCTCTCTTTCAGTTGTGTTCTGTTTTGTGAGTTTACTTGGCCTAGTGCCCTGTGTTTCGTGCAGTGTATTCATTGTGCATCGTGTCTTTCGATTGTGTTGTGGGTCCAATAGGCCGTGTGCTTCCACTGTGTGTGGCATACCAATGCCAAATAGATATTTTTTCTAGTCTTTGTGAATTGAGACATTCTTTGTCAAGTGTGTCATCGCCTTATATAACAACCGTACATGTGAGGATTCTTGACTGTGTTCGTCTGCGCAGATTTTCACCTGATCTCGAGCGGAAACTCTCCTTTTTTGTAAGAATCAAACACTTGTTTTAAATAAATATAGTTGGAAGTAGGAATACGATAGAATTAACCTGCCCCATTTTGACCACTTGAATTGCTTTGTTTATTGTTCAGTCATTCGCAGCCTATGAGATCATATTCTCCAAAATTGGCCTCTGAACTAACATTCACGACATTTTTCTTGGTTTTGTCAGGCTGATTTATTAGGTTCAAATATTCAAGAGAAGTAATTAGATTGAGGGAATTGTGCCTCAAATTTATAAAAATTCCCATGCCAGTATATATACATCTGCTTTAGTGAGCTGCCTGAATTTCTCATATCTCTAATTAGACGATGGTTTTTTTCGTGTCACCGTCCAGGTTTACAGTAATTCCTAATAAATCTGAAACATTTGAGTATTCACATTCAGAATGATGAAACGTTTCATTCAGGGAAAATTGTTTCGTGAGTGTATGTCCATAAAACTACTGCAGCCAAGCTCATTTCGACAGAATATAGTTATTTTGGCAGGAAACGTTCTATTACTTCTAAGATTTATGGTCGCCGCCTGTATTGGTAGCAAACAATAAGTAGGATTTTACAGCAATAAGAAGGCTAACAGCAGAGAAAACAGTCTTCTGCACTGAACCAAATATATGAGCACAATCCCGTATACATGACCGCATTCAAAGAAGAAGAACGGCCCGGCCACTTGCATGAATGCTCTACCATTTCATGCTATGTATATGCGACAAATAATCCTTGTATGATACTCATCATTATTGTTGAGCTGAGTTGTTTCTTCTAATTGATGTCTGAACTAAAATTTTCTTCATTCAGTCCATCTTTTTTACTCCTCGAGGTCAGCCGTATCCATTTATAAGCTTGACGTTTTTTATGTTAATCATTTGCAAATGTGCATTTTCAGATACATAATGATGAAGTGAAAGTTCACTGATCCTTATATGAAAAGCACCATAGAAAGAGGAAAATGAACGAATCAAACTCAAGAATTAGTCTGACTTGATATGCATATTTTCGTCAGCCAGTTTGACCAGAATGCAAGACTAAAACTAGCTTCGGACTGACGCGACAACGAGAGCAAGTTGCTCATCCGTGTGAATGTTTATGATTATGTGTGGATTGACCACAACCTACCGATAAATGGGATATTCGAAGAATGGTCGGTAGAACTCAGTTTGCATGTTACTGTCCATGTTAATCCTAAGGCCACAGATCGCAATTTGGAATAACTTACAGACAGAGAGCGCTTTCTTGCCGAGAAACGGGAAGATAAGTGCCATCATGAAAGCAGCAATTTGGTCTTGATTTTCATACACCGTTTTTACTAATAAATTAATTTCCACAGTGTGTGCTGGTCCTCACTGTAGAGCTTGGATGATGAAGGGCAATATTTGGTGGGCTATCTGATAGCAAATCGCATGATCATACATCTGATTACCAAGAACCTCCTAATCAACATGGAAATTCCAAAAATACAAGATGTTGATCTCTTTGTACGCCAAAGATGCAACTGCCGTATGAATTCTTGAATTCCTAAAACGGTTTGCGTACCCATTTATCTGCTCAATTATATCCGTATTATATGTCCATTATTATATACAGAAAGAAATGGTATTGATGCATCTGACATTCTACTGCCTGCTCTCAGGTCGTGGGAATGCAATCTGGATGATTAGCTTCATAAATTTCAAATAAGACTAACTTAATTTGGACTCCACAAGAATGGACTTTATGCAGAGCGTTATCCGTCAATCATGGGTACAAACCTTAAGACAGAACAAGTTCATGGTTGACACAAGTTACGAAAAATACATGAATAAAGTGGGGGATAATTATGGAAGAGGCGAAAACCATCAGAAGCACACGTGAATCGACAAAAGAGAAGGGTGATAGGAGTAGAAAAGTAAATGATAATCCAAGTTGAATTTGAACTATAAGGTAAACGAGCAAGCCGTTACCAACAGCCTCTTCTCCAAACTGAAAGGCTGATTCCTACAATTAGGCGATTGCGCAGTTGATGTTCCCATGTCGGACCTCAGTCGCACTTTGCTGCCTGTGTCTATAGCTGAAGAATTAATTCACGAACGGATCAATTTGCAAGTCTAGTGAGGCTGTTTTATTTGGCTTTCTCTGCAGCAGTGAAATTGACTGACTTGGAATGCCATAACATGATGATTCTTACCTTGTCGTTTGGTAGACTGATGGTAAGATCCGGGAAAGACGATGTTCTCATGGCAGTGTATGCATTTCTGCAAATGGGACCAACGAAAAACACACTGTTTTCTTCGAATTATCCAAATAGTCTCGGGCCTATTCCGATTTATTGAAACATTCCATGTAGTCGTCATTCAGCTGAAATGTAGAAATTACATCAAGAGGTTACACTTCAGATGCAATCATGGTTTGATTCCTTGCGCGACGCCAAATGTGAAATCAAATGGATTGAATAGGCTGAACCCCGCACACAACCACTGCGCAGTAAGAACATCAAGAACGCATAGAACGTAGCTACATTTTTCATCTGGGAGTTATCATGTAAGGTACCATTATGTACTATAACAGAGAGAGTACAGTGAAGAAATAAAACAATAATGTGTCAATCTTGAATTTTACAATAATTCTGCATGGAGGCACATTCTTTGATATCGTCAAGTAGTGGCCGACGAGGATTTTCGTCTTTGATGTATTTTCCGCCACCGTCGAGAGGTAGATTCGAATTCACACAGACAACTGTGTGATCATTGGCAACAGACCGGGACCAAAATGATCAACAATTTAGAGTTGATCCGTGCAAGGAGAAACTAAGAGCAATATGGTCGATCTGAGTGCAAAGATGTTGAGACGCAGCAGGGTGCCAGGTTACTCGGTGGAGCTTATTGTGCCAGAAATTTGTTCTCATTATTAATAGTCCATGGTCAGGACACAGTTGAATGAGTCGGCCACCGTTATTGGTTCCATCGGTTGAAATATCGAAACGGTTTAATTTATTCCTCTCCGTCTCTTCTGGGCTTCCAACTTGAACACTGAATTCACCAACAACATCCATGATGTCCGTTGAACGCATGCTACGGAACAATTGATAAAATCGTGGTAGTATTCATCTTTAGCCTCAGACGAGTTGCAGTCATTTGGGGCATACACATAAACGACAAACAGACATGGACTATTCAGTCCAGTGACGTTTACATGCATAGAACCGTTCACTCGTTTAGCACATAGACGACTGCTCATTGGAATCCAGTCGCGCAGTACACGCTGTTTTCATGCCGAGAATGATGTGAACGCCAGCCTTACCACAAACACTAGACAGCGAATGACCCTGCGTGCGAATAGTGAAATGGGAAGTCCAGTTCATAGCTGGTGAGCAAAGTGTTAACACTGAAGTTGGGTCTTGTATGCGCATTTCGGGGACACAAATCACATCCATGGTAAACGTCTGAGGAATCCAGGTATGGCAGACTTTCGCCTCGTTTGACAATGTGTGCCGATGCTGAAAGCAGCTGGGTGAGACGAATGCTTAGGTTGAAGAATCGATTGTCTTTTTTCTTGTGTCTTATTTGCTACCATTACCGAGAGTTAGAAGTTCACGATCACGACTCGTTGTTGCCCCTCATATCTGTTCAGAATATGGGTACAAGTCTAAAGACAAAGCAAGTTCATGGTTGACACAAGTTACGAAAAATACATGAATAAAGTGGGGCATAATTATGGAAGAGGCGCAAAACATCCGACGCACACGTGAATCGACAAAAGAGAAGGGTGATAGGAGTAGGGAATTAAATAATAATTTAAATTGAATTTGAATTATGAGGTAAACGAGCAAACCGTTACCAACACAGAAACGTCTTCGATCGAGACGTTTGTTCGTTGTCACAGTTAAGAAAGCAGGAGTCAAATAAACACGGCTAAACACTGAATAATGGAGATGTATTTCATCTCTGTTGTAAATCCGTAGTTAGTTTACTGTATCGTGTGCAATCGGATGCCGTAATTGTCCCAGTAATTGATACACGGAAGTACAAAATTATTCTGATTAGGAAAGCTTCTTGAATTTCACATATAATTCAATAAACTATGGTTGAATAAATTGAGACGTCTTTTAGACTAGCTAAAATGTGAATCCACTACTTGAACACACTAATGAGGAGAAAAGAAATAGTGTTTCTGAGTAGTAATATGGAACGACGACCTGCCGAATGAAGTGTAAATCTATTGTCCGTGACAAACGAGTGGTTTTCTAACCGTTCCTCTTCCCGGTTTGAGTAAGGTGCTCTCCCTCTTCCATATCGTGCGTACTGTTCTTCTGATGAAATAAGGAGGTTGGATTCGCCTTCAGAACATTGGAATTATTTCCTTTCTGTGCTTACATAAACTGACACAGTTGATTGATGGTGTGGTGAACAGGGCCAACCCATCTTTGTGGCATCTGATATGCATAGACTGTGTAAGACCTAAACGAAATAATGTTTGGTGCTCTAGTTGATCATAGTTTGTCATGTTGCCGTGGAAGATGTTTTTTGGTACGAACGCACAAGTGATCCTCAACGAAGACTACAAAACGCTTGCTTCTTCTGTGGTCACAGCACCCAAATCGGCTTTTCACGGAAAGCCAGTTCGATAAATAACGAGCGTTACCTGGAGCGCCAGCTATGTTCAGATGAATGTGGACTTCAATGCGCGGTGCATCTTCCAACTGATGAGCTGAAAAGTCTGTTCGTATATGCATGTGTCAACCATATCCAATGCTGGGACATGAGATCACTTCATTGCCAGCTAAGGTAATTGAACTCCATCAAGTAGTGTCATAACCCTCTCAATTTCTTGTGTCATCGTCACCAATATAAGGAATCACAACGTTTGTGAAATTTTGCAGCCTATCTCACTCACAAAGCAACTGCTTATCACCAGTCAAATAGAGCACTAATTATTGGAAAACAGGACTGATTACCGCGTGTTATCTGCATTTGATTGAACTGTCAGCTTCCATCGGGCAATACACATGTGGACAACCCACTGATCAATGAAACAAAGATCTGTTGCAGATTTGCGTGAGATAAACAATCAGCTTATCGAATTTGTGGATGAATATTGGCTGTAACCTTGTCACAAATTAGTATGCTGCGATATTTGACCGAGTTATGGTTGGATTGGATGTCGAGAGCTGTGGTTTCCATGCCTATTTGCAATGGAGATGCTGCTCGCTCGTTTGGAGCGGTGGACAGATTGCGTCATTAACTGAGTCGTGTCTGATCAACTTTCCATTTGGTAAACCTTCCCGTGACCGACTATTCCATTAGTCAGTTAAATGTTGCCCGATTTATTTGACGTCAGCTCGACTTTGCTGACCTCATCACTTTCATTCCGTGGCTGCATATTCGATTCATTTATCCAACCCACAGTTGATAATTATGAATTTCCGTTTCGAGGGCCACATTAGTTTGTTTCAGAATTTGATTGACAGTAAAGAGTTTGGTTTGTTATTAGTTGACCTATTGCGTGCAAAATTGACCTCAGAGGTCAAACCTGGACTGTATATGCATGTGCAAAGTAAAAGTCTTTGGTCGTTCAAGGGATTCATAGTGGCCTCGGTAGAGTTGAGGAAAGGACCATTATCTGGCCACCATATTTACCTGAACTGTTTTTTCAGAGATTTCTGTCGACCTCTTTATCAAATCCTACTGTACTCGGTCGCGGTTCGCTTTCTGATTCGTCGTTACGATAGTTTGCACTCCGTGTGTTACTCGTATCGGTACTGTTTCGGTTCCGCTGGAATGCATCTTCTCTATTCGTTCGTACGTTGGAATTTCGACGTGAGACCGGAATAAAGACACGTTCAAAAGCCTTGCTCAAACGTTTCCCGAAAGATGATGTTTAGCTTTTTAAGTCATTCAGTGGTATAGTATGCGGCGTGGTCAGTAATTATGCTCCCATATTGCATCTGCCGCTCAATCTGCTAATCCTAATACGACAACGAAACAATAAGTTGAAAGTTATACTTGACAGACAGAAAATGAACGCAACCCGCAGTATCAGGTTTGTGGCTGGTGAACGAGATGAACATCCAAGTGATCGATCACGATCTGCATTGTGCAGGCACGGAAAAGTGCTGTTCATTACAATGCAATTCATTGGAGAAGTGGGTATCATTTCGTGGTAATTTAACACGAGAAATAGTTAAATTAATTTTTACGGAATTCATGCATAGAAAATGAAGTGAGTAGATTGTTTGAAGTGTTGATAAGCCAATATATATTTGGTCGAGGGCAACCAGGCGATGTGAATTTACATTTGTCTTGATGGATTGGTACGATATTCGGTTTCACCGGGAATCACTATCGAAACGCAGGGTCACTCGTTTGGCAATAACACATGAAACCAACACATTCGAACAATCGTGTACCGAATTTCTTTTCACACAGTCACACAGTTTGAAATAGAACAGAATGGAACAGAAGCATCAAATTACAAATGGGAACATCTTAGCCATGAGTCACTTCAATAAAATGTGTCCTCAAAATGACAAAACAGACGGAACAGAGCGAGCAGTCTCATCATCGACCGAATCCGCTCCAAATAATAACTAGTAAAATGGTTGATACAGTTACAAAATCGTGTTACGTTGTGGAGGAGAGTTGATCATCTAGAATAATCTCCGTTCAAATCTAAGGTTACCTATCAACAGAGAACACTGAGGAAATGGATAAATTAAAAAATATGTCTACAAGCACACTATCTATACTGCACTGAAATTGTTCGAGAGAAGTACAAGATAAGCACAGTGCAAACACTGTTTCTCGGGCTGGAGTAGATTTGGACAACAGAGCCATTGGAGGGAGAAATCATTCGATTTATTGAAACTCTGATGTCAACTGCGTATCCAGAACAAGCCCCGGCAAATTATTATCAAATCAAGCTGATAAAGAATAGTCCTCCACTGTGCTTGGATGTGAAATCAGAAATAGCTTACAAATGAGACGTTATGATCAACCAAAACAGCAAACATGTGAAACCAACTTCCAGCGAATCTACTACACTGCCGAACCGGTAATAATGTTTACGTTATTTCCCGGTCACACGTCATACAATGAATCAACACATTCAAATGTGGCTTGAGAAAGAAAATCGACACGATTGCGTCATCGACTGCTACAAATTGTTTGGAGACAAGGCATTACTTCACTGCCAGTCAGACAGTCGTAGTGATTTCCCTACTGGAAAAACCAGACAAATATTTATTTAATGAACAACGCGACACCATCACGTGATCCACCAAAGTATATGAAGCAATACATTTGATTCAATCAACACAATTACTCATTCCGCTGTCGCAACAAATGTTGCATGAACCAGGTTATGTATGCTCGCGCAGCGCATGTGAAGCTCAACGTTTTGACTATTGTCATTATATTCACCGATATTTGAACTTGGCTATCAGTTTGACGCGAGCATTGTAATTGATTGGTGATAGTGGTAAAGGTGTTGTGATTGTGGTGATGCTTCATGCAACAGACGCGCCCAGAAAGCTGCCCAGAAAGAGAAGACAGGCAAGTTACAAAACATTTCTACTACGTTTATTGAATGCGAGTAATAATCGTCAAACGTTTTTCCCCAATTTATAGTTTGATAAGGTGAGCTATGAATGAGAGATATGCACATGTTCATTTTTTTCTTGCTATTATAGGGTAAAAGATAAATTAGAGGCACGTTGTTCATATGTGAAATTGAACTTGAAGTGATGGTTACCAGTGTCGTTCTGACCTGTTTGTTTTGGTTCATGGTTGTATTTGGTGATACCTTCCTGCAACTAATGAATATTCATCTGATTTGGCAAATACGGTTGAGTGAGGACACTCGATTAGGACATCAACACACTCGGCATCGAAACAACTAGTTGTCAGTGTTTCACCTGTGATAAACTATTAAACGTTTTTCACAGATGTTGCACACTGGATGATAGGAAAGCAGAAAGATAGTCGATAATCTTGATTACAGCAATTGACAAATTCGTGTCCATACAGTATAGGGTTATCAGTGTTTCGACAGATATTGTGTCGATACCTATGAGTAACGTGGTGTTAGTGATTACGTCACATTATTTTGTGTTTCTTCTGAGCAAATAATGTGGTGTTGTTTCGTGCGGATCGAGACTCAATCGACGGTTGCCGAGATCTAGCGGTTGGCATTTCTTGGTGCTCTTACTTTGACAGTTTATATGGGAAGAGAGGCTCCATTATTATTGATCGTATGATCGGATTCCATGTAAGAGATGGTAATTGTCGTTTGTCCGCTCTTCACTTGTATTTTGTTTAACCGACTTGGGTGATAAGCCTTTATGTGTCAAGGAGGTCTTCCTGTTGTTCGACATTCGTCACCTGCCCCACACTGCGAGCTGGAAATTTTCGGATATTCTACTTTAATTCGCAAAATGAAAAATAGTCGAGAGATGAACAAAACATGGATTCCGGAAGCGTAATTCATCGTTCTGACTTCGGATATGGCTAACACGCGATTGAGATCGACTGTTCACCACATCTGCTTTACTTCCACCTCTAAATTGAACTCATGGGTAGACAGATTGCTTTTCGACTGCTTGATGACAAGTGTGCTATCGTAATTCTTCGTACCATTATTGATGAAGCACTCAAAGTGTATATTCGGAATGAGAAATGATTACACCCTTCTACGTTTTCTTTATAGGACATATCCTAATAACATTAGTGGTCAATCACTATATAAATTCTCTTTTCCGTCTCAATAATACGAATCTGTTGTAGAATTTGCATGGACTTGATAAAATTTATTTATGAATAAGTGAACGTCCTAGTGGGCCATCGGATTGATGTGAATGTAATGCGTCCGAGAAAAGTTAACAATATGTGGATTCTATTTCCAACGTGATTTTATACCTTTACGGGACTAATTGATTTCATATTAAGGTTGAAAGAATACATCGAGTTACCAAATCCTAAATCGTATTCATGCTCAACCTAAAACGTATTGGGAAGGGTTAGGTTTGGGTCCGGTTCTGGACATGAGCACCTTGTTACATCATGTGATAGAAACGTGATGGAATGAAAGTATCCAATTTAGCCCATTGGAGGTCATAATACTTAGGCTGCATGTTTTCATTAAACACACAAATGCGTCCAACAATAGGGTCTACTCACTCAATGCATATTCTCTACCAGTGAGTGTCTTTCGAAGAAACTATCAACAATTTAAAGACATTGGATAGAAGAATGAGAAAACCCAGTAGATTGATAGGAGATAAACTAAAAAACCCTTCTGCTTATGTATAAACAACATCCAGCTTCATTTCCACGGAGCCTGCTCGCATTATATAAAAGAAGTTTAAATTCTATTCTTCTTATGACCTAAATTGGGAGATATTTGTATGGCCTAATTAGAGAACGGTATTATCTCTGAATAACTCCAGCAGCTGCAAATGTAAGGCCGTATTGTGTGCTAGGCTCATCATCAACATGAGCAAGATCAACGTTAGGAATTTGGTCGGGTCAACTTTGTGACCTGATTCAATTAGGCACTTCGCAATTGAAAGAGGCCGAAGCTCTGACGTTATTCTCTGTGGCCGCATTAAGCGGTGTCATCGATTTTGCCAACCATTTGGGTATGTTCTCCGACGCTGGTTGAGCCAAGCAGCTATCCGTTCTGCCTGTGGATGCGTCACCGTAGCTGTAAGCTAACTGTTAGAAAACATGTGAGACGTTGGTTCGGCAAAACTGTCTGAATGACTTTTGCATCCTGACCTGTTGGTAATCAGTAACTGAAGTAGTTGCACCCGTGTGTGTGTGAGTGCCTTATGGCTGACTTATAATATACATATTCTTCACTATAAAGTGGTCACCGGTTAATAGTAAAACAATAGAAACTTGCTCTTGTTGATTGTACTTGATGTTTAAGCTCCGTTGAAACTTGCCACGCTTTCTGCTCAGTTGCACGTGTTCGTCAGTCGTTTCGACTATGCACGGACCACGCGTCCATCACTTTGATGCTTCGCATGAAACTACGCGACAATCCGATTATCGCTTCCCGCGACTCATGAGATGGAGAACACGGTTATTAGGAAGGAAATAATTAGCATGCATTGCGAGATCGTGATTGTAGCGTAAACGTGCAACGGTCAAATGACTACCGTGCTTGATAACGAGCCAGTTTGTGATATGCATTATGAAGGTTTTAAAGAAATTCAAGACTTTTGCACTGTTGGTGATGCTGTTGAATAAGGCACCTGTTTCTCAATTGGTGTGAGTTGTTTATTTTGTTTTGGGATATAATTCCATGTAATTTCAGAATTTGAAGATGTCTTGATATCATTTGTTTCTCTTTCAGGATGTTGTTATCTAATGTAGTGTCCCGTTTGAAAGATTACATTTCTGAAGGTGTCTTCCATCTTTCATGTGTGCATATCTTCCTCATGATTGCACTGCCTGATTCCTTATCTGGTTGGAGGAACACCATTTGTTCTGTTCTACCTAATCCCTCTATTACTCACGAAGAAGTACTAGTCAATAGCCCACCCCCTTTAGGTGTTATAATATTCAGATTTTAGGTAAAATGTTACCACGCACTATATTTCTCAAAGTATCTTAGGAAGGTCGCTATTTGCAATTCTCCAGTTTCGCACCGAAGACCTACAATCACGGTTTGTTTCGAATCCCCCTCAGCAGAGCGTAGGAAATCTGCATCAAAGATTAAGTGCAAAATGAATAGAAGTTTATGGAACGAACGTTGCTGGCCAATTGATATCCCGATAGGTTTATCGAGCAACATCGAAAACCGAGGAAAGCAAGCGGAAGTTTTGTAACAGAAATCAGCTTCATTTATTTGCTTAACATATTGTTTGTACGAATTCTCGCTTTCAAGCACGGCAGTAATTTGACAGTTGCACGTACATGCTACACGCACGCACTGGCAATTCATCCTGATCACTTCCTCCCTATGAATCGTGTTCTCCATCTCATGGGTCGTGGGAAACCATACTCAGGTTGCCATGTCGGCTTTATGCGAGGCATCACAGTAAAGGACTGGCGGTCCGCGCATAGTCGAAAAGACTAACGAGCACATGCCACTAAAACGTCACATCTTCGGATTTATTTATTGTGCTACCTTTATTAGCATCAAGTCACAAAGCTGACCCGACCTAACCCGCTAAAATTGTGTTGCGCAATCCCAATTTGGAGCTGTGAGCATTCACTAAAGCGACGTCCATCAGAATGCATCCGTCAGTGATTTGTGCACAACAAATGGTTGCCACAAGTGCTTGTTTGTTATGGCATCAACCGAAAGCACCCCGATCTCCCCCTATCGAACTCCTTGTTGTAGCTTTAAATCGAACCCAATTAATTGTATGATTTTAATCGTTGTGCGATACATAAACTGAAATGTTTTACGTAAGCAGGGGACGAGAGCAAACGGAATGCTTGCATCACGTTACTTATATTTTCCTCCAATTCCCATGTACTTCTCATGAAACAGAATTATTCTATATCCCCACCGTCAATATATGATGCGGATCCCACACTAGATCTGGCGAACATACTCTTCATTAGCCGGAAACATTTCAGTATAGAATATTTTGTGCCATGTGCTGCATGCTGCAATTCCGTCAGTAATAGGAATCACGTCTCCCCTTACAAGTCCGATTCATCTTTCAGGCCTTTATGTAGAGAGATATTCACGACTCCAACTTAACCTAAACATCGCATCTAGATTTTCAGCTTGACGTCAATTTTGGTTCAAGTTTCTACTGGCTTGGTCTTCCCTGCACAAAGGGATGTGTTGAGGGAAGCAATTATAAATCACTAAGTCAAAGTGCGTGTGGGTTCCCTGGGTCTCCACACACGGAGACTTACCATCTATGTTCGATGATACGTCCAAACTCCAACATGTATGTCGATATTTCATCGCCGTTTAGTGGTTGATGTGAACTGAATGCCGACAATATCGGTCTAGCCTCCACATAGCTTGCACCTCGTGGCTGAATGTGTCAATCAATTTCATAGCGTAACGTACCCTGTTGAATAATTTCACGATTATCACAGCTAATGACGCAGTTTTCAATGCACATTCTGCGGCCTCAACTTCAGACCCACCATCACTTTACATCACCTGAGGTATACTGCGTCTGTCTATAAACCGTGTCATTGCTAATCAGGCAATCTGGCAAAAGTGTCATTACTTGAGCTATGGGTTGGGCATAATAAGCACTCACTGAGGACGCGTCTCACGGTTGGCATGGCTTTCAAAATTCAGAAGTATTTCCTGATGCGAGTTCAAACATGACCCATGCCTATATATCCTGGAATCTGCTGGTGGTGTTGCTTCAAACGTTCAGTGAATTATGGGCGAGCTGGTAGAACCATCAACCTACAATTAGGTAAACTGCAATGCAGAGCAGCTCCAGCACAAACGAATCACTTACAGTCGAGCAGCCACGGTTCTAACATGTTGATGTTGTGAGTTTTAGCCCATCTATCGGGATTCATTTCCACCAATCTAGTCTCTCCGAAATTGTACGTCTGAATGAGCTCGACTACAGTTCCCGCGGCACCTGGCACCTCAAACAAAGACAAATGTCCCAGCCTGACAGTAGTTGTTTGGGGCATCGTAAATAAAGCGATCCTAAGTCTTATAAAACCACCAAGTGGGTAAAAATATCCGAGATTGCTCTGTTGCATACTGTAATTGTACTGATTGCTCTCCTCGAAGAACAGACATTTTGACAGTCTTTATTCTTTCAGTGACGTACTCTAGATTTTGATGACAATTATCAAGAAGTTTATTTTGATAAGGCAATAAAGTGGGCAATACCAACGATTATGGATCAAATAATGAAGGAAAAAATCATAGGTAATCCATAGTCATAATTGGAACCTCGGATAAATTAATTGGAAGCAGACAACAATCATACTGAACGTTCCACGTGAAACCTAATGCTTCATGGCCACGATGATCTGCTGATTAAATTAGAAGTACGTAATCGATTTTTTCCCGTTCATCAATTCTGCTCGTAGTCTGAGTCTTTACGACACCCATTCCGTTGAGTTTTGCCTATCTGTTTGATATATGGAATAAATCCTCATAATACCTAAATTGCTAGATCATCTCTTCGATTTCAGTGGAAAGGGCTATGACATATCAACAGAACCTGACGGCTACTCCTAACAAATGATCAGTTGGATCAGGTACTTGTGTTAGGACTTTGTTGAGTGAAATGCTCTCACGAACGGCCGCACAGTCGAATACCACTCGGACCTTCCCGGGCTCAATCAAACTTAAGACGTTATGGAGTTGCAGGATTACACGTTTTCTTGGTCATCTTGTGGAACTATAGATGTCATTCATCCTTTTCAATCACGACCGCGAATAACATGATTGTACTTTGAGAGTAGTTTCAATTTCCAGTCCAGACATATCTTGATAAACGACAAACGATGGTCTACAACTGGTTGCTTAAAGGGACGCTCATTTCTATCAATACGCCACGGTAAACCATCGATACACTTATTCTTTTCTCTACTTTACTTGCACGGAACTATCTCCTATCAGACGACGAGACGGCTTCATGAATATATCACGTATCAAAGCTGATCGATCGGAAGCAGTGTAGAAACCAAACACGTAGAGTCTAAATACGTGAATGATGGAACGCACTCTACCGGCTGGTCATTGTTGGACAGCATTTGAGCTGATGGCCATGAGTAAGATGATTCACCTCCAGTTTTCGTGGTGTTTGATTCTAGCCCAATAGATTTTGGAAATAAAATACTTCGATGGAAAACTAGTTATTGCTTGGGCAGAAGCGTCGAGTCCTTTAGGACATCCTCCATTTCATTGGTCTCCAAGAGTTACCCATCACTCCTTTGGCCCCAAAAATCTGAAGCACGCATGAGCAACCACACCCAGGCAAACCGCAGTTTGGCCACACAACGGGCCACCGGCTCATGTGGAACAACCCTGCTGCACTGTCAAAACATGTCTGCTGCAGCCATTTTCAGTAGCTCAAGTTGACGTTCAAGAGAGAAATGGAAAAAGCTACACCTAATATTAGATAAACTTGCTTCACTCAACTGAACGTGTTCCTCGACTTTGACTTCCAACAATTAACAAATAAGATCAGTTCATGAGCTGGCAGAACAATCTTTACCCGATGAAACTGGTCAATGAGTAGTAAACTCTAGGGAAGGAATAATGGGACAATAGTCTCTATCATTCGAATAAATTCATTATGCTTACCTATTAGTTGTTGCATAGTAATCGAAGGTGCCAACGAGATTCGAACTCACCATTCACCATAGGACGACTTGGAATCCACCGTGATGATTATTTGACCAGCGCCGGCCAGTTTACTGTCAAGTCTATAAACAATATGATGAACACGGTCGTTTGGCTCCCACTACTCACTTTCTGAATCACGCAACGAAACTCTCCAGAAACGCTTAGCATAGATCCTCTGAAAACGCAAAAACGTTTCCTGATTTATATGAGATAGACTTTTATCCCCATTGGCTCCTCCAACTAAACAGCTCCAATGATCAGTATGATTGATAAGTCTTCAAATTTACGGTGTGTGTGGAAGAACTTTTCAAAAGAAATCTTGAGAGTTATGTATGATGTGACCTCCTCAGCCTCACCCATCTCAAACCAATACATTAGGCTTGTTTTTTTAAGAGATTACGACCAAAATGTTCCATACGATCTTCACCTTTGATTGTAATGTACCATACACAGGGATGTGAAGAAGGAGAACCGAATTGCAAAGTTTTGTCGGCTGGGGCCGTTCATTGTATTCTATAATGAAACACATCGCATACCCCAGGAGTCTGTACTGCAAATCCGTTCAACGACTTGGAGGTTGTGCTACCTAGCCACGTAATTCCAATCAGTTTGCGGTCGTAGAAAGTGCCAAATTCCATTCACTAGTCTGTGGTCCCAGTAGGAGCTTCGTTATTTTGTCTCTATACTAAATATTACAAGATGATGAGTGTTACTTTGGTGTTCAATTAATAATCCCATTGAGGAAACGCCCCACTGCCGATATAAGTCACCGAGGTTGCAAATAAAGCTATTGTTGACGCCCTCCTTCACGTCTGCTGAGGTTCGGTTGACGAGCGAGCAATTCGTCGACGTATCCGATACGACGACCGAACAGTCCGTAGTGAATTACTTATACGTTTACTCTCGTCAACCAGCCCGTTTCACACAAACGCCTCAACCTAGGCCGGTCGGATTGGCGATTCCCTAACACAAAACAGTACAAAAAACTCGTCCCTTCTCGTGTATCGAACTCCACCTTTATTCCACCTTCCGCCTCTGTCATGCAGGATGCTGTTCTTGTGGTAAGAATGGTCATATTCGCAAGGCATGCCGCCATTCCAAATGCGTTGTCATGAATGCCACCTCTCAGTATCCGGAAAATGATGACAATCCGGTATACACACTAGAGTTTCGGAGTGAATCCAATCAATTCCTGTGCAGATCAGTCCAGTTCTACTGTGACTTGGTACTTTCATTCATGTTGGATATCACGAGCTGCTTGTCCATTATTCGGAAATCCACATGCGACTTGATTCTGCCCAGTGTAGACACACAATACACCGATGTGCGCATTCACGGTGTTAGTCATCGTCGATTTCCATTGTTGCGCGAGACTACACTGATGGTTCGATTGGAAAGTGAATATATCTCGATACGCTTCCCCATATTCGTAGGCAGTCCCTTGATTCTGCGTTTGAAAGCCCCGCGTATATTGGAGCAATGGGCAACAATCCGAAAATCACTCAGTATTCCGGTGGATCAGATTGTTCTCCAGCATTTGGTCGCACAATGCTCGAATAACGAGAGTGGCATGGCGGTTGAGCCCGCGAAGTTGGGGGTGGGTGTTGACGCGGAGCTCCTGGGTTTTGCCGTATGGTCAGATCGGAGATGTTCTGAAGGTGCTTCCCCAAATGGAACAAGACGATGTCATTGTGTGTGTGTCTCCATCCAACTTGGTCAATCTGACTGTGGTGGCGATGATGAGTGATGGACAGACACTTCCAATTTGCTATGATCACCGACTGTTCTTCAATCCACACTCAAAAAGACGCGCGCCAACTACGGTTGAAACGAAGAACTGCCAGAAATGCATAATTGGCAGCAAGTGTTTCTCAAAAATTGATCATGCTGATAAACGTTCATAAATTCCGCTACACGCGGAATATCATTTATAACCAATCATGAACAATCCATGGAGCATGCTCCAATACAATTCCTTGCCACTCGGTATGCATATGTCCGACGGGATATTTCAGGCCATATTAGATGAAGTGATCCGTATCATCAATGGGATGATATTATATCAGGATGTTGTGCTTAAATTTGAATCCGCGAACTGTGTACCAATGATCGGTACTCGTTTTGCAGGATACTGTTGCAGAAGTGGGTTGGTCCACTGAACCTTTCATTATCTGGAGAACCATAGAATTGGTTGATAAATTGTCTTCTGGGCAGCTGGATTTTACTGGGAGAACAGATATCGGTTCAGGTGTCATTGTGTACACAGAGGTTTCGCTTGACACTTGCCAATCCGAGTCATTTGTGAATTTGATACGAACTCTGGTCATCAATCAAGGGTTGGATATACGCTGCAGCAGTCAAGCCCGTACTTCTCTGTGGTTAAGAGACATGGCTACTACAGGTTTAGAATATGAGATGATTATCGGTATCGGAACACCGATGTGCACAAGTCAACTGACAAGATTCCTTAGCGCGCCTTAAATATTATCTACATTGTCTAATTTTCGATTGCGGATACTTCGGTAAAGTCAATCCACTAAAACGTATGCGACCGAGAAAAAAACAGTGCAGTCCAAATCAGGCATCAGAAATCAGTGAGAAAATAAATCAATTACGTCTGCTAATGTGTTCTTCTCAGTGCTTCACCAGATTGAATCTGGGTTAACAATCCGATCCTTCATGAAACGAACGTTCCAATGGTCTTCAGTGCGTAAACAGTGATTATGATGCATATTGAATATTCTGTCATCTGATACTCTGAGCCATTTGCGAAAAGGAATATGGATTATTGCACAGAAACGTAATGGGTTGTAAAATGTGTACGCATACTGAGTAGATAAATGTTTAGGTAATCTTTTGAATTAAAACTAACTCCGTGACTGAGTTTGAGAAGCATAGACAGAATGGTAATCAATATGGCTGGGGTGGGGTGGGGGTTACCACTTCAAAGAAGTACCGATAAAGATTGACGTGAGGAAGTGATCGCCCCGGCAGGAGAAACTGAAATGCCTGTGATGTCCATTTTTGCTGATTGCATGAATAGATCACATCTAACAAAGGATGGTGGTATCTTCCAACATCTGTACCTAACCACAAGGCTTGATTTCAATAATTTAGAATGTAAACCACACGGTTTTACTAGTAGCAAGGTAATCACAACACCTCATCGTCAACCGACGCCAGTCTGATGAATAATTGATGGTTTGAGCGAAAGTACTGATGGTGATTCTTTATGGTCCCTTTATTTTCGATGGAAACGCCACAAATACAGAACGATCCCAATTTACTCAAAAGTATTGGGAAGTTCGTACTTGAAGATAATGCTGAATTTTCTGGCTCGAACGAGACTTTATCATAAAGAGGTGTTAGAGCTTGAAAGATGGCATGTGAAATAACTTCTCTGAACTTATCGCTTAGTGTCTTGTAATTATAGCTGCAAACAGAACTGTGTAAATTTTAAAATCATTTACGTAGGCAATAAAAGACATCTGGCAAAATAGTAACACGTCCCCGTTTTTCGACTGAAAATCCAGTTCCTCTCATCGAATTTACTCGATTGTATGCACGCGTGCATACACATGCGCACACAATATTACCGACTGAAGCCATGACAGGACAGATTTGGTTGCCAGAATATTATGCCAGTCACCAAATTTTATATTTCTTTCATTGGGATGAAAGTAAGCATCTATATATATTCATTCCCTCGGAAGCACACGACTGGTTTCGCGGTTGTTGCCGCTCATCAGGTAGGAGTACCCGGTACTCCTCCGCCCACTTGTCTCCATACTTGTGCACTCATATGCCATATTTTCAATAAGATCTAATTTGAATTGTGTGGAGTGTGGATAGATACTCCTCATTGAAGAGCCCACAAACGAATCACAACTAAGATTCATCATGGTTATTCGTGCCTGGGTCACTACATACTACTAATGTATGGTTTCGGAAATTGAATTGATTCGGTTAGTTTTTTTCTTTTCACAATCGGTGGTTCAGATCACATTCCATCAACTCCAGGTACCAATTATTAGATCCTTAAAATTGTTTCGGAAACGGTAGAAACCAGAAGACCCAAAAGATGATGAGCGACAATGTTTTTCGTAACAGTAGAATGTTTCAATCACTTCGAAAAGTTAGAGTAACACCAGACGAATTGAACTGAAAGAGCCACGGTTCAACCGTCCGCGAGTGGAGCAGTCAAAATATTCGTAATTAATGGGCTGAAATCAGTTGTCGTTGGTGGGAGTGAACAAACAACGAACAGTCCTATGACACAGAATTGCCTAAAAACTAATGAGAATCAGGAATTTGTTAGGTAATTGTGACTATATTGATTTCTGTAAGTCAATTCGAGCGAATGAATTAAGTCATCTCCGGAGCGATACTTCCCACGATACCCATATTCCCCACCCGAAAAGTCGAGTGAAACAATAAAAATGACTAGGTCGTTGCATCCTGTGTGTCCCCACTCTTTCCGTTTCAAGCACATGACTCACGTCATATAAACCATTTCACAACAACGTGCCTCCTAATAAGCATAATTTTCGTGTTGGAGTTATCAAAAGTTTGCGTATCAAAAATCAGAGCTGTTCTGCACGTCACGCAGAAATCAGTTTTGTGCTCATTTTATATGGATTAGTGTATTTTGCGTCTTGTGAATTACATTTCTAGCTTGAGTCTGTTCATAACTCGAAACAACCACGCAATAATAGAGTGGGAATTATCGGTGCACAGATAACTCAAATTCCGATCCCTTTCGAATTGCTTGAACAGCCAAGAAAAGCTGAAAAATACAATGTCTTTCATATGTCAGAAAAGCCGATAGTTCTCTGTACACCGTGAGTAAAGTCAAGTAAGTCAAAGCCTCCAATCCGAATTCACAGTTTGCATGTATCATCTTATGATCAATATCAATACCAGTACTACAAATTCAAATTGATCTGCTTACACTTCATTGTCTTCTTCTTCGTCAATAACGGTATTATTAACATCATCATCATCATCCACTTTCATCTTCGTGGAGACGAGCACGAAGGTGACAGGACATCACTGACATCTGCTTTTTGTTGATTTCTGTCGTCAATATTATGTTGGCGACTGTATGTTACTCCAAATTTCTTGAAAACCGCAGCGGTATTCGATCTTCAAGACCGTTCATGCAGTTTGCCTAGTAAACTGGGAGCATGGCAACTGTTTCGTGTACACCGCCGGGATCATCTCCCTCGTGAATGAAAACGCGTAATCCAATTGACTCGATTGCAATAATTATGAGCTCAGTGTTTTCAAATCTACCAGGGATTATTCCTCGACAGAAGTAGAAGAGACACAATAAAAGAAACTTCATATTGTTCTTACTGTTTTCGCGACTTCTAACAAACATTATTGAAATCAGTGTATTTCATAAATTCACGACAAACGAAATGCGGCTTCATTGCCCGTATGGCGCTACGAAAATAAAACTGCTCAGATTCGGTACGTGTTTCAGCGACTGAACATTGGTTACCAACAACCTGAACGAAACTTCCGTATTTCTGACACGGTGTTTTCAACATATTTTACCAATGAAACGGAGGGATTGATGATCGAACACCGACAATGTCGGTTTAACATATATCCCAACGGTCGTTATTCTGAACTATAAAAACAAACGAAATCACCTGTGACAGTGCATACTCGACCGTTGATGAACTTTAGGATATCATGCCAGCATCACCGATGAAGGAGGTTAGTAAAGACCTGTGGCAACTTCTGCATGCGAGACGACACCTGATCCGTTATCTGTTCACCTCATGAGATGGAAATGCCTCAGTTGCAAAACGTATCTAATCCAGCTAGGCCTTGCTTCACTAATAAATATTTCGATCATGGCCAACCCAGTACAGCAGCAGAAAACATGAAATTCTCTGTAATTACTACGTAGCACATTTGATTCATTTGCGGAATGATTCATAACCCATATTCATTCCAAACAGTAGACACGGTGTTCAAAGGATTCCGAATGGTTCGCAAATTCTGATCACTTGTGTCACTCAAGCAGGAGAAGAATAAGAGAACAGTTTAGCTCTTCTTTACTTGTCGTGCAGAGTGGTACTAACTGCCTTATCTCAGGTTCAGGCCATGTGGTCAGTAAATCAAGTCAATGATCGCCCTAATACACCCGATTTAGGGTGAATTTTCGATACATGCACGACTTACAGAAAGGAATTGCTTGAGTTTTCCAATTCGAAAGATAAGGCCAAGCATTGATTAGTATGGCTTTATATCTGGGTTATAGGACAAAATTGGCTCGAAACACCATTAAAATGAGACTGAAACTGTGAAGCAAAGCAATTCGTGCACACAAATGACGTTAGAATATCGTTGAAGGTCGGTGTCTGATTTTACCCGATGCATTCAGGAGATTCAAATCTGGATAGTTCAGTGGTGCGTGGAGTTGAGAGATCATTACAAAAATTTGAGCTGGATTGCGACCGATTGCATGCAGCCCAACATGCGACGGTCAATTGGATATCGGAATGGGCAACAAGCCTTCGGATAAGTTGGTGCGGTAATCAGATGAACAAAGCTTGATCTCGCTACAAAAATATGTTTTCTAGGGACTAAGCCCAGTGGCTCGACTGGAAGTCCCGCTCGCATTGGATCGGACGAAAAGGACGTATACCATGGTCTCCAGGACCTCCGAATCAAGCTCCAATGGAATATTTCCTGGGTAGTTAGGTCGAGAGATAAGTTTGGGACCACAAGGCCGAGAACCTGGATGAGTCGGAACATCGGATCCAATATGTATGTGGTGCGATTCCAACATCAATGCAGGAGGCAGTTTAACATAACATGATTCGACAACTGACGATTTGCCTGGCTCAAGTTTGGGAAGTTCTTTGACACTGTATGTGTTGATTGCCCGGCCAACAACCACAAACAATTTGAACACCTGCCCAAAATATACCTCGAAGTTATTTGCGACTAACTAAGAAAGCTGTTTCTAGTCCAAAGCAGAGTTCACATTTCATCGAGAAAACTGCTTATTTTCACTCTATCCGTTTATTTCGACTACCCACCGTATGCTAACGGATCGAACATCTCGACAGCGATTTTCATCACTGGTACGGACCGCCACTTGACGAACGTGTTCATCGGCACCATGAATTAGTTCGTCGATAACTCCTTTTGGCTGCATCCCCTACGACTGTTTCCAACTAGAAGCATAATGTATTCATCGATGCGCAAATCCCGTTTAGGCGATAGCCAGTTGTGGCACAATTGCAACGTTCGTGAGTACCCTTGTCCTCATTCTTTCCAGCTGGCGCGGACCAACTACTGCACCTGAAATCCAAACTTCGTATACCTTTTAATAAAAGTGGTTTCCCCATGGATATCCGTTGGATTGTCACAGCAGTAAATCACTACATCTCAGAGCTCTTGGTGATGAGAAGCCATCATATAACAGAATAACTGGCTTGACACTGATGATCCGTCCAGTCTCAGCGATACAGGTCAGCAGTGATTCATCTGTGAGAAACTGATCATCTACCACGGTTGTCATTATTCGCTTCACAGAGCAAATCATTTTTCTCATATGTCTCCGAAGTGACTTGCTTCAGGTGGTTGAAATCACCAGCCGACATTACGCATTGGAATCTTACTTACTGATTTTCGCCATGAAATCACAATATCAGTCTTTCTCACTCTCTTCCGGCCCCGATAAAATAAGCACCAGTTTCGCCAAAACATGACCTCATGCATTTGTTGTAAGGCTATGTGTCACTTCTATACGCACGGCCCCCATTCGAATACAATTGAACAAACACCCACATTGCTTGTGCGTACTTCTACCAATTTTAATATTAAATGTAGCCAAAGTATTCAATCCTTTGAACTCTAAACGGTCGACCTTTTCGAATCCTATTCAGAAGTAGCGGAGCCATAATCTGAAAGCACGGTTGTTGGAACACTTTTCAACGACGACAGCATCTTTTTGATTTTCCAACGTACGACATTCATGCTCAGTACGATCCGAAACTCCATTTTAATTCACGCGAAAACATGAGAAGCTCTTACATGACCGTTTACCTCATGATAATGCTTCACAATCAGTTCAGCGGTTTTACAACCTAGAGGCAGACTGATTACCAATCAATCAGTTACGATAGGTGCCACAGGAGCACAGCCGCCTAAATAAACCAAGTCTTCATGCACGGTGGGTCCTAATGGCTTCAGAATACTTGTCGCCTTCGGTGGGTTTACCTTCAAAGAATTCAGATCCTTTACAAAACTTTGATTTTGGGTTATTCTCTTTGATATGAGTGAAGCAACACCCAAGTACTTCACTTTCATAGGTCCCAAATGGACAGCGTTCTGCCTTCCAATGCCATATGAAAGAAGGGTAATAATGAATATCCTAAGCCGAGCTACTTCGAGCTTTATTTAGGTTCAAGTTGATAAATTCATCAAAGCACGAATTGGCGAAATGGATGTTTAAATTGCTTGAGAAAGTTCATGATTTATTGGTCAGAGGCACTATCAAAGAAAGTTTCGAATTAATAGAGATCTTCGTGCCAGATCATTGTGAAAGGTAAAAGCAGGGCTTCATTTTATATCCAATCACTGTTCACGAACTTCCCCTTCAGGGAGGCTATACGTATCATCTGCGACCATGTCGAGCAAAACCAACTCAAAATCGGTATACCAGTCCCATTTCAGGAACGAAAATTACTACCATGATCAACAGTCGTATCGTGTTCTTCCGTTGTCCGAGCCTACAGACAAATTGGCGCAGTCGCAATACGGAGGTCATTGAATTCATTTTATCAGGAAATATTTTGGCTCACTTTGAGGAAAATACAAGCGTGTTCATGAATGCAGCGTAAGTGATATAAGGTCCAAAATCCCGCTGCACAATTACAGATAACCGGAAACCAGACTGTTCGGCTTGAAGTATGGGACCGCATAAGATCCCAATATGTCAGATGTGGTCACTAACCGAATCACAATGGATTTCCTCCTACCACAAAAAATATCGTCGTTCGAGGATTTAGAACCTCTGACCTCCGAAGTGTCAACTAAAAGCTCTGCGCCACAGATCACAATTTGGAATAACTTGCAAACAGAGAATGCTTTCTTGCCGAGAAACAGGACGATAAGTGCCATCAGAAGGAAGCACATTGGTATTGGTTTTCAAGTACCGTCATTTCTAGTAAATAAGTTCCATGAAAAAGGGAAGTTCGAGAAAATCCTGGGACAATTGAGAGAATCTACCACAGTTTGTTTCGGTCCTCGTCGTAGAACTTTGATGATGAAGAGTAATATTTGGTGGGCTATGCGACAGCCAATTAACTGATCATACAAATGAATACCCCGAATCTCTTTATCAACACGAAAATTACCAAATTATAGGAGATGTCACTGCCACATTACCTCTGAAAATGTTGAAACTGTTAACCCACCTGTTTATCTACTCAAGTAAGTACGTTTAATTTGTCCATTATATTCTGAAGGAAATGGTATTGATGACGCTGACTTTTTAATTCCTTGTGATCAGGCCGTCGGGAGGCAATCTGGACATTTTGAACCATAAATGTTGAGTTAGACCAAGTCATTTTGGACGTTTGAGTAATAGACTATACGCTAATGTTACCCCTCAAAGAGCTTGTTAAAACGGTACTTTTTGCAGGCGAGAATTATGTAAGAGTGCAGAATCTAAGGCCTAGACAAAAAGCCAAATGCCAGATGCCCACATAGATGTATTGATGTTCTGCCTACTGATGAGTATTCCTGTGAGGAATGTCGTTGCAGATAGCGTGAACAATTCTGCGCAATGTTTTTCACCACTTAAAAGACAAAATGTCATTTAGATATAAATTGTATTTTCAGTGAGTCCTCACCAGCTAGACGTTCATTTACACTTGTAAATTTACATAATTGACGAATGAAGCATAAATTTCACTGCATTTTCAGTTTTATTTCCAACGAGAAACCGATATTGAATGAAATCATTCTGGTCACGTGCATAATTTGATGTTTCCCCTACCTATTTCTTATCAAGAGCTCTGTTTCCTGTGGGCTAGAACGGTCGCTTCATCGAAGCGGGCGTATTGGATCAGGGAGACAATCTCAGAAGAAAGGAAAACCATATTCATGGAAGCTATTTCTGATGTAATACAAACCTGTGCTGGATTGATGGGAACAAGCGACACAAATTACATGAATAAACAGGAGCATGACTACGAAAGAGGCGCCAAGAATATGACGCACACGTGCATCGACAGAACAGAAGGGTGATGATAGTTAGCAAGTAAATAATAATTCAAATAGCATTTGAATTATAAGAGAAACCAGCGAGCCGTTAACAATACAGAAACGTCTCTGATCGACAATTTATTCGTTGTCACAGTTCAGAAAGCAGGAGTCAAATGAACACGATTAAAAACTGAATAATGGAATTGCGATTCATCTCTGTTGTAAATCCGAAGTTGGATTACTGCATCGTGCGCAATCGGATGTTCTAATTGTCCCAGTAATTGATACAGTGGAATACGAAAATAATCTGAGTAGGAAAGCTGTTTGAATTTCACATGTAATTCATTTAAGCTATGGTTGAATGAATTGAGACGTCTTTTGGACTAGCTAAAATGTGAATCGACTACATGAACACACTAATGGGGAAAAAAGAAATAGTGTTTCTGAGTAGTAATAGGAAACGATGACGTGCTGAATGAAGTGTAAATCTATTGTCCGTGACAAACGCGTGATTTTCGAACCGGGTATCTTCCCGGTTTGAGTAAGTGGCTCTCTGTCTTCCATATCGTGCGTACTGTTCTTCTGATGACAGAAGGAGGTTGGATATGCCTTCAGGCCCATGCTATTAACTCTTTTGTGTGCTTATATCTACTGGCGCAGTTGATGGGTGGTGTGGTGAACAGGGCAAACGAATCCATGTGGCATCTGACCTGCATACTGTATAACATTATAGGATCTGAGCGAAAAATAAGTTATGTACTTTATAGACCACGGTTAATCATGTTGCCGTGGCAGATGCTCTTTGTTACGAACGCACAAGTGATCCTCAACGAAAACTATGAAAAGCTTGCTTCTTCTGTGGTCTCAGAAACCGAATCGGCTTTTCACGGAAAGCCAGTCCGAATAATCACGAGCGTTACCTGGAGCGTCAGCTGTTGTCGAATGAGTGTGGACTTCAATGTGCGGAACACCTTCCAACTGATGAGCTGAAAAGTCTGTTCGTATATGCCTCTGCCAGCTTTTTTCACTGTTGGGACAAATTATCGGTGTATTCATCAGGGTACATAATTGAACTCCATCAAATAATGCCATAACCCTCTCAGTTTCCGGTGTCATCGTCAGCAATATACTGAATGACAGCATTTGTGAAGTTTTGCTGCTTATCTCACTCACATAGCCATTGCGTATCACCAGTTAAACAGAGCATTGATTATTGGAAAAACAGGACTGAATAATGCTTGTTATCTGCATTTGATTGAACTGTCAACTTCCATCGGGCAATACACACATTTATCAATGGACTGAAGGACTTTTGCACATTTGCTTTAGACACGTAGTCAACGGATCAAACAGCGGACACGAATTTGTAGATGACTAGTGTCTGTAACTTTGCCACAAATTAGTATGCTGTGACATTTGACCGCGTTATGGTTGGATCGCCTGTCGAGCATTGTGGTTTTCGTGCCTATTTGGAATGAAAACTCTGTTCGCCCGTGTAGATCGGTGGACAGATTACGTCATTTGCTGAGTCGAGTTGGTTCCACTCTTCATTCCATACAAAATTCTTGTGGGACTTTGAGTCTGTAGGGTGTACTCCTTCACATGCACTCACGCCTAAGAGGGTAATTAAAGGATTAAACAAAGAATTGAATACATTGCAATCAAGTTATATTATATCAGACAACCGATCAAAGGCTCAAAAATAAGTCCGATGAAATGAGGTATAATATGAGTCATCAAGTAGTGTGAATGCTCAGATTTTCATCGAAAACCATGAAGATGATTTGTAATGAGGAAGAAACAGCTGTGTAGTGGTTCCGTGGTTCTCCATGGTGATCCGGATCTTTAGGCTGCGTGATGAATCTATGTAAATCTCATATCTTGCTACTAACATGGGAATACACAGTTGCTTTGGACCATTTATTCAATGTTGTCATCGTGCTCTACGAATTGTTGGTCGTAGAAATATTGTTCAAAGAAATGCTCCTCCTTATACATGAATTATAGCATGTCCGACTATTCCACTTGTCAGCTAAATATTGCCCGATTCATTTGACGTCAGCTTCGATTTTGTAAGCAATACTCGACAGACAAAAAAATAACGCAACCATTGGTACCAAGTTTGTGGCTGGCACGGAAAACAGCTGTTCATTTCAATGCAAATCTTTGGAGAACCGGGTCTCATTTCGTGATTATTTAAACAAGAATCAGTCAAATCAGCTCATACGGAATTCATGCACAGAAAATAAAATGAGTAGATTTTATTTGGTTACTGAGACGCCCATATCTACCTGGTCAAGCGCAACCATGAGATGTGAATTTACATTTGTCTTGATGGATTGGTACGAACGTCATTTCCACAAGAAATCACTATCGAAACAACGGATCACTTGTTTGACAAGAGCACATGAAACCAACGCATTCGTACAACCTTCTATCGAGTTTCGTTTCACATCGTAACAGAGCTTGGAATAGAACAGAATGGAACATCACAAATGAGAACAAATTTGTTTCTGCTGGTTATTCGATTTATTATGGCACGGAGAAGAGAAGCAAGGTGGGTGAAGCTATCAGTAGGATATATTCCATTTTGCATTCAAATAAGGTGAAACCATTTCACTTTCGACTTGTTTTATATTTTCAATCCATATACTCGAAATTACCCCAACATAGATTGTCATTTTTGTCAGCATTTCTCAGGTGCAAAACGGTGATAATGTTTCATGGTCACCATCCGAAAAACCGTCTCCCAATTTTATAACAAGCTAACAATTCGGAATTGAAGAACTTCGCAGGCAGCAAGCTTATCAAGATTCTTTGGTTCATCAAGTTCACCGAATTTTGGAAAATACACAAACGTGGGGGTGGAGCTCTGTCTGAGGTGATGAATAATGTGGTCAGTCAAGCAATTAAATCGTTACTCATTTCTGAATCTAACCAAATGAGTCCAGTAACCCAACAGGATCGAAGAAATTTTACACAGTTGTATTTTTTCTTCAGAGTTGAAATTGTTTGAATTTGCTGTACTTCATGGCCTTCGAAACCCTGTCAGAAGTCCAACTGACAAACACCAATTTGTGTATAAAGCCTGGCGGTTCACATATGAGGAAGTAGCGTGGAAGTCCATTTCATTGCAGAATCACTCAATTATTCGTAAAAGTCCATTAGGCCTGCCTTCGTCGATCACACACCAACATTTTATGGGTAACAGCAAACGTCGCTTCTCAAGAAATTATAATCCATTATCCGCTCGCGCATTCAATTAACTGATTGGCAGACTTCTTCTCAGGAACAACATATTGTATCGAAGTTTGAAGAAATGCTTCTACCTATCTGATAAGCAGTGATAGTGTCCTTTCAGGAGCTTGTCTTTCTCAAGACCTATTGGACACTTACATCAGTAACATAGTTTTAACTACTCAGCTCGTCTATTCAAGTAAAACAATGACGTTGTTTTGACTCAGTCTATCTCTCAGTAGTCTGATTTCGTTTCAGTTTCATGAAAATATTTCACATGTACAAACAGTCTCGAGCGGTCTGGTCTTCTGGCAAACAACTGCAAATGTCAAGATGGCATTCTTTCCACTGTAAGATCACGTTTAATCGAAGACAACTCCACTAAAAAATGTACTATTCTTACACGTGTAAACCATAGGAAATATCTCAGTTTAGGAAATACTTCATGGGTATATGAATACAGGCATTGTTGTCTGCAAAATTCGTCCAATGCCATTTCAAATTCGTGAAATCCAACAGTTCAATACTTCGCAGTCTGTTATTTCTCCATTGGTATATCAGTGCATGCTTCCCATGTTTCTATATTGTTCTGCCACATTTATTTCTCGTTTGTTGAAAAAAGACAACATCAGTCTTCGTAGATGTCTCCATATAATCGGTCTTTTTTCTGGGCTTATGTGCTAAGCATATAACATCATCCATTTAATTTGCCGGATATATCGTTGTGGACTGTTTCATCCAGTGTGATAATAAATTCAGAGAAATCAATTCAAAGAGTCGATTGGTAATTCAGGCACTGGTCTAGAATTCGGCGTGAATATTGTTACTGAGGATTGGTGCACTGTATTGGGTGCACAAAACAAATCACTAGATGAAACAGTAAAGCTCATAAGGCCAATGTGGTTGTGACTTGTGTCCTACATATCACTGGATAGGACAACTTGGAGCGCTATGTTGGCTGAGAGAGGAAGTTGGTAGAAGAGATCAAGGAAGTTTGCCAGTGAATGACGTGATATAAAAGGAAGGTATGGAAAGGTCATGTGAGTTGTGTTAAACATCCTGGGGGTGGTCGTACATAGAGGTTTATTGCAATCGGGTAGCGCTTTTTTAAATGCATTAATTATATACTTGATAGAATAATTCGTAGTTATCTTCTTATATTTTTTGTACCATTGGTTGTTTGAGTTCCAGTTGAGATTCCAGTTGTGAAATAGAAACGAGAACTACCATAACCACTTCGTGAATAATAGGTGTTTGAAACAAACTGAAATAAACTAAACGAAGCTGAGGAGAGCTGATCTGAACTGAACGGCAATACAGTGTCCATTTGGGACCTATGAGAGTGAAGTACTTCGGTGATGCTTCACTCATATCCATCAGAATAACCCAACATCAATGTTTTGTAAAGGATCTGAATTCTTTGAAGGTAAACCCACCGAAGGCGACAAGTATTCTGAAGCCATTAGGAACCACCGTGCATGAAGACTTGGTTTATTTAGGCGGCTGTGTTCCTGTGGCACCTATCGTAACTGATTGATTGGTAATCATTCTGCCCCCAGGTTGTGAAACCGCTGAACTGATTGTGAAGCATTATCATGAGGTAAACGGTCATGTAAGAGCTTCTCATGTTTTCGCGTGAATTAAAATGGAGTTTCGGATCGTACTGAGCATGAATGTCGTACGTTGGAAAATCAAAAAGATGCTGTCGTCGTTGAAAAGTGTTCCAACAACCGTGCTTTCAGATTATGGCTCCGCTACTTCTGAATAGGATTCGAAAAGGTCGACCGTTTAGAGTTCAAAGGATTGAATACTTTGGCTACATTTAATATTAAAATTGGTAGAAGTACGCACAAGCAATGTGGGTGTTTGTTCAATTGTATTCGAATGGGGGCCGTGCGTATAGAAGTGACACATAGCCTTACAACAAATGCATGAGGTCATGTTTTGGCGAAACTGGTGCTTATTTTATCGGGGCCGGAAGAGAGTGAGAAAGACTTATATTGTGATTTCATGGCGAAAATCAGTAAGTAAGATTCCAATGCGTAATGTCGGCTGGTGATTTCAACCACCTGAAGCAAGTCACTTCGGAGACATATGAGAAAAATGATTTGCTCTGTGAAGCGAATAATGACAACCGTGGTAGATGGTCAGTTTCTCACAGATGAATCACTGCTGACCTGTATCGCTGAGACTGGACGGATCATCAGTGTCAAGCCAGTTATTCTGTTATATGATGGCTTCTCATCACCAAGAGCTCTGAGATGTAGTGATTTACTGCTGTGACAATCCAACGGATATCCATGGGGAAACCACTTTTATTAAAAGGTATACGAAGTTTGGATTTCAGGTGCAGTAGTTGGTCCGCGCCAGCTGGAAAGAATGAGGACAAGGGTACTCACGAACGTTGCAATTGTGCCACAACTGGCTATCGCCTAAACGGGATTTGCGCATCGATGAATACATTATGCTTCTAGTTGGAAACAGTCGTAGGGGATGCAGCCAAAAGGAGTTATCGACGAACTAATTCATGGTGCCGATGAACACGTTCGTCAAGTGGCGGTCCGTACCAGTGATGAAAATCGCTGTCGAGATGTTCGATCCGTTAGCATACGGTGGGTAGTCGAAATAAACGGATAGAGTGAAAATAAGCAGTTTTCTCGATGAAATGTGAACTCTGCTTTGGACTAGAAACAGCTTTCTTAGTTAGTCGCAAATAACTTCGAGGTATATTTTGGGCAGGTGTTCAAATTGTTTGTGGTTGTTGGCCGGGCAATCAACACATACAGTGTCAAAGAACTTCCCAAACTTGAGCCAGGCAAATCGTCAGTTGTCGAATCATGTTATGTTAAACTGCCTCCTGCATTGATGTTGGAATCGCACCACATACATATTGGATCCGATGTTCCGACTCATCCAGGTTCTCGGCCTTGTGGTCCCAAACTTATCTCTCGACCTAACTACCCAGGAAATATTCCATTGGAGCTTGATTCGGAGGTCCTGGAGACCATGGTATACGTCCTTTTTCGTCCGATCCAATGCGAGCGGGACTTTCAGTCGAGCCACTGGGCTTGGTCCCTAGAAAACATATTTTTGTAGCGAGATCAAGCTTTGTTCATCTGATTACCGCACCAACTTATCCGAAGGCTTGTTGCCCATTCCGATATCCAATTGACCGTCGCATGTTGGGCTGCATGCAATCGGTCGCAATCCAGCTCAAATTTTTGTAATGATCTCTCAACTCCACGCACCACTGAACTATCCAGATTTGAATCTCCTGAATGCATCGGGTAAAATCAGACACCGACCTTCAACGATATTCTAACGTCATTTGTGTGCACGAATTGCTTTGCTTCACAGTTTCAGTCTCATTTTAATGGTGTTTCGAGCCAATTTTGTCCTATAATCCAGATATAAAGCCATACTAATCAATGCTTGGCCTTATCTTTCGAATTGGAAAACTCAAGCAATTCCTTTCTGTAAGTCGTGCATGTATCGAAAATTCACCCTAAATCGGGTGTATTAGGGCGATCATTGACTTGATTTACCGACCACATGGCCTGAACCTGAGATAAGGCAGTTAGTACCACTCTGCACGACAAGTAAAGAAGAGCTAAACTGTTCTCTTATTCTTCTCCTGCTTGAGTGACACAAGTGATCAGAATTTGCGAACCATTCGGAATCCTTTGAACACCGTGTCTACTGTTTGGAATGAATATGGGTTATGAATCATTCCGCAAATGAATCAAATGTGCTACGTAGTAATTACAGAGAATTTCATGTTTTCTGCTGCTGTACTGGGTTGGCCATGATCGAAATATTTATTAGTGAAGCAAGGCCTAGCTGGATTAGATACGTTTTGCAACTGAGGCATTTCCATCTCATGAGGTGAACAGATAACGGATCAGGTGTCGTCTCGCATGCAGAAGTTGCCACAGGTCTTTACTAACCTCCTTCATCGGTGATGCTGGCATGATATCCTAAAGTTCATCAACGGTCGAGTATGCACTGTCACAGGTGATTTCGTTTGTTTTTATAGTTCAGAATAACGACCGTTGGGATATATGTTAAACCGACATTGTCGGTGTTCGATCATCAATCCCTCCGTTTCATTGGTAAAATATGTTGAAAACACCGTGTCAGAAATACGGAAGTTTCGTTCAGGTTGTTGGTAACCAATGTTCAGTCGCTGAAACACGTACCGAATCTGAGCAGTTTTATTTTCGTAGCGCCATACGGGCAATGAAGCCGCATTTCGTTTGTCGTGAATTTATGAAATACACTGATTTCAATAATGTTTGTTAGAAGTCGCGAAAACAGTAAGAACAATATGAAGTTTCTTTTATTGTGTCTCTTCTACTTCTGTCGAGGAATAATCCCTGGTAGATTTGAAAACACTGAGCTCATAATTATTGCAATCGAGTCAATTGGATTACGCGTTTTCATTCACGAGGGAGATGATCCCGGCGGTGTACACGAAACAGTTGCCATGCTCCCAGTTTACTAGGCAAACTGCATGAACGGTCTTGAAGATCGAATACCGCTGCGGTTTTCAAGAAATTTGGAGTAACATACAGTCGCCAACATAATATTGACGACAGAAATCAACAAAAAGCAGATGTCAGTGATGTCCTGTCACCTTCGTGCTCGTCTCCACGAAGATGAAAGTGGATGATGATGATGATGTTAATAATACCGTTATTGACGAAGAAGAAGACAATGAAGTGTAAGCAGATCAATTAGAATTTGTAGTACTGGTATTGATATTGATCATAAGATGATACATGCAAACTGTGAATTCGGATTGGAGGCTTTGACTTACTTGACTTTACTCACGGTGTACAGAGAACTATCGGCTTTTCTGACATATGAAAGACATTGTATTTTTCAGCTTTTCTTGGCTGTTCAAGCAATTCGAAAGGGATCGGAATTTGAGTTATCTGTGCACCGATAATTCCCACTCTATTATTGCGTGGTTGTTTCGAGTTATGAACAGACTCAAGCTAGAAATGTAATTCACAAGACGCAATTCTGTGTCCTAGGACTGTTCGTTGTTTGTTCACTCCCACCAACGACAACTGATTTCAGCCCATTAATTACGAATATTTTGACTGCTCCACTCGCGGACGGTTGAACCGTGGCTCTTTCAGTTCAATTCGTCTGGTGTTACTCTAACTTCTCGAAGTGATTGAAACATTCTAGTGTTACGAAAAACATTGTCGCTCATCATCTTTTGGGTCTTCTGGTTTCTACCGTTTCCGAAACAATTTTAAGGATCTAATAATTGGTACCTGGAGTTGATGGAATGTGATCTGAACCACCGATTGTGAAAAGAAAAAAACTAACCGAATCAATTCAATTTCCGAAACCATACATTAGTAGTATGTAGTGACCCAGGCACGAATAACCATGATGAATCTTAGTTGTGATTCGTTTGTGGGCTTTTCAATGAGGAGTATCTATCCACACTCCACACAATTCAAATTAGATCTTATTGAAAATATGGCATATGAGTGCACAAGTATGGAGACAAGTGGGCGGAGGAGTACCGGGTACTCCTACCTGATGAGCGGCAACAACCGCGAAACCAGTCGTGTGCTTCCGAGGGAATGAATATATATAGATGCTTACTTTCATCCCAATGAAAGAAATATAAAATTTGGTGACTGGCATAATATTCTGGCAACCAAATCTGTCCTGTCATGGCTTCAGTCGGTAATATTGTGTGCGCATGTGTATGCACGCGTGCATACAATCGAGTAAATTCGATGAGAGGAACTGGATTTTCAGTCGAAAAACGGGGACGTGTTACTATTTTGCCAGATGTCTTTTATTGCCTACGTAAATGATTTTAAAATTTACACAGTTCTGTTTGCAGCTATAATTACAAGACACTAAGCGATAAGTTCAGAGAAGTTATTTCACATGCCATCTTTCAAGCTCTAACACCTCTTTATGATAAAGTCTCGTTCGAGCCAGAAAATTCAGCATTATCTTCAAGTACGAACTTCCCAATACTTTTGAGTAAATTGGGATCGTTCTGTATTTGTGGCGTTTCCATCGAAAATAAAGGGACCATAAAGAATCACCATCAGTACTTTCGCTCAAACCATCAATTATTCATCAGACTGGCGTCGGTTGACGATGAGGTGTTGTGATTACCTTGCTACTAGTAAAACCGTGTGGTTTACATTCTAAATTATTGAAATCAAGCCTTGTGGTTAGGTACAGATGTTGGAAGATACCACCATCCTTTGTTAGATGTGATCTATTCATGCAATCAGCAAAAATGGACATCACAGGCATTTCAGTTTCTCCTGCCGGGGCGATCACTTCCTCACGTCAATCTTTATCGGTACTTCTTTGAAGTGGTAACCCCCACCCCACCCCAGCCATATTGATTACCATTCTGTCTATGCTTCTCAAACTCAGTCACGGAGTTAGTTTTAATTCAAAAGATTACCTAAACATTTATCTACTCAGTATGCGTACACATTTTACAACCCATTACGTTTCTGTGCAATAATCCATATTCCTTTTCGCAAATGGCTCAGAGTATCAGATGACAGAATATTCAATATGCATCATGATCACTGTTTACGCACTGAAGACCATTGGAACGTTCGTTTCATGAAGGATCGGATTGTTAACCCAGATTCAATCTGGTGAAGCACTGAAAAGAACACATTAGCAGACGTAATTGATTTATTTTCTCACTGATCTCTGACGTCTGATTGGGACTTCAATGTTTTTTCCTCGGTCTCATACGTTTTAGTGAATTGACTTTACCGAAGTAACCGTGCATCTCACCTTTGGAACATTTTCGGTTCTCGCCAAAGCCGATCTTTTCTATTCATTCGTTTAGGGGAATTTCTTTCATAGTTCGCAGTCAGGACTCGATATAAGACACATTTTTGGCCCGTCTTCTGTAATGTGCTCTCTGGTTCGAGAGTGAATCCACTGAATTGATTATCAGTTTGAACAAGTTAATGCGATGACGGCCGTGAATAATGGAACTTTTCATCGAGTTTCAAGCAAAAGTCACGGTTGGCGTCACTAGTGCTGAAAATCACACCGGTGACAATACCACTGTATGGGTTCACGAAAGCTGAGGAAACGATGTGGTTCTTCGTAGAAGCTGGAAACCAAGGGGCTTCAGGATGACTATAAGCTATCAGAACACCACTGAGAAAATTGGAGCAATCGAAAATTAGAGAATGTAGATAATATTTTTGGCGCGCTCAGGAATCTTGTCAGTTGACTTGTGCACATCGGTGTTCCGATACCGATAATCATCTCATATTCTCCACCTGTAGTAGCCATGTCTCTTAACCACAGAGAAGTACGGGCTTGACTGCTGCAGCGTATATCCAACCCTTGATTGATGACCAGATTTCGTATCAAATTCACAAATGACTCGGATTGGCAAATGTCAAGCGAAACCTCTGTGTACACAATGACACCTGAACCGATATCTGTTCTCCCAGTAACATCCAGCTGCCCAGAAGACAATTTATCAACCAAGTCTTCGGTTCTCCAGATAATGAAAGGTTCAGTGGACCAACCCACTTCTGCAACAGTATCCTGCAAAATGAGTACCAATCATTGGTACACAGTTCGCGGATTCAAATTTAAGCACAACATCCTGATATATTATCATCCCATTGATAAAACGGATCACTTGCTGCCAATTATGCATTTCTGGCAGTTCTTCGTTTCAACCGTAGTTGGCGCGCGTCTTTTTGAGTGTGGATTGAAGAACAGTCGGTGATCATAGCAAATTGGAAGTGTCTGTCCATCACTCATCATCGCCACCACAGTCAGATTGACCAAGTTGGATGGCGACACACACACATGGACACCGTCTTGTTCCATTTGGGAAAGCACCTTCAGAACACCTTCGATCTGACCAAACGGCAAAACTCAGTGCTTCAGGAGCTCCGCGTCAACACCCACCCCCAACTTCGCGGGCTCAACCGCCATGCCACTCTCGTTATTCGAGCATTGTGCGACCAAATGCTGGAGAACAATCTGATCCACCGGAATACTGAGTGATTTTCGGATTGTTGCCCATTGCTCCAATATACGCGGGGCTTTCAAACGCAGAATCAAGGGACTGCCTACGAATATGGGGAAGCGTATCGAGATATATTCACTTTCCAATCGAACCATCAGTGTAGTCTCGCGCAACAATGGAAATCGACGATGACTAACACCGTGAATGCGCACATCGGTGTATTGTGTGTCTACACTGGGCAGAATCAAGTCGCATGTGGATTTCCGAATAATGGACAAGCAGCTCGTGATATCCAACATGAATGAAAGTACCAAGTCACAGTAGAACTGGACTGATCTGCACAGGAATTGATTGGATTCACTCCGAAACTCTAGTGTGTATACCGGATTGTCATCATTTTCCGGATACTGAGAGGTGGCATTCATGACAACGCATTTGGAATGGCGGCATGCCTTGCGAATATGACCATTCTTACCACAAGAACAGCATCCTGCATGACAGAGGCGGAAGGTGGAATAAAGGTGGAGTTCGATACACGAGAAGGGACGAGTTTTTTGTACTGTTTTGTGTTAGGGAATCGCCAATCCGACCGGCCTAGGTTGAGGCGTTTGTGTGAAACGGGCTGGTTGACGAGAGTAAACGTATAAGTAATTCACTACGGACTGTTCGGTCGTCGTATCGGATACGTCGACGAATTGCTCGCTCGTCAACCGAACCTCAGCAGACGTGAAGGAGGGCGTCAACAATAGCTTTATTTGCAACCTCGGTGACTTATATCGGCAGTGGGGCGTTTCCTCAATGGGATTATTAATTGAACACCAAAGTAACACTCATCATCTTGTAATATTTAGTATAGAGACAAAATAACGAAGCTCCTACTGGGACCACAGACTAGTGAATGGAATTTGGCACTTTCTACGACCGCAAACTGATTGGAATTACGTGGCTAGGTAGCACAACCTCCAAGTCGTTGAACGGATTTGCAGTACAGACTCCTGGGGTATGCGATGTGTTTCATTATAGAATACAATGAACGGCCCCAGCCGACAAGACGGTTGCAATTCGGTTCTCCTTCTTCACATCCCTGTGTATGGTACATTATAATAAATAGTGTAGATCGTTATAATTTTGCAATAGGTCAGATGTGGTACCGATAACTATCTGCTTTGAGCATGCATGAATAACGGACTAATCTTATGAATCTCCGAAGACGCATAAAACATGGTTGTTCTTTCAATAAGTGTTGATATGAATCTAATCCTTGAGGAATTTAGCTTGGATAGCTTAGATGTTGTTTCCACTCCTGGTGTGAACTTGGTGGATTGGCACTACTAATGATTCATAACATGGATGGAACAGTTGTACAGCGGTGCTAAGGTTTTAATGGTGAGTTATATGTTGATAGTGAATGGCGAATCATTTCAAGAAATAAACTAGAAGATAATCTATTCGGGTCACAAGGAATATTATGAAAGAATATCTTATAACATTCGCGATTGACAAACGGAGGGAAACATGAAGGTCTTGTCCAGAAATGTATGATCATGACGATTGTTTCGGTAGGATGTATAAAGGGGAATCTGCGAATACATTCGAAATTACGCATAATGTAGGTAACACAGGACCCTTAAAATTGTAGTGTTCAAAAACGATACGGTAGAACCCCTTTGAATACGCCTACAAAAGCGTATGGAACAATTTGGTGGTAAGCTCTTAAAAAACAAGCCTAACGTATTGGTATGAGATGGGTGACGCTGGGGAGGTCACATCATACATAACTCTCAAGATTTCTTTTGAAAAGTTCTTCCACACACACCGTAAATTTGAAGACTTATCAATCATACTGATCATTGGAGCTGTTTAGTTGGAGGAGCCAATGGGGATAAAAGTCTATCTCATATAAATCAGGAAACGTTTTTGCGTTTTCAGAGGATCTATGCTAAGCGTTTCTGGAGAGTTTCGTTGCGTGATTCAGAAAGTGAGTAGTGGGAGCCAAACGACCGTGTTCATCATATTGTTTATAGACTTGACAGTAAACTGGCCGGCGCTGGTCAAATAATCATCACGGTGGATTCCAAGTCGTCCTATGGTGAATGGTGAGTTCGAATCTTGTTGGCACCGTCGATCACTATCCCCCTCGAAAACCTCTAATTTTCCATGCATTCTCCCGTAGACATTTTACCACCAATATACAGCAAACAGGAAATGAATAAGGAATAAGGAATGATATGTTCCAAAAAGTCGAGGAACAAGTTCATTTGACTGGAGTTACTTTATCTAATGTTAGATGTAGCTTCTTCCATTTCTCTGGACTACAAGTAGACAGTGAGCAACATTCAGTGAATTGATTTTTTTCAAGATGACATGCTATGCGTAATAGAAAGCACATATTTTCTGCATCTCTGATACAATAAACGCTCCACTGTGAGTGTCCGGAAGCTGCAGTAGACCCATTTCGGTTTCAAAGGGTAAGCAAGTAAATAACAGTGGGGTTCAAATAGATGAGCTAGAACATTAACACGATTAATGAGGTATGATGGACACTGGCTCACTCTACTTCATACGATTAAGTTGAAAATGAGCAACAATAATTTTGATTTAGGTTACAAACTGAGTGTGTCTATCTGGGCCCATAGTAATGGTACAAACTAAGTTGAACTGCATTTCAAATTTGTACTTCGTTTGAATTACTGGCTAGCGGGATCAAGTGGAATGGGAGGTATTTTAATTGTGATTTTGATGCAATATGACCGAGAGTGCTCTTGTGAAATGACATTTACATGGAGAATCAAATACTCTCAATTCGTGTGTGGTGATAGAGTGAATAACACTGACACGTTATTTGTTTACGTTGAAGGGGGAGCAGTATGATGAGCAAGCTGTCAGCAGTCACACTGGAGTTCGAATGATGCAATTGTAGGGTCCTGTTGTTGCACTCATTCAGTCATTGTACTCATGGAGTTCCCTCTATTTTTGTATTTTGAAGATCAAACACGAGCAAATCCCACGGGAGATACTGATCCTTGAATACTACCACTCTGTGGGAAGTCTAACTAGTTGACTTGTTACTGTAGGGCGTGTCAGCCTTTCCTGGCGAGGTCCAAGCAATCCTGCCACTCAATGGTTAGATAATTTGTGAGATATGGCTAGATGCCGCTACTAGTTGGGCTATTGCATCCACAAACGTTCTCCATCGACCTAATTCCAATAACGTGGTTCTCCTCGTACTCGTTTAATACTTTCTTCTCCTCCATTATTTCCTTGTGAGATTGCCGCTACGAGAAAATAAACAAAGCCACCACACACAATGCATGGCTTTGGTTATCTGAACAGAACAAACCTGTATTTCATTGTATTGCATCAGGGATTCCATTAGGCTAGCAAACTCAACTATCAGCCAAAAAGGATCACAATTGATTTTTGCCACAGTGAGATGAATAAAGTGAAAATACTACTCAGAAGAAAGCGAGGATTTGTGAAGTTCCTTGATGCTTTTCAACTTGTCATTTGGAAAAAGTGCTAAATTATACATTGTAGATGCGCATTTGGTATTGACACGGAATGCGAGAAGTTCAAACACGAAAACTGTAAATGAACAGAACACGCGTGCTGATCAAGCGATCATCATAAAAGTCTCCAAACCCAGAGGCTGAAAATTGAACGAAAACCTGTTTTGTAAAATGTTGAGAGCATGATGTTTGGAAATAGGAACACTGAAGCCGGCTTTCTCTGGGTACTCTAAAACTGCAGTCATCTGGGGCAACGGCAATCAGTGATCAGTAGTGGTGATAATGGAACAAACGGGAAAAAAACAAACTAAAATTTGGACATCGATTATCGGGACATAAGCTCCTCAACCAGGTTAGGTCAGTGTTGAATTTCATGGTGTACGAAATAAGTTTCGTCTGGAATATTACCATATCCACCAGTTGTTCATATTTCGCGATGCGCGCATTCGTGTGTGCGTAATGTTTGTACTGATTATGTACAATGTATTCCGAAGAAACTAGTACACTCTTGTGTGTTGGATGTTCTTGATTTACCTCGTTCATGGTGCTCCCTGATTGGTCAGAGAGTGACTTTTGATTGGCACACTGTAAATCGAGCAATGTGACCGGTGCAAGCGACTTTATAAACCACCGAATATTTACCGATGTCGAGATTACTTTGTTGCACACTGTAACAATATACTGACTGCTATTCACGAAGAACTGACTTTTGACATCATAGAGGTTTGCACTTCAACTGCTGCAGCAGACAGGTTTTGATATTATCTATTGGCAGACAAGAGAAATCGCGTTTTATAGTCTGCTTGATAACAAGGGTGGTCTGATAAAACAGAGAACGGTCCTACGGTCTTGTATACTTCTGTTTATCGGATTTCGGATACAGTTCATGCTTGCGCTTGATTGTGGTGGAAGAGTTATATATATCATGGTCACAAAGGCCCTCTCAACAATCAGGGATAACCGGCAAACAGACCCTGGGAATTGAGAGGAGCGCCACACAAGTTCCAAATAGGTCAGTTCCAGTACCGAGCAGGGCGATAATGTAAATGCTGTCCACAAGCGGCTTTCTCGTTATTTAGCTGACTGATGATTGTGAAATTTCATTAGTATTCGGCGGATCACAGCCGACACTGTATTGCCCTCCGAGAACTGGAGTTTGTGGGTCCATCGTGTGGTATGATTTTCGGCTGAGGAACCTATCGACCTGCTCTACTCATCACTTTATTTTTCTTTTGTACTCAGATATAAGATGGCCGGCTGCGCTGCACAGGAATGACTCTCCCGTTGCAGCGCCTATCCGATGCGTTGCGAATGAGGCGGAATAGCTTGTTGGAGTCACTAATCCCTACTGCAGTCTCCACAATTTCAGAATGTTTGATCCATTACCGCTTTCAATCAAGCCTAACGGAGATCGAAGATCTCCGGTGCAGCCTGTAGTTCTCGCCACTTCCTGATATCTGGGCTTCGTTTGATTAGCAGACAGCTGAAATGGCTTCCCAGAGATCCAATCTGGTAACCGTCGTGACCTAGGACGTCTCGCGTTGACTCATCCGAGGGACTTGTGAGAGGCATCCAGTTCCGAGCGATGGACAGAATGTCACATTTCTCGATCTCATTGAGTATCGTTTAGCGATTAACGCCCAATTCATCATCGCAATCACTGTCGAGATTCTGTGGAATCCCGTGAGACGTGCAAAAGGAAGTCTCAGGGAAATCGGCCCCCAAGCGATCACTGTGCTGTTAGATTTAAATGGATTTAAGTGGATTTTAAGTGTTCTGCCTAATCCTGCAATATTTATACACCGAGGCCTTAGTTACCATAAGTTTCATTAACCCCCTTTTTAGCGGTTTGCCGTGGTGTGGCCTGGGATTTTTGGGTACACAGGTGAGAGGTAGGAAACCGATGGAGACCAATGAAATGAAGGATGCCCTATGGGACACGACAGTCTACCACCACACAGACGCTACTTCGCACGCTTATACTAATATTCGTTTTGAGGCAATTTATTCCCAGAATCTATCGGGCTAGAATTTAAAACCAAAGAAACTGAAGGTAAGTCGTCTTACTCATGGCCATCAGCTCAAATGCTGTCCATCAATGACCAGCCGGTAGAGTGCGTTCCATCATTCACGTGTTTGGTTTCTACATTGCTTCCGATCGATCAGCTTTGATACGTGATATATTCATGAAGCCGTCTCGTCGTCTAATAGGAGATAGTTCCGTCTAAGTAAAGTAGAGAAAAGAATAAGTGTATCGATGGTTTACCGTGGCGTATTGATAGAAATGAGCGTCCCTTTAAGCAACCAGTTGTAGACCATCGTTTGTCGTTCATCAAGATAGGCTTGCTCTGGAAATTGAAACTACTCTCAAAGTACAATCATGTTATTCGCAGTCATGATTGAAAAGGATGAATGCCATCTATAGTTCCACAAGAAGATGACCAAGAAAACGTGTAATCCTGCAACTCCATAACGTCTTAAGTTTGATTGAGCCCGGGAAGGTCCGAGTGGTATTCGACTGTGCGGCTGTTCGTGAGAGCATTTCACTCAACAAAGTCCTAACACAAGTACCTGATCCAACTGATCATTTATTAGGAGTAGCCGTCAGGTTCCGTTGATATGTCATAGCCCTTTTCGCTCGAATTGAATAGATATTCCAGCAAATTAGGTTTCCAAAGTGTTGCAGGTGATCTGTAGGCTCCCTTTACTGGTCCGGTTACGATGTGCGAAGTAGTGCTATTGTTTATGAAAAATACGCTCATCCTTTTGGCACTAGTTATTCATCGTTTTGTGCCACGCTGTCCTTAAGAAGAGCTGCCGAGGAGAGCAACCTTGGCTTTTTTCATTAGTATTATATGCGCTGACTACCAACTTTTGTCTGGACGGTTTTTTGTTGTCACTGTAGTATAAGGATTTATTGCGATAATTCAAACAGATAGTTAACACTCAAATGAATGGGTGTCGTAAAGACTCAGACTACGAGCAGTATTGATGAACGGGAAAAAATCGAGTACGTACTTCTAATTTAATCAGCAGATCATCGTGGCCATGAAGCATTAGGTTTCACGTGGAACGTTCAGTATGATTGTTGTCTGCTTTCAATTAATTTATCCGAGGTTCCAATTATGACTATGGATTACCTATGATTTTTTCCTTCATTATTTGATCCATAATCGTTGGTATTGCCCACTTTATTGCCTTATCAAAATAAACTTCTTGATAATTGTCATCAAAATCTAGAGTACGTCACTGAAAGAATAAAGACTGTCAAAATGTCTGTTCTTCGAGGAGAGCAATCAGTACAATTACAGTATGCAACAGAGCAATCTCGGATATTTTTACCCACTTGGTGGTTTTATAAGACTTAGGATCGCTTTATTTACGATGCCCCAAACAACTACTGTCAGGCTGGGACATTTGTCTTTGTTTGAGGTGCCAGGTGCCGCGGGAACTGTAGTCGAGCTCATTCAGACGTACAATTTCGGAGAGACTAGATTGGTGGAAATGAATCCCGATAGATGGGCTAAAACTCACAACATCAACATGTTAGAACCGTGGCTGCTCGACTGTAAGTGATTCATTTGTGCTAGAGCTGCTCTGCATTGCAGTTTACCTAATTGTAGGTTGATGGTTCTACCAGCTCGCCCATAATTCACTGAACGTTTGAAGCAACACCACCAGCAGATTCCAGGATATATAGGCATGGGTCATGTTTGAACTCGCATCAGGAAATACTTCTGAATTTTGAAAGCCATGCCAACCGTGAGACTGCGTCCTCAGTGAGTGCTTATTATGCCCAACCCATAGCTCAAGTAATGACACTTTTGCCAGATTGCCTGATTAGCAATGACACGGTTTATAGACAGACGCAGTATACCTCAGGTGATGTAAAGTGATGGTGGGTCTGAAGTTGAGGCCGCAGAATATGCATTGAAAACTGCGTCATTAGCTGTGATAATCGTGAAATTATTCAACAGGGTACGTTACGCTATGAAATTGATTGACACATTCAGCCACGAGGTGCAAGCTATGTGGAGGCTAGACTGATATTGTCGGCATTCAGTTCACATCAACCACTAAACGGCGATGAAATATCGACATACATGTTGGAGTTTGGACGTATCATCGAACATAGATGTTAAGTCTCCGTGTGTGGAGACCCAGGGAACCCACACGCACTTTGACTTGGTGATTTATAATTGCTTCCCTCAACAAATCCCTTTGTGCAGGGAAGACCAAGCCAGTAGAAACTTGAACCAAAATTGACGTCAAGCTGAAAATCTAGATGCGATGTTTAGGTTAAGTTGGAATCGTGAATATCTCTCCACGTAAAGGTCTCAATATGAATCGGACTTGTTAGGGAACACGTGATTCCTATTACTGACGGAATTGCAGCATGCAGCATATGGCACAACAAAAATCTATACTGAAATGTTTCCGGCTAATGAAGAGTATGTTCGCCAGATCTAGTGTGGGATCCGCATCATATATTGACGGTGGGGATATAGAATAATTCTGTTTCATGAGAAGTACATGGGAATTGGAGGAAAATATAAGTAACGTGATGCAAGCATTCCGTTTGCTCTCGTCCCCTGCTTACGTAAAACATTTCAGTTTATGTATCGCACAACGATTAAAATCATACAATTAATTGGGTTCGATTTAAAGCTACAACAAGGAGTTCGATAGGGGGAGATCGGGGTGCTTTCGGTTGATGCCATAACAAACAAGCACTTGTGGCAACCATTTGTTGTGCACAAATCACTGACGGATGCATTTTGATGGACGTCGCTTTAGTGAATGCTCACAGCTCCAAATTGGGATTGCGCAACACAATTTTAGCGGATTAGGTCGGGTCAGCTTTGTGACCTGATGCAAATAAAGGTAGCACAATAAATAAATCCGAAGATGTGACGTTTTAGTGGCATGTGCTCGTTAGTCTTTTCGACTATGCGCGGACCGCCAGTCCTTTACTGTGATGCCTCGCATAAAGCCGACATGGCAACCTGAGTATGGTTTCCCACGACCCATGAGATGGAGAACACGATTCATAGGGAGGAAGTGATCAGGATGAATTGTTAGTGCGTGCGTGTAGCATGCACGTGCAACTGTCAAATTACTGCCGTGCTTGAAAGCGAGAATTCGTACAAACAATATGTTAAGCAAATAAATGAAGCTGATTTCTGTTACAAAACTTCCGCTTGCTTTCCTCGGTTTTCGATGTTGCTCGATAAACCTATCGGGATATCAATTGGCCAGCAACGTTCGTTCCATAAACTCCTATTCATTTTGCACTTATTCTTTGATGCAGATTTCCTACGCTCTGCTGAGGGGGATTCGAAACAAACCGTGATTGTAGGTCTTCGGTGCGAAAAAGGAGAATTTAAAATAGCGATTATCCTAAGTCACATTGACGCATATTACGCATTGTAACATATTACCTAAAATCTGAATTTTATAACATTTATAGGCGCCTTATTTGACAGGATCACCAAGAGTTCAAAAGTCATGAGTTTCTCTGAGGCCCATATTATGCTTGCAAAATCGGCATTTACAAAACTGACTCGCTATCAAGCACGGTAGTCATTTGACCGTTGCACGTTCACGCTACAATCAGGATCTCACAATGCACGCTAATTATTTCCTCCCTTATAACCGTGATCTCCATCTCATGAGTCGCGAGAAGCGATAATCGGGTTGTTGCGTCATTTTCATGCGAAGCATCAAAGTGATGGACGCGTGGTCCGTGCATAGTCGAAACGACTGACGAACACGTGCAACTGAGCAGAAAGCGTGACAGGTTTCAACGGAGCTTAAACTTCAAATACAATCAACAGAAGCAAGTTTCTATTGTTTTACTATTAACCGGTGACCACTTTATAGTGAAGAACATGTATATCATAAGTCAGCCATAAGGCACTCACACACACACGGGTGCAACTACTTCAGTTACTGATTACCAACAGGTCAGGATGCAAAAGTCATTCAGACAGTTTTGCCGAACCAACGTCTCACATGTTTTCTAACAGTTAGCTTACAGCTACGGTGACGCATCCACAGGCAGAACGGATAGCTGCTTGGCTCAACCAGCGTCGGAGAACATACCCAAATGGTTGGCAAAATCGATGACACCGCTTAATGCGGCCACAGAGAATAACGTCAGAGCTTCGGCCTCTTTCAATTGCGAAGTGCCTAATTGAATCAGGTCACAAAGTTGACCCGACCAAATTCCTAACGTTGATCTTGCTCATGTTGATGATGAGCCTAGCACACAATACGGCCTTACATTTGCAGCTGCTGGAGTTATTCAGAGATAATACCGTTCTCTAATTAGGCCATACAAATATCTCCCAATTTAGGTCATAAGAAGAATAGAATTTAAACTTCTTTTATATAATGCGAGCAGGCTCCGTGGAAATGAAGCTGGATGTTGTTTATACATAAGCAGAAGGGTTTTTTAGTTTATCTCCTATCAATCTACTGGGTTTTCTCATTCTTCTATCCAATGTCTTTAAATTGTTGATAGTTTCTTCGAAAGACACTCACTGGTAGAGAATATGCATTGAGTGAGTAGACCCTATTGTTGGACGCATTTGTGTGTTTAATGAAAACATGCAGCCTAAGTATTATGACCTCCAATGGGCTAAATTGGATACTTTCATTCCATCACGTTTCTATCACATGATGTAACAAGGTGCTCATGTCCAGAACCGGACCCAAACCTAACCCTTCCCAATACGTTTTAGGTTGAGCATGAATACGATTTAGGATTTGGTAACTCGATGTATTCTTTCAACCTTAATATGAAATCAATTAGTCCCGTAAAGGTATAAAATCACGTTGGAAATAGAATCCACATATTGTTAACTTTTCTCGGACGCATTATATTCACATCAATTCAATGGCTCACTAGCACGTTCACTTATTCATAAATAAATTTTATCAAGTCCATGCAAATTCTACAACAGATTCGTATTATTAAGACGGAAAAGAGAATTTCTATAGTGATTGACCACTAATGTTATTAGGATATGTCCTATAAAGAAAACGTAGAAGGGTGTAATCATTTCTCATTCCGAATATACACTCCGAGTGCTTCATCAATAATGGTACGAAGAATTAAGATAGCACACTTGTCATCAAGCAGTCGAAAAGCAATCTGTCTACCCATGAGTTCAATTTAGAGGTGGAAGTAAAGCAGATGTGGTGAACAGTCGATCTCAATCGCGTGTTAGCCATATCCGAAGTCAGAACGATGAATTACGCTTCCGGAATCCATGTTTTGTTCATCTCTCGACTATTTTTCATTTTGCGAATTAAAGTAGAATATCCGAAAATTTCCAGCTCGCAGTGTGGGGCAGGTGACGAATGTCGAACAACAGGAAGACCGTCTTGACACATAAAGGCTTATCACCCAAGTCGGTTAAACAAAATACAAGTGAAGAGCGGACAAACGACAATTACCATCTCTTACATGGAATCCGATCATACGATCAATAATAATGGAGCCTCTCTTCCCATATAAACTGTCAAAGTAAGAGCACCAAGAAATGCTAACCGCTAGATCTCGGCAACCGTCGATTGAGTCTCGATCCGCACGAAACAACACCACATTATTTGCTCAGAAGAAACACAAAATAATGTGACGTAATCACTAACACCACGTTACTCATAGGTATCGACACAATATCTGTCGAAACACTGATAACCCTATACTGTATGGACACGAATTTGTCAATTGCTGTAATCAAGATTATCGACTATCTTTCTGCTTTCCTATCATCCAGTGTGCAACATCTGTGAAAAACGTTTAATAGTTTATCACAGGTGAAACACTGACAACTAGTTGTTTCGATGCCGAGTGTGTTGATGTCCTAATCGAGTGTCCTCACTCAACCGTATTTGCCAAATCAGATGAATATTCATTAGTTGCAGGAAGGTATCACCAAATACAACCATGAACCAAAACAAACAGGTCAGAACGACACTGGTAACCATCACTTCAAGTTCAATTTCACATATGAACAACGTGCCTCTAATTTATCTTTCACCTTATAATAGCAAGAAAAAAATGAACATGTGCATATCTCTCACTCATAGCTCACCTTATCAAACTATAAATTGGGGAAAAAATTTTGACGATCATTACTGAAATATCGGTGAATTTAATGACAATAGTCAAAAAGTTGAGCTTCACATGCGCTGCGCGAGCATACATAACCTGGTTCATGCAACATTTGTTGAGACAGCGGAATGAGTAATCATGTTGATTGAATCAAATGTATTGCTTCATATACTTCGGTGGATCACGTGATGGTGTAGCGTTGTTCATTAAAGAAATATTTTTTCAAGTTTTTTTCAGTAGGGAAATCACTACGACTGTCTGACTGGCAGTGAAGTAATGCCTTGTCTCCGAAACATTTGTGGCAGTGAGTGATCTTTCATCCATCGATGAAGCAATCGTGTTGAGTTTCGATCTCAAGCCACATTTGAAAGTGTTAATTCATTGTTTGACGTGTGACCCGGGAATAACATGAACATAGTTACAGGTTCGGCAGTGTAGTAGATTCCGTGGAATTTGGCTTCAAACGTTTGCTGATTTAGTCGATCAAACCGTCTCATTCCAAGCACAATGGAAGACTTTGTTTTATCAGCCTGATCAGATAATAATTTGCCAGGAATTATGCTGGATATGCAGTTGATATCAGCGTTTCAATATGTCGATTGATTTCTCCCTCTAGTGGCTCTGTCGGTAAAATGTATTCCAGCCCGAGAAACAAAGTTTGCACTGTGCTTATCTTGTACTTCTGTGGAACACTTTCAGTGCAGAATAGATAGGGTCCTTGTAGACAGATCTTTAATTGATCCAGTTTCTCATTGTTCGTTGTGGATAGGTAACCTTATATTTGAACGGAGATTATTCTAGATGGTCAACTGTCCTTCACAACGTAATAGGATTTCGAAACCTAACAACCACTTTAACATTTTTATATCACGGAGATTCGGTCATTGACGAGACTACTCGCTCTGTTCCGTCTGTTTTGTCATTTCGACAACACGTTTTTTGAAAATATCCACAGACCCATCGGAATTTTCTATCAGAGGATATTCCAAAAACTGCTGATACAGCATTCATGCCGCGTTCTTTGCCAGTTCCTTAATAACCAAATCCGTTTTTCGATTTTTTTGTATGAATTTATTATTATACTGGTTTGAGCATATTTAACTTAACATATCAAAAAAGTCTTCGTAAGTCAAAAAGTGTTGAAAACTCAGATAATACATCTTCCTTGAACAGACCGTTTTGATATTTCTGACGAATGAAGTGGATGATGTTATATGCACATAGCACACGCCTTGAAAAAAGATCGATTTTGTACAGGCCTCTACCAACAGTGATATAGTCTCTTTTCTGCAGACGGAAATAAATACGGCAGAACAAAATGGAAACATGGGAAACATACACTTAAGTATGAATGAAGAAATAACAGATTGCGAAGCAACGAACTGTGGGACATCAGAAATTTGAAATGGCAATCGATGAACTTTCCAGACAGAAATGCCGGTATGTAAAGATCAATGCAAGTTCTCTAAAACCGTGATAATTCACATGGTTCAAACGTGTAAGAGGAGTGGATTCGATAGTGCTGCGCTATTTGCGAAAACTTGATCTCACAGTGGAAAGAATGCAATCTAGACATTTGCGAGTGTTTACCACAAGACTAGACTGCTCGGAAATGCTTGTTATTGTAAACTATTTTCATTGGCGTACTTGAAGAAACGAGCTGAGTGGGTGACAGCTGTGACTCATGGCTAAAATGTTCCCATTTGAAATTTGATGTTTCTCTTCCATTCTGTTCTATTTCAAACTGTGTGACTGTGTGAAAAGAAATTCACTACACGATTGCACGAATGTGTTGGTTTCATATGCTCTTGCCAAACGAGCGAGCATGTGTTTCGATAGTTATTCCCGGTGAAACCGAATATCGTACCAATCCATCAAGACAAATGTAAATTCACATCGCCTGGTTGCCCTCGACCAAATATATGTTGGCTTATCAACACTTCAAACAATCTACTCACTTCATTTTCTATGCATGAATTCCGTAAAAATTAATTTAACTATTTCTCGTGTTAAATTACCACGAAATGATACCCACTTCTCCAATGAATTGCATTGTAATGAACAGCACTTTTCCGTGCCTGCACAATGCAGATCGTGATCGATCACTTGGATGTTCATCTCGTTCACCAGCCACAAACCTGATACTGCGGGTTGCGTTCATTTTCTGTCTGTCAAGTATAACTTTCAACTTATTGTTTCGTTGTCGTATTAGGATTAGCAGATTGAGCGGCAGATGCAATATGGGAGCATAATCACTGACCACGCCGCATACTATACCACTAAATGACTTAAAAAGCTAAACATCATCTTTCGGGAAACGTTTGAGCAAGGCTTTTGAACGTGTCTTTATTCCGGTCTCACGTCGAAATTCCAACGTACGAACGAATAGAGAAGATGCATTCCAGCGGAACCGAAACAGTACCGATACGAGTAACACACGGAGTGCAAACTATCGTAACGACGAATCAGAAAGCGAACCGCGACCGAGTACAGTAGGAATTGATAAAGAGGTCGACAGAAATCTCTGGAAAAACAGTTCAGGTAAATATGGTGGCCAGATAATGGTCTTTTCCTCAACTCTACCGAGGCCACTATGAATCCCTTGAACGACCAAAGACTTTTACTTTGCACATGCAAATACAGTCCAGGTTTGACCTCTGAGGTCAATTTTGCACGCAATAGGTCAACTAATAACAAACGAATTTCAGTACGGTCAATCAAATTCTAAGAGCAAATCATTTTTCCCCAGAAGAAGAAATTCATAATTATCAACTGAGGGTTGGATAAATAAATCAAATATGCAGCCACGGAATGAAAGTGATGAGGTCAGCAAAGTCGAGCTGACGTCAGATAAATCGAGCAACAGTTAGTTGACCAGTGGAATAGTCGGTCATGGGAAGGTTTATGAAATTACGAGTTGCGCAAACTGGACTCAGTTAATGACGTAATATGTCCACCGATCCAAACGAGCGAGCAGCATCTTCATTGCAAATAGGCATGAAAACCTCAATGCTCGACAGCCAATCCAACCAGAACTTGGTCAAATATCGCAACATACTAATTTGTGACAAGGTTACAGCCAATATTCATTCACAAATCCGTCTCTATTTTTCGATAAGCTGACTACTTATCTCAAGCAAACATGCAACAGATCTTTGTTTCATTGATCAATGGGTTGTCCACTGTGTGTGCAGTCCGATGGCAGTTGACAGTTCAATCAAATGCAGATAACAAGCATTATTCAGTCCTGTTTTTCCAATAATCAATGCTCTGTTTAACTGGTGATACGCAATGGCTATGTGAGTGAGATAAGCAGCAAAACTTCACAAATGCTGTCACTCAGTATACTGCTGACGATTACACCAGAAACTGAGAGGATTTTGGCATTATTTGATGGAGTTCAATTATGTAACCTGATGAATACACCGATAATTTGTCCCAACAGTGAAAAAAGCTGGCAGAGGCATATACGAACAGACTTTTCAGCTCATCAGTTGGAAGGTGTTCCGCACATTGAAGTCCACACTCATTCGACCACAGCTGACGCTCCAGGTAACGCTCGGGATTATTCGGACTGGCTTTCCGTGAAAAGCCGATTCGGTTTCTGTGACCACAGAAGAAGCAAGCTTTTCGTAGTTTTCGTTGAGGATCACTTGTGCGTTCGTACCAAAGAGCATCTGCCACGGCAACATGATTAACTGTGATCTATAAGGTACACAGCTTATTTTTCGTCTAGGTCCTATACTACCTTATTCAGTATGCAGGTCAGACGCCACATGAATGGGATTGCCACGTTCGCCAGACAACCCATCAACTGCGCCAGTAGATATAAGCACACAAACGAGTTAATAGCACTGGCCTGAAGGCATATCCAACCTCCTTCTGTCATCAGAAAAACAGTACGCACGACATGGGAGACGGAGTGTCGCTTACTCAAACCGGGACAAATAAACGGTTCGAAAACCACTCGTTTGTCACGGACAATAGATTTACACTTCATTTGGCACGTCATCGTTTCCTATTACTACTCAGGAACACTATTTCTTTTTTCCTCGTTAGTGTGTTCATGTAGTCGATCCACGTTTTAGCTAGTCCAAAAGACGTCTCAATTTATTCAACCATGGTTTAAATGAATTACATGTGAAATCCAAACTGCTTTCCTACTCAGATTATTTTCGTATTCCACTGTATCAATTACTGGGACAATTGGGACATCCGATTGCACACGATACAGTAAACTGACTAAGGATTTACATCGGAGATGAATGACATCTCCATTATTCAGTGTTTAGCCCTGTTTATTTGACTCCTGCTTCCTGAACTGTGACAACGAACAAAGGTTTCGATCATAGACGTTTCTGAGTTGGTAACGGCTTGCTCCTTTACCTTATAATTCGAATTCAGTTTGAATTATTCTTTACTTCTCTACTCTTATCACACTTTGCGCCTCTTCCCTAATCATGCCCTACTTTATTCATGTTGTTTATGTAAATTGTGTCAACCTTGAACTTGCTCTGTTATCAGGCTTGTACCCATGAACATAATGATCCCGATTGCATTCCCACGACCCGAGAGCAGGCAGTAAAATGTCAGATGCATCAATACCATTTCCTTCTGTATATAACAATGGACATATAATACGGATATAATTGAGCAGATATATGGGTACGCAAACCGTTTTAGGAATTCAAGAATCCATACGGCAGTTGCATCTCTGGCGTACAGAGAGATCAACTTCCTGTATTTTTGAAATTTCCGTGGTAGTTGGGGGAATCATGGCAATCATATTTATGATCATGTGATTTGCCATCGGATAGCCCACCAAATATTGCCATTTTCCATCCAAGCTCTACAGTGAGAACCAGAACACACTGTGGTAGATTTTCTCAATTATCCCAGGAATTCCTCGAACTCCCTTTTTCCATGAAACTTAATTTTAGAAACAACGGTATATATAAATATTTCATATCTATTTGCTTCTTTTTGATGGCACGTATTATCCTGTTTTCTGTCAAGAAGGCTTTTTCTATCAGGAAGATACACCAAACTGCGATCGGTGGCGCAAAGCTTTCACTTGACACTTCGGAGGTCAGAGGTTCTAAATCCTCGAACGAAGATATTTTTCGTGGTAGGAGGAAATTCATTGTGACTCGGTTGGTGACCAAATCTGATATATTGGGATCTTATGCGGTCCCATACTTCAAGCCGAACAGTCTGGTTCCCGGTTATCTGTAATTGTGCAGCGGGATTTTGGACCTTATATCACTTACGCTGCATTCATGAACACGCTTGTATTTTCCTCAAAGTGAGCCAAAATATTTCCTGATAAAATGAATCCAATGACCTCCGCATTGCGACTGCGTCAATTTGTCTGTAGGCCCGGCCAAGGTAAGAACACGATACGACTGTTGATCATGGTAGTAATTTTCGTTCCTGAAATGGGACTGGTATACCGATTTGAGTTGGTTTTGCTCGACATGGTCGCAGATGATACGTATAGCCTCCCTGAAGGGGAAGTTCGTGAACTGTGATTGTACAATAAATAAAGCCGTGTGTTTCCTTTTCACAATGATCTGGCCCGAAGATCTCTACTACTTCGAAACTTCCTTTGAAAGTGTCTCTGGCCATCAAATCACGACCTTTCCCAAGTTACTTCAACATCCATTTCGCCAATTCGTGCTGTAATGAATTTATTATCTATAGCATTTGTCTGAGTGAAACATCTGGTTCGTGTAGTTTCGGTGGACCTTGCAGTTGTGGATTTTGAGTTCCATTTGGCTTCATATGTTGAGCTGTGGTCTCACAAGTAAAATGTCCTTCTAGTAGAAAGTGTGCTTCAGCCGATACTTCTTGTTCGAGTTCATCAGGTTCATCGCAGTTTTCTTGGTCGCACAAACTTTCTGGTATAGTCAAGAACGGTCTCCATTTTCTCATATTCACTTCAATGAGTCAGCACGGGTCCGGAACTATTGTCTGGGCGTGAAATTACCAAGCCATATTGCAACTGTAGATTTTCAATAATAAAAATGCACTACGATGTGGCGAGTGACTGATGTCTGGACGATGTTACCATTTTTCTGCAGTTCCAGGTAAACCAGCTCCGCTTGGAACCAAGTCTGCGAATCTTTTTAAGTGGGTTTGACTACATTTAGTTTTTCGAAAAGATATTCAAATTGTGCTAGTATCTCTGTGCTGTTTATTTTCATCGGCTTTATACAGAAACCTAGATCTCAAAAGACAGCCCGCAATTGAAGTTCATCTAGTGCAACCGATGATAGATTCTCTACAACAGTTATCGAATGTTTCGGAAAATTGAATTCGGCCAACTTGTAAAGGCGAGCAAAATCCTGGAGAGCACATAGCCATACAAAAGATACGTTGATGATATTTTTTCATCACAAAAGTGTAGAATAGATGACATGGATTATGGATGAACTCAATCTACTGCATCCAAGTATACGAACTACGATGGGCGCATATGTGGACAATACACTTCTCTTCCTCGAGACTAATATCATTAGGAGGAATGACGGAACAATCGGCAAATCTGATTTCATAGAAATGAAATTTGGACAAGCCTTCAATTGCAAACTAACAGTTTTGTGGTGGTGAAATATATTCGTAGCCTGGTCCGAACACCATTTCAGAGAGTAAAACGAATTTGCACGGAAACATGATTGACAGTGAACTACGACTGCTGAAAGAGGCGTCGACCGAAAACGCTCCTCCCCATACGTTTATCAAAAGGCACAGCAGGCCTATAGTTACCAGATACACGACTTGTTTAGTAGGGAAATCACTAGTAATCCTCTGTATTCCATTCAAATGTGATGATGTGAATGCGTGCTCAAACGGCGACTTGGTTCAGCGATTCCTAGAACATACTATGCAACTGAGCTAATAATTGTCGGAAAATTCCCAATGAACACATTTGGAGAACACAGTTTGGCGAACAAGCTGGTTTTTAATGATTCATAATCATGCCATTACATCACAATATAAAACAACAAGTCAAAAGGTTGAACCAATTAGATAAATGGGAAGTGACAAAATTAATAATGAAAGGGGTTGGGGAGTGGAAGAAAACAATTGTAATCCGGGCTTGAATAAAAATCGTATGTGTATTGTTTTTCTCGTGTATTTTCAGTTTTCATCTGTTCTATGGCCTGTTGTAGGGTGGACGGAGGGCCAGGGAATCTTAAGGGCACATACAAATTGTTTTTGAGCGCATAGAGGGGGTTGTGGAGACCGATGCTGACGGCCTTAGCTGTGGCTAGTAAGCGACACTTTGCCGGTCTTGATTGCCGACCCCGAACCTTATACAGCGCATGGAAGGCCTCAGCCACGTTTACTGCGTGAATAGTCTGGGCAAGATGTGAAACGAAAGCGCCAGTGAGTGACTTAACTGCTCCAGTGTTCAACCATGCAGGGTGGTGTTCGCGGATGCGTTCAGACAAACGCCTGGTCGTGCGGCCGATTTACGTTGTTCCACAGGAACAAGTGAATGAATAAACACAAAATTAGGCTGCAGAATCAGGCACTTTGTTTTTCAACGGCCAAAGCACTACCGGCCGGGATTCGAACAGAACCCGGAGCTCAGCTGCGTAGAAACTAATAATTGTTCATCGAACGATTGGGATCCCCAAAACCCTCGGTGAAATAACGTCCACCTCTGTACACCAACCTGATCTGATTTACGAATTTGCGGAGCAACCCACGTGGGTGGAACAGAACGACTGTTGTCTAACCGAGAATTTGAACACATTCCAAATTGGGCACAACGTCTTGTGAAGCAATCAAGGTCAGATCAAACGCATATTCACAATGTTCGAAGTCAAAAGTTCTGGTCGTCTGCCATCGCTCGTCATCTCCAGATGACGCACCATCCAGCTGGCGGAAATACTGATTTCGGGTCATATACGTGATAAGGAATGCAAGGCTATTTAGGTTTGCCGAAGCCGTAGCCATACGTCGATGAAAACCCATAATGTGTCAGCAGAAACAGCTGTTTGGTAATGTGTCTTTACCATGGTGACGATTATAATTCTCCCTATATTTGTCTCACAATAGTGTTTTACAATAGATTATTTGAACTTTATCGTTCTGCAGTATACACCATGTTGAGTTGCAGCGAGAACGTCGCGAATGTAAGTCGTGACGTGCAGCAACTGTTGCTTTATGTCTGTCGTAAAACATGTGGCTCCGTTGTATGTTCCCTTGGGTTTGGTCTCTCTTATGTCTCTCCTATGCCAGCAAGGCAGATCTTTCGTGATGAATGCAACCAGTGTCTGGATTGGGACCGTCAGTCCGATGAACTTGAGCGAGACAGATGGATGAAATGGTTGAAGAACATACAATCTATAACACCCATTCGCCTCGATAGATCACTGGTAACGAAATAGCCACCATATGCGACAGTGAGCTGCACATCTGTAGTGCCGCATCAGGAACTGGTTATGGTCCAGTTGGGTATTTGCGGCTCCAATATGACTGTGGACCTACTTGCCGTTTCGTAGTGGGAAAACCCCCCTGAATTGGTTGCGGCTTTTCTTGGAACACGGTTTTGAACGACATCACTCACGAGTTACAATTGCACATGGATCGTCTTGTTTTATGGACGGATTGCACCATTGTTTTGCAGTGAATAATTAATGTCAGTGCCGTAAGTTTCCATTCGTTGTGGCCAATAGAATTGCTCTCATAGGAAACCGTCCATCACACCGTGGGTAGCGATATGCTCCAACTGATGAGAATCCAGCGGATGTTTCATCGGAGAACTGTTGCCTGAAATTTAGTGTCAAATAACTTCTCTTTGTCACTTCCGTACTGAATCGTTCTGAAAAACTCACCAGCTTTTCGAATGTTCCACTGTTAGTCATCGTCAAATTTCGGCGATTGAAGCGTGACTGTTCCCTGTTGAACTGCCCAATTTCCCACTATGAATCTCGGACCGATTAGACGGAATCGACCTTTGAGACTGGACCACGAGTGAATCAAACTTGCTTTTACAATCCGGTATCAACAAATACTATCACTCTGTGTTGGTCTTTAAAAACACTGTTTGGTCGTTCTCCGGCTCTAAACAAAAGTAATAGTTCGTTTTCTATTTCTGATAGGCACCGTATTTACCGTCACAGCAGATGCTCAAAAACGCCACCAACTTGAGTAAGGCAGATCCTCAGCCGTCGAATCATATTATGTTGAACTGCATCTAGCATTGACATGCAGATTGGATCCGATTTTTCAACTCATCCAGGTTCTCCATCTTGAGTTTTCATCTCAATATAACCGCCCAGAAAATATGCTGTTGGATTTATATCCAGAGATCTTTGAGACCAGGATATAGGTCCCTGTCGTCCAATCCTGTGAAAACGGAACTTCCAGTCGAGCCATTGACCATAGTATGTAAAAAACATATATTTACAGCGAGATCAAGCTTTGTTCAATTGTCTCACGCACTACCTTATCCGAAAGCTTGTTGCCCAGCCCGATATACAATTGACCGTTGCAGGTGCACCTCTATGAAATCGTTCGCCATCTAACTCCAATTTTTCTGATGATTTTCCAACTCCACGTACGACTGAACTACCCAGATTTGAATCTACTTGATAAAGTGGAGGAAACATGAAGACCGAATTCCACTGAAATCCTAATCCTGCCATTTTAGTGCGCAATTTGCATCACTTCGGAGTAATATTTTCATCCGAATCGTGTTTTCGGGGCAAATATGCCCTCCCATCGAGATACGATACCATACTTATCACAGAGTTGCCTCATCATTCCAATTCGGAACCTCAAGGAATTCTGTGTTAAATCAACAGTGAGGTTTTCTTTTTTCCTCCTTGCGTGTCTTCATCCTTTCTCTCTCCCGTTGTACTGTCTTCTAATAAAGTAGGAATTTCGTTTGATTTTGAGTTATCCGTTGCCATACGTCGTCTATTTTCAAAAGCATCGTCACCAAATATGCGACTTGCTCCTCTATTTCCATGAAAACCTATTCGGCTCCACTTGAATTGACATCGACTAACCTTCTAGTTAAAACAGTATAGTTACCTTTATCGTGGTATGGTGCTGTGCTCTCCTTCAGATACCATATTGAGCGGTGAACCATCTACTACTCATCACCCCTCACCAAATACTGTTTGATTTCTCTAGATTCCTCCAATATCAACGAGTCAATTCCCCGTTTTTCCCATGTTCCTGTTTTCATCACTCAGTGCTTCTCGAGCAATACAGCAGGAACTAACAATGCCGACAGTACGAGGAATATTACCGTTTGACCACGGCATGTCTTCTGTTGACACTCATATGTGCTCTGGTGCTTTAGGTTTACCATGGACAGTGAAATGCAATCTGCGTTTATCTCACTATTCCTAGAATATCCCACCTATGGGTAAGTTGTGGTCAATCCACACATAATCCCTAACATTCACACCGATGCGGAAATTTCTCTCATTGTCTCGTCAATCTGGGGCTAGTTCTAGTCATGCATTCTGTTGAAACAGGCTTACGAAAATATTCATATGACTTCAGGATAATTCTTGTTTTTAATTTGTTCATTGTCCTATTTCTATGGTTGTTTCTATATAAGGATCAGCGAACTTTCACGTCATCATTATGTAACTGAAAATGCAAGTTTGCAGAATAATAACATGCAAGACGTCAAGCATATAAACGAATACGAGCACACCTCGAGGAGTAGAAAAGATTGACTAAATGAAAGAGATTTTAGTTCAGACATCAATTAGAAGAAACACGTCAGCTCAACAATAATGATGAGTATCATACAAGGATTATTAGCCGCATATACATAGCATGAAATGGTAGAGCATTCATGCAAGTGGCCGGGCCGTTCATCTTCTTTGAATGCAGTCGTGTATAGGGGATTATGCTCAGATATTTGGTTCAGTGCAGAAGACTGTTTTCTCTGCTGTTAGCCTTCTTATTACTGTAAAAACCTACTTTTTGTTTGCTACCAATATAATCGTTGACCATCAATATTAGGAACTAATAAAACGTTTTCTGTTAAAATAATTACATCCTGTCGAAATGAGCTTGACTGCAGTAGTTTGATGAACAAAAACCCATGATACAATTTTCCGTAAATGGAAATGTTCATCAATTTGAATTCGAATGCTCAGTTGATTTGAGATTTATTTAAGAAATACTGTGAGCCTGGACGGTGACACGAAAAAACTAACTTCTAATTAGAGATATGAGAAATTCAGCCAGCACCCTAAAGCAGATGTAAATTTACTGGCATCTGAATGATTTAACTTCGTTTATATTCGTCAGAGTTACAATTCTCCCAATCGAATTACTCCTCTTCAATATTGGAACCTAAAAAATCACCCACAAAAAATAAGAAAAATGTCGTGAATGTTAGTCCAAATACCAATTCTGGAGAATATGATCTCATAGGCCGCAAATGATTGATCGATGGACAAAGCAATTCAAGTGGTCAAAATTGAGCAGGTTCATTCTATCGTATTCCTACTTCCAGCCATATTTATTTAAAACAAGTGTTTGATTCTTACAAAAATGGAGAGTTTCCGCCTGAGATCAGGTGAAAATCTGCGCAGACGGACACAGTCAAGAATCCTCACATGTAGGTTTGATCATGGTTCATATGACGATGTCTGATTCGATGACTGCGTGAGTTGCAATGAACTTTTGTTATATCACGCGATGGCATTGGTATACCACACACAGTGGAAGCACACGGCCTCATGGACCCATAACACAATCAAAAGACATGGTGCCCAATGAATACACTGCACGAAACTCAGGGCACTAGTGCAAAGGAACTCATAACACAGAACGCAACTGATAGAGAGCTATCTACTACGCCAGATCTGTTGAGGCCTTATGCTGTTCGCCAATTTTGATTTCAGCATCACGGTTGGTGATTTCTTTTACACAACAAATCATGAAAATACACAAACACACACACAGTCGACGTCTTGCTCGCTCTCCTTACTTGGAAAATGAGCACAAACTTGTCACCCTCACTAGCATTCGCGAAGTGAAGCGTAATATCGACTCGTGAATTACAGTTGATGTGGCTGAAGCTTCGACTTAGTTTTTGTAATCACTGCTTTTGTGTAGATCACCGTTCACCCAACAGTTGCGATTCACCGTTCTTTCATATCTCACCTTCAAACATTGACCTTCGTTCGTGACCGATCCCAACTGACTCGTCACCATCTTATGAGATTTCAATATTCATAAGCGAGATTGGTTCATTCACTCATCGGACACTTCGGTTCCGGGGCGCGAAGCCGAACACTTCTGCGTGGTCAACAACATATGCCAACTTGTTTACTTCCTCACACGTATTCCCAATCGAGCTGGCAATCATGCCCATACTCTTGAACTTATTCTCACTTTTGTTCATTCCCTGATCTCAGGCACATTTGCCCTTTCTCCAGCTGACTCATCCAATCACTATATTATTTCCTATTCCATCAGTTATACTCAATTCCATACTCCACTTATTTTGAGACAAATATTTTGGAGCTGATAAATGTTGCGATGTCCCAGCCCGCTATTCTTCGAATGAATGCTGCTCGACTTCAGACATTTCCTCTCCCGTGTCTAACTTCACCGACTTTGTTCCTCAAATTATGCAAACATTTTATTACTCACTTGTCCAAACCTGGCAAACCCGAATCCTCCGAGTGGTTCAACCCTGCATGCGATCGTGCTGTACGCTTGAAATGTGCAACATTTTGCCGCTGGCTCGGCTCACCCACAACGGACTCCCACCTATGCCCTATGCAAGCCAAGGACCAGATGCTGGCCAACCATACAGAGAGCCAAAGAATGCTTATTGCGCTGGGAAGCTGAACGCTCACTCTCATTTGCCACCGGTAACCTGAAACGTTGGTCTATTGCCAGAGTAGTCTCCCGCCATTTTTGTCCTTTCGATGTCTTTCACATCTGCAAACATCTGTGAACAATATGAGAAAGTTGACAATTCACTTCCTGGTTTGCCACTTACTCCATCTCACCTACATATCCTACTCCTTCGTTTCATTCTGTTCCTTCTGTCTCCCACTTTCAATCTCATTTTGGTTTCGGAAGATACGCCAAATGCTGCATTCTCTGGAATTATGCAGACCACCCGATCAAAACGGCACACCATTCATGGTCCTTAAAATGTGCAATTTGAATGGGCCAATTTCTTACGTCGTCTTGTCTGTCTCTCTCTATCACACATTCTCCGACCGTATACCTTTCCTATTCCCTGGAATCACATAAAAATGTTTCATATTCCCAAAACCGATGATTTTTCTGACCCGAATAACTATCGTCCTACTTCCATCATACCCTCGATTCAACTGTGTTGCCTACCACAGGTTCTACCTCTCTTCCCGGCTTATCTATAGCTCGTCTATCTCGATCTGCTTGCCTATCTCAGTTCGCTTCTGGAGCTGCGTGCGAAATTGGTTTTCTGTTTCGCGCCATAAGCTTTTCCACACTAGCTCATCTTATGATATACAAAACTCAAACCAGCCCCACACTCGTGTATACAGCTGTGACGTGTGAGATGGGGCGTCGCCGGCCTCTCTTTCTCTTGATCGGGTTCACCGACAAGTCATCCGGCTGATCTACAACCGTTCTCCAAACTCCAACATGCTTCACTAGCCCATTGACGGGCTGTTGCTTCGTTGTCTTTCGTCTGTTAGTACTACTTAAGATCTTGTTCGTTCGAGCTTGTTCTAGAAGCTTTGCTTCCCAAAACGCTCTACCAACCATCACGTACCCACGAATATTCTCATCCGAATACAAGAAACAAACCAAGGACGAATGTGGAAGCATGTTCCGTCACTTCTACATCATATAATTACCCATTCACATGATGACCGGTTTGCCGGAAATGAAAACAGAAGACACACCAGCTGGCACTGAAATGCATTGTTCATTAGGCAAGCAAATTATGGCATTTTTAAAGGCAATATAGATAAAAAGATAAGCATATGCAAGCAGCATTCGCATCCGATGCGCACGGATAGACATCATCAGATACTCGAACGTTGTTAGGTGACAAACTTCGATCAAATGTGGAGAATTTCACAGCTCAAGTGTATCTTAGGTTATCCAAGTCCGGAGCGGAAAAAACCGTGTATACGTAATGCGGGCTGTGTGGAAAATAACTTTGGATTAGCGATCACATGTAGGACCAAATGAACCAAATGAATTTATGATCAAGAATGGGTCTCACAACCCCTACATCTCATTGACCCAATATCGGAGAAGCTCACAACAACATTGTACTTCTGAGTATTTGATGTACTCGTCGAAATCATGGACCAATCTGCTGATGAGTCCATCGTAAAACTACGTGGTCAGGGAAGTATCTTAACTTACCTAGCTCTGTTCCATGAAGTACAAAGTAGGATTTGTCGGGGTCGTGTTCTGAAGAACACATGATTGACAAGCTGGAAGAAGTTTGTTGCTCGCTGTTCAACACTTGGAATCCAAAACGTTATCCAAAATCATATGATGAAAGCACCATCACTAAACCACATACGCGCCAATCATTTTCAGGCAAGTAATTCTTGTGCTACTGCCAGGATAGGAGACCTCGACCAAAGAAAATCATGTAAGCAATTTCGCTGTTCCCTTTCCATTGTGCATAAGTGTGCACCAGTGTGCACGAACAGAGATACGCCTAACCGGTTACCCAGCTTTCAACCAACGCCTGTCTACGCCGTGGTCCTTTTGATCATCAGGTTGCCAACATCATTTTAGTTGCATTTCGATAACAGACGGAGCTGAGCACGCTATCCATGGTTTGTCTCGGTCGCTGTAACAAATATACGTCCCACATGACATGTTGGCGACGTGTGTATGGCATGCAGCTTTCAAGCGTTAGAGCTGAGGAATAGAAACACAACATCATGACAAGATTATTGCAACTATTTTCATTCAACTTGAGTCTGGGATGTTGGTAATTCAATTGAGCCACATGTAACTACACGTGAAGCCATCATTTTTTCAAATAGATTTATGCTACAAATCCCATATGTGCTTTTCTCGCGTAAAAATTCTTTTTGGAAGATATTCGATTGACTACATTATTACCTTGAATTCTGCACTGATACCACACAATATATTAAGAAGAAGAAATTGAATAACATGTTTTCAAAATCCGCTGAGAAACAAAGGAAAAAGTGAGTTTCGATTTAGTGCAGAATTTAGTGAAAATAACCGGCTGAAATATCTGAACACTCGGTAGAGAACGAAATCGTTCTCGGTGCTTCATAAAAGACGGAATATAGGCATTTTATTAGCACTTCAATCAAGATGATAGAAAAAAGAGCAAGAAACTTAGTATTCATGGAGAGCCAACAAATGACAGTTTCATGTCCACATAGTTACAGTGTTATCGGTGTCACGAGCAAAAGTGTGTGTTGATACTTGTAAAGCAGAATTGCTTGAGCTATCGAATTTGTAAGATAAGTAAGAGCATTTCGAGCACCCGACTGAAAATATGAGGATATCGGCGCTCAACATCACTCCTTGGTACTAAGGAGACTCGAATCTGTGTAACTGAATGGTGCACGGAGTATTCTCACCAATCGAAAAGGCTGAGTGAGATGAGGTGATTATACACCTAGAATACTACGAAGGGTTAGAAAAGAATCACTTTGTGCATAACAACTCACAATATCGTTAGAATTATCAGACTGTTCATTTAGTCCTCTTAGGTTGACGCAAAATGTCACACACTTCTACTGTTAGCGTAATATGTTCCATACCCTGAGATACCATACGTTAGGTTGCATATATAAGTGAGGGGAAAGGAGCAAAAGTACAACATCTTGAAGAGTTCCGAAGTGATTGTTCAGGAGTCTGGACAAATTACCGGCATACTGAGTATTGGGGATTGGTCACGAGAATTTATTCTTATATCACGCCGATAAGCTAGGTTAGCAACCGAAAGAATGAAGCCCTCGTAAGTCCTGTAGTTTGAGAATGAATTTAAACGTTGAAAGCTAGTCATTGGATGTGCACCTTACAGATTTAACAGAGTATTTTATTAATCTATGGTCGCGATTTACTGTAAAGGATGTATCACATCATTATACTTGTGTGATGTTTTTATGCCATGCGTATGTGTTATGTTTTTCATCCAGAGGAAAACCTCGATCCTCGGAGAATTCCATGCTAAAATACCATCGTGGGATGTCGTGATGGATATCACCCACCAAAACCAGGAAAAATGACTGAACGTCAAAATCAGCGGTAATCACTAGGTTAGAAAAAGGGTTCATTCAGAACGGAAATATAATTGATTTTTTCAAAATACTTCAAGTCTGGTATAGGTTTCTCGTGCAGTGCATTGCGGAACGATATAATTTATCATTCCCAATTTACACCATTCATCCTCGCAATGCTAAAAATAGAAATGCATTCACCTCGTTAAGTGAAATCGCGAAGCTAAACAGGAAGTATGAAGTAAAATTAGAGGGTAATAAACGTGGATGACAATAACAGTGTCTGGTTCAGCGATCAGCGAAAGTAGAACTAATTTGTGAATGAGGTGTTAGATTTTTTTTAACGCGTCCGTTGTCTTTCATGTTCAATGCAATGATTAGGCGAAGCAAACAAATTCAAATGAAACATGGGCCTCACAATGATATGTAAATGGCGTTACCATTTATTGTGATGTCGTTGGTGGCAGAAAGAATTAGTACGAAATAGTATAATTGAATACCCGATCGAGAATATAAACCATTCAATTTATCCACAGAGCCACGGTAGCCTCATGCTTATTGGCTACTGGCTATTGTTCCAGTAGTAAGAACTGAAATGCGATCGATATTGATTGTCACTGGAAGCAGTTTATTGGTCAAGTATAGAATGGTTGGGCGGAGGAGCACCGGGTAAACTCATTAGATGGGCGGCAACAACCGCAAAACCAGCCGTGTGCAATCTGGAAAGTTTTAACCTGTCATTCATACACAGTGCCATACTGCTCATGCAAAATCATTTGAATGCAGTGAATATGGTGGGGTTTGTGTTTTGATCCTTTCCTGTTCAATTTGTTAGTGATTTTGGTAACGGAAAACCGAGATCAAATCCGCTTTGTAGCGGCTCATCGGGTTTGACACCGGAAGACAAAATGTGGTGGATCATAGTCCTCGAAAGTAGATTATAGTCATAGACATGTAAGTTGCTCATAATAAAGATAAACCAGATATGATAATGCCTGTCGCAAATCTGTCTTTCAGCCAGGATAATCAATATATGTGGTGCACTAATTTGTTCATAATTTACCATTGCCTTTTCAAGCAACAAATCGTGCTACATAGTTCACGCCAGCGACAAAAACATCTGTATAATCCTAGTTAAGCAAATTTGCGCGGGTTATATTCCAATGACGTATTTGTCTTTCATAAATCAGTGTGCATTTTGATCCGCTTTCTGGAATTCTTCGAGGTTAGGAAAACCATAGGAAACGTCAATTCAGAGTCTTCCAGATCAGACGCAATACTCTTTGCATGTCTGGAAGGTCCACATTGGGAATCACATGGCGATTGTTCCAACGTCAGTTCTTTGACTGAAACGGGGAAGGTTTGTCTTATCATCCAAATACAATGCCATCTCAATCATATTGAGATTCATGATGAATTTATCTACTGCACCGTGTGTGTATCCTCGAGTGACGCAATCAGCACCCGAGGCACCTACGTTAAACTCAAGTGCATATACAAATCCAGGTTTTCAAAGCATTGCTAGTAAGGGAAAAGACTGGTCTTTTGCAAAATACTTCCATACACATACACATGGAATCCACTCTCAGCTTAATCCACTTTCAAAGTGACTTTTGCTTGAACAACTTTATTACCCAGTTCCGTGAGTAGGAAGTGTGTAGGAAGTGTCCGATGATGCTGAGTGGATCTTCTGTCGATATGCTGGGCTAATTCTACAAGCACTATCAATGAGACCAAACTTACCACAGGCAAAACGCATAGCTGGTTGCCGAGGACATATGAAACAACGACGTAAGTGACCATATGCAATACATTTGCCCAAATCGGAACATTTATGGGGTGATTTCTAATTATTCGATCGCTCAAGTGGGACTGATTACCACGATAACTTATCGGCTCGGTAAAATGAGGCAAATTTTGAGTGTGCCAAACTACTTGATTTTTGGAAGAATTGAACAGTGTGGACTCCGAAAGAGCATTTATTTCCCGATACTTTTCAAGAATTCGGCTAACGTGATGAAGGTTCTGATCGGTTGCAAGCAACAGTCTCTGTTCCAAACTGGAAGTTGATTCCTACAATCAAGCGATTGCACAGTTGATGTTCACTTGTGGGACCTGAGTCGCACGTCGCTGCCTGTGTCTCCAGCTGAATAATGAATTTACGGCAATGATTCATCGTTAGATCATAGCAGCCATGGAATGGGAGACGAATTTATCTGCATCAAATGAGAGCTGATTAGTTTGGTGGTCTGTGACAATTGTGAACTTCAGTCCAATCTGAACCTATCGCCACGTTGGACGAGTCGGTGATCCGTGTGGTCCACTCAGACGGCGCTAATGGGGTTAGTATCGGTAGGCGAACGATATTTCGAAGAAGACCACGTGGTAGTTTTTTTCCAAATTGCTTGTTCCACTGCTCTGCATCGGATTAATGGGCCAGAAAAAAAGGTTCGGCTCGTGTCAAAGAATTGGGAATGAATCTGAAGTAGCCCTGCGGGCATCCAGGAATCCATTGTAAGTTCTCGTGATTTTTCGGTGACCAGTTGAAGATCACTGGTTTAGAACTATCTGAATCGGGTCTATATCCGTTTCAATTGAGAGTGAAGCCAAATAAATCTGGTTTGGTGAAACAGAATTTGCGCTTTTTCGATACGTTTTATTCCATGAAACTCATCAGCAGCTGTCACAATCGACAGTAGTGTTCTTTCTGATGGGGAACCAGAAATCAGCTTTCCCTCCTGCTGTGTCATCATCCCATTGATACATCGGATCACCTTGTCTATTGTGGCCTGCAATATCCTGGATGACACGTGCACACCGAACGGCAAGAAATTGTGTTGGTGCATGCTCCATGGATTGTTGATTTTCGGTAATGTTTTAGACTGAACGTGGATTCAAGAACGGTCGGTGGTCACTTCAAATTGGAAGTGTCTGTCCATCACTCATCATCGCCACCACAATCGGAGTCACCCAAGTGGATGGAGACACACACACAATGACACCGTCTTGTTCCATTTGGGATAGCATCTTCAGATCGCCTTCGCTCTGACCATACGGCAAAACTGAGTGCTTCAGGAGCTCCGCATCACCACCCACTCTCAACTTCGCGGGCTCAACCGCCATGCTACTTTCGTTATTCAAGCATTGTACAATCAACTGCTGGAGAACAACCTGATCCACCGGAATACTGTACGCCTTTCGGAATGTTGACCATTGCGCCAATGTACTCGGGGCCTCAAAAGATTACACCAAAAGACTGTCTATGGAAATCGGGAAGCTTATTGAGATATGTTCACTTTCCAAACGAACCATCAATGTAGTCTCGCGCAACAGTTGAAGTCGACCATGAGTAACACCGTGAATGCGCACATCAGTGTGTTATATGGGTACACTGGGTAGAATCGTGTCAAATACGGATTTCCGAATAATGGACAAGCAGCTCCTGATACTGAAGATGAATCGACGTCCCATGCCTCGGTGAAACTGGAGTAATCTGTTCACGAATTGGTTGGATTCATTTGGAATCTCTTGTGTGTATGCTGGATTGTAATCATTTTTCGGATACTCAGAGGTTGCATTCATGACAACGCATTCGGACTGGCGCCATGCTTTGAAAGTACGACCATTCTTTCCACAAGAACAACATCCTGCATGACGAAAGCGGTAGGTGGGACTTAGTTGGAGTTCAGTGCACGAGATGCAATTTTCTGTCACTGCTTTCATAGCCTAACTGAGAGACTTGACCATTTTCAAGTTCAGCGTCATTTAAAAGTTTTCAAAACGTGCATAAGTACAGTCTCACTTTACGAATCTTCGAAAAGGAATGGGATATGAATGTTTTTTATAGGTTGTTGATGAGAATCAAATCGTTGAGAGAGTCAGCTCGGGTAGCTGAGGTTCTGTTTCCACTCCTAGAGTGAACTCAGTAGGTGTGCACCAATAATGACTCCTAACATGTATGGAACAGCGATGCTGTGTTTTTATTCGTGAGTTGAGTGTGGATGCTGAATGAGGAGTCATTTCACGAAACAATACTGTTGGTCCTCTGTTCGGGTCACAATAGATAATATGAAGGAATCGTTGATAAAAACAAGTTGAATCTATTGGTTGATGAATAACGCTGGGGACGTCACTTCGGAGATAATTCGCAAGATCCCTGACAAAAAGTGCATCTACACACACACCGCGTACGTACTGCCGAGCACATGCACGAACCGTCTTCGCTCATCCTCTCGTAGGAGCTAGCAGCGTAGATGTAAAATAAAGTGAATATAAGAGCAAAAAGCGGCAGGTGGTAGGGTACTGTGAGACGTGGAAATCCACTGTTTGCACTGATGCTGATAGATGCTCCAGTCGCAAAACGTCCGCTATTATGAACAAAATGTTGAAAGCCCAGGGATCCTCTGGATGTTTCTAGTTCTTTGCATCTTAGTTTGTTGCAATTCATCGCAAAATCCTGGTTTACATCACCTACTGTTGAAACAAAATCGAGGAATTGTCGGAATTTAGATGGAAATTTAGAGTTTTGAGTAGTTCCATGCTCCGAATGGAATGTTAGACTCTAAACAAACGTGTTCGGCTACATGCTTTTACCACGTGATGACCATTACATACAAAGTCTTTCCGGTGAATTTCCTCTCCGTGAGCATGAAAACGTCAACAAATTTACTATTTCGTATGTGTAGCTTATCCACAAACATGTGAGAATATGAATCTCAAACAGCAAAATAAGTGTCATAAATTTACCGGCAAACTATCACCATGATTGAAAGCAATGACTGTCCTCCAAAATTCTGAATAGAAAAAGGAGTCAAAAACAGTCTTTCACACTGCATCCTGGACAATTGCCCTGCATCTGTAAACGAGTATACTGCGGTCAGTGTGATTTTTCTATTGCCAGTGAGCAACTGTTGACACCGAGATAAGACTGAGGTCAGTAATAAGGGAAAGGAACCAACAATAATGAGAGGGGAATACATTGTGTCACCAAAGTGGAACAAAACTGTTAAGACATTCACGCCGTTTGCACAAATTCGGTTTATACTCAGGAATGGCAAAGGCCTCAGCCTATCTGAATAATCTCGTGTTTGTAATGTTGCACATGAATTTACGCTAGTTGTATGGACTTCCATGCATGCGGCCCAATTTTTCGTCTGATTACATTTGATTTCGTAGATGTCATCATTGGTGTGAACTTGCCATCCGTCATCTATTGAGGTCATACCGGAATTTGATCATTTATTTGGTGACGTATTTGTCTCCCATTTCTGTTTATGCAAACTGGTGAACATGCCCATGTGATTCAATAGATAATAATGGATTGGGTACGAGGAGGGAGCAGCTGTTTCACTGACGGTGTTGGTATCCGACTGGTTGTGAATATGCTGACCATATCGACTGCGTCGCTTATGCGTTTGATGGCAGATTTCAGGCGCTTGGTGATTAGTTGGATTATTTTGTCACCTTTGAAAGGCAAATGTTGAAAAGCTGCAAAATTCTGAGCACCTTGGCGGCAACCGCTCAGAAGGGTAGTCATCTGTGCGGGAATCTTGCCTTTTCGACGTCTGCTCGTGGCGCTGGACTTTGCGGTGTCAAAAAGCAATTCGAATATTCTATTATATAGGAATAAGTTTCTTCGTGCCAATAATAACTTCTGTGAATTATATATATCAAGAAAGTGCACCTCATTGGTTTCTACTCAGCGATGAATCATTTTCATATCTGATTAGGCAATCGAATAACCCAATTTTTTGGCTGTTTTCAGTTTCCAGTTTGTTCAGCTGCTAACCTCGCAGATCCCTACTCTGATTTCGGCTGCTAATTTCCAGTATCATCGAGCAGAGGGCAACAAGAAAATGAGCTTAAAATGAAAAAAAACAAAAATTACAAAGTAATCAACGGAAATCACGAAGACAAAGAAAGAGTCCGAATAAAACTATACCACTGGCTGCGTCACCAAGCATTATCATCTAATGTCCCTAACTATTTGGTAGACGGGTCACGTGTCTAACACGTCTTGTTTGGCCCAGCCCACTGGTCAATGTTTCCATGCACTTTTGACATGTCGTGGACTGACCACCTCGATCTACCTTCGAAGCCTTACTGGCCTCAGTGAACAGCATACGCCGAGAAGTCTGTCAGTGGGCATGTTTAACATATATTGCAGCCACTTTGATCCACTTAAATTTATTACTTGATCCAGAAGTTGACCTCTGGTTCCAAGCACTAGTAAATTTAGACTTAAGTAAATAGCAGTTGCTCAGAAAAACCGAGCCTAAAATATCGAATCTGAAGAACTCTGGTGTCGATGAGTTCTTGAATAAAGATCCGATTAGGCTGGAGCACAACATCGAGTTTTGCCTACGTTATAAAACATAATACTCTTCCTAACGTGTAATTCGAGCTTACACAGGAACATACAAATCGGGAATTTAAAATGTTACAGAACTTTCCAACGTGCATTGCTTTGATGAAAGGAAGTTCTCGTATTTATTTCCACAGAGGTGCACAGTGCAAATTCAATTGATGAACATCACTGTATATATGTAACTATTACCATAAGGTGATTACGGTTCAAAAAAACCCGTTTGGGAAGTCGAAAGCGAGAAAATTTCGTTTCTTTGTTTTCTAATTCCCGACTTTTGAAGTTTATTAAGGGAACTGTTGAGAATAATCAACGAGAGACGAAAAATCCGATTTGAACTTAATGTGAGAAACACGTTTGTTTTCTGATTGATGCAGGTTTCGGATGCCCATTCGGACTGCATTAGTTATTACACTTTCAGTTTGTCTTATCTGTCTTCACTAACATGTATTCATGCGAACCGCTTAATCACTGCATCGCGATCTTGCTAACTATGCCTGTACATGAATCCAGGGCTGACATTTTTGATGAAATACATTTTTATACCGCTTCATAATTCCGTAACTCATAAAATTATTTGATAGCAGCGCGTTTATTATTATCAGTATATAATATCACTAAGAATAACGATAGCACACCTTGTCGTCAAGTAGCTTAAAAGCAATCTGTCTACCCGTGAATTGAATTTAGAAGTAGCAGTGAAGCAGATATGGTAAACGAGTGACATCAATCGCCCGTTACACATATCCGAAAACTGAAAGATGTATTACGTTGCTGGAATCCGAGTTCTGTTCATCACTCGATTAGTTCTCATTTTACGAGTGAAAGACAGAATATCTGTGCATTCCAGCTCTCAGTGTGGGGCAGGTGACGTAGGCCGAACCACAGAAAGACCGTATCAACGCACACAGACGTATCACCCGAGTTGGTTAAATAAACGTTTAAGGAAAAGCGGACAAACGACATTTACCATCTCTTCCATGGGATGGGATCATTGGATGCATACTAATGGAGTCCCTCTTCCCAAACAAACTGTCAAGGTGAGATGAACAATAAATGCTAAAGGCCAGATAACGGCAGCCGCCGATTGAGGGTCAATCCGCACGAAACAACACCACATTATGTGCTCACAATCAACATTTCAGATCTCTGAATGTATCCTGGTTTATCCACAAAAATAATGTGACCTAATCACTAAACTTACGTAACTGATAGTTATCAACACAATATCTGTCGTAACACTGATAACAACACTACTGTATGGACACCAATTTGACAATTGCTGTGATCAAGATTATCGACTATCTTTCTGATTTTCTATCATCCAGTGTGCAAAATCCATAAAACGTGTGATATGTTAGCACAAATGGGAAGGTGACAACTAGTTGTTTTGATACCGATTGTTATGATGTCTCAATCATGTGTCCTCACTCAACCGTATTTGTCAAATCAGATGAATATTCATTAGTTGCAGGAAAATATTGTTCAAATATAATCAAGAACCAAAACAAACAGGTGAATACGACACTGTTAACCATCACCTCAAGTTCAATTTCACATATGAACAACGTGCCTCTAAATTATCTTCTAACCTGGTATAACTGGAAAATAATGAACACATGCAAATCTTAATAAAAGCTCACTTCATCAAACTATAAATTGGGAAAAATGTTTGACGATCATTACTCGCATTCCATGAACGATGTAGGATCGTTTTGTAACTTGCCTGTCTTCTCCGGTTAGACAGCTTTCAGGGCGCGTCTGACGCATGAAGCATCACCAAAATCACATCGCCACTAACACTACCACCAATCATTTACGATGCTCGCGTAAAACTGATCGACAAGTTCTAATATCGTTGAGTCAAATGGTAACAGTCAACAACCTGATATCCACCTGCACAGCGTGAGCACACATGACCTTGTTCATGTGAGATTTGCTGCGACAGCGAAATGAGTAATCACGTTGAGTGAATCAAGTCTATCGGTTTGGAAACATGGTCGGATCACGTGATGGTTTCGAGTTGTTCATGATGCCATGTGCTCCTAGTGTCTACATTGGGAAATATCAATGGTGATGACGTAATGCCTTGTCTCCGAACGACTTGAGGCAGTCACTATTCGTTCATCGATTGATGATGCAATCGTGTTGAGTTTATTTCTCAAGTCACACTCGAATGTGTTGAGTCGTTGTATGACGTAACTAAGACTCGGTACTGCTAGTGTAGGTAGTTGTGATCCAATATTTCATTTGGAATGTGCAGCTGAACTTGATGTGAATAGACGGTGGATCCTTTAATGTATTCGTGTGATCGGGGAATTACATGAACACAATTGGCGGTTCGGCAATACAGTAGATACGCCTGAAATTAGCTTCAGAGGTTTATTGGTTAGGTTGATTATATCATCTCGTTCGTGTGGAATTTCAAAAATCATTTCCAATTTCAGTGGACGATCATTCTTTATCAGCTTCAGATGATAATACTTTGCCACGAATAATGCTGGATACGCAGTTGATATCAGCGTTTCACTAATCCCATTGATTTCTCCATCCAGTGTATCTGTCGTCAAAATTATCTCTATGTGGAGAAACAAGGATCGCACTGCGTTTATCTTGTACTTCTCTGGAACAATTTTAGTGCAGTGTAGAGAGTGCATCGGTCAGGTTTCATTCCGGAAGACAGATCGTTTAACTGAACCATATTCTCGATATTCGCTGGGGATAGATAAGGTCATATTTGAACAAAGATTATTGTAGATGGTCAACTGCCTTACATGACGTGACTGGATTTTGTAACCTTGTGAACCATTTTATCAGTTATTATTTTGTAAAGATTTGCTCATTGATTTAACTACTCGTTCTGTTATCTGTATTTCCCGTATTTTTGACACAGCCAGCGATTTTAAAAGAAACGTTTGACTGAAGTTATCAAAACTGCCGTTGAGAGTTTCCATCAGAGAAAATGAGAAAAAATTGGTCATATTGTGTCAATCAAGCTTCATAGGTGAATAAAATAGTAATTAAGGAATAAACCTGTTTGGGGTAAATACTGATCTACATCGTCTACTCGGTTCACTTTCACCATTTTCGCTACCCGATACCGAATTATGTGTCACGATAACAAAATGAGCTTTTGGGTGAATAAAATCGCCCAAAGAGACCAAGATAGATTAGGCTGATGGGAATCGATGTTGGAAAGGAATGAAAAAATAGTTATTGATGGCCTAAAGCACACACCTATAAGAAGTCCCGTTTCTAAAAGGCATATGTGCTGTCTGGTGGGCAAATCGGACTTGCATTTATAGGGGATTCGAGGTTATTCGGAAAACCCCTTCATCATATTGGTGCATCTATTCCGTTTTTCGTCTCCACGTTTCCCGACATTAAAACCATCCTCTGGTTGCTCTTGAAAACCATGATCTCGCTGAGAATCAAATCTCTGGGAGCAAAACGGTTATCTTAGAGTCATTGATTCGCACAATGTGAAGCTTAGAGCAGTTACAAATGATCACACTGCTTAAAACATTTACCACATGCCTCAATTGTCAATTGGTCTGCATGATTTATTTACTGCCTACTGGTTGTGATATACCTATGTATAACCAAGTAACTGCGTGTGACTAGTTACAACAGCTGTCTTCATTATGTCTCTTGAAATAAGTAGAATATTAGCACATTATATGTCCACATACGATCCAGAAATCATGGTTTGAATCACACTCAACTATCAAATGTGGTGCGAATCTCATCACATCTCACTCAAATTGAGCGTGATAGAGATCGAATGCATAGAAAGCCTCTTCCTCTAAGATCAGTCCAACTTCATATCTCTGGTATTTCTTATGTTTTACTAGATAATCCCGCTGATGATATCAATCAGTTAATTGGCAGCGTTCCCAACTATTTCAATACAGGTGTTAATCAGTCCTTGTGCAGAATGGCAGCTACTTTCAGTAGACTTGACTTATCCTTTCTAATCACCTTGCATCTTATTGAGTCTTGTACACTTTATTACTGCTTCGATGCCCTTTTGCAACCAGTATTAGTAAATTATTGAAGTATTTTCGCAGTATTTCCACGTGCTTCTATAGGGGTTTCTGATCACTGTATTACACTTATTGATACAAATGTTTGTGTGCTAAGAAAAAGCCTTCACCAAATTTCTACAATCATCGCGCCCTGTCTGCAAACGAGTTTGCACTTTGGAAAATCTCAAAAAGCTTGGGACATTTGCCACCTCCACGAGGCTTTCTCGTTCTGTGAGCACCTAACCTATACCCAAACCTTCATGATTTGTGTTGCCCCATGGACATTTTTTATGTTCAACACAATAGGTTTCCCTCTCCCGTGGGTTTAGGGGCAAGGCAAAAACATCTGACTGGCATTAAGCCGTAAAAGGCTATTCACACTCATCAAGACTGAAATAAGACATCTGAATAACCTGTAAGCACACACAGTGTTGGGTCTCGTGAAATGCTGCGAGGTGAGAAACACCATTTATCTGTTGTGCTCTGCCAGGCTCAATGTGAGGCTATGCATCGTAGATTCTAATCACCTGTTCACTGGTAAATCCGACAAATCCTCGCTTCCTCAAATATATCCGGAATCCCATGAACTGAACACTGTGACACTTGTCTCTGTTCCTACTGTTCAATACCAAGCCTGGTGCCGTGAATCTGATAGCCCCGACTAAATAACACCAATGTTGCTAATGGTTTGCTCCTTCGAAATCATATCTCATCTCGTCTTATTGATTCCGAGGTGATTGCCAATCGTCGGATATTTATACACACTCAACCTGTATCAAAGAAAGCATCCGAGAAATACCGTCAGATAAATTAAACATTTGTATTGCTGAAAGTAAGTAAGAATGCACTCATTCATTGCATAATTCTCCAAGTTCACCCTCGTGACCTGACACAATTTCCCTATATACCCTGTCTGTCAACACGTGATGCAAATGCATCCATTGCTAATTCATCAGCTTTTACGCGTGATCACGATGGCTGTATTATGAGGCTAGGTTTTCTTAACTACGGACGTGCATTTGGTTCCCCCAATCGCGGTAATCTGCCGTATGTTCTACGTGAGAATGCGGTTGACGACTTTATTTGAAAAGACCTTTGTGATTATTTTTCCAATAGCATACAGTTTATTCCTTATTTGTATTGTCACTGTAATTGAAAAGAAAGGTTGAATTTTACTCGAAACAGTCTGAACGAGCATGCCGCTTGTCTGCTCCCCGATCATTTTTTCTTAACATCCTTAAGTGCGTTGATTTGACGTTCAAACTTCAATTTGGATCTCCCTCCCATTCTCTTCTCAATAACATCCCATACCTTTTCTCTGATAACCAAAATCTACTTAACGCTTCTACCGTCTAATTTCCATCTTACCACCAAATCTCAAAAATTGCTACCCTCTGTTGCGTCATTGATAGATATATTCTCACTGAATACATCTTAGCATGCATTTTGATTCGTGTGACAAATTCACAGGTCACCATCAAACACAAGTCATTGTCTTCCGTCCACATTCTAGAGCCGCATCTTTCACTTTCATTGGCTCGAAATCTAAAATCCTTCATTCACACACGTTTACATGTGGAAATATCCTCAGCCCTCACCATGTCCACTTTCTCGTAGACCACGACGTAATAATGAACGATCTTTTTATTCGGCCTCGACAATAATCTAAATGAACTAAATGCTTGATTTTCCCCCCACGAATCCCTCTGGGACTTTCAATAAAAGCTTGTATTCGTTTCTTTCAGATTACTACGCAAGTCGCACATGTATTGAAGATTTATCCTACTTTGGTTGTATTAGAACGATCATTTTCTTGATTTACTGACCGCGTGGCCTGAATCTGAAATAAGACAGTTAGTACCACTCTGCACGATAAGTAAAGAAGAACAAAATTATCACTATGTTTATTGTTTGGAATGAATACAGGTTATAAATCATTCCGCAAATGGATCAAATTTGCTACGTGGGAACTACAAAGAATTTCTTTTTTGCTACTGCTGTACTGGTTTGGCACTAAGTAAAATATTGTATTATTGAAGCAAGCCCTAGCTGAAGTAGATTAGTTTTCGACTGGGGCATTTCCATATCACGAGGTGTACAGATAACACAAAATTGTTAACGCTATCTGCAACGACATTCCTCACAGGAATACTCATCAGTAGGCAAAATATCAATACATCTATGTCGGTATCTGGCATTTGGCCTTTTGTCTTGGCCTTAGATTCTGCACTCTGGCAAAATTCTCGCCTGTAAAATGTACTGTATTATCAAGCTCACTGAGGGGTAATATTAGCATATAGTCGATTACTCGAAGGTACAAAATGACTAAGTCCTGTTCAACATATATGGTGCCAATTGTCAAGATTGCCTCCCGACGGCCTGATCACAAGGAATTAAAAAGTCAGCGTCATCAATACCATTTCCTTCAGAATATAATGGACACAATAAACGTACTTACTTGAGTAGATAAATGGGTGGGTTAACAGTTTGAACATTTTCAGAGGTAATGTGGCAGTGGCATCTCCGGTGTACAGGAACATCAACATCGTATCTTTTGGAATTTCCGTGTTGACAAAGAGATTCGGGGTATTCATTTGCATGATCCATTAATTGGCTGTCGCATAGCCCACCAAATATTGCCCTTCCCCATCCAAGCTCTACAGTGAGGACCAGAACACACTGTGGTCGATTTTCCTAATAATCCTAGGATTTTCTCGAACTCTGGTTTTTGATGAAACAAATTTAATAGAAAAAACGGTACTTGAAAATCAATACCAATTTGCTTCTTTCTGATGGCACTTATCGTCGCGTTTTTCGGCAAGAAGGACTTTTCTATCGGCAAGATACACCAAACTACGATCGGTGGCGCAGAGCTTTCACTTGACACTTCTGAGGTCATAGGTTCTAATCCTCGAACGACGATATTTTTCGTGGTAGGAGAAAATCCATTGTGACTCGGCTGGTGACCAACTCTGACGTATCGGCCCTTATGCGGTCCCCCACTTCAAGCCGAACAGTGTAGTTTCCGGTTATCTAAAAATGTGCTGTGAGCTATGGGACCTTATATAGCTTACACTGCATTTATGAACAAGCTCGTATCTTCCTCAAAGTAAGCCCGAATATTTCCTGATAAAATGAATCCATTGATCTCCGCATTGCGACTGCGCCAATTTGACTGTAGGATCGGCCAAGGGAAGAACGCGATACAAATGTTGAGCATGGTAGAAATTTCCGTTCCTGAAATGGGACTGGTATCCCGATTTTGAATTGGTTTTGCTCTACATGCTCGCAGATGAAATGAATGGCCTCCCTAAAGAGAAAATCCGTGAACAGTGATTGGATATCAAATGAAGCCGTGTGTTTCCCTCTAACAATTATCTGGCCCAAAGTTCTCTACTATTTCGAAACTTTCTTCGATAGTGTCTCTGGCCATTGGATAATCAACTATCTCAAACTATTTCAACACCCATTTTGCCAATTCGTGCCGTGATGAATTAATCATTGATAGCATTTGTCTAAGTGAAACTTCTGGTTTGTGTAGTTTCAGTGGACCATACAGTTGTGGATTTTGAGTTCCATTTGGCTTCCGATGTTGAGCTGTTGTCTCACAAGTAAAGTGTCCTTCTAGTAGACAATGTGCTTCTGCCGATATTTCTTGTTCTAGTTCCTCAGGTTCATCGCAGTTTTCTTGGTCGCACAAACTTTCTGGTATAGTCAAGAACGGTTTCCATTTTCTCATATTCAATCCAATGAGTCAGAACGGGTCCGGATTCACTGTCGGGGCGGTAAATTATCAAGCCATATTGCAACTATAGATTTTCAATAATAAAAATTCACTCAGATGTGGGGGGTGACGGATGTCTGGTCGATGTTACCACTTACTGTGGTTCGAAGTCAACCAGCTCCGCTTGGAACCAAGTCTGCACATCATTTAAAGTGGGTTTGAATATTTCTAGTTGTTCGAACAGATATTCAAATTTTGCTTATCTTTAATTATGTTCCTTTTGGGTATTTTTGGTTTCAATATGACTGTGGCTATGCTTACCTTTTCATGGTGGGAAAACCCCAAGTGGCACCGTGCAAATTTCTCACCATGCCGCGACCTAAATTAGTTGAAGCTGTTCTTGGAACACGGTGTTGAACGACAATACTCACGAGATACAAATGCATATAAATCGTCTAGTTCCATAGAAGGATCCCACCACAGATTTGCAGTGAATAAATGAAGCAAGTGCCATTCGTTTCCATTTGTTGTGGCCAACAGAATTGCTCTCATAGTGAAATGTACATAACACTGTAGGTGGCGAAATGTTCCGATCGATGGCAATCCAGCGGACATTCATGGAGAAACCACCCTTAGTAAAAGGTATACGAAGTGTCGATTTCAGGTGCTGTTTTGGTCTGAGCCAGCTGGAAAGAATGAGTACAAGGGTACTCACCAACCATGCAATCGTGCCGCATTTTGCTTCATGGTAGAAACAGTCATAGGGGATCCAGGTAAAAGGCGTTATCGACGAACTAATTCGTGCTGCCGATGTACACGTTGGTCAAGTGGCGGTCCGTACCAGTGGTGAAAATTGCTGTCCAGATGTTCGATCGGTTGACATACGGGAAATAGTCGAATACAACAAATAGAATGAAAATAAGTAGTTTTCTTGATGTAATGTGAACTCTGCTTTGGACTAGAAACAGCTTTCTTAGTAAGTCGCAAATAACTTCGAGGTATATTGTGGGCAGGTGTTCAAATTGTTTGTGGTTGTTGGCCGGGCAATCAACACATACCTTGTCAATAAACTTCCCCAACTTGAGCCAGGCAAATCGTCAGTCGTCGAATCATGTTGTGTTAAACTGCCTCCTGCATTGATGTTGGAATCGTACCGCATACAGATTGGATCCGATGTTCCAACTCATCCAGGTTCTCGGCCTTGTGGTCCCCATCTAATCTTTCAATATAACCACCCAGGAAATATTCCATTGGAGCTTGATTCGGAGACCATGGTATACGTCCTTTTTCATCCGATCCAATGCGAAGGGGAATTCCAGTCGAGCCACTGGGCTTGGTCCCTAGAAAACATATTTCTGAAGCGAGATCAACCTTTGTTCATTTTCTTACCGCACCAACTTATCCGAAGGCTTGTTGCCCATTCCGATATCCAATTGACCGTCGCATGTTGGGCTGCATGTAATCGGTCGCAATCCCTCTCCAATTTTTCTAATGATCTCTCAACTCCACGCACCACTGAACTAACCAGATTTGAATCTCCTGAATGCATCGGGGAAATTCAGACACCGACCTTCAACGACATTCTAACGTCATTTGTGTGCACTAGTTGCTTTGCTCCACAGTTTCAGTTTCATTCTAATGGTGATCCGAGTCAATTTTGTCCTATAATCCAGATACAATGTCATACTAATCAGAGCGTGGCCTTATCTTTCGAATTGGAAAATGCAAGCAATTCTTTTCTGTAAGTCGTGCATGTATTGAAAATTCACCCTAAATCGGGTGTATTAGGGCGATCATGGAGTTGATTTACCGACCACATGGCCTGAATCTGAGATAAGGCAGTTAGTACCACTATGCACGATAAATAAAGAAGAGCTAAACTGTCCTCTCATTCTTCTCCTGCTTGAGTGACACAAGTGATCAGAATTTGCGAACCATTCGGAATCCTTCGAACACCGTGTCTACTGTTTGGAATGAATACAGGTTATGATTCATTCCGCAAATGGATCAAATGTGCTGCGTAAGAACTAACAAGAGTTTTTGTTGCTTCTGCCGTACTTGGTTGGCCCTTAATTGAAATATGTTTTTAGTGAAGCAAGGCCTAGCTGGAGTAGATAAGTTTTGCGACTGAGGCATTTCCATCTCATGAGGTGAACAGATAACGGATCGGGTGTCGTCTCGCATGCAGAAGGTGCCAAAAGTCTTCAATAACCTCCCTCATCGGTGATGCTGGCATGATATCCTAAAATTCATTAACGGTCGAGTATGCACTGTCACAGTCAATTTCGTTTGTTTTTATAGTTCAGAATAACGACCGTTGGGGTATATGTTAAACCGACATTGTCGGTGTTTGATCATCAATCCCTCCGTTCCATTGGTAGAATATGTTGAGAACACTGTGTCAGAAATACGGAGGTTTGGTTTAGGTTGTTGTTAACCAGTGTTCAGTCACTGAAACACGTACCGAATCTGAGCAGTTTCCTTTCAGTAACGCCACAAAATCACTGAAGCCACACTTCCCCTGTCGTATATTTATGAAATACACTGATTTCAGTTGTGGTTGTTGGAAGTCGCGAAAACAGTGAGAACAATGTGAAGGGTATTTTACTGTGTCTTTTCCGCTTCTCTCGAGGAATAATCCCTGGTAGATTTGAAAACACTGAGCTCATAATTATTGCGCTCGAGTCAAGTGGCTAACTCGTTTTCATCCGCGAGGGAGATAATACTGTCGGTATACAGGAAACGATTGCCATGCTCCCAGTTTATAAGGCGAACAGCATGAATGGTCTTATAGATTGAATACTGTTGCGGTGTTCAAGACATTTGGATTAGCCAAAATACTGTTGACGGAAGACATCAACCGTGCTCATTTTCACGGAGATTAAAGAAAAAGACGCTGATGATGACGATCATAAAACCGGTATTGACGACGAAGGGAACAATGTAGTGGACAAAGACGTGTTCGACTTTGTGCTCATCCTGCTGTCAACCTCCCAAAGTACAAATAATAATATTTTTCGAAGTTCCTAGAAGGCACATTTGATTCATTTGCCGAATTACTTGTAGTGTGCACTTTATTTAAAAAAATATTTACATGAAATTGCTAATATTTCCTAACCTTTCATTATATAGTACACACCTGTTCGTGAAACGACGATCGAAACGGGAAAAGAGTGGTCACATATTCGTGCTCGTCTCCATAAATATATAAGAAGGTGATGATGATGACGGTAATAATACCGTGATCGACGAGGAAGAAGACAATGAAGTGTAAGCAGATCAGTTTGGATTTGTAGTACTGGTTCCGATATTGATCATGTGATAATACATGCAAATTGTGAATTCGGATTGGAGGCTTTGACTTACTTCACTTTACTCACGGTGTACAGTAAACTGTCAGCTTCTCTGATATGTGATAGACATCGCATTTTGCAGCTTTTCTTGGATGTTTTAATACTTCTAAAGGGGATCAAATTAGTGAACATGCACTTTTTACTATCCATTACTTATCAGTGCAATCATCCATGTTCCTCTTCTGATGCAGGATCGGACAAAGGTTGCTGTCCTCATTTTAAAACCCAGATTCAGTCTGATGAATGATTGAAAAGAACACAGTCGAAAGCGTAATGAATGTACCTTCTCAATGATCTCTGGTGCTTGATTTTGATTTCACTGTTTTTCCCTCGGTTGCATACGTTTCACTAAATTGACTTTCTCGAGGTTTCCATCCACCGCACGTTTGACACATTTTCAGTTCTCACCAACTGCAGGTGTGTGGTCCGAGTTTCGCTTCGCTGTTGCACCCGTTTACTGTCCGTGTATTTCTTGCTCTGGTACTACTGAGGTCCCACGACATATGAAATACACAATCGTATATGTCTCTCGACACCGGTCTTCTCCATTGATTAGTTTAGGTGGATTTTGTTCATAGTTTGCTTCAGGACTCGATAGAAGACACGTTTCTGAGCCGATAGTCGAACGTCTACTGTAGTGTGCCCTCTGGTTTGAGAGTGAACCAACTGAATGGTTTATCAAATGCGATGACGGCCGCGAATGATGAAACTTTCCACCGAGTTTCAAGCGAAAGTCACGGTTGGCGTCAGTGGTGCTGAAAATCTCACCGGTGACAAAACCACTTTATGGGTTCACGAAAGCTGAGGATATGATGCGGTTTATCGTAGAAACAGCGGAAACAAAGGGGTTCAGGATGACTATGAGCTACTGTGATAACCCTAAGAAAATTGAATAGATCGGAAAAAGACGATGAAGATAATAATAATCACAGTTGACATGCGGGCATTGGTATTCCAATACCGATAATCTTCTTATAGTGGCCTTGTTTATAACCAGAGAATAAAACGGCCTTCACTGCGGCAGCGTTCGCCCGACCTCATAGATGAAAAGATTTTGTATCAAAGCCACAGATGAATCAGATTCGCAAACGCCAAAAGAGCTTTCTGTATGCACAAGGACATTTCAACCGATATCTTTTCTCCGAGTAAAATCCAGCTGCCCAGAAAACAACCTATCAACCAAGTCTAAGGTTCTCCAGATCTTGAACGGTTTAGAGTTGGACCAACCCAATCCTGCAACAGCATCTTGAAAAACGCATACCGATCATTGGTACACAGTTATTCATGCTGCTCATAAAAGCTTGCAACTGACCTGGATCTTCATAAGGGAGAACGATGTCACTTGCATAATAAAGGTTTAACATTTGTCCATGTTTGATACCACTATCAACACCTGAATAAAGTGCTGTATCTAGGGCCGTATCAATCACGAAGGTAAAGAGAAAGGGAGAGGGGTGTACTCTCGATGAACACCAATTCTCGTGGTGAACTCATGTGAAGGAAAACCGTAAAACTTAACACGACCTAGGCTGTTCAAATAAAAGGGGCTTTTTGGTGGAACGGAATTTCTCTGGTACACCCTTCAACAAGAGGCAAAGTCAGATAACTTTGTGGTCAACTGAGTTTAAGACAACTTAGAGATCAAGAAGGAGGAGTCTATTTGACCTACTAAGTGTATGCCTGTGTTAGAAAATTTGTCGGAGAGTGAAGATATGATCAACACAACCGAGATCAAGTCCAAACCCATCTTGATGCTCTCTAGGGCACTGTCCTCGAGTGGTTGATGAGTAGTGCGGAATGCTAAATGCAAGTATTACAGATGTGATGCTAACCAAACTTACTCACGCCTGGTTACCACAAGAGGAATCACCATCCTTCCTGTAAATTGGCCCAATGACAGATTCACTCCAACCCTTTGGAATTTGTTCCCTGTGACCTTCCGAATCGACTCCAATACCAATTATGATCCATCATCCTCGAAAGTAGACATGGGCAACTGAACCGATCAAGCAGTCTCGTGTCATTTGGGTGACCTAACCCAAGAAGAACCTCCGAATCTGACAGAGGACCGATATCTACAACCAGAATTAGAGCTATGACGTTTCTTAACAAGCCTGTTGGAGATTAAGGCCAATTGAACTGCTTTCTTTAAATGCTTCTGCCAACGGACTAGACGAAGCTCCTGAATTTGAGTCAGTCGGCCCTTTGTCTCTTAGAGCAGTTCAATAAAGTCTGGCTTTCGAAGACGAGTGTTTCAGTTTAGACGGATGAGATTGCAGCTTCTGTCAATCACTGCAGCTTTTTCCACCTCCCTGTGCTTCGCAATTCACCACTAATGACGGCCTTTTCTCAGGCTTCAAATCAGTTAGCGTTTGAGGCACCTCTGTGTTCCATCATATATGGAATCCGGAGAAATCGATCGGCGAGCATCTCACAGCTCAGCTGAGGGTGCAGATATGCATCGCTTCTGTGAGTAACTGGTTGTTGTGTCATGGGCAGCAGTAGAAGCCTCAGTTAGAGCCCGCTGCACTTTGCTCATTACTCATCTGGTCCCTTTGCACTTCACTTCATCGACAACCCCGTGAAAAGTTGTGATATCGAAGGGAGTGCCAATGACAAGACAAGGTTCGGAAAATGTATGGGGATTCACAAAACAAATTGCATACACAGTTCTCTCTCTTCGCATCATCGAAATGCTTCCGGGCCAAATACCAAATATTGAAACATCCCATGTAGTCGTCAACCGGCTGAGATATGGAACTCACATCAAGAGGTTGCATTTCAGAAGAAATTATGGTTTGAATCCATTGCGCGACGCCAAATATATTACCCGACAGATTGAATAGGCTGAACCCGCACACAACTACTGAGATGTGAGAACTTCAAGAACGCATAGCATGTTGTTTAATTTTTCATCCGAGCGGTATCATGTACGGTACAGCTTTGTATTATAACACAGAGGATACATTGAAAGAAAACAGAAAGGGTCAATCTTGCATTTAACAATATTTCTGCTAGGAAAGAGATCCTTTGATATCGCCCAGGAGCGGCCACCGAGGACTATTGGCTTTGGTGTCATTTAAGCCACCGACGAGAGGTAGACTTATTTGACACGACCAACTGTGTGATCATTTTCAATAGACGTGGACCAAAATGATTAGCATTTTCTATTTGATCCGCGTTAGCGGTAACTGACAGTAAAATGGTCTATCTGAGTCCAAATCTGTGATGACTCAGCAGGGTGTCAGGTTTCTCGGTTGCGCATTTCGTTCGATAACTATCCACTGGCTAGGAAAAGTCCATAGGCGGAACATAGTTGAATGAGTCAGTCACCGTCATCGGTTCGGTCTATTAAAATGCCAAAACGGTTTCCTTTATTTATCTCCGTCTCCTATAGACTTCCAATTTGAACACTGAGTTGACCAACAACATCCATTGTGTCCGTTCAACGCACGCGATGGAGCAATTAATACAACTCATGGTAATTTGCGTCTCTAGCCTCAGATGAGTCAGTCATTTGGAGGCATACATGGAAACAACAAACAAGGCATCTAAGATTTAGTCTAGTGCTGTTTACATGTACAGAACCGTTCACCCGAATCGCATATATACGACTGGTCATTGGAATCCAGTCGAGCAGTACACGCTCAGTTTTCATGCCGAGAACGGTGCCAACGCTAGCCTGATCACAAGCACTAGACACTGAATCACCCGGCGTGCAAAGAGTGAAACGGGAAAGCCAGTTTGGAGAGTAAAATGTCAACATTTCACGTTCTTGACTCACTGTGGCCTCTCATACCTTTTCCGAATTGGGATGAGAAAGTTAAAGAGCAGAGAAATACGAACTGAGTTTCCCGGAGAAACTATGGAGATTTTTGGGCATATCATTCTTGTTGACTGCTCACAACGCACAACAGACTTTTCTTGGATAGTCTCTCCGTATTCATTGAGTCGAAAGTCTGACCCAGAAGATAGTGGGGCACTAACCCAACACGAAAACTGACCAAAGCACCCGTGAAGGAACTTCTTCTGGTCTGTCGTGTGAGGTCTGCTGGTTGCAAGTATTCTTTCTTGTCTCAACTGATGCTGCTATGGTTGTCGAGGTAACGTAGTGCAGCTTACTACTATAACAGGCAGGTGGTCCACGCATAGTAGGATGTACTAGTGAAAGTGGATGATTTGGAAACAGCTTGGTGAGGTTCACTCGATCCTGCACTGTCCCTTTTCGGAGGTCACCAAATTGCGACTGATTGTAACCCCCAAACTACCGAATTTTGGTTTAAAAGCGATTCAATGAAAAACAGATGCCGTTATATTCGGTCACTCATGTTTTGGTTTTCCTTGAAAACCGTTAGTTCCGAATTTCTGGGCGATAGCTGTGTGTATCCTAGTTTTCAGACAATCTGATTCTTTTGCGGAAGCTGGCCAATAGTACATCGTTTGATTGGAAAGAATGCAAACTCGTACATAACAGGTAAAATCAGTCAGTTGAATCCAATAGGAAATGAGTGATTGATAAGTTTCTTGTTGAAAAGAACTCCACACGTAATCTTACTGAGAGTTTTAACCACACAAATGTTGAAGAAAGCTGGTGATTGTTCACATAATATGAGTTTCAACTAAGTTAGAACAAAGCCCTTGTTTAAACAACAATATTCCTGAGGGAAATACAGACGAATATAGACTTATACATTTGGGACATATTGGTAATCCACTGAATACTAAATCGAAGTACAAGCAATGAATAAAATCAATCGTACATTCGCGCATTTTTAAAGCGATTTATTCAGCGTAAAATGTGTTGTGGAATATTGAAGACCTCTGAAGATACTCTTGACAAGAATGACCGGCAATGCATAATATGTGGTTCATGAGTAGATACTGTGCCACTTCAATGCAGATTATTACATTGAACCAAAGCCGCGTGCTTCACATGATACTGCATCATGTGGAACGCAACTACACATTGATGATCACCAAACCTCTGTTACGATTTCCAGTCTAAATGATACGTCTCAAGTCAGACCAGCGAGAATGAGAGCGAGAGAGAAGAAAGAAAACGTTTTCTTGTAATGTATACAACACCCATGCTGATAGGATGTGTTGTAATTGCTCCCAACCGAATCCACGTATACCAAAATAGAAAGAATGTCAAGGCTGCGGATTAGCACAACTATTTCATTCCAGAACTGATTTGTTTAAATAAACATGCATATTAGGATTTGATCAACCATAGATGGCTTCAGATCTACCCTTCTGAGGTGATAATAATTGGTTGAGGATCCTGAATGCGATTGCGGCAACAGAAATGAACTGGGCCTTATCCTGTGTGTCGCTCGCTAAATCATCACATCTCTCCTCCTGGTGGATATGGCTCGGCCGCTGTGGTCGTCGTCTCGTTTGGAGGAATAAATGGATCCCTGTTGTCGGTGACCAGTACTCAACGTGTTGCTTCTCAGCTGAGGCGCTCCCGTGAAACCTGGATGACAAACAAGTTGTTTGGTAATTTGATCAGGAATACTTCCAACCATTTGAAATGGGAGTCACTCAGTACACGGGCTTGATGTTTGTTCACGAACGAGCCAAAAAGTCTGCGTGAACCCTCTGCTTTTGGACTATGGGTTCATTGCAACAGTGCAAATGTCCGCATCCAATTTCGGCCACCAACACATCTGTCAAGCCAGTGACTTCATTTTATTCACACCCAAGTGGCCTGAAAGCAGTGCAACCAAACAACAACAACAATCATGCATTAGCCAGATCAATTTTTGAGGAACACTTGCTGTCGAGCATGCATTTTTGGCAGTTCCTCGGTTCCACCGTGGTTGCCGAGCATCTTTTTGAACGTGGATTCAAGAATATTCGGTGGTTACCGCAAGTTTCGAAGTGTCTGTCCATCACTTACCATCGCCACCACAATCGGAGTCACCCAAGTGGATGGAGACACACACACAATGACACCGTCTTGTTCCATTTGGGATAGCATCTTCAGAACGCCTTCGCTCTGACCATACGGCAACACTGAGTGCTTCAGGAGCTCCGCATCACCACCCACTTTCAACTTCGCGGGCTCAACTGCCATGTCACTCTCGTTATTCAAGCATTGTACGATCAACTGCTGGATAATAAGCTAATCCACCGAATTACTGGATGTCAGTTGGAGGGTTGCCTATTGGTCCAATGTACGCAAGGCCTTCAAACGTAAAATCAGGGGAATGTCTACGGAAATCGGGAAGCGTATCAGAATAAATTCACTTTTCAAACAAACCATCAATGTAGTCTCGCGCAACAGTGGAAATCGACGATGAGTAACACAGTGAATGCGCAATTCAGTGTGTTATATGGGTACACTGGGTAGAATCGTGTCAAATACGGATTTCCGAATGATGGACAAGCAGCTCCTGATACTCAAGATGAATCAACGTCCCATGCCTCGGTGAAACTGGAGTGATCTGTACACGATTCACTCGAAATCTTCAGTGTGTATACCGGATTGTCATCATTTTTCGGATCCTTAGAAGTAGAAATCGTCACATTGCACTGTGATTAGCGGCACACCTTGCGAATAGGACCACTCAACCACAAGAACAGCATACTGCATGACGGATGTGGTACGTGGAGCGTAGGTGGAATTGCACTGGGATGTGTTAAGGAGTCATGTCTTTGATCGGCCTTAGTTGAGGCGTTTGTGTGGAACGGGCTGGCAAACGTATTGGAAGTACAGTATGGACTGTTTAACCGTCTTATTGAGTACGCCAACGAATTGCTCGAGCGTCAACCGGGCCTCGGCAAACGTGAGGTAAGTCAGCAGCAGAAGTTTCATCTGCCGCCTCGGCGACGCATATTGGCAATGAGGAGTTTCTTCAATTGGATCCTTGATTGGTCACCAAAGTAACACTTCTGATCTTGTGTGTTTAGTGTCGGGACGAAATCAAGAAACTCCTACTGGGACCACAGACTAGTAAATGGAATTTGGCCAACGGACCGGAATTGCGTTACTGTATAACAGAGCCTTCAAGTCGTTGAGCGGATTTGCAGCACAAGCTCTCGGGTATGCGATATTTTTAATTGGCGAACACAATGAACGGCCCCAGCCGTCAAGAAGATTGCAGTTCGGTTCTCTTTCTTCACATTCCGGTGTAAGGTGCATAACAATAAAGAGTGGAGGTCGTTATAAGTTTGAAATAGTTCAGGTGTGGTACCGAGCAAGACCTTAGTGAATAACTGTCTGCTGTGAGCAGGTTGCATCGTGGACCGCGTATAGAAATGTTTTCCAACGCATGACTGTCCAGGTCCGGAATTTCTACCAAGCTGAATATTTCCTCTTCTTCACTGCGCCATCGACTCTCAATTGTTCCGTACTCGTATTGATCCGTACTCAACTGACTATTGATGCGCATTTGCATACGGTCCTTTGATGTACGTGTCTAATCGTTCACATTTTTAATAAGCTCGTTTGCAGTCGGACCACTTCCGCAACTTCACCACAGTTTAGCAAATTACCCACACGATGGCACACGCACAAATGCAGATACCCAGTTACCGGCAACGTATGCACCAACAATATTTCTCTTTTCTGTGACCCTGCTAACAGGGCCAAGCGGAATGGGAGGTCTTGTAATTCATTGACTGACAGTGGTCTAGTAAAATAGCCTTCATAATGAGAATCGAATACGCTCACTTTGTGTGCAGTGAATTAGTAAATAACACTGGCGACAGTGTTCCTTTGGTTGAGGAGGGGCGGTGCAGTTAGCAGGCTGTTAGCAGTCATACTGGAGTTCAAATAACGCATTTGTATGGTCCTGTTGTTGCACTCATTGAGTCATTTTACTCATGGAGTTCACTATATTTTTGTATTTCGAAGATCAAACGCGAGCAAATCCCACGGGAGACACCGATTCTTCCATACTACTACTGAATCGAAAGTCTAACTAATAGCTTTGTTCTTGTAGGACGTGTTAGACGTTCTAGGCGAGGTTCAAGTGACCCTGCCACTCGATGGTTAGATACTCGGGGAAATTTAATTAGATGCCGTGATTAGTGGGGCTATTGCATCCACAAACTTTCTCCATCGACTTTATTCCAATAACGTGGTTCTCGTTCCTTGTGAGTTTTCCGCTACGAGATAACAATCAAAACCACCACCTACAATGCATGGTAATGGTTATCTGAACAGAACAAACCTCTATTTCATTGTATTTCATCGAGGATTCCATTAGGCTAGCAAACTCAACTATCATTCGAATAGGAGCACAATTGATTTTCGCCACAGTGAGATGAATAGAGGGTAAATACTACTGAGAAGAAAGCCAGGTTTTGTTAGTTCCCTCAGTGCATTTCATTTTGTCATTTGGAAAAAGTGCTAAATTATACATTGTAGATGCGCATTGGATAGATCCAGGGAGTGCGATAAGTTCTAACGCGATAACTGTAAATGAAAAAGAATAGGTAACGGGTGATGATCAAGCGATCATCATGAAAGGCTCCAAATCCGGATACCTAAAATTGAAAGAAAACTATTTTGAACAATTGACTATCGGGCCATAAGCTTCTGAAAGAAGTTAGATGAGTGGTGAATTTCATGCTGTACAGAACTAGTTTCGTCGAATATATTACCATATCGCAGCCGACATTGTACTGCTCCGCGAGAACAGGAGTTTGTGGGTCCATGGTATGATGGGCGGCTGAGCCACCTATAGACCTGCTCTACTCATCACTCTATTTTGATTTTGTGCTTAGGTACAAGATGGCCGGCTGCGCTGCACACAAACGATTTTCACTTGCAACGCATATCCGATGCGTTGCGAATGAGGTGGAATAGCCTGTTGGAATCACAAACCATGATGCAGTTTCCACGGTTTCAGCCACTTCGATCAAGTATCGCGTAAAATCAGGCCTAACGGAGAGCGAAGCTCCCCGTTGCAGTCTGTAGTTCTCGCCATTTCCTTATATGTGGGCTTCGTTTGTTTAGCTGAGAGCTTGGACGAGTCTTCAGAAATCCATTCTGGTAAGCGTCTTTTCCTAGGATGTCTAGCGCTGACTCATCCGAGGGACTTGTGAGAACAATCCAGTACCAAGCGTTGGACAGAATGTCACTTTTCTCGATCTCATTGAATATCTCTTAAATATTGGCGTCCAATTCATCATTGCAATCACTGTCGAAGTTCCCCGAGACGTGCAGAAGTAAGTCTTGGGGAAATCGGCTCCGAAGCGATCCATAAGCTTTTGGATTTACTACTAGTATCGAATGTGAAATCGTGGCTCTCAAATTGGTCTGCCTTGTCGCTATGATAAAGAGAGCAAGCTGACTCCTGTCCTGGAATATTTATGCAACGAGTGCCACATGTAGGTATGCAGACTTGTTAGAAACAAGCTATGCAGATGTTTTAGTTATAGTTCAACAGTGTCGTCATTCTGAGGCTGCCAACGTACAAAAGTGTCCTTTAATTCCAACAGGCTGCAAAAGCTTGTTTCCGACAGTTCAGTATTCCAGCTTGTTGTCTTGACACCTCGACCGTTGGAGCACGAGGAGCGTCACCTGCCGGACCATCCTTGGCATGATCAGATCGCATGTTTTCAAAATTATTCATAGAGGTTCTCGGGAAACTTGTGCGTGGCGGTGTTTCGAGCACTATTCAGGGATGGTGTATTACTCGATTGCCCAGTCAGTAGTAGAAATTAAATTAACGGCGACTAATCCAGCCTTCATCCAGATGCTCTCCTTTCAGCCTTTGAACATGCAAATGCAACCCAGAGTGCAACAGAGTTGTTCTCCATGCGCCGGTGGCCTGTTGTTCGGCTAATTCACCCTTTCCGGAATACCTGGTTGGGTAGGTTGGATAGATTTCCTGTGTAGCCCATCGGTCGGTAGATCTCGTCCACCCATTGAGGAATATCTCACATATTATGCGGAACATCGTCTCCTCCCTAGGACTTTAGGCCTTAGTTACCCCAAATCTTATTTAATCCCCTGATGAGCGGTTCGCCGAGGTGTGGCCGCTCATGCGTGCTTCAGATTTTTGGGGACACAGGTGAGAGGTTGGAAACCGATGGAGACCAATGAAATGGAGGATGCCTTATGGGACACGACAGTTTACCACCACACAGACGATACCTCCCAAGCAATAACGAGTATTCCATCGAGTTATTTTATTCCCAAAATCTATCGGGCTAGAATCAAACACCACGAAAACCAAAAGTAAAACATCTTTATCATGGCCAGCAGCACAAACGCTGTCCATCAATGACCAGCCGGTAGAGTGCGTTCCATCATTCACGTATTTAGACTACGCTGCTTCCGATCGATCAGCTTTGATACGTGATATATTCATGAAGCCGCCTCGTCGTCTAGTAGGAGATACTTGCGTGTAAGTGAAGAAAAGAAAAGAATAAGTGTATCGATGATCTACCGTGGCGTATTGATAGAAATGAGCTCCTCTTTAGTCACCCAGTTGTAAACCATCGTTTGCCGTTTCTCAAGATATGTCTGGAATGGAATTTGAAACTACTCTCAAAGTACAATCAAGTTATTTGCGGTCATAATTGAAAAGGATGAATGACATCTATAGTTCCACAAGAAGATGCCCAAGAAAACGTGTATTCCTGCCGCCCCATAACGTCTTAAGTTCGAATAAGCCCGGGAAGGTCCGAGTGGTATTCGACTGTGCGGCTGTTCGTGAAAGCATTTCACTCAACGACGTCCTCACACAAGTACCTGATCAAACTGATCGTTTGTTAGGAGTAGCCGTCAGGTTCCGTTGATATGTCATAGCCCTTTTCGCTCGAATTGAATAGATATTCCAGCAAACTTGGTTTCCAAAGTTTTACGGGTGAGCTGTATGCTTCCCATTCTGACAAGATAGCGATATGAGAGGGAGTCCGATAGAGTACTGAATGAGCGTTCATCCGTTTGGCTCTAGTTATTCACCGTTTTGTGCTAAGCTGTCCTCAAGAAAAGCTGCCGAGGACAGCAACCTTGACTTTTTTCATTAGCATTATCTGCAATGACTAATAACTTTTGTGTGGATGGTTCATTGTGTTCGCTGTCGTATGAGGAGAAAGCCTTCACATGACGACTGATTTCCTGCGATGACTCAAACAGATAGGCAACACCTAACAGAATGTTTGTCGTAAGGACCCACACTATGAGCAGAATTGATGAACGGTGAAAAATCGAGTACATGCTTCAAATTTTATCAGCAGATCCTCGTGGATCCCAGAGAACTAGGTATCCAGTGACAAATTCACGATGACTGTTTTCTGCCTTCAATTCAGTCAAGCGAAGTTCCAATTACGACAGGGAAGCTACTAATAATTTTAGCGTCATATTATGAACCATTATTGTCTGTCGTGCTCATTTTATGCCTCCTCGTGGGACATTTCATGATGTTTGTCACCAAAATATAGAGTAGTTCAATGAAGTAACTCATACTGTCAAAATGTCAGTTCTTCGGGAAGTGTATTCAGTATAATTACTGAATGCAACAAGGAAGTCTTGAATATTTTATCTATTTGGTAGTTCACAAAGCCTCAGATTGCTCGACTTGAAATGATCCAAACATTTATTCTCAGGCTTGGACTGTTGACTGTGTTCGAAGTGCCAGAGGCCACGGGAATCGTCGTCGAGTTAATTCTGATGTACAATTTCAGACGCGTCCTCAGTAAGTGCTAAATAAACCCATACCTTAAGTAATGTCACACATGCCTGATTGCCTATGGAAAGGTGTCAACTAGTTCAGACCGTTTCATATCAAGGTAGATTGGAGTGAGCACAACAGATTTGGGTGTCGTGCAATACGCTTGGAAATTGGATATAGTAAGACTGCGAAAGTATTTCTCATGGCAACGATACGGTTTATAAACAGAGGCAGTAGACTTGAGGTGATGTATAGTGATGGTGGGTCTAACATTGAGGCCGCAGAATGTGTATTGAAAACTGCTTTATATGCTAATAATCGACGAGGATATATCGACATACATGGCGGAGGTTGGACGTATCATCAAAGTTAGATCTTGAATCTCCGTGTTTCGAGACCTAGGGCATCCAAACGCACTTTGACTTAGTGATTTATAATTGCTTCCCTCAATACATCCCTTTGTGCAGGCAAGACCAAGGCAGTAGAAACTTGCTTCAAAGATGACGTAAAGCAGGAAATCTAGATGCGATATTTAGGAAAGAATGGAGTCGTGAATATCTCCCTAAACAAAGGGCTTATGGCTGAAACGGATTTGTAAACGGAGACGTTATTCCGATGTCTAATGACAGTGCACTATGCAGCACATGGCACAAAAGAAGCGTTTTCAGCTAATGATGAGTATGTTCGCCAGAACTTGGTGGGAACCGCATCATATATCGACGGTAGAGATATGGAATTATTCTGTTTATTGGGAAGTACATGAGAGCTGAAGGAAAATATAAGTAGAGTGATGCTAGCTTTTCGTTTGTTTCCGTCCACCGCCCACGTTAAACATGCCAGTTTATACAACACAGAGAGAGAAATGATACAATAATTGGGTTCGATTGAAAGCTTTAATAGTGAGTTTGATAAGGGGAGTTCGAGGTCTTTTCGGTTGTTGCCATAACAAACAAACACTTTGTCAACCGCATTCGTGCATCGCTTCAGTGAATGCTCACAGCTTCAATTTGGGCTTGCGCAGCACAGTTATAAGAGATTAGGTCGAGTCAGCCTTGTGACCTGATGCAGAGAAATGTTTCGCAAAAAAATCCATAAACCTAACGTCTCACTTGTTAATCTTTTTGACCTTGCACGGACCGCTAGCCCGTCACTGTGGTGTCTCCCATAGAGCAGACATGGCAACCAGAGTATTGTTTTCCAAGACCCGTGAGATGGAGAACACGAATAATAGGAAGGAAATGGTTAGTGTGCATTGCCAGAGTGTGCGTGTAGCCTGCACGTTCAACGATCAAATTACTACCGTGCTTGACATCGGGAGTTCGTATAAACAATAAGATGGTTAACAAATAAATAAAGCTGATTTCTGCTACCAGACTTCCGCATAATTTCGATGCTGCTCGATGAACTTATCGGGATAGCAGTTGGCTAGCGACGTTCTTTCTATGAACTCTTCTTCATTTTGCATTTAATCTTTGATGCAGACATTCCACGATCTGTTGAGGAGGATTCGAACCGATGATCGGAAGCTGTGTAGGTTGTTCATTTGGTAATGCGTTGGTTATACTTAGGCGCCTACAGAAAATTCATCCATGATAGGAGTGGATCGGTGTGCGGGAAGTGGGTTGTTACCGTTCAAAGCGAAAGCCAGTTTGGGAATGGTATTATATCATGTAGTGTAGATGTTGAACAAAACGTTGAGAGCCATGGGGGATACCCTTGTGTTGTTGAGGTGTTCGATTGACAATGGTTGAGCCGTTGTTGGAGAGGCCTTGTGTTTGTCGGTCGATGTGCACTGCGGATGAGTCGAGTCCCAACAAGGATGAAATACCTGTACAGTGCTTCCATCCATTTCAATGGTCAGTTGAGCGTTCAAGCTGCATGATCAATCATATTATACAAATCTTATCCAATCTAATGTAATCTAACCTAATCTAATCTAATCTAATCTAATCTAATCTAATCTCCTACTACTCAATTGCAAGCAAAGTAAGGAAGCTGTGTAGGTTGTTCATTTGCACCATTGTTTTGCAGTGAATTATTATTGTCAAAGTCATTAGTTTCCATTCGTAATGTCCAATAGAACGTCTCTCATAGGAAACCGTCCATCACACCGTGAGTAGCGATACGTTCCAACTGATGAGAATCCAGCGGATGTTTCATCACGGAACTGTTGCCTGAAATTAAGTGTCAAATAATTTCTCTTTGTCGTTGCCTTACTGAATAGTTCTGACAAACTCACCAACTCTTCGACTATTCCACTGTTCGGCGATTGAAGCGTGACTGTTTCCTTCTGAATTGCCCCATTTTCCATTATGGTTCTTGGACCGATTAAGCGAAAACGACATTTGAGACTGGACCAAGATTACCTCAAAATTGGTTTTCAAAACCGGGATCAGCAAGCATGATCAGGTCGCGTTGGTCTTTAAAAACACTGTTTGATCGTTCTCCGGCTCTAAACAAAAAGTAATTGTTCGTTTTCAATTTCTGATATGCACCGTACTTACCGTCACAGCAGATGCACAAAAACGCCACCAACTTGAGCCAGACGAACCGTCAGTTGTCGAATCATATTATGTTGAACTGCCTCTTACATTGATGTTCGAATCGCACCACATACATATTGGATCCGATTTTCCAAGTCATTCAAAAAATCCATCTTGAGTTCGTGAAATGCCATCTCAGCATAACTGCCCAGGAAATACGCTGTTGGATTTATATCCAGAGATCTTTGAGACCAGGATATAGGTCCCTGTCGTCCAATCCTGTGCAAACGGAACTTCCAGTCGAGCCATTGAGCATAGTACGTAGAAAACATACTTTTTCAGCGAGATCAAGCTTTGGTAATTTGCCTCACGCACTAACTTATCCGAAAGCTTGTTGCTCAGCCCGATATCCAAATCCACGTACGACTGAACTACCCAGATTTGAATCTCCTTTTTGCAGTGGAGGAAATATGAAGACTGACTTCAACTTAATTTCTAATCTTTTCATTTTCGGGCGCAATCTGCATCACTTCGAAGTAATTTTTTCATCCGAATCGTGTTTTCGGGGTAAATATGCCCTCCCATCGAGATACGATACCATAATCATCACAGAGTTGCCTCATCTTTCTAATTCGAAACTTCAAGGAATTCTGTGTTAGATCGACAATGAGGTTTTCGTTTTCCTCCTTGCGTGTCTTCACCTTTTCTCTCTCCCGTTGTACTGTCTTCTAATAACGTAGGAATTCCGTTTGATTTTGAGGTATCCGTTGCTATAAGTCGTGTATTTTTAAAAGCATCGTCACCAAATGTGACTTGCTCCTCTATTCCCATGAGAACCTTTGCGGCTCCACTTGAATTGACAACGACTAACCTTCTAGTTAAAACGGTGTAGTTACCTGTATCGTGGTATGATGTTGTGCTCTCCTTCAGATACCATATTGAGCGGGGAACCATCTGCTACTCATCACCCCTCACCAAATAATGTTTGATTGCTCTAGATTCCTCCAATATCAACTAGTCAAGTCCCCATTTTTCCCATGTTCCTGTTCTCACCACTCACTGCTCATCAGGCAATGCAACAGGAACTAACAATGCAGTTAGTACGAGGAATATTACCGTTCGACCACGGCATGTCTTCTGTTGACACTCCTACGTGCTCTGGCACCTTAGGTTTACCATGGACAGTAACATGCAAGCTGAGTTTAACCGACTATCCTTAGAATATCCAACCTATGGGTAAGTTGTGGTCAATCCACACATAATCCTTAACATTCACACCGATGCACAACTTGCTCTCATTTTCGCGTCAGCCTGAGGCTATTTCTAGTCATGCATTCTGGTAAAACTGGCTTACGAAAATATTCATATCAATTCAGCCGAATTCCTGAGTTTGATTCGTTCATTTTCTTCTTTTTATAGTTCTTTTCATATAAGGATCAGTGAACTTTCACGTCATCATTATGCAACTGAGAATGCAAGTTTGCAAACGAATAACATGCAAAAAGTCAAGCATATAAACGAATACGAGCAGACCTCGAGGATTAGGAAAGATTTACTAAATGAAGGAGATTTGAGTTCAGACATCAATGAGGAGAAACAAGTCAGCTCAACGATAATGATGAGTATCATACAGGGATTATTAGCCGCATATACAGAGCATGAAACGGTAGAGCATTAATGCAAATGGCCGGGCCGTTCATCTTCTTTGAATGCGGTCGTCTTTAGGGGATTGTGCTCATATATTTGGATCACTGCAGAAGACCGCCTTCTCTGCTGTTAGCCTTCTTATTGCTGTAAAATCCTACTTATTGTTTGCTACCAATATAGGCGTTGACCATCAATATTAGGAAGTAATACAACGTTTCCTGTTAAAATAACTACATTCTGTCGAAATCAGCTTGATTGCAGTAGGTTTATAGACATACACTCATGAAACAATTTTCCGTAAATGGAACTTTCATCATTCTGAATGTGAATAATCAATTGTTTGAGTATTATTTAAAAATTACTGTGACCCTGGATGGTGACACGAAGAAACTATCGTCTGGTACCAGATATGCGAAATTCAACAAGCACTCTTAAGCAGATATAAGCCTACTGGCATGGGAAATTTTATAACATTCGCCTTTATTTGTCATAGGTACAATTCCCCGAATCGAATGATTCCTCTTGAATATTGATACCTAATAAATCACCCTGATAAAACCAAGTAAAATGTCGTGAATGTTAGTTCAAAGGCCAGATTTGGAGAGCATAATCTCATAGGCCGCAAATGATTGATCGATGGACAAAGCAATTCAAGTGGTCAAAATTGAGCAGGTTCATTCTATTGTATTCCTACTTCCAGCCATATTTATTTAAAACAAGTGTTTGATTCTTACAAAAATGGAGAGTTTCCGCCTGAGATCAGGTGAAAATTCGCGCAGACGGACACAGTCAAGAATCCTCACATAAAGATTTCATCATGGTTCATATGACAACGTCTGATTCGATGACTGCGTGAGTTGCAATGAAATTTTGTTATATCACGCGATGACGCACTTGACAAAGAATGTCTCAATTCACTAAGACTCGATAAAATATCTACTTGGCATTGGTATGCCACACACAATGGAAGCACACGGCCTCTTGGACCCACAACACAATCAAAAGACACGGTGCACAATGAACGCACTGCACGAAACACAGGACACTAGGAGAAGGAAACTCACAAAACAGAACACAACTGATAGAGAGCTCTGATGTGGCCCGACTAACTAATACGCCTGATCTATTCAGGCCTTATGTGTTTCGCCAATATAAATTTCAGGATCACGGTTGTTGATTTATTTTACACTACAAATCATGAAAATACACAGTCACACACGCAGTCGACGCATTGCTCGCTCTCCTCACTCGGAAGATGAGCACAAACTTGTCACTCTCACCAGCATTCGCGGAGTGATGCATAATATCGACTCGACTTGGTGTGAGGCAATTAGATTCTTCAAGCCACCCATGTTATGAAATCACGTGAATGAAGTAATTTGACATGGAACGTTAAATGATCGACCTCCGAATTTCGTAGTAATATTATAATCCAACTTCCAGTTCCAACCATCCCCATTTATATAGAAGTGGTATGATATAATTCGACTCCATCTCAATTACTCAATCAGATGTTGATAATCGGGAGTACCCATTATTACTGAGTCCATAATGCGTCTGTGTGTGTGTGATTAAGCTCGCATTGTGAAAGAGAAGGACAAGGAATATGCAAGAATTGCTCGGTACATCGATTTCAGTTCCTCATGTTCCTGAATCTACTGATTTCGTCAGGCTGACAAGTTTTATTGCACGTGCGATCGACGCTTGCGGCCTCTGTTACTCTAACAGGAGAGGAACGAAATATTATTTTCTTGATTGTAACGACTATCGTATGACTTTTATTGGAATCTTCTGTACCAAGTGACATGGATGGAACGCTTGCGAATCAGCCCGAATACCAAAATTATATTGTGGAGTATTCACACGATTTCCTGCTGGGTTTCTCTCTCAATACTCGGTTGGCATATACTTCACTTAGATGAGTTATTCAAAAGTTGGCAGTTAATTCCGCGACACTGATTTATTGTGCAAAACCTTATTGCTCTGTCCAACAATCTAAAGATGTTTGTTGCCATTAGGGATTTGTTTTACAACCAGTGATTGCCTCGCTATTTGTTCTTTCACTGTGATCTTTTCAGCCCAAAGATACGATGAGTGTTTTCCCCTTATTTGTATGTTAGTTCATTGATTTGATACAAGCACCAAGTCCAATCGTTTTTCTTACTGGCTGAAATTGGAGCATACCACTGAACAAACCCAATACTGAGTCAGTAAAATATTTTTGCTCTCAGTAAATTTGGTGTTTCCATAAGACTATTCATTCCTTTTATTCATTCACAACTGGGTAGGCAATGACCTTACTTCATTCTATATTCTGTTTACTCCTTGGTAAAACCAAATCGAAATGTCGTATCGTGAAGTAAATAACAAAAATTGACGTGATCATTAGTTGTGACTACCCAGCTCAAAGACAGAAACAACAGTAGGAGTGCCGTTTACGTAGCCGAGAATTCCAGTGGATTTGGATTCCACGGAATGCCAGAATACAAACACACTTCTGCATGGATAACCTCGAGGTGATAAACGACTTCATCAGAATTGTTCCCAAATGAAATTAGAAGTATAAATATAGGTTTGCTATTGGTATACAAAGTGCATGTCCATATCTTCTTTAGAAAACGGAACAAACTGATTTTGTCTATTCGAATCTAGCAACCATAGAGATTGGTGCTTCATTTTTGCCTTCTGAATCGGCTGTTGATTTTTTGTTGTCGCCCTGCTGATCCCATTGAAATGCAGTATTTCCTATCACACAAACCTTTCATGTATATGACCAAGTATTTTGTGCTGGTAACAAGCCTGCCTTTATACCAAGCATGACCAGGGATGAATTTCGTAAAGCAAGTAGCCGAGATCGGAGTTCCGTTTTGGTATGTACACCTTTCATGTGCAACACTGAACACAAAATTATATAGAGAGTGATGTGCAGTGAGTCATCAAACGTTATCAGTAAGATTGTTCCCTTTAGAATACTAATGAACCACACGATGTTTATTGGTAACTCGCCAAATTCAACCCACGAAGGCACACCGCGTGCAGCTGTTTTACCCCGTTTGTTTGAAATCACTCGCGATATGCACACAGTGCTCCCAATGGAAATCCAACTGATAGCAGCGCACTCGTGTAACTCACGGATAGTAAGCGTGTGGCCACAAAAAGTGGTTCTAGAAGAATGAGCACACTTTACCAATACATCTTATACCCCTTGCGTTGCACCCTAATCGCATTTCTAGTGGGACATCTTTGCACTGTTAACGAAAATGAAAGGGAAGCAAGAAGAACAGTCTAGAGGTTGTTTCATCAATTAACTTGCAGGGGACTAAGTTTCCTCACTGAATGACTTGACAGATATGAATCTTCGGCTTGAACATTTCATTGTGAGTTGATACCACTCATTTTCCGATTTCCTACTCAAAGTTCTGCAATGTAGCATGTGAATGCAACCTTGCCTTTCTCACGGACCATACATGTAATGCAAACAAACCTCTAGTGTTACCTCCCTGTTATCTCTGTAGCGCTCGGATCATTGACGCAATGTAACTGTCTCTAGTCTCAAGTGTATCAGTCAACGATGATAAACCCTCCAAGACCTCTAATAAATTGCCATTTACAGGTGTATAAACATGAAAGAACAACATTTTAGCCCTGTGGTAACATAATGAAACCCGGCATAAACCTTTATCATTGAAAAACCTTTGATTAGCAGTTTACAGAAATTATGAGATAACAAAATGAATGACCTGTTAGGCGAATGTGTTGGAAGCAGCCCCAAAGAACCTCACTTCGATGAAAGGCCCTGAAAAATTCCAACAGCGCAGAGATTGGGTGTATTTATGATCACAGGGATTACCTAATTGGTTAAGAAACACAGACTGTTGTGGGAGAGAACAACGTTGCCCATCTAATTGTTAGGTGTTGTGAGTATCAGGTGATCGACAGTGTCTGAATCCCGGCGTTTTGCTTTAGAACCAGAAGTGAAAAATGTGTACGATTCAACCAAAAGTGGCACTCGCTCAAGTCAATCAGAATTCAACGTGAAACATTTAACTGATTTCACTTGAGCCAAGGGGAAGTATAGCGATATTCTCTTATACTGTGAACAATTCGCAGTTTGATGCAACGTGCCCCACTGAACAGCATAACCAATGACGTCAGAGAGAGTCACTTGGATAGTCCTCGTAAGTAGGTGGACTATACTACTTGACTGTATTTAGGTAGCAGAATGAAGGCAGATTTTTATGTTTCATAAAATCAGCAATTTTGATGCTCAGCATTCTCGATGTTGTCAGTACAGAACTCACAGGTTTCGTCCGTGCGAAATTTCCTATTGAAAATACTAAGTAAAATTTTCCAGAGCGCTGCTAACTACTGCACATTCCAGATTTTAACTGAGTGCTCCATTTTCTCTAGCTGGTCGCCTCTGATTGACTACAAAATGGTGCATCACAAAAACCTGGCTGTACTCTCTTTGGTCCTTGAATAACAAACCCAGCATGATTGTTTCAATATCTATCTCACTAATTACCATGATATCAACCAAACCAATATTTGACTATGAAAATCCTATAATTGAACACGGCTGAATTTTAAAATGAAAAAGGTCGGATGTACCTTGAAACTACATCAAATATCAAAGAGGCCTTCTCCCCAATCTACTTCTGAACAGGAGCAACTGATTATCCTAAAGCTACTGTTGAAAAGCACCACTGAATTTCGAGAATATATTGGATCCATTAGGGTCGCATGTGATTAGCAAACTTAGGTCAAAATTTAAAAGTTGGCGATATTGTCAAACAGTGGGACTGAAACTCCGCGATACCGCATACTTTCAGCATTAGCAACCAGTAGACAGAAATAAAGAGAGCTCAAAACATTGCCTAAACATGAAGTTTATTTTTTTTTGATTTTTCCAGTACTTCTTCGGAAACAATATTCCTGAGGGAGGAAGTAAAACTGTGATTTGCCGATTCGATACGCGATGTCGGACTCCAAGCAAGACCAAACAATCACATCGTCCAGTGACCAAAATAATTTTAACTCCCGCCGTTGAACGCAGTTTGACACGGTAACCAAAGTCCATTGCAAATACTAATTTAATTTTTAGTTAAGTTGGTGTTTGAGTGCGAAACATTCGAGCATGTGGGTATGGAAATTGTTCTTTCCCATTTGTTTGAAACAGGGCACGGTGCATCTGTTTCCTACAGTTAAGACAAACAAAACCGAATTATGCAGCACCCTTTGTAGGCGCGAAATAGTTCTAAGAACTACAAATCCAACGTATTAAATGGCGGTAAAATAGCCAGAACCTTGGTTCTTGTATATGATTCCCTAAAGTCAAAATGTGTAAGACTGGAGAATAGACATTTTGGCCAAATCTTCACTAGGTTATTCTTGTGGTGCTAGGGTGAATTTTTATATTAGACTAGATAGTAAGTTTCAAGTAATGCACACATTTCTCCTTCAATGAAGTGTTACTCGTTTCGAATGAGTTTCAGCATACGCATAGAATCAATCACACAAAAAATAATTACGAACCCATCTTGATTCATATAAAACTCTATCATGCCGTCGAAATCACCGTGCTTGTTTATATTGACAACATCAACAACTCGAAGAGGATAATAAACGTTTCATTGAATACAGCTTTAGCTTCACCCAGGTTAAGGAGGCCGACAATCATTGATATTATAGGGAATACTCACACTGTACAACAATTACAATCTGATTTACCATTAGGGTTTGAAGGAAATTTTACGTGTGGAAAACGGCCGAAATGACTTATATTTGTGTTTGTATTGCGTATTACTATCAGGGAGTGAAAAAATTCTCTGATGCAAGGTAATTATCCGTCTCTATCCAGTCAACTAATCAGCACGCCTTCACACACGCATGCCACTGAATGACCCGAGTGAACAATAACTGTATACCTGTCCGACAAAACTAGACAACAAAACTCAAGCTGGTTTAAGTGTGGGTACGATGGCCTATCCTGCTGAGAGGACCTGATATGGTGGAAGTCATTCCCTTGGAATTAACGGAACAGATACCGTTTCTCTCCTCAAAGCTGTCAGTCATTTTTGAGTATCATATAAGATGACATCTAAACAAAATTTATTTCGGTGGTTCGGACCAGTCCCGAGAGAATTAACGTGATTCAGTGGTAATATACCTACCACTGAGGTGAAAAGGCCATTTTTAAAATCCTGTGTATAACAGGGAGTATAAATAAACTCAAGTAGAAGCGAAGCTTGATTATGGTGCTTCCGGGTGCAGGGTTGGCTGGAACGATGAAATCCAAACGACAATCAACCAAGCAAAGTACCACTTATCCTCACGTACAACTCGCAGGTAGTTGTGAGTAATACACGAAACTCAATTGGTCATGCCCACCAATAGAGCAAAACCATCGGAATAGCGCGCTCATAATTTTCACTTTTACCAGCAAATCGTTCTGCCATAAAACACACAGGTTTCACCGAGCTGTGCTGTCGTCTCCAATTTATCATTAAGGGGGTGAAATGATGAGATTTGCGAGCGATCACATAAATCAAGGAGAATATGCTAGTGACATAACAGTTACACGGGAGAATTAAACAAGTAGAACAACAGAGATTCGTCAAATGACAAAGCAATTAGGTGAAAATGAATAATTTATTTAAGTGCAGTGTTTAATTATATGCGAAAGAAAAGTAAAGTTGCTATCATTAGGAGGTTTTTCAGGTCATTGAGATTTTATCTATTCCCTTTTGGACATGAATTGAAGCAGACAAGGTTTGAAATTCTGTATGGAATCATTCTAGGTGGAAGGTCCGGGAATACAGACATAATGCATGAATGGGAGCGACCAATTACGTCTGTGTGTAACGGCTGAGTAGTACCCTGACATTTCTTGTTGATAAGAGATTTACCAAGACTTATTGTACTGACCAATGAGTAAGGTCAATAGTGCACCGATCATAGATGCATTGTTACTTGTAATTACCAAGCCACGGAGTAGTGTGCTAAGGCCCAGGTTCCGAAATACGAGGATAATTGCAGGGAAAGTGAAATAGTATAAGAAGAACACATTGGAAGTTGAATTTGGAATTCCATGGCTAAAATGACCGAAACTGTCTGAGAAGATAGACACCTGAGTTTTCCACCACATAAGTAACAGAAACAATTTATTGGAGTAAATGAGCGAGAATTCGTGAACTGACATTCAAGGTGCTTGGAGACATTAGATTTTAAACCCTCTCGGCTTGGAAGTTTCTCTGAACGAGAAAGATTTTCAACAAGTAGGCCGGAAATTCCTGACAAGAACAATATTATCAGCTTATTTGAACGCCTCCAGTAGGGAAAATACACAAAGGTTACCGATTTTAGTGGAATATAGAAGAGGAAGAACACAGAACCAAGGAATAATCCATAATTGAATTGATCTCAGCAAACTGGTATCCTTTCCTGGATTTCTGCACTGCGTGGTTAAAAAACCTAGTGCAAACGACTAGTCGACTCGACAATAAACAGTATGAACATAACCCGCACTCCCTTCCCACTGTTCCTGTTTTATTATGAGTGTTTCGTGCCTCATCTTTACGGAAGGAACCAATACCGTGGATGTTTTGCTTGCAATTTGGCATGAATAAGCTTCAGCCCTTTTCAACAAGGGAGTTCGCTTCAACTTTCTCCATTGACTTGCAAGCAATTGAGAATAAATGTAATCTTTTGGGCAATACTAATCCGCGGGATGTCATGCTTGGGGTTTACATTGTATTTCCCCAATCAAAAACTGTACTTGAATGAAGTTATGTCCCCCTTGGGGCCGTCATATGCATAACCTACCGACAGCTCAGCGTTCGTTATGAAAAGAGAGCCCCTCTAATTATTTGTCAGGGACCTTGGAAAGCTTCAGGATTTTCAAGAAATAGGAAGAGATCTGTGTGCTGAATCAGAGGCTGAGGAATATTCATGAAGTACACAACGGACAGATCGGACGCGCCTGTATTAGGACGGGGTAATGTGGTGTTTTGAGCAATCTTTACTATCAACTGTAGACCTCCTGGGTCTGCGGGCAGACTGGCAATGATGGAAGGTATGTTTGAAGACAACAAGAAATGAGTTTCTCAGTGCTGATAGTTCTTCCAGTGAAAGACTGCTAGATGAGCTCGGTTTCCCGTGCTGGTTGCGTTGATAACACGGTGAACAATTGTGATATATAATGCATTATCAATGTATGAGGAATCGCAAAACAAATTTCATTCAAAGTTACCTGCTAGACCACTCAACTGTGGGTGACGAAGAGCAGTATGTTTTACTTTTCAACCAAGATCTTCTTTGGCCAATTATCCAAGAGTTGAGCAGCTGAATTGGTGCCACTGTCAGTAACCTGCACAAACATAATTTCTCTTCTGTTGATATTTTTCCCGTGCGTTGTGTGTGTTTTTCTGTATACCTTCGATCAGCAGGGTGAAGCATCAATGATCACAAGAGTGTAGTATTTACCCAAGAAGGATCCACGATAGTCTGAAGGAAATTGAAATCGCAAGATATCTCTCACTATAGTCCAGGAATGTGCATTCCACCAGAAACCCTAAATCATTTTAAAACAAGCTGTTGTATATCCAATGAATCGGGTGAAGAAATTAAGAGAGTGACATCAATGTGCAAATCACGAACAGCTTTAAAACTGATAGGTGGAGGTCCTGAATCGAAACCGAAGAACGAGTGAGAACTTGTGCCTACTAATACACGGATCAATCTTCCTGGTTGGAATAATTCTATCGGTGGGATAAACGCAAATCACAGCTTTACGTGAAATGATGGATTATACACTCCCAGTGTCAACAATAAAATGGTGTTGACTACACTGTTGAGTATGCAACGCCTGGTAATATGTGGAACCTTCTCTGACAAGTGTCGAGAAACTGGTAGGAAATAAAGAAGTGTCAGATGATGCTGAGGAGATCGTTTGTCAATATGCTGGGCTATTGCTAAAAGCACTATCATTGTGACCAAACTTACCACAGGCAAAACACGTGGCTTGTCGACGAGGACATGTGAAACAATGACGTAACTGACCATATGAAATACCTTTGCCCAAATCGGAACTTTTACGGACAGATTTCGAACAAATCGATCGCTCAAGTGGGGCTGGTTGTCACGACAACGTGTCGGCTTTATAAAATAAGGCATATTTTGAGTGTGTCGAACTACTTGATTTTTGGAAGAATGGAACAGTGTGGACTACGAAACAGCATTTATTTCCCGATAGTTTTCACGAATTCGGCTAACGTGATGAAGGGTCTCATCAGTTACAAGCAACAGCCCCTGTTCCAAACTAGAAGGTTTATTCCTACAATCAAGCGATTGCACAGTTGATGTTCCCATGTCGGACCTTGGTCGCACTTCGCTGCCTGTGTCTCCAGCTGAAGAATGAATTCACGAACGGATCGGTTTTCAAGTCTAGTGAGGCTGTTTTATTTGTCTCTCTCAGCAGCAGTGAAGTTGACTAACATCAAATGCTATAAAATGATGATTCTTACCTTGTCGTGTGCTAGACTGATGGAAAGATCCGAGAAAGACGACGTTCTCATGGCAGTGTATGCATTTCTGCAAAAGGGACCAACGAAAAACACACTGTTTTCTTCGAATTATCCAAATAGTCTCGGGCCTATTCCGATTTATTGAAACATTCCATGTAGTCGTCAACCGGCTGAGTTGTGGAACTTACATCAAGAGTTTTCATTTCAGATGCAATCATGGTTTGAATCCTTTGCGCGACGCCAAATGTGAAATCAAATGGATTGAATAGGCTGAACCCCGCACACAACCACTGCGCAGTAAGAACATCAAGAACGCATAGAACGTAGCTAAATTTTTCATCTGGGAGTTATCATGTAAGGTACCAGTATGTACTATAACAGAGAGAGTACAGTGAAGAAATAAAACAATAATGTGTCAATCTTGAATTTTACAATAATTCTGCATGGAGGCACATTCTTTGATATCGTCAAGTAGTGGCCGACGAGGATTTTCGTCTTCGATTTAGTTTCGGTCACCGTCAAGAGGCAGATTCGAATTCACACAGACAGCTGTGTGATCATTGGCAACCGAAGGGGAACAAAATGATCAGCAGTGTCAGCGGTAACCAAGTGCAATATGGTCGATCTGGGTGCACATAAACGACATACAGGCATGGACTCTCCAGTCTAGTGATGTTTACATGTATAGAACCGTTCATATACGACTGGTCATTGGAATCCAGTCAAGCAGCACACGCTCAGTTTTCATGGCGAGAATGATGCCAACGCCAGCCTCACCACAAGCACTAGACACCGAATGACCCGGCGTGCGAAGAGTGAAATGGGATTTCCAGTTTGTGGCTGGTGAGCGAAGTGTTAACACTGAAGTTTGGACATTTATGCGTGTTTCGAGTTCACGATAAACATCCATTCGGAATGTTTTAAAGAGTTCAAGGTAGGTGAGACTCTGGCCCCGTTTGACGAGATGTGCGGATGCTGAAAGCAGCCGAATGAGACGAAGGCTTAGGTTGGAGAATCGATTCTCTTTTCTCTTGTATCTTATTTGCTACCGTTACCGAGGGTTAGAAGTTCACGAGGACGACTCGTTTTGGCCCTTCATATCTGTTCAGAATATGGGTACAAGTCTAAAGACACACAATCTACATGAATAAAAATAGGTCACGATTATAAAAGAGGCGCAAAACATCCGACGCACACGTGAAACGATAAAACAGAAGGGAGATAAGAGTGGAGAAGTATTGAATGATTCAAACTGAATTTGAAAAATAATGTAAACGAGCAAGCCGGTAACAATACAGAAACGTCTATGATCGAGACTTTTGTTCGTTGTCACAGTTCAAAAAGCAGGAGGCAAATAAAACACGGAGAAAAAAATGAATAATGGAATTGCGATTCCTCTCTGTTGTAAATCCGTAGTCAGTTTACTGTATCGTGTGCAACCGGATGTCCCAATTTCCCCATTCATCGATACACGGAAATTCGAAAATAATCTGAGTAGGAAAGTTGCTTGAATTTCCCATATAATTCATTTTAACTATGGTTGATTAAATTGAGACGTTATTTGGAATAGCAAATGTGAATCGACCACTGCAACACACTAATGAGGATAAAAGGAATGGTGTTCCTGAGTAGTAATATGAAACGATGTAGTTCCGAATGAGGTGTAAATCTATTGTCTGTGACAAACGAGTGGTTTTCGAACCGTTTATCTTCCTGGTTTGAGTAAGGTTCTCTCTGTCTTCCATATCGTGTGTACTGTTCTTCTGATGAGAAAAAGAGTTTGGATATGCCTTCAGATTATTGAAATTATTTCTTTTCTGTGCTGATCTCTACTGGCGCAAATGAGGCGTGGTGTGTTGAACAGGACAAACCCATCCTTGTGGCATCTGATCTACAGAATGTATAAAATAGTATAAGACCTAAACTATAAAATGTTTGGTGATTTAGTTGATCATAGTTTGTCATGTTGCCGTGTGGGATATTTTTTTGGTACGAACGCACAAGTGATCTTCAACAAAGAATACATACCAAAGTATTGAAACGCCAGTATACATTTAGTGAAGAGCGACCAGGCAATGTGAATTTACATTTGTCATGATGGATTGGTACGAAATTCAGTTCCCAAGGGAATCACTATCGAAACACAGGCTCGCTCCTTCGGCAGGAACACCTTAAACCAACACGATAGTGCAGTCATGTACCTAATTTTTTTCACACAGTCAAACAGCTTGAAGTAGAACAGAATGGAACAGAATCATCAGAATCATCAAATTACAAACGGGAAAATCTTAGCCATGAGTCACGTCAAAAAATATTGTCCTCAAAATGAAAAAACAGACGGAACAGAGCGAGTGGTCTCATCATCGACCGAATCCGCATTAAATAATAAATAATAAAATGGTTGATAGGATTTCGTTGCGGCGTAAATACTGTATCACCAGTTTTTAATGTCCTCTGATAAAACTTCCCATGGGTCTGTTGATATTTTCAATAAAACATATTGTCGGAATGACAAAACAGACGCGACAGAGCGAGTAGTCTCGTCAATGTCCGATTCTATTTTATAAAGAAATAATAAAACGGTTGCTAAGGTTTCGAAATCCTGTAACGTTGTGAAGGACAGTTGATCATCTAGAATATTTTCCGTTCAAATATAAGGTTACCTATCCACAACGAACACTGAAAAAATGGACCAATTAAAATATGTCTACAAGGACACTATCTACATTGCACTGAAATTGTTCCAAAGAAGTACAAGATAAGCACAGTACAAACAATGCTTCTTGGGCTAGAGTAGATTTGGACGGCAGAGCCACTGGAGGGACAAATCAATGGAGTCATTGAAACGCTGATGTCAACTGCGTATCCAGCATAATTCTTGGCAACCTGATATCAACTCAAGCTGATAAAGAATAGTCTTCCACTGTGCTTGGAAATAAAATTATGAATAGCTCATAAATGATACGTTATGATCAACCAAATCAGCAAACGTTTGAAGCTAAAATTCAGGCGCATTTATTATACTGCCAAACCAGTAATTATGATCACGTTATTCCCCGGTCACTAGTCATACAATGAAACAACACATTCAAATATTCATGAGAACGGAGTGAAGACATAAGTCGCGAGATGCAAACATTTCGTTTACTCTTGTCAACCGCGGACGTAAAACGTGTCAGTATATATACATGGTACAGTTCTTACTGTGCGTACGTTGGGGAGAGTGAAGTCTGTTGTGTTAACGCCAGGGGGAACAACCATTTTGGGTCAATCGTTTTTGTGCACAGAGTGTTGGCTGATGCATCATGATTAGAATAGCTTCACTGAACGCTAGTAGTTTCGGTACTGGATTGCGCAACAATGCTTTGAAACACTGGGACAGGTCAACTTTGTGACCTGATGCAATCAAGTGTCTTCCGATCGAAGATGCTGGCGGTTTCACGTCTTTGTGTATTGCCCCAGCAGGTTGCGTCATCACGTTTGACAGCCATTTGAGTATGTGTTCTGACACTCGTTGAGTCAAGCAACGATCCGTCCTGCCAATGTATACGTCACCGTAACTGCAAGTGAACTGCTAGACAATATGTGAGACATTGGGATCAGCAAGACTGTTTGAGTGATTTTGAAAACATAACCTTTTGGTCGTCTGCAGCAAACGCAACTGCGCCGCTGTGTATGTGTGCCTTAGAGCTGACTTGAGATTACAATTTATTTGATTGAATAAATGATCTCCTTTAAAAGGCAAAGTGATAAAAACTTGCTTCTTCTCCACGTTCATTGTTTTCTCGCGCACAAGTCTCGGCCTCTGATGTTGTCTGATAAAGTTCTCCGGATAACCGTGAGCCAGCAGCGTTCTTTTTATTAACTCTTCTTCGTTTTGTATTTGATCCTCTGCACATATTTTCTGGGCCCTGTTGCAAAGAGTTTTAACCAATCCACGTTTGTAATCCACTGGGGCGAAGCTGGAGAATGGTAAATACCGACCGCCCCACGTTGCTATTCACCCAAACCTCAGTGTATCTCACGAAGAAGAAAGTGATAATAGTTTGTCCCTTCTATTACCCAGGCGTCAGGATGGGACTCTACAGCGCAGAATCCACCGAAAAGCAATGTGGGGCGGTCGTTATTTACCATTCTCCAGCTTCGCCCCAGTGGATTACAAACGTGGATTGGTTAAAACTCTTTGCAACAGGGACCAGAAAATATGTACAGAGGATCAAATACAAAACGAAGAAGAGTTAATAAAAAGAACGCTGCTGGCTAACGGTTATCCGGAGAACTTTATCAGACAACATCAGAGGCCGAGACTTGTGCGCGAGAAAACAATGAACGTGGAGAAGAAGCAAGTTTTTATCACTTTGCCTTTTAAAGGAGATCATTTAATCAATCAAATAAATTGTAATCTCAAGTCAGCTCTAAGGCACACATACACAGCGGCGCAGTTGCGTTTGCTGCAGACGACCAAAAGTAAGAACTTTCGATCGTGCCTATTTTACTGTTGCAATTACCCTGCCCTCTACTGTACCATGTATATAAACTGACACGTTTTATGTCCGCGGTTGACAAGAGTAAACGAAATGCTTGCATCTCGCGACTTATGTCTTCTCTCCGTTCTCATGAAATGGATAAAGGGGACCCAATGTTACAAACATTCAAATATGCCTTGAGAAAGAAACTCAACACCATTTCGTCATCGATCGATGAAAGATCACTGACTGCCACGAATTGTTTGGAGACAAGGCATTATGTCACTGCCAGTCAGACGGTCTTAGTGATTTCCCTACTGGAAAAACTAGAAAATCATTTCTTCAATGAGCGACGCGACACCATCACGTGATTCACCGAAGTATATAAAGCAATAAATTTGATTCAATCAACCTGAATACTCATTCCGCTGTCGCAACAACCAGGTATATGTATGCTCACACAGCGCAAGTGGAGATCAGCTTTTTCACTATTGTCATTATATTCACCGATATTCGAAATTGTCCATCATTCTGACGCGAGCATCGTAATTGATGGGTGATCGTAGTAAAGGCGATGTGATTGTGGTGATACTTCATGCGACAGAAGCGCCCAGAAAGCTGTCCAACCGTAGAAGACAGCCAAATTACAAAACAATTCTACTACGGTTATGGAATGCGAGTAATGATCGTCAAACGTTTTTACCAATTCATAATTTTAAAAGGTGAGCTTTGAGTGAGAGATATGCACATGTTCATTATTTTCTTGGAATTATAGGGTAACAGAAAAATTGGAGGCACGATGTTCATATGTGAAATTGAACTTGAATTGATGGTTACCAGTGTCGTACTGACCTGTTTGTTTTGGTTCATGGTTGTTTTTGGTGATACCTTCCTGTAACTAATGAATATTCATCTGATTTGGCAAATACGGTTGAGTGAGGACACTGGATTAGGACATCAGCACACTCGGCATCCAAACAACTAGTTGTCAGTGTTTCACATGTGATAAAATAATAAACGTTCTTACAGATCTTGCTCACTGGATGATAGGAAAGCAGAAAAATAGTCGATAATCTTGATTACAGAAATTGACAAATTCGTGTCCATTCAACAGAGGTGTTACCAGAGTTGCGACAGATATTGTGTCGATAACTATGAGTTACGTGGTGTTAGTGATTACGTCACATTATTTTGTGTTGCTTCTGAGCACATAATGTGGTGTTGTTTCGTGCGGATCGAGACTCAATCGACGGTTGCCGAGACCTAGCGGTTGGCATTTCTTGTTGCTTTTACTTTGACAGTTTATATGGCAACAGAGGCTCCATTAATAATAATCGTATGATCGGATTCCATGGAAGAGATGGTAATTGTCGCTGGTCCGCTCTTCACTTGTATTTTGTTTAACCGACTTGGGTCATCCTCTTGTCCGATATACGTCTCCCGCCGCACACAGGGAGCTGAAATCGTACCGATATTCTGCGTCGATTAGGCAATTTGAGAAATAGTCGAGAAGTGAACAAAACGTGGATTCCGGCAGTATCATTCATCGTTCTGACTTCGGATATGGCTAACACGCGATTGAGACCGACTTTTTACCACATCTGCGTTACTGCCACCTCTAAATTGAACTCATGGGTAGACATATTGCTTTTCGACTGCTTGATGATAAGGTGTGCTATCGTAATTCTTCGTACGATTATTGATGAAGCACCCGGAGTGTATATTCGGAATGAGAATGATTTCACCCTTCGACGTTTTCTTCATAGGACATATCTAAATTACATTAATGATCAATCACTAGAGAAGTTGCCTTTTCTGTTTCAATAATACGAATCTGTGGTAGCGTGTACAAGGACTTGATACAATTTCCTTCTGATTACATGAACGTCTTAGTAAGCCGTCGGATTGATGTGATTGCAATGCGTCCGAGAAACGCAAACAATATGTGGATTCTATTTCCAACGTGAATTTATGCCTTCACGGGCTTATTGGATTCATATTTTTGGTTGAAAGAATACATCCAGTTACCAAATCCTAGATCCTATTCATGGTAAAACTAAGATGTTTTGTGAAGGTATATGTTGGATTCCAGTTCTGGACAAGAGCACCTTGTTAGATCCTGTGATAGAAACGTGATGAAATGAAAGCATCCAATCTAGCCCATTGAAGGCCATATTACTCAGGCTGCATGTTTTCATTAAACACACAAATGCGTCAAACAATAGGGTCTACTCAAGCAATGTGTCTTCTCTACAAGTGAATGTCTTTTGAAGAAACTATCAAAAATATAAGGACATTAGATAGAAGAATGAAAAACCCAGCAGATTGATGGGAGATAAACTAAAGAACCCTTCTGCTTATGTATAAACAACATCCAGCTTCAATTTCACGGAGCCTGATCGCACTATATAAAACAAGCTTAAATTCTGTTCTTCTTAAGACCTAAATTAGGAGATATTTGTATGGCCTAATTAGAGAACGGTATTATCTCTGAATAACTCAAACAGCAGCAAATGTAGAGGCGTATTGTGTGCTAGGCTCATCATAAACATGAGCAAGATCGACGTAAGGAATTTGGTCGGGTCAACTTTGTGACCTGATGCCATAAGGCACTTCGCGATTGAAAAAGACGAAAGCTCTGACTTCATTCTCTGTGGCCGCATTAAGCGGTGTCATCGCTTTTGCCAACCATTTGAGTAAGTTCTCCGACGCAGGTTGAGCCAAGCAGATATTCATTTTGTCTATGGATGCGTCACCGTAGCTGTATGCTAACTGGTAGAAAACATATGAGAAATTGTTTCGGCAAGACTGTATGAATGACTTTTGAATCCTGACCTGTTGTTAATCAGTACCTGAAGTAGTTGCACCATAGTCTATGAGTGTCATCTGGCTGACCTTTTGTATACATATGTTTCAATGACGAGGTGGTCACCTCCGAATAAAGAAACAATTGAAACTTGCTGCATGTTGACTGTATTTGATGTGTATGGTCGGTTAAAACTTACAACGTTTTCTGCTCAGTTGCACGTGTTCATCAGTCTTTTCGACTATGCACGGAACACGCGTCCGTCACTTTGAAGCTTCGCATGAAATTACGCGACAATCTGATTATCGCTTCCCGCGACTATTGAAATGGAAATCCTGGTTATTAGGAAGGAAATAATTAGCGTGCATTGCGAGATCCTGATTGTAGCGTAAACGTGCAACGGTCAAATGAATACCGTGCTTGATAGCTAGCCAGTTTTGCGATATGCACAAAGAAGGCTTCAAAGAAACTCAAGACATTTGCATTTTCGGTGATCCTGTCGATTAAGGCGCCTGTTTCTCAAAAGGTTTGAGTTGTTTATTATGTTTTCGGATAAGATTCCATGTAATTTCAGAATTTGAAGATGCCTTGATATCATTTGTTTCTCTGTCAAGATGTTGTTATCCAATGTTGTGTCCCGTTTGAAAGATGTTATTTCTGAAGGTATGTCTTCCATCTGTCATGTGTGCATATCTTCTTCATGATTACACTGCCTGGTTCCTCATCTGGTTGGAGGAACCTCATTTGTTCTATTCTACCTAATCCCTCTATTACTCACGAAGAAGAACTAGTCAATAGCTTCCCGCTTTAGATGTTACAATATTCAGATGTTCGGTAAAATGTTGCCACGCACTATATGTTTCAAAGTAACTTAGGAAGGTCGCTTTTTGCAATTCTCCAGTTTCGCACCGAAGACATACAATCATGGTTAGGTTCGAATCCCTTTCGACGGAGCTTGGGAAATCTGCATCAAAGATTAAGTGCAAAATGAATAGGAGTTTATGGAAAAAACGTTGTTGGTCGATTGATATCCCGATAGAATTAACGAGCATTCTCAAAAACCGAGGAATGCAAGCGGAAATCTTGTAACAGAGATCAGCCTTGTTTTTTGCTGAACATATTGTTTGTACGAATTCTCGCTATCAAGCACGGTAGTAATTTGACAGTTGCACGTGCATGCTACACGCACGCTCTGGTAATACATCCTGATCACTTCCTCCCTATGAATCGTGCTCTCCATCTCATGGGTCGTGGGTAATAGTACTCTGGTTGTCATGTCGGCTTTATGCGAGGCATCACAGTGACGGACTGGCGGTCCGTGCATGCACATGCAACTAAAACGTCACATCTTCGGATTTATTTATTGTGCCACCTTTATTTGCATCAGGTCACAAAGTTGACCCAACCTGATCCGCTAAAATTGTGTTGTGCAATCCCAATTTGGAGCTGTGAGCGTTCACTGAAGCGAAGTTCATCAGAATGCATCCGTCAGTGATTTGTGAACAACAAATGGTTGACACAAGTGTTTGTTTGTTATGGCACCAACCTATAGGATGCCGATCTCCGCCTATCGAACTCTCTGTTGTAGCTTTCAATCCAAATAATTGTATCATTTTCCTCGCTGTGCTATATATAAACTGAAATGTTCAAGGTAGGCGGTGGACAAGAGCAAACGAAATGCTTGCATCACGTTACTTATATTTTCCTTCAGTTCCCATGTACTTCTTTAGAAACAGAATTATTCTATATACCCACCGTCAATACATGATGCGGTTCCCACAGTAGACTTGTTGAACATACTCATCATTAGCCGGAAACATTTCAGTATAGATTATTTTGTGCCATATGCTGTATGCTGCAATTCCATCAGTAATCCGAATCACGTCTCCCCCCCCCCCCCTTACGAGTCCGATTCATCTTTAAGCCGTTCATGTAGGGGGATATTCACGACTGCAACTTATCCTAAAAATCGCATCTAGATGTTTTTTGCTTGACGTCAATTTCGGTTCAAGTTTCTACTGGCTTGGTCTTCCCTGCACAAAGGGATGTGTTGAGGGAAGCAATTATAAATCACCAAGTCAAAGTGCGTGTGGGTGCCCTGGGTCTCCACACACGGCTAACGTTCTCGCGGCTTACGACACGTCGAACAAAGACAATGGTCCCAGCTTGCCAGCAGTTGTTTGGAGCATCGTAAATAGAGCACTCTGAAGTCTTATGAAACCACCAAGTGGCTAAAAATATCCAAGATTTCCCTGTTGAATACTGTAATTGTACTGATTGCTCTCCTCGAAGAACAGACATTTTGACAGTCTGTGTTCTTTCAGTGACCTACTCTAGACGTCGTTGACAAACATCATGAAGTTTCTTTTGATAAAGCAATAAAAAGAAGATCAAAAAATAAAGCAAAAAATCATAGTTATTCCCTAGTCGTAATTGGAACCTCGGATAAATGAATTTAAAGCAGACAACAGTCATACTGAATATCCCACTTGAAACCAAATGCTTTATGGTCCACGATGATCTGCTGGTAAAATTTGAAGTACGTACTCGATTTATGTCCGTTCATTAATTCTGCTCGAAGTCCGGGTCTTTACGACACCCATTCAGTTGAGTGTTGCTTATCTGTTTGAATTATCGCAATAAATCTTCATACTACAGTGACAACAAACATCCGTCCAGACAAAAGTTGATAGTCAGCGCATATAATACTAATGAAAAAAATCAAGGTTGCTGTCCTCGGCAGCTCTTCTTAAGTGCAGCGTGGCACAAAACGATGAATAACTAGTGCCGAACGGATGAGCTTTCTTTTCGTAAACAATCGCACTACTTCTCACATCTGAATCCGACCAGTAAATGAAGCCCACAGATAACCTGTAACACCTTGGAACCCTAATATGCTGGAATATCTATTCAATTCGAGCGAAAACGGCTATGACACATCAACGGAACCTGACGGCTACTCCTAACGAATGATCAGTTGGATCAGGTACTTGTGTTAGGACTTCGTTGAATGAAATGATTTCACGAACAGCCGCACAGTCTAATACCACCCGGACTTTCCCGGGCTTATTCGAACTCAAGACGTTATGGGGTGGCAGGAACACACGTTTTCTTGGGCATCTTCTTGTGGAACTATATATGTCATTCATCCTTTTCAATCGTGACCGCGAATAACTTGATTGTACTTTGAGAGTATTTTCGAATTCCAGTCCAGACATATCTTGAGAAACGACAAACGATGGTCTAAAACTGGGTGTTTAAAGGGAAGCTCATTTTTATCATTACGCCACGGTAGACCATCGATACACTTATTTCTTTCTTTTCTTCACTTGCACGCAAGTATCCCCTTTAAGACGACGAGGCGGCTTCATGAATATATCACGTATCAAAGCTGATCGATCGGAAGCAGTGTAGAAACCAAACACGTGAATAATGAAACGCACTCTACCGGCTGGTCTTTGACGGACAGCATTTGAGCTGGTGGCCATGAGTAAGATGATTCACCTCCAGTTTTCGTGGTGTTTGATTCTAGCCCGATAGATTTTGGGAATAAAATACTTCGATGTAAGAATAGGTAATGGTTGGGAGGTATCGTTTCTGTGTTGGTAGACTGTTGAGTCCGTTAGGATATCATCCATTGCATTGGTCTCTATCGGTTTCCCACCTCTCACCCGTGTCTCCGAAAATCTGAAGCACGCATGAGCAACCACACCTCGGCGAACCGCTAAACAGAGGGTTCAAAAAGATTTAGGGTATCTAAGGCCTAAATTTCCAGGAAAGAGACCACGTTCCGCATAATAGGAGAGATACTCCCTAATGTTGAACTAAAGATAAAACACTTGCATGGCTTGTTTCTCAGAAGTCCGCATACTTAACTGTAGCACTCGGTGCATAAATATTCCAGGACAAGAGACAGATTGCTAGCTTTATCGTAGCGACAAGGCGGAACACTTCGGGAGCCACGATGTCTCATTCGATACTAGCGGTAAATCCAAGAGCACATTGATCGCTCGGGAACCGATTTCCCCAAGACTTCCTTCTGCACGTCTCAAGGGCTTCCACAAAATCTCGACAGTGATTGCGATGATGAATTGGACGCCAATCTCTAAAACAAATTCAATGAAATCGAGAGATGTGACATTCTGTCCATCGCTTGGAACTGGATGGCTCTCACAAGTCCCTCCAATGAGTCAACGCGAGACGTCCTGGGTCACGACGGTTACAAGATTGGATCTCTGGGAAGCCATTTCAGCTGTCAGCCAAAGCAAACGAAGCCCAGATTTAGGGAAATGGCGAGAACTACAGACTGCAACGGGGAGCTTCGCTCTCCGTTAAGCTTGATTTAAAGCGGTAATGGATCAAACATTGTGAAACTGTATAGACTGCAGTGGGGCTTAGTGACTCCAACAAGCTATTCCTCCTCAGTCGCAAGGCATCGGCTAGGCGCTGCATCGGGAGAGTCATTCCTGTGCAGCGCAGCCGGCCACCTTATACCTGAGCACAAAAGAAAAATAGTGATGATTAGAGCAGATCGATAGGTTCCTCAGCCGAAAATCATACCACACGATGGATCCACAAACTCCAGTTCTCGGAGGGCAATACAATATCGGCTGTGATCCGCCGAATACTAACGAAATTTCACAATCATCAGTCAGCTAAATAACGAGAAAGCCGCTTGTGGACAGCATTTACACTATCGCCCTGCTCGGTACTGGAACTGACCTATTTGGAACTTGTGTGGCGCTCCTCTCAATTCCCAGGGTCTGTTTGCCGGTTATCCCTGATTGTTGAGTGGACCTTTGTGACTATGTGATATATACCTCTTCCACCACAATCAAGCGAAAGCATACACTTTATCCAAAATTCCATAACCAGAAGAATACAAGGCCGTAGGACCGTTCTCTGTTTTTATCAGACCACCCTTGTTATCAAGCCGACCATAAAACGCGATTTCTTTTGTCGGATAATAGAATATGTCAAAACCTGGCTGCTGCAGCCATTTTCAGTAGCTAAAGTTGAAGTGCAAACCTCGATGATGTCAAACGTCAGTTCATCGTGAATATCAGTCAGTATATTGTTACAGTGTGCAACAAAGTAATCTCGATATTGGTAAATATTCGGTGGTTTATAAAGTCGCTTGCGCCGGTCACATTCCTCGATTCGCAGTGTGCCAATCAAAAGTCACTCTCTGACCAATAAGGGAGCACCATGAACGAGGTAAATCAAGAACATCCAACACACAAGAGTGTACTAGTTTCTTCGGAATACACTGTAAATATTCAGTACAAACATTCCTCAACCACGATTCCGGTAATATTTCAAACGAAACTAATTTGGTACCGCATGAAATTCGAAACTGATCTAACCTGGTTGAGAAGCTTATGTCCCGATAATCGATGTCCAAATGTTGGTTTGTTTTTTCCGTTTGTTCCATTATCACCACTACTGATCACTGATTGCCGTTGCCCTAGATGACTGTAGTTTTAGAGTACCCAGAGAAAGCCGGCTTCAATGTACCTATTTCCAAACATCATGCTCTCAACATTTTACAAAACAGGTTTTCGTTCATTTTTCAGCCCCTGGGTTTGAAGCTTTTTTATAATGATCGCTTGATCAAAACCCGTCACCTATTTCAGATCATATACAGTTTTCGTGTTTGAACTTATCGCATCCCGTGTCAACATCCAATGCGCATCTACAATGTATAATTTAGCACAGTGCCAAATGACAGGTTAATTCTGTTCGGATAATAATTACCATGGATTGTGATCTCGTCGCGGCAATCTCACAAGGAAATAATGGAGGAGATAGGGGGTTTGAAACGAGTACGAGGAGAACCACGTTATTGGAATTAGGTCGATAGAGAAAGTTTGTGGATGCAATAGCCCCACTCATCACGGCATCTAATCATATTTCCCCGAGTATCTAACCATTTAGTGGCAGGGTCACTTGAACCTCGCCTAGAAAGTCTGACACGCCCTACAATGACAAGTAAACTAGTGAGACTTCCCACAGAGTAGTTGTATGCAAGGATCAGTGTCTTCAGTGGGATTTGCTCGTGTTTGATCTTCGAAATACAAAAATAGAGGGAACTCCATGAGTACAATGACTCAATGAGTGCAACAACAGGACCATAAAAATGCATTATTCGAACTCCGGTATGACTGCTGACAGCGTGCGCACTGTACTGCTCCACCTTCAACATAATATAAACAATGTGTCAGTGTTATGCACACCTTCACCACACACGAGTTGAGAGTATTTGATTCTCATTGTGACGGTTATTTACAACAGCACTCTCGGTCATATTGCATCGAAGTCACACAATCAAAATACCTCTCATTCCACTTGGTCCCACTAGCCAGTGATTCAAACGAAGTACAAATTTGAAATGCAGTTCACCTCAGTTTGTACCAATATAATGGGCCCAGATAGTCACACCCAGTTTGTAGCCTATATCAAAATTATTGTTGCTCATTTTCAACCTACTCGTATGAAGTATAGTAAGCCAGTGTCCACCATATCTCATTCCTCGTGTTATTGTTCTAGCTCATCTATCTGAACCCCACTGTTATCATTTTGTTGACCCTGTGAAACCGAAATGGGTCTACTGCAGCTTCCGAACACTCACAGTGGAGCGTTTATTTTATCAGAGATGCAGGAAATGTACGCTTTCTAATGTACGTGACGAGTCTTCTTGGAAAAATCAACTCACTGAGTTTTGCTCACTGTCTACTTGTAGTCCAGACAAATGGAAAAAGCTACATCTAATAATAGATAAAGTAGCTTCAGTCAACTGAACTTGTTCCTCGACTTGGACTTCTAAAGATAACCAAAGAAGATCAGTTCATGAGCTGGCAGAACAATCTTCACCCCCCCTCAGCGTCACTCATCTTATACCAATACGTTTTGCTTGTTTTTATAAAAGATTACAACCAAATTGTTCCATACACTTCTGTAGGCGTATTCAACGGGGTTCTACCGTATCGTTTTCGAACACTCCAATGTTGAGGGTCCTGTGGTAACTACATTATGCGCAATTCCGTGTGTATTCGAAGGATACCCTTTTTACATTTGAGAGAAACAATCGTCATGAATCATAAATGTCTGGACAAGACCTTCAAGTTTCCTTCCGTTTGTCAATCTCGTATTTGATAATATATTCCTTCGTAATATTCATTGTGACCCGAATATATGACCTACAAGTTTATTTCTTCAAATGATTCATCATTCACTATCAACAACCAACTCACCATTAAAACCCCAGCATCGATGTGCAACTGTTCCATCCATGTTATGAATCATTAGTATTGCAGATCCACCGAGTTCACTCCAGGAGTGGAAACCACATCTAAGCTATCCAAGCTAACTCCCTCAAGAATTAGATTCATATCAACACTTATTGAAAGAACAACCATATTTTATGCGTCTTCGGAAATTCGTAAAATTAGAGTGTTAATCATGCATGCTTTTTTAAATCCATGAAATTGTTCCAAATATTCTTTGCATATGGCATACCTTGGAATAAGACAAGTATCTCATGGAAGCTTTGAAAACAGTGACACAAAATTGCGAGAACAGTTAGGCGTTACCCATGCTGGGCTGCTCGTAGGCAGCTCGGGGACTTACGTTCTGAAATTCACAAACCAAATTGGCAGTTTTTGTTGGCGGTATCAAGTGTCTTCTGTAATTATAAATTAAAGATTCGACTAAGACGATAAAAATGCTATCGTTCAATTTCACTTTTCTGTGGTTTCATTTACCATCACTGAAATTTGAACGAATACAAATACCGTTTTTATTTGGGATTGATTGCGCGAATTTCCTGTTCCTCTTCATATAGTCATTCTATATCTAACTAGTGCAACGCCACACTCTCGCCTCCCTACTGGCACATACATTGCCGGTAACTAGGTACCTACCTCACTGCGTGTCTGTGTGTGTGACTTGCTAATCTGTGGTGAAGAGGCTGACGTGGTCCGATTTCAAACGCGCTTATTAGAAATGTGAACGATCAGACACGTACATCAAAGGACCGTATGCGCATGTGCATCAATATAGTCAGTCGACTACGAATCAATACGAGTGCGAAACAAACAGGAGTGGATGGCACAGTGAGGAAGAGGAAATATTCAGATTGGTAGAAATTCTGGACCTACACAATCATGCGTTATATACAAATTCTATACGCGGTCCGCGATACCACCTGCTCAAAGCAGACAGTTATCGCTACCACACCTGACCTTTTGCAAACTTAAAGCGATCTCCAATATTCATTATAATGTACCATATACAGGGATGTGAAGAAGGAGAACCGAATTACAACCTTTTTTGTCGGCTGGGGCGGTTCATCGTATTCGATAATGAAAATCATCGCATACTCGTGAATCTGGACTTTAAATCCGTTCAACGACTTGGAGGCTCTGCTCAATACCCACGTTATTCCGGTCAGTTTGCGGTCACAGAAGGTGCCCAATTCCATTCCCTAAACTGTGGTCCCAGTAGGAGCTACGTTATTGTGTCTCTATACTAGAAAACACAAGATGAGGAGTGTTATTCTGATGTTCAATTAATGATTTCATGAGAGAAACGCCCCACTGCCGACATACATCAGCGAGGTTGCAAATGAAGCTAGTGCCGACGCCCTCCTTCACGTCTGCTGAGGCCCGGTTGACGCGCGAGCCATTCGGTGACGTATATGATGCAACGGCTGAACGGTCCGTAGTGAACTACCGATACGTTTCCTCTCGTCAACCAGCCAGTTTCAAACAAACGCCTCAACCTTGGCCGGTCGGACAGGCCGTTCCCTTATCCAAACCAGTACAAATAAATCGTTCCTTCTCGTGCACCGAACTCCACATACGTTCCACTTTCCGCTTCTGTCATGCAGGATGCTGTTCTTGTGGTAGGAATGGTCATATTTGCAAGGCATGCCGCCAATCCAAATGTACTGTCATGAATGCAACCCCTCAGTATCCGGAAAATGATGACAACCTGGTATACACATTAGAGATTCCCAGTGAATCCAACCAATTCGTGTACAGATCAGTAGAGTTCCACTGTGACTTGGTACTTTCATTCATGTTGGATATCACGAGCTGCTTGTTCATTATTCGGAAATTCTTATTCGATTTGATTCTGCCCAGTGTACGCACACAATACACCAATGTGCGCATTCACAGTGTTACTCATCGTCGACTTCCTTTATTGCGCGTGACTATATTGATGGTTCGTTTGTAAAGTGAATTTATCTCGATAGGCTTCCCGATATTCGTAGGCAGTCCGTTGATTTTACGTTTGAAGGCCCCGCGTACATTGGAGCAATGGGACAATCCGAAAGGCATCCAGTATTCCGGTGGATCAGGTTGTTCTGCAGCATTTGGTCGCACAATGCTCGAACAACGAGAGTGGCATGGCGGGTGAGCCCGCGAAGTTGAGATTGGGTGGTGACGCGGAAATCCTGAAACACTGAGTGTTGCCGTATGGTCAGATCGAAGGTGTTCTGAAGGTGCTTTCTCAAATGGAACAAGTCGGTGTCATTGTGTGTGTCTCCATCCACATTGGTTTATCCGATTGTGGCGGCGATGATGAGTGATGGACAGACACGTCTAACGTGCAGTGATCATCGACTGTTCTTGAATTCTCGTTCGAAAAGACGCGCGGCAACTACGGTTGAACCAAAGAACTGCCAGAATTGCATACTTGGCAGCAAGTGTTTCTCAAAATATGATCTGTCTGATGCATGTTCGGAAATTCCGCTGCACGCGGAGTCCAAACCATTACCGACCATCAACAATCCATGGAGCATGCTCCAATACAATTCCTTGCTGTTCGGTATGCACGTGTCCGATGGGATATTTCAGGCCATAATAAACGAGGTGATCCGTGTTATCAATGGGATGGTTTTATATAAGGATGTTCTGCTTATATTTGAATTCGCGAAGATCCAACACTACTGCAGGTTGTGATAGCTGCTGGAGAGATTTTGGTAATGAAACGTACCGAAAAAACGCAAATTTGGTTTCAATAAACCAGATTTCCTAGGCTTCGCTGTCAAGTCAAACGGATATCAACCCGATCCAGATAGTTTTAAATCAGTGATTGCCATCCCGTCACCGAGAAATCAGGCGAACTTATGATCAATTCTTAGATGCCCGCAGTGCTCCCTCAGATTAAATCCCAACGTTTTGACACGAGTCCAACCTTTTTCTCTGGCCCAGTCATTCGATGCAGAGCAATGGACAAGCAGTGTTGTCTTATTCGAAATATCGTTGACCGACCGATACTAACCTCATTTGCGCCGTCTGAGCGGACGACACGGACCACTGACGTGTCCAATGTGGAGAAAGGAGCAGTTCTGTAACAGATGAATGTCGAATGATCTGCATCTAGCGTTTTCTCAGTGCTGCAGGGAGGAGTTATGCTCAGAAGTAGACGGAAGCTTAGGTCGTTTCACTGGCGGTACGCTGAATAAAACGGTACGATAGTCACCTAACATCAAGCTAATCATTCCTCATGCAATGCAGATAAATCCGCCTACAAATCCACGGCTGTTGTGATCCAACGATGAGGCATTAGCTGAGCTGCCTAGAGCTACGACGTCCTGCATTGAGGATGCAAAACCGTAATGAAGGCGGATTTCTTGCCACAATACTCATGATTCAAAGTGTCGGAACAATACCACCTAATTACTGCGGCTCCTCCTATGTCCCCGTAGAACTGAGTGAGCAGACGAAAAAATGTCATTCATCGTTGACTTTAACAATTAGAAACGAGTGGTAACCCGATGTGTAGCGGAAGTTCTTCCTACTGCAAGATAAATTCAGTATTTAACCCGACGGTGTCCAGTGTCAGGGTGACCGTCTTAAAATATTTTACATTGCACATTTCAGTTTCGGTTGAACTACATTTGGGTCACTTGGGTGTGATTTAAATAAAACCACTGGCTTGACAGATATGTTGGTGACCGGAAGTGGATACGACCATTGTCACCGTGACAAAGAACCCGTGGTCCGAACGCAGAGAGTCCACGCTGACTTCTGTGGCTCATTCGTGAACAAAAATCATGCCCGAGTACTGGGTGACTCCCACCCCAAATGGCCAGAAGTGTTCCTCACTAGTTCACTAACCAACTTGTTCGTAAACCAAGTTTTACGGAAGCGCCTCAGCCGAGAAGCAACCCGTCGGGTACTGGTCACCGACACCGGATCGAAGTTTGGTGCTTGAGATCGAAAAACGCTGCCGATCACACTGCTGAGACGACCGAGGATTCAAATGGTGACCGTGTTGATGACAGGAATCAATTTATCCATCCAACCGAAACGACGACCACATCGGCAAAGAAAAGCCAAAATAACTAGAAACCCGTGAAAGAGGACAGATTTGATGATTCAGCAAGCATCACACGTGATAAGGCCAAGTTGATTTTCGTAGCTACGCTCGCTGAGGATCGTCAACCAATAAGGATCGCCGCGGACGGGTACAGTTAGGCCTATTTTGATTGATAAAATCCTAACCTGCCAGGTAGTTTCTTTAATTTATCATTTATAAAAATCATTTCTGGAATAAAATAATCCTGCTTTTCCGCAGCCTGGGCATTCTTGCTTATTAAGATTACGTGGTTTCGAGTGAATGCTATTTAAACACATCCTATCAGCTTGTGTATTGCGAATATTAAAGGAAGAATTATCTCTCCCTCTATCTTGTCTGACTTGAGAATAATCATTTAGACTGGAAATCATAACAGAGCTTTGGTGATCGTCAATGTGTAGTTGAGTTTTATATGATGCAGTATCATGTGATGCACGCAGCTTTGGTTCAATTAAATAATCTGCATTGAAGTGGCACAGCGTCTACTCATGAACCACATATTATGCATTGCCGTTCATCCTTGTCAAGAGTATTTTCAGAGGTCTTCAGTATTCAACAACACGTATGACGCTGAATAAATCGCTTTCAAAATGCGCGAATGTACGATTGATTTAATTCATTGCTTGTACTTCGATTTAGTATTCAGTGGATTACCAAGCTGTCCCAAATGTATAATTCCATATTCGTTTGTATTTCTCTCAAGAATGTTGTTTAAACAAGCGTTTTTTTTTTCTTACTTTGTTGAAACTCATATTATGTGGACAATCACCAGCTTCTTCAACATTCCTGTGGGTAAAACTCTCAGTAGGATTAGGTGTGGAGCTCTTTTCAGCAAGAACAGTATCAATCACTCATTTCACATTGCATTCAACTGACTGGTTTTAACTGTTATGTACGATTTTGCATTCTTTCCAATCAAACGATGTACTTTTGGCCAGCTTCCGCAACAGAATCAGATGGACTCAAACCTAGGATACACACAGCTATCGCCCAGTAATTCGAAAACTACCGGCTTTCAAAGATAACCAAAACATGGTTCAGCGCACCTTAGTGTTATTGTGTTTCACTAAATCGCTAGTAAACCGAAACTCTGTAGTTTGGGGGTGACAATGAGTTGCACACTGGTGACCCCCGAACAGGGACAGTGCAGGATCGGGGGAACCTCTCCAAGCAGTTTCCATATCATCCGCTTTCACTAGTACATCCTACTTTGCGTGGACCACCTGTCTGTTATAGTAGTAGGCTGCACTACGTTACCTCAACAACCATAGCAGCATCAGTTGAGACGAGAAAGAATACTTGCAACCAGCAGACCTCACACGACAGTCAGTTTCTCATGTTGGGTTAGCGCCCCACTATCTTCTGGGTCAGACTTTTGACTCAGTGAATACGGGGAGAGTATCCAAGAAAAGTCTGTTGTGCGTTGTGGGCAGTCAACAAGAATGATGTTCCCAAAAGTCTCCATCGTTTTTTCGGGAAACACAGGTCGTATTTCCCTACACTTTAACTCTCTCATCCGAATTCTGAATATATATGAAAGACCAAAATGAGTCGCGACCGTGAACTTCCAACTCTTGGTACCGGTAACAAATAAGAGACAAGAGAAAAAAGGGAATATATTCTCCAACCTAAGCATTCGTCTAACTCAGATGCTTTCAGCATAGGCACACTGTCAAACGAGGCGACAGTCTGCCATACCTGGAATTCCTCAGACGTTTAACATGAATGTGAGTTGTGTCCCCGAAACACGCATACAAGACCAAACTTCTGCAATAACACTTTGCTCCCCAAGTAAACACTGGGCTTCCCGTTTCACTCTACGCATGCCAGGTGATTCGGTGTCTAGTGCATGTGGTAAGGCTGACGTTGGCACCGTTCTCGGCATGAAAACTGATCGTGTACTGCTCGACTGTATTCCAATGACCAGTCGTGTATGTGCGATTCGGGTGAACGGTCCATGTCTGTTTGTCGTTTATGTGCATGGCCCAAATGACCGCAACTCGTCTGAGGCTAAGTATGAATACCACCATGATTTTATCAATTGATCCGTAGCGTGCGTTCAACGGACATCATGGACGTTGTTGGTGAATTCTGTGTTCAAGTTGGAAGCCTAGAAGAGACAAAGAGGAATAAAGGAAACCGGTTCGACATTTCAGCCGATGGAACCGATAACGGTAACCGACTCATTCAACTATGTCCTGACCATGGACTATTCCTAGCGAATACAAATTTCTGGCACAAAGAGCTCCACCAAATAACCTGGCACTTTGCTGCATCTCAACAGCTTTGCACTCAGATCGACCATATTGCTCTTGGTTACCGCTGACACGGATCAACTCTCAACTGCTGATCATTTTGTTCCTTGTTTGTTGACAATGATCACACAGCTGTCTGTGTGAATTCGAATCTACCTCTCGACGGTGGCCGAAATATATCACAGACAAAAATCTTCGTCGGCCACTACTTGAGGATATCAAAGAATGTGCCTTCAAGCAGAACTATTGTTAAATTCAATATTGAAACATTCTATTTTATTTCACTGTTCTCTCTCTTTATAGTACATAATGGTACCTTACATGATACCGCCCAGATGGAAAATTGAGCTAGGTTCTATGCGTTCTTGATGTTCTTATTTCGCAGTGTTTGTGTGCGGGGTTCAGCCTATTCAATCCATTTGATTTCACATTTTGCGTCGTGCAAATGATTCAAACCATGGATGCATCTGAAATGAAACCTTTTCCTGTAAGTTCTACATCCCAACTGGTTGACGACTATATGAAGTGTTTTAATAAATCGTATTGTGCCCGAGACCATTTGGATCGTGCGAAAAAAGGTGTTTTTCGTTCATCCCATTTGAAGAAATGCATACACTCCCATGAGTACGTCGTCTTTTATCAAGCCCATTAGATGTCGTGTCAATCAGCCCCAATTGAGCGATCGATCAATTCGAAATCTTACCATAAATGTTCCCATTTGTGTGTTTCATATGGTCTGCAAAGTCGTAGTTTCACATGTCCTTGTCGACGAGCCCTCTTGTCAGATAACGTTCCACATATTACCAGGAATCTCACTCTCAAGCGGGTAGTCAACACACTTTTATTGTTGACACTGGGCGTGAAGAATCCATCGTTTCACCTAAAGCTATACATTGCGTTTATCCCATCGATAAGATTATTCCTACTAGTGTGATGTTCCAAGTAATACAAGCTCCCACATTTCGGTTCTTGTATGGTTCTAATTCACCTACGTGAGTCTGATCCTACTGAATGCAAGTTTTTGGTTTCTGATTCTAGAATTCCACTTCTTAATTTTAAAGCTGTTCGTGATTTGCACATTGATGTCACTCTCCTAAATTCATTTCCCGAATCATTGGATATACAACAGCTTGTTTTGAAATGTTTTAAGGTTTCTGGTGGAATGCACATTCCTGACTTAAGGTGAGAGATATCTTGCGATCTCACTTTACTGAAGGGCAGTATAATTCACTTAAGTTTGAGAGATCCTGTCCGTCAAGCAATGCAGTCTGTGTGAGCACGGGCTTACTCTCTCTGTGGAGAATTCTAACTGGGCCGATGTTAAACGTACAGGCGAATATTGCAAGCAGCATTCGCATTAGGTACGTTCGAATTTTTCGAAATGGCTTCGTTGAATGTTGCTTCGCCAGGCGTGACAGCGGTTATATGCAGGCTATTGTGGAGCCTTCGTGGGTAAATACTACACTCTTGTGATCATCGATGCTTTTCTTCGCTGATCAAAAGTATATTGAACAAATACATTTACTGCTGACTTCACACAGACTACACTCAGAAAACGATTCAACAGAGGAGGAATTATGTTTGTGCCAGTTACTGACAGTGGCACCAGTTCAGCTGCACAACTCTTGGATACTTGGCTATAAGATCTTGGTTGAAAAGTTGAACACACTGCTATTCGTCACCCACAGTTTAGTGGTCTAGCAGATTACTTCGAATGAAATTTGTTTTGTGATTCCTCATACATTCTTCGAACCTGGTCTTGCCATGGAAAATCCTTTAGATATCACAACTGTTCACCGAGTTATCGACGCCCAGTATCCAGTTAAGTAGTGGACAATGGTCCAGTGAGTTTAACTTGAAGCTGTGACGGCTGACCAAGATCCAACAACCAACTACCCACAGAAACGATGGATATCTGCATCCTCAGTTGAGCTGTGAGGTGCTCGCAGAATGATTCCTCTCAATTCCAGATATGATGGAAGACAGAGGTGCCTTACACGCCAATTGATTCTGAGCGTGAGAAACGGCCGTGAATAGTAGTGGATTGCAGGGGTGGAAAAAGCTGCAGCGATGAGCAGCGGCTACAGCGATAGGCAGCAGCTACAATGTAATCCGTCTAAGCAAAAATACCTGTCCGTGAGCGGAAGGCGTTATTGAACTGTTCTCAGAGACAAACGGCTCACTGATTCGAACTCAGGAGCTTCGTCTTGTCCGTTAAAAGATGCATTCCAGGAAGCAGTTCAAATGGTTTTTATCCACGACAGGCTTGTAAAGTAGCGACATAGCTCCAACTGTGGTTGAAATTAGCGGCCTCTATCAAAAAAGAGGTTCTTCGTGAGCTATGCCACCTAGTTGAAATGAGACGAGAATCAAGATGGGTTTGGACTTGATCTTGGTTGTGTTGAATATATCTGTACTCTCTAACAAATTTTCGACCACAGGCACACATTTTATAGGTCAACTTCCCACCTGTTTCTTAATCCTTTAAGCGATCTTAGACTCAGCTGACCTCATAGTTCATTGTCCCCAGTTGAAGGGTGTATCAGAAAAATTCCGTCCCTCCCTAACGTCCTTTTATGTGAACAGCCTAGGTCGTGTTAGGTTTCACTGTTCTCCTTCACCCGAATTCACCACGAGAAGTGGTGTGCATCGGGGTTACCCCTTTCTACCTTTCTCTTTACCTTCCTGATTGATACGGTCCCAGATACAGCACTCTTGTCAGGTGATGATAGTAACATCAAACTTTTCCTTAGTTGAAAGGTCTTAGAACGTGACTATGCGAGTGACATCGTTCTCGTTTAAGAAGACCCAGGTAAGTTGCAAGCTTTTATGAGCAACATGAATAGCTGTGTATCAATGATTGGTATGCGTTTTTCAATATGACGTTGCAGAATTGGGTTGGTCCACTAAACGTTCCATTATCTGGAGAACCTTAGACTTGGTTGATAAATTGCTTTCTGGGCAGCGTGATTTTACTGGCAGAACAGATATTGGTTCAGGTGTCATTGTGTATACAGAAATTCCGCTTGACCTGTGGATTTGAAATGAAATCTGATCATTAATCAAGGGTTGGATGTACGCTGCAGCAGGACTTCTCTGTGTTTAAGAGACATGGCTACTACGGTTGTAGAATTTGAGATTATCGGTATTGGAACATCGATGTGCACATGTCACCTGACAGGATTCCTCGGCACGTCATAAATATTATCTTCATTGTCTGATTTTCGATTGCTCCAAATTTTCTCAGTGGTGTTTTGATAGCTAATAGTCATCCTGAAGCCACTGTTTCCCAGTTTCTACGAAAAACCGCAACGTTTCCTCAGCTTTCGTGAACCCATACAGTGGTATTGTCACCGGTGTGATTTTCAGCACCAGTGACGCCAACCGTGACTTTCGCTTGAAACTCGATGAAAAGTTCCATTATTCACGGCCGTTATCGCATCATTTTGAACAAACTGATAATAAATTCAGTTGGTTCAATCTCAAACAAGAAGGCACACTGCAGTAGACGTTCCACTAGCGGCTCAGAAACGTGTCTTCTATCGAGTCCTGACTGCGAACTATGAACGAAATTCCCTTAAACGAATGAATACAAAAGACCGTCGTCGGCGAGAACCGAAAAGTTTCCAAAGTTCAGGTGCACGGATACTTCGGTAAAGTCAATTCAGTAAAACGTATGCAACCGAGGAAAAAACAATGAAATCCAAATCAGGCATCAGAGATCACTGACAAAATAAAACAATTACGTCTGCTAATGTGTTTTTTTCAGTGCTTCACCAGATTGAATCTGGATTAACAATAAGGACAGCACCGTTTGTCCGATCCTTCGTGCAACGAACGTTCCAATTGTCTTCAGTGCGTAAACAGTGTTTATGATGCATATTGAATATTATTTTATATGATACTCTCAGCCATTTTCGTCATATACTTTTGCGAAAAGGAATATGGAATATTGCACAGATAAGTAATGGGTTGTGAAATGTATATGCATAGTAAGTAGATAAATGTGTAGGTGATCTTTTGGATTGAAACTAACTCTGTGACTGAGTTTGAGAAGCATAGAAATAATGGTAATCAATATGGCTGGCGTGGGGTGGGGGTTACCACTTCAATAAAGTAACGATACAGATTGACGTGAGTAAGTGGTCGTCCCGGCAGGAGAAACTGAAATGCCTTTGATGTCCATCTGTACTGTTTTTATGAAAAGATCGTACCTAGCAAAGGATGGTGGTATCTGCTCACATCTGTACCGAAACACATGCTTGATTTCAATAATGCAGGATGTTAACCAGACCGTTTTACTTGTAGCAAGGTATTCACAACACCTCGTCGTCAAACGACGCCAGTCTGATGAATGATTGATGATTTGAGCGAAAGTTCCGAGAGTAATTATTATTGGTCCCTTTATTTTCGACGGAAACGCCACAAATACAGAACGATCCCAATTTACTCAAAAGTATTGGGAAGTTCGTACTTGAAGATAATGCTGAATTTCCTAGCTCGAACGAGTCTTTACTATAAAGAGGTGATAGCGCTTGAAAGTCTGCATGTAAAATCCCTTCCCTAAATTTATCGATTTGTGTATTTTGATTACAGCTGCAAAACGAACTGTGTAAATTTTAAAATCATTTACCTAGGCATTCAAAGACATCTAACTAAATGGTATCACCTCGCCTTTTTCGACTGAAAAATCCAGTTCCCCTCATCGGATTCACTCGATTGTATGCACGCGTGCATACACATACACACAATATTACCGATTCAAGCCATGACAGGACAGATTTGGTTGCCGGCAGATTATGCCAGTCATTAAATGTTATATTTCTTTCATTGGGATGAAAGTGAGCATCCATATATATATATACATATTTATATATATGTATGTATATGTATACATAATGATAGCGTGTAATATGTAGTCGTGTAGACAAAATTCCCTCGGAAACACACGACTGGTTTCGCGGTTGTTGCCGCTTATCAGTTATGCGTGCCCGGTACTCCTCTGCCAACTTGTATCCATACTTGTACAATCAGATGGTATATGTTCAATATGACCTAATTTGAGTCGTACTCACATAATACTTACGTTCAATTTATATATATATATATATGTATATATATGTATATTTATATGTATTTATATGATGTGATGGTAAACAAACTAACAATAATGACTTGTGCCAAATTCGACATGCAATCAGTCCTTTGCAGTCTCCATAAATTTCGCCTTGTGCGGCAGTGGTAACGCTCTTTTCACTTTTTGATAGTTTTTTTCTATCAAACAGTTGTGTGATGTATGATGACAGGGTAGACATTTTTGCAATTCCATGTTTATATTTTTGAATAAAGTGCAGACTACCAATCTTTCGATAAATGGATCAACTGTGCCGCTGAAGAACTCCGAAAAATTTCTCCGTTGTTTCTTCAAAGGAAGAGAGTAGGATGAGTACAGAAGAACCGATACTGACTAATTTTTTGTGCGAGAGAGAAGAAAAAAGAGCTGGGAGATCAGAACTACTGTTGTATGGTTTCGGAAATTGACATTATTCGGTTACTGTTCTTCCTTCTACAATCGATGGTTCAGATCACATTCCATCAACTCCAGGTACCAGATAGTAGATCCCTAAAATTGTTTCGGAAACAGTAGAAACCAGAAGACCCAAAAGATGATGAGCGACAATGTTTATCGAAACACTAGAATGTTTCAATCACTTCCAGAAGTTAGAGTAACACCAGACAAATTGAACTGATAGAGCCACGGTTCAACCGTCCGCGAGTGGAGCAGTCAAAATATTCTCAAGTAGTTGGCTGAAATCAGTTGTCGTTGATGTGAGTGAACAAACAACGAACAGTCCTGTGACAGAGAAATGCTCACAAACTAATCAGAATCTGGAATTTGTTAGTTAATTGTGACTATATTGATTTCTGTAAGTGAATTCACGCAAGTGAATTAAGTCATCTCCGAAACGATACTGCCCACCAAACTCGAGTGAAACAATATAAGTGACTAGGTCGTTGCATCCTGTATGTCCCCAGTATTCCCGTTTGGAGCACATGACTCAAGTCATATAAACAACTCCACCGCGATGTACATCCTTGTAGGTTACACGTTTGTCTGTGACTTATCAGAGGTTTGCGTTTCAAAAATCCGAGCTGCTCTGCACATCACACACAAATCATTTTTGTGCTCATTTTTTATGAATTGGTGTATTTTGCGTTATGTGAATTACAAATCTAGCTTGAGTATGTTCATAACTCGAAACAACCACGCAATAATAGAGTGCGAATCATCGATGGACAGATAACTCAAATTCCGATCCCTTTTGGAAGTGCTTGAACAGCCGAGAAAAGCTGCAAAAGACGATGTCTGTCATTTGTCAGAAAAGCCGATAGTTTTCTCAACACAGTGATTAAGGTCATGTAAGTCAAAGCCTTCAACTTGAATTCACAGTTTGCATGTATTATCACAAGATCGATATCGATACCAGTACTACAAATTCAAACTGATGTGCTTACAATTCATTGACTTCTTCGTCGTCAATAACGGTACTATTACCATCATCATCATCATCAACTTGTATCTTCGTGGAGACGAGCACGAAGGTGACAAGGCATCATTGACATCTGCTTTTGGTTGATTTCTGCCGTCAGTATTATGTTGGCTATTCAATATGCCTCCAAATGTCTCGAACACCGCAACAGTATTCGATCTTCAAGACCGTTCATGCAGTTTGCCTAGTAAACTGGGAGCATGGCAACTGTTTCCTGTACACCGACAGTATTATCCCCTCGTGGATGGAAACGCGTAAGCCACTTGACTCGAGCGCAATAACTATGGGTTCAAAGTGTTTTCAAATCTAACACGAATTTTTCCCTGAGAAAAGTAGAAGAGACACAGTAAAATAAACCTCACATTGTTCTCACTGTTTTCGCGACTTCCAACAACCACAACTGAAATCAGTGCATTTCATAAATATACGACAGGGGAAGTTCGGCTTCATTGATTTTGTGGCGTTACTGAAAGGAAACTGCTCAGATTCGGTACTGGTTACCAACAACCTAAACCAAACTTCCGTATTGCTGACACGGTGTTCTCAACATATTCTACCAATGAAACGGAGGGATTGATGATCAAACACCGACAATGTTGCTTTAACATATACCCAAACGGTCGTGTTTCTGAACTATAAAAACGAACGAAATTACCTTTGACGGTGCATACTCGACCGGTGATGAACTTTAGGATATCATGCCAGCATCACCGATGAGGGAGGTTATTGAAGACCAGTGGCACCTTCTGCATGCGAGGCGACCCCTGATCCGTTATCTACTCACCTCATGAGATGGAAATGCCTCAGTCGCAAAACGTATCTACTCCAGCTAGGGCTTGCATCACTAATAAAATAGTTTAATCATGGCCAACTCAGTACAGCAGCAGCAACGAAAAATTCTTTGTAGTTCCTTCGCAGCACATTTAATCCATTTGCGGAATGATTTATAACCTGTATTCATTCCACACAGTAGACACGGTGTTCGAATGATTCCGAATGGTTCGCAAATTCTGATCACTTGTGTCACTCAAGCAGAAGAAGAATAATAGGACAGTTCAGCTGTTCTTTAATAATCGCGCAGAGTGGTACTAACTGCCTTATCTCAGGTTCAGGCCATGTGGTCGGTAAATCAAGTCAATGATCGCCCTTATACACCCGATTTAGGGTGAATTTTCAATACATGCACGACTTACAGAAAAGAATTGCTTGAGTTTTCCAATTCGAAAGATAAGGCTACCCTCTGATTAGTACGGCATTGTATCTGGATCATAGGACAAAACTGACTCGAAACACCATTAGAATGAGACTGTAACTGTGAAGCAAAGCAACTCGTGCACACACATGACGTTAGAATATCGTTGAAGGTCGGTGTCTGAATTTCCCCGATGCATTCAGGAGATTCAAATCTGGTTAGTTCAGTGGTGCGTGGAGTTGAGAGATCATTAGAAAAATCGGAGCGGGATTGCAACCGAATGCATGCAGCCCAACATGCAACGGTCAACTGGATATCGGAATGGGCAACAAGCCTTCGGATAAGTTGGTGCGGTAAGCAAATGAACAAAGCTTGATCTCACTACAAAAATATGTTTTCTAGGAACTAAGCCTAGTGGCTCGACTGGAAGTCCCCTTCGCATTGGATCGGACGAAAAAGGACGTATACCGTGGTCTCAAGGACCTCTGAATCAAACTCCAATGGAATATTTCCTGAATGGTTATGTTGAAAGAGAAGTTGGGGACCACAAGGCCGAGAACCTGGATGATTTGGAACATCGGATCCAATCTGTATGCGGTGTGATTCCAACATCAATGCAGGAGGCAGTTTAACATTATATGATTCGACGACTGACGATTTGCCTGGCTCAAGTTTGGGAAGTTCTTTGACACTGTATGTGGTGATTGCCGGGCCCGCAAACACAAAAAATTTGAACGCCTGCCCAAAATAAACCTCGAAGTTATTTGCGACTAACTAAGAAACCTGTTTCTAGTCCAAAGCAGAGTTCACATTACATCAAGAAAACCACTTATTTTCATTCTATCCGTTTAATTCGACTACTTCCCGTATGCCAACGGATCGAACATCTTGACAGCAATTTTCACCACTGGTAGGGACCGCCACTTGGTGAACGTGTCCATCGGCGCAAGGAATTAGTTCGTCGATAACTCCGTTTGGCTGCATCTCCTATGACTGTTTCCACCTAGAGACAAAGTGCGGCACAAGTGCAACGTTGGTGAGTACCCTTGTCCTCATTCTTTCCAGCTGGCTCAGACCAAATACTGCACCTTAAATCGACACTTCGTATAACTTTTACTATAGGTGGTTTCTCCATGAATGTCCGCTGGATTCCCATCGATCGGAACATATCACCACCTACGGTGTGATGTACAGTTCCCTATGAGAGCAATTATGTTGGCCACAACAAATGGAAACGAATGGCACTGGAATTATGTATTCACTGCAAAACCATGGTGGGATCCGTCTATGGAGCAAGACGATCTATATGAATTTGTATCTCGTGAGTATTGTCATTCAACACCGTGTTCCAAGAACAGCCTCAACTAATTCAGGTCGCGGCATGGTGAGAAATTGCACGGTGCCACTTGGGGTTTTCCCACCATGAAAAGGTAAACATGTCCACAGTCACATGTAATCCACAAATACCCAACTGGACCATAACCAGACGCAAGCTAAATTCGAATATCTATTCGAATGACTAAAAATATTCAAACCCTTTTAAAAAGATGCGCAGACTTGGTTCCAAGCGGAGCTGGTTGACTTCGAACCATCGTAAATACTAACATCGTCCAGACATCAATCACTCACCACACCTGAGTGCATTTTTATTATTGAAAATCTACAGTTGCAATATGGCGTGATAATTTAACACATTACCAGTGATTCCGAACCCGTTCTGACTCATTGGAGTGAATATGAGAAAATGGAGACCGTTCTTGACTATACCAGCACGTTTGTGCGCCAATATAACTGCAATGAACCTGAGGAACTAGAACAAGAGTTCTCGGCTGAAGCACACTTTCTACTAGAAGGACATTTTACCTGTTAGACAACAGCTCAACATCTGAAGCCAAATGGAACTCAAATCCCACAACTGTATGGTCCACCGAAACTACACAAACCAGAAGTTACACTTAGGCAAATACTATCAATGATTAATTCATCATGGCACGAATTGGCAAAATGGGTTTTGAAATTATTTGAGATAGTTGATGATCCAATGTCCAGAGACACCATCGAAGAAAGTTTCGAAATAGTAGAGATCTTTGGGCCGGATAATTGTGAAAGGTAAACACACGGCTTGATTTGATATCCAACCACTGTTCACGGATTTTCTCTTTAGGGAGGCCATACGTATCATCTGGTACCATGTGGAGCAAAACAAACTCAAAATCGGTATACCAGTCCCATTTCAGGAACGAAAATTTCTACCATGCTCAACAGTCGTATCGCGTTCTTCCCTTGGGAGATCCTACAGACAAATTGACGCAGTCGCAATGCGGAGATCATTGAATTTATTTTGTCAGGAAATATTTTGGCCCACTTTGAGGAAAATACGAGCTTGTTCATGGTTGCAGTGTGAGCGACATATGGTCCCATAGCCACAAACGCCCACTGCATTATTAAACATAACCGGAAACCATACTGTTCGGCTCGAAGTGGGGGACCGCATAAGGCCCGATATGTCAGGATTGGTCACCAGCCGAGTCACAAAGGATTTCCGCCTACCAAGAAAAATATCGTCGTTCGAGGATTAGAACCTCTGACCTCCGAAGTGTCGAGTGAAAGCTCTGCGCCACCGATAGCAGTTTGGTGTATCTTGCTGATAGAAAAGGCTTTCTTTCCGAAATACAGGACGATGAGTGCCATCTGAACGAAGCAAATTTGTATTGATTTTCAAATACCATTTTTTCTATTAAATTAGTTTCATTAAGTAGGGGGATCGATAAAATCCTAATATTATTGAGAAAATCTACCACAGTGTGTTCTGGTCCTCACTGTAGAGCTTGGATGATGGAGGGCAATATTTGGTGGGCTATGAGACAACCAATTAACGGATCATACAAATGAATACCCTGAATCTCTTTATCAACACGGAAATTCCAAAAATATAGGATGTTGATGTTTCTGTACACCGGAGATGCCACTGCCACATTACCTCTGAAAATGTTCAAACTGTTAACCCACCCATTTGTCTACTCCAGTAAGTACGTTTAATTTATCCATTATATTCTGAAGGAAATGATATTGATGACGCTGACTTTTTAATTCCTTGTAATCAGGCCGTCGGGAGGCAATCTGGACAATTGGCACCATATATGGTGAACAAGACTTAGTCATTTGTACCTTCGAGTAATCGACTATATGCTAATATTACCCCTCAGTGAGCTTGATAATACGGTACATTTACAGGCGAAAATTTTGCCAGAGTGCAGAATCTAAGGCCAAGACAAAAGGCCAAATGCCAGATACCGACATAGATGTATTGATATTTTGCCTACTGATGAGTATTCCTGTGAGTAATACCGTTGTTCACCTCATGAGATGAAAATGTCCCAGTCGCAAAACACATCTCCTTCAGCTATGGCTTCCTTCACTAATAGAAAAATGTAGTTGGGGCCAACGCAGTACAACAGCAGCAAACAAAATTTCTCTGTTGTTCCCACGTAGCAATTTTGATCCATTTGCGGAATGATTTATAACCTGTATTCATTCCAAACAATAAACATGGTGACAGTTTTGTTCTTCTTTACTTATCGTGCAGAGTGGTACTAACTGTCTTTTCTCAGATCCCGACCACGCGGTCAGTAAATCATGACATAGATCGTCCTAATACAACCGAATTAGGGTGAATTTTCAATACACGTGCGGCTAGACAAAGGCTGAATGCACGATTCCCACATGGATGTATTGATATTTTGCCTACTGATGAGTATTCCTGTGAGGAATGTCGTTGCAGATAGCGTAAACAATTCTGCGCAATTTTGTTTACCACGTAGAAAACGAAATGTCATTCAGATATAAAGTTTATTTTCAGTGATTCCTCACCAGCTGGACATTCATTCACATTTAAAAATTTAAACATTTATCGTATGAGGCAAATACTTCACGACATTTTCAGTTTTATTTCTAACGACAAACCGATAGTGAATGAAATCATTCTGGTCACATGCATATATTGACCTTTCTTTTATCTATTTTTTAACAAGAGCTCTGTTTCTTGTGGGCTAGAACAGTCGCTTCATCGAAGCGGGCGTATTGGATCAGAAAGACAAACTCACAAGAAAGGAAAATCACATTCATGGAAGCTATTTTTGATGTATTACCAAACCTGTGTTGGAATGATGGGTACAAGTTACACAAACTACATGAATAAAGAAGAGCATGACTGCGGATGAGGCGCAAAACATCCGACGCACACGTGAAACGATAAAACAGAAGGGAGATCAGAGTGGAGAAGTATTGAATGATTCAAACTGAATTTGAAAAATAATGTAAACGAGCAAGCCGGTAACAATACAGAAACGTCTATGATCGAGATCTTTGTTCGTTGTCACAGTTCAAAAAGCAGGAGGCAAATAAAACACGGAGAAAAAATGAATAATGGAATTGCGATTCCTCTCTGTTGTAAATCCGTAGTCAGTTTACTGTATCGTGTGCAACCGGATGTCCCAATTTCCCCATTCATCGATACACGGAAATTCGAAAATAATCTGAGTAGGAAAGTTGCTTGAATTTCCCTTATTATTCATTTGAACTATGGTTGATTAAATTGAGACGTTATTTGGAATAGCAAATGTGAATCGACCACTGCAACACACTAATGAGGATAAAAGGAATGGTGTTCCTGAGTAGTAATATGAAACGATGTAGTTCCGAATGAGGTGTAAATCTATTGTCCGTGACAAACGAGTGGTTTTCGAACCGGATATCTTCCCGGTTTGAGTAAGGTGCTCTCCGTCTTCCATATCGTGCGAATGTTCTTTGTTCGATGACCAAAATGTCGGTTGTGCCTTCAGACCCATAAAATAATTTTTTGTGGGTGGTGTGGTGAACATTCAAATGAGTCCACGGGGTATCTGACCTGATTACTGTATAAGATAGTGACGAAGCTTAATGAAAAATGAACTGTGTACTCTATAGATCACAGTTAGTCATGTTATCGTGGAAGATGTTTTTTGGTACGTACGCACACGTGTCCTTCAACAAAGACTACGAAAAGATTGCTTCTGCTATGGTCACAGCAAAACCAGTCCGAAAAACAACGAGCGTTAACTGGAACGCCACCTATGTTCAGATGAATGTAGACTTCAATGTGCGGTACACCTCTCAGCTGATGAGCTGAAAAGTCCGTTCGTATATGCCTCTGTCAAGCATATCCACAGCTAAGACATGAGATCAGTTTATTCGTCAAGTCACATATTTGAACACCATCAAGTAATGTCATAACACTCTCAGTTTCTTGTGTCACCGTAAGCAATTTACGGAATCACAACTTTTGTGAAAATGTGCTGCCTATCTCACTCACAAAGCAATGGCGTTTCACCAGTCAAATAGAGCACTATTTATTGGAAAACCGGACTGATTACCGCGTGTTATCTGCATTTTATTGAACAGTGAACTTCCATCGAGCAATACACACGTGGATAACCCATTGATCAATGTAACGAAGGACTGTCGCGGATTTGCGTTAGACAAGTAGTCAGCTGATCAAACACTGAAGAAGAATTTTGGATGAATAGTGTCTGTAATCTTGCCACAATTTAGTATGCTGTGATATGTGACCGAGTTTTTATCAGAACGGCATTCGAGCACTGTGGTTTCTGTGCCTATTTATAAAAAAGACTCTGCTCGCCCGTTCAGATCGGTGGACAGATTACGCCATTTGCTGAGTCGAGTTTGTTCCATGATTCATTTCACACTTAAGTGTTGTGAGCTTTTGATGCTTTGGGTGTTCTCCTTCACAAGCACTCACGCGTAAGAGGGTAATCAAAAGAATAAACCCAGAATGGAATACATTGCGATCTTGTTATATTCTATCAAACAACCGACCAAAGGCTGAAATATAAGTTCGGTTAAATGAGGCACAATATGAGTCATCAAGTAGTGTGAATGCTCAGATCTTCATTGAAAACCATGAAGATGATTTGTAATGAGGAAGAAACAGCTGTGCAGTGGTTCGTGGTTCTCCATGGTGATCCGGATCTTTAGGCCGCGTGATGAATCTATGTAAATCCCATATCTTGCTACTTACATGGGAATATAGAGTTGCTTTGGACCATTTATTCAATGTTGTCATCGTGCTCGACGATTTGTTAGTCGTAGAAATATTCTTCAAAGAAATGCTCCTCTTTATGCATGAATCTTAGCATGTCCGACTATTTCACTTGCCAGCTAAATGTTGCCCCATTTATTTGACGTCAGCTACGACTTTGCTGACTTCGTTACTTTCATTGTGTAGTTGCATAGTGGATTTATTAACCAACCCTCAGTTGGTTTTATTGAGTTTTCTTTTTCGAGGGACAATTTACTTCGTTTCAGGATGTGCTTGAATGTACTGAATTTGAATTGTTATCAGTGGACCTACTGTTTGCAAAATGACCTCAGAGGTCAAACCTAGACTGTTTTCACTTGTGCAAATTAAGATACATTTCCAGTGGCCTCGATAGGGTTGAGAAAATGACCCTTTCTCTGGACATATTGTTAGATTTATTTTCCCTACGGTCTTTTCTGACGTCTGATTTTGACCTCACCGTTTTCGTAGGTTGCGTATGTTTAACTGAACTAACGGTTCCGCGGTTTCTTCTCATCTCGTTTTGAATAACTCTACCTTCGGTTTTGCGCTGACTGTACAGGCTCGCGCTTCGTTTTCTGATTGGTCGTTGCGATCGTTTGCATTCCGTGTATTTCTCGCATCAGTATTGTTTTCGTACCAATTTATATAGAATACACTGTCGCATCTGTTTGTCGGCTCGCATCTTCTCTGTTTGTTCGAAAGAGATGATTTTGTTGTTATTTAGCTGTGAGACCGAAATAAAATCACAATCATAAGTCTCGCTTAAACGTATCTGAAAGTTTGTTCAGCATTTGAGGTCATTCAGTGGTGTATTATGTGGCGTAGTCAGTGACTATGCTCCCATGTTGCATCTGCCGCTCAATCTGCTAATCCAAATGCGGATAGGAAACAACAAGTTGGAAGTAATACTCGACAGACAGAAAACGAACGCAACCAGTGGTATCAGGATTGTGGCTGGCACGGAAAACAGCTGTTCATTTCAATGCAAATCATTGGAGAAGCGGATATCATTTCGTGATTATTTAGGCGAGAATCAGTCTGATCAGCTCATACGGAATTCATGCATAGGAAATAAAGTGAGTAGATTTTATTTGGTTACTGATACGCCCATATCTACCTGGTCAAGCGCAACCATGAGATGTGAATTTACATTTGTCTTGACGGATTAGTACGAAATGCATTTCCACAAGAAAACACTATCGAAACAAAGGATCACTTCTTTGGGAAGATCACATGAAACCAACGCATTCGTACAACCTTCTGTCGAGTTTCTTTTCACACCTTAACACAGATTGAAATAGAACAGAATGGAACGGAGGCCTCACATTACAAATGAGTACAATTATGTTTCTGCTGGTTATCCGATTTATTATGGCACGGAGATGAGAAGGGAGGTTGGTGGAGCTATTGGTAGACTATATTCCAATTTGCATTCAATTAAGGTGAAACCATTTCACTTTCGACTTGTTTTACATTTTCTATCAATTTACTTGAAATTACCCCACCAAAGATTTTCATTGTTATCAGCAATTCTCATGTGTAAAACGGTGATACAGTTTCATGATCACTATCCGAAAAACCGTCTCCAAATTTTATACTAAGCTAATAATGTGGAATTTGGGAACTTCCCAAGAAACACGCATTTCACCAAGTTTACCAAAACGTCCTGGATCGGACGGCTTCACTTGTACAGTACAGAAACATGGTGCTGGACCTCTGTGGTAACAGGTTTGTGGCTGGTGTGCGAGATGAACATCCAAATGATCATTCAAGATCTGTATTGTGCAGGCAACGAAAAGAGTTGTTCATTACAATGCAAACCATTGGAGAAGCTGGTACCATTTCATGGTTTTCGGCACGAGAATTAGTCAGATGAATTTCTACGGAATTCATGCAAATAAAATGAAAACAGTATATTTTATTGGATTGTTGATAAGCCAAAATCTATCTAGTCGAGAGGAACCTGTCGGTGTAAAGCTACATTTGCTTTGATGGATTTGTATGAAATTCAGTTTAAACAGGGTATCACTATCGAAACACGGAATCACTCGTTTGGCAAGAGCGCATGAAAACAACACATTCGTGCAATCGTGTACCGAATTTCTTTTCACACAATACTGCAGCTTGAACTAGAACAAAGTAGATTAGAAGCATCGAATTACAAATGGGAATATCTTAGCCATGAGTCACTTCAATGAAAGGTGTCCTCAAAATGACAAAACAGACGGAACAGAGCGAGTAGTCTCATCATCGACCGAATCCGCTCTAAGTTTTAACTAATAAAATGGTTGGTAAGGTTACGAAATCCTGTTACGTTGTGAAAGACAGTTGACCAGCTACAATTTTCTAAGTTCAAATATAAGGTTACCTATCCTCAGCGAAGACTAAGAAAATGGACCAATTAAAATATCTGTCTACAAGGACACTATCTATACTGCACTCAAATTGTTCCAGAGAAGTACAAGATAAGCACAGTGCAAAAACTGTTTCTCGATTAAGAGTAAATTTGGACGACAGAGCCACTGGAGGGACAAATCAATGGAATCATTGAAACGCTGATGTCAACTGCGTATCCAGCATAATTCCTGGCAACATATTATCAAATCAAGCTGATAAAGAATAGTCTTCCAATGTGCTTGGATGTGGAATCAGAAATAGCGCATAAATGAGACGTTATGATCAACCTAACCAGCAAACGTTTGAAGCCAAAATTCAGGCGCGTCTAATATACTGCCAAACTGGTAATTGTGTTCACGTTATTCCCCGATCACACGTCATACGATAAATCACCATATCCAAATGTGGCTTGAGAAAGAAACTCAACACAATTGCATCATCGACAGATTCAAGATCATTGACTGCCCAAATCGTTGGAGACAAGGCATTATGTCACTGCCAGTCAGACAGTCATAGTGATCTTCCCTACTGGAAAAACTGGAAAATCATTTCTTCAATAAGCGACGCGACACCATCACGTGATCCACCGAAGTATATAAAGCAATAAATTTGATTCAATCAACATGAATACTCATTCCGCTGTCGCAACAAATCTCACATGAACCAGGTTATGTATGCTCACACAGCGCAAGTGGAGATCAGCTTTTTGACTATTGTCATTATAATCACCGATATTCGAAATTGTGAAAACTTTTTTGCCTCGGCGGGATTCGATCCCACGCATGGTCACCACCCTCGCTTTAGTACCGCGAGTGCTCTACCAGCTGAGCTACGAGGCCACGCCGGAGAGCCTTCGACTTCCTGCATAAGGATCACAGAATACCCGCCCAAATTACAGTAGCACATGGCATCCACCACAGTGAACTAGCTTGTAATTTGACTGACTACAGCAGGATTTCCCTTTGTACTAACCGGATACCACTGTGATCCATATGCAGAAAGTCGAAGATCCTCCGGCGTGGCCTCGTAGCTCAGCTGGTAGAGCACTCGCGGTACTAAAGCGAGGGTGGTGATCATGCGTGGGATCGAATCCCGCCGAGGCTAAAAAGTTTTCACATTTGGATCACCTCAAAACATTCAAATGTGCCTTGAGAAAGAAACTCAACACTATTGCGTCATCGATCGATGAAAGATAACTGACTGCCACGAATTGATTGTAGACAAGGCATTACGTCACTACCAGACAAGCGGTCATAGTGAACTTCCCTAATGGAAATGCTAGAAAAGCAATTCTTCAATGAGCGACGCGACGCCATCACGTGATCCACCGAAGTATATGAAGCAATAAATTTGATTCAATCAACATGATTACCCATTTCGCTGTCGCAAAAAATCTCATTTGATCGAGGTTTTGTGTGTTCACGCAGCGCAAGTGGAGACCAGCATGTTGACTGATACCATTAGATCAACGATATTCGATCTTGTCTATCAGTTTGACGCGAGCATCGTAATTGATGGGTGATAGTGGTATAGGTGATCTGATTGTGGTGATGCTTCATGCAAAAGACGGGCCCAGAAATCTGCCCACTCGGAGAAGACAGACAAGTAAAAAAACGAGCATGCATCGTCCATGGAATCCGAGTAATGACTGTCAAACGTTTTTCCAATTTATAGTTTGATAAGGTGAGCTTTCAGTGAGAGATATGCACATGTTCATTATTTTCTTGGTACTACAGGGTAAAAGATAAATTAGAGGCACGTTGTTCATATGTGAAATTGAACTTGAAGTAATGGTTACCAGTGTCGTATTGACCTGTTTGTTTTGGTTCATGGTTGTATTTGGTGATACCTTCCTGCAACTAATGAATAATCATCTGATTTGTCAAATACGGTTGAGTGAGGACACTCGATTAGGACATCAGCACACTCGGCATCCAAACAACTAGTTGTCAGTGTTTCACCTGCGATAAAATAATAAACGTTCTTACAGATCTTGCTCACTGGATGATAGAAAATCAGAAAAATAGTCGATAATCTTGATTACAGAAATTGCCAAATTCGTGTCCATACAACAGAGGTTTTATGAGAGTTACGAAAGATATTGCGCCGATAACTATGAGTAACGTGGTGTTATTGATTACGTCACATTATTTTGTGTTGCTTCTGAGCAAACAATGTGGTGTTGTTTCGTGCGGATCGAGACTCAATTGACGGTTGCTGAGATCTAGCGGTTGGCATTTCTTGTTGCTCTTACTTTGACCGTTTATATGGGAAGAGAGGCTCCATTATTATTGATCGAATGATCCGATCCCATGGAAGAGATGGTAATTGTCGCTTGTCCGCTCTCCACTTGTATTTTGTTTAACCGACTTGGGTGATACGCCTTTATGTGTCAAGACGGTCATCCTGTTGTTCGACATACGTCACCTACCCCACACTGAGATCCGGAAATTTACGAATATTCTGCGTTTCATTCGAAAATGAGAAATAGACGAGGGATGAACAAAACATGGATTCCGGCAGCATAATTCATCGTTCTGACTTCGGATATGGCTAACACGCGATTGAGACCGACTTTTTACCACATCTGCTTTACTTCCACCTCTAAATTGAACTCATGGGTAGACATATTGCTTTTCGACTGCTTGATGATAAGGTGTGCTATCGTAATTCTTCGTACGATTATTGATGAAGCACCCGGAGTGTATATTCGGAATGAGAAATGATTTCACCCTTCTACGTTTACTTCGGATTGATGTGATTGTAATGCGTCTGAAAAAAGCAAACAATATGTGTATTTTATTTTCAATGTGATTGTATACATGTATAGCTCTGATTGAATTCACTTATTACGTTGGATGAATCCATCCAGTTTCCATATCCTAAATCCATTTTATGCTCAACGTAAAATGTATGAAGAAGAGTTATGTTCCAGTTCTGGACATGAGCATGGAAGAGAAAGTTATGAAACGAAATTATCCAATCTATCAGATGAAAGACAACAAGATATAGGTCACAGGATTCATTCCATTTGCAGATGTCAGTGGAGACACAATTGCGTCCAACTAGAGGGTCTACTTACTCAATGTGTCTACTCTACCTGCGACAGTCTTTTGGAGAAACTATCAAAAATATGAAACATTAGATAGGAAAATGATAAAACCACATGGATTGATAGTGGATAATTATAAAGCACTCATCTTTTTAAGTCCAAACAACATCCAGTTGGAATTCCACGAAGCCTGATTTCATCATAATGAAGAGTTTAAGTAGCATCCTTCTCAGGACCTAAATAAGGAGATATATGAATGGCCTAATTAGATAATCTTATTATATGTGAATAACTCAAGCAGCTGCAAATGTTAGGCCGTATTTTGCGCTAGGCTCATCATCAACATCAACAACATCAACGTAAGGGATGCAATCGGATCACATTTGTGACCTGATTCAATTAGGTATTACGCAATTGAAGAAACTACACATTTGACTTCATTCTCTGTGGCCGCATTGCGCGGTGTCATCGATTTTCTAACCATTTCAATAACTTTTCCGACGCTGGTTTTGCTAAGCAGCTATCCGTTCTGCCTTCGAATGCGTCACGGTAGCTTTAAGTGAACTGATAGAAAACATGTGAGACATTGGGATCGGCAGGACTGTCTGAATGACTTTTGAATTCTGACCTGCTCGTAATCAGTGACTGAAGTAGTTGCACCACAGTCTATGGGTGTCTTGTGGCTGACTTAAGATATACATATTCTTCACTAAAAAGTGGTCACATGTTAATAGCGAAACCATAGAAACTTGCTTCATGTTGATTGTATTTGATGCGTAAGATTTTTAGTAAGGAATTAATAAGTGAGCATTCCGAAATCGTGATTGTAGCGTACACGTGCAACAGTTAAATGACTACTGTGTTTGATATCGAGCCAGTTCGTGATATGCCGATTTTTCATGTATAATATAGGCCTCAAAGTAACTCCAGACTTGTGAACGTTTGGTGATCCTGTCAGAACAGGGGCCTGCTTTCCAATTTATTTGAGTTATTTTTCATGTATTTGGATTGAAACCCGATAAAGAAAAACATTTGAAGATTTATTGATATCATTTGTTTCTCTGTCCACATGCTGTCATCAAGCGTAGTGTCCCGTTTGAGAGGTTTGATGTCGGAAGATATGTCTTCTATTTTTCGTATATGCATTCCTTCTTCCTCATATTTATTCTGCCTGATTCCTTATCTGGCTGAAGGAACACCATCATTCTATTCTTCCCAATTTCTCTGTCACTCACGAAGAAGAACTAGTTAATAGTCCAGTCCTTTTAGATGTTTTAATAATCAGATGTTCGGATGAAATATTCCCACGCAGTATCCATCTCAAAGTAACTTGGAAAGGTCGATATTTGCAATTCTCCAGTTTCGCACCGAAGACATACAATCATGGTTCGGTTCGAATCCTCCTCAACAGAGCGTGGAATATCTGCATCAAAGATTAAATGCAAATTGAAGAAGAGTTCATAGAAAGAACGTCGCTGGCCAACTGCTATCCCGATACGTTCACCGAACAGCATCGAAAGTATGCGGAAGTCTGGTAGCAGAAATCAGCTTTGTTTATTTGTCAACCATCTTATTGTTTATACAAACTCCCGACACACGTAGTAGTAATTTGATCGTTGCACGCGCAGGCTACACGCACACTCTGGCAATGCACACTGACCACTTCCTTCCTATTAATCGTTTTCTCCACCTCATGAGTTGTGGGAAACAATACTCTGGTTACCATGTCTGCTCTAAGGGGGGCACCACAGTGACGGGCTGGCGGTCCGTGCATAGTCGAAAAGATTAACAACTGAGACACAAGGTCTACGGTTTTTTTCCGAAACATTTCACTGCATCAGGTCACAAAGCTGACCTGACCTAATCTCTTATAACTGTGTTGCGCAAGCCCAAATTGAAGCTGTGAGCATTCACCGAAGCGATGCACGAATGCGGTCGACAAAAGTGTTTGTTTGTTATGGCACCAACCGAAAGGACCCCGATCTCCCCCTATCAAACTCACTGGCGAAGCTTTCAATCGAACCCAATTAATTGTATCATTTCTCTCTCTGTGTTGTATACACTGAAATGTTTACCGTAGGCGGTGGACGGAAACAAACGAAAAGCTTGCATCACTCTTCTTATGTTTTCCTTCAGCTCTCATGTACTTCCCAATAAACAGAATAATTCCATATCTCTACCGTCGATATATAATGCGGTTCCCACAAAGTTCTGGCGAACATACTCATCATTAGCTGAAAACACTTCAGTAATGATTCTTTTGTGCCATGAACTGCATGGTGCACTGTCATTAGACAACGGATTCACGTCTTCCTTTACAAATCCGTTTCAGCCACGAGCCCTTTGTGTAAGGAGATATTCACGACTACATTCTTTCATAAATATCGCATCTAGATGTCCTGCTAAGTCAAAGGGCGTGTGCATGCCCTAGGTCTCGATACACGGAGATTCGAGATCTAACTGTGATGACACGTCCAACCTCCGCCATGTATGTCGATATATCCTCGTCGATTATTAGCATACAAAGCAGTTTTCAATACACATTCTGCGGCCTCAATGTTAGACCCACCATCACTATACATCACCTCAAGTCTACTGCCTTTGTTTATAAACCGTATCATTGCCATGAAAAATACTTTCGCAGTCATACTATATCTAATTTCGAAGTGTATTGCACGACACCCAAATCTGTTGTGCTCACTCCAATCTACTTTGATATGAAACGGTCTGAACTAATTGACACCTTTCCATAGGCAATCAGGCATGTGTGACATTACTTAAGGTATGGGTTTATTTAGCACTTACTGAGGACGCGTCTGAAATTGTACATCAGAAACAACTCGCCGACGATTCCCGTGGCCTCTGGCACTTCGAACAAAGTCAACAGTCCAAGCCTGAGAAAAATGTTTGGATCATTTCAAGTCGAGCAATCTGAGGCTTTGTGAACTACCAAATAGATAAAATATTCAAGAATTCCTTGTTGCATTCAGTAATTATACTAAATACACTTCCCGAAGAACTGACATTTTGACAGTATTAGTTACTTCATTGACTTACTCTATATTTTGTGACAAACATCATGAAATGTCCCACGGGGCGGCATAAAATGGGCACGACAGACAATAATGGTTCATAAAATGACGCCTAAAATCTTAGTAGATCATCAATCGTTATTGAAACTTCGCCTAAGTGAATTGAAGGCAGAAAACAGTCATCGTGAATATGCCACTGGATACCTAATGCTCTGGGATCCACGAAGATCTGCCGATAAAATTTGAAGTACGTACTCGATTTTTCACCGTTCATCAATTCTGCTCATAGTCTGGGTCCTTACGACAAACATTCTGTTAGGTGTTGCCTATCTGTTTGAGTCATCGCAGGAAATCCGTCGTCATGTGAAGGCTTTCTTCTCATACGACAGCGAACACAATGAACCATCCACACAAAAGTTATTAGTCATCGCATATAATACTAATGAAAAAAGTCAAGGTTGCTGTCCTCGGCAGCTCTTCTTGAGGACAGCTTAGCACAAAACGGTGAATAACTAGAGCCAAACGGATGAACGCTCATTCAGTACTCTATCGGACTCCCTCTCATATCGCTATCTCGTCAGTACGGGAAGCATACAGCTCACCCGTAAAACTTTGGAAACCTAATTTGCTGGAATATCTATTCAATTCGAGCGAAAACGGCTATGACACATCAACGGAACCTGACGGCTACTCCTAACGAATGATCAGTTGGATCAGGTACTTGTGTTAGGACTTCGTTGAGTGAAATGCTCTCACGAACAGCCGCACAGTCTAATACCACCCGGACTTTCCCGGGCTTATTCGAACTCAAGACGTTATGGGGTGGCAGGAACACACGTTTTCTTGGGCATCTTCTTGTGGAACTATATATGTCATTCATCCTTTTCAATCGTGACCGCGAATAACTTGATTGTACTTTGAGAGTATTTTCGAATTCCAGTCCAGACATATCTTGAGAAACGACAAACGATGGTCTAATCTGGGTGTTTAAAGGGAAGCTCATTTCTATCATTACGCCACGGTAGACCATCGATACACTTATTTCTTTCTTTTCTTCACTTGCACGCAAGTATCTCCTTTAAGACGACGAGGCGGCTTCATGAATATATCACGTATCAAAGCTGATCGATCGGAAGCAGTGTAGAAACCAAACACGTGAATAATGAAACGCACTCTACCGGCTGGTCTTTGACGGACAGCATTTGAGCTGATGGCCATGAGTAAGATGATTCACCTCCAGTTTTCGTGGTGTTTGATTCTAGCCCGATAGATTTTGGGAATAAAATACTTCGATGTAAGAATAGGTAATGGTTGGGAGGTATCGTTTCTGTGTTGGTAGACTGTCGAGTCCGTTAGGACATCATCCATTGCACTGGTCTCAATCGGTTTCCCACCTCTCACCCGTGTCTCCGAAAATCGGAAGCACGCATGAGCGGCCATACCTCGGCTAACCGCTAAGCAGGGGGTTCAATAAGATTCAGGGTAACTAAGGACTTAATTTCCAGGAAAGAGACGACGTACGGTATTCCGGGACAGGTACTCCCTAATGGGCGGACAAGATCTACCGACTCATGGGCTACACAGGAAAGCTATCCAACCTACCCAACCTGGTATTCCGGAATGGGCAAATTAGCCGAACAACAGGCCACCGGCTCATGTAGAACAATTCTGCTGCAATCTGGGTTGCATTTGCATGTGCAAAGGCTGAAAGGAGAGCATCTGGATAAAGGATGGATTAGTCACCGTTAATTTAATTTCTACTGCTGACTGGGCAATTGAGTAAAACAACATCCCTGAACAGTGCTGGAAACACTGCCACGCACACGTTTCCCGAGAACCTCTATGAATAATTTTGAAAACATGCGATCTGATCATGCCAAGGCTTGCCCGGCAGGTGACGCTTCTCGTGCTCCAATGGTCGAGGTAAGACAACAAACTGGAATACTGAACTGTCGGAAACATGCTTTTGCAGCCTGTTGGAATGAAAGGACACTATTGTACGTTGGCAGCCTCAGAATGACGACACTGTTGAATTAGAACTAAAGAATCTGCATAGCTTGTTTCTCACAAATTTGCGTACCTACATGTGGCTCTCGGTGCATACATATATTCCAGGACAGGAGTCAGCTTGCTCTCTTTATCATAGCGACAAGGCAGACCAGTTTGAGAGCCACGATTTCACATTCGATACTAGTAGTAAATCCAAAAGCATATGGATCGCTTGGGAGCCGATTTCCATAAGACTTCCTTCTGCACGTCTCGGGGGCTTCCCGGAACTTCGCCAGTGATTGCTATGATAAACTGGACGCCAATATCTAAGAGATATTCAATGAGATCGAGAAATGTGACATTCTTTCCATCGCTTGGAACTGGATTGTTCTCACAAGTCCCTCGGATGAGTCAACGCGAGATATCCTAGGAGAAGACGCTTACCAGAATGGATTTCTGAAGACTCGTCAAAGCACTCAGCCAAACAAACGAAGCCCACATATAAGGAAATGGCGAGAACTACAGACTGCAACGGGGAGCGTCGCTCTCCGTTAGGCCTGATTTTACGCGATACTTGATCGAAGTGGCTGAAACCGTGGAAACTGCAGCATGGTTTGTGATTCCAACAGGCTATTCCACCTCATTCGCAACGCATCGGATATGCGTTGCAAGTGAAAATCGTTTCTTTGCAGCGCAGTCGGCCATCTTGTACCTAAGCACAAAATAAAAATAGAGTGATGAGTAGAGCAGGTCGATAGGTGGCTCAGCCGCCCATCAAACCATGGACACACAAACTCCTGTTCTCGCGGAGCAGTACAATGTCGGCTGCGATATGGTAATACTTTCGACGAAACTAGTTCTGTACAGCATGAAATTCAACACTCATCTAACTTCTTTCAGAAGCTTATGGCCCGATAGTCAAATTGTTCAAAATAGTTTTCTTCCAATTCTAGGCCTCTGGGTCTGGAGCCTTTCATGATGATCGCGTGATCACCACCCGTCACCTATTCCTTTTCATTTACAGTTATCGCGTTAGAACTTATCGCATCCCCTGGAATTATCCAATGCGCATATATAATGTATAATTTCGCACTTTTTTTAAATGACAAAATGAAATGCACTGAAGGAACTCACGGAACCTGGCTTTCTTCTCAGTAGTATTTTCCCTCTATTCTTCTCACTGTGGCGAAAATCAATTGTGCTCCTATTCGAATGATAGTTGAGTTTGCTAGCCTAATGGAATCCTCGATGCAATACAATGAAATTGAGGTTTGTTCTGTTCAGATAACCATTACCATGCATTGTGTGTGGTGGCTTGGATTGCTATCTCGTAGAAGTGAGTATGAAACGAGAACCACGTTATTGGAATTAGGTCGATGGAGAAAGTTTGTGGATGCAATAGCCCCACTAATCACGGCATCTAATCATAATTCCCCGAGTGTCTAACCATCGAGTGGCAGGGTCACTTGAGCCTTGCCTAGAAAGTCTAACACGTCCTACAAGAACAAAGCTATTAGTTAGACTTTCGATTCAGTAGTAGTATGCAAGAATCGGTGTCTTCCGTGGGATTTGCTCTTGTTTGGTCTTCAAATTAAAAAAATATAGTGAACTCCATGAGTACAATGACTCAATGAGTGCAACAACAGGACCATACAAATGCGTTTTTCCAACTCCAGTGTGACTGCTTACAGCCTGCTAACTGCACCGCCCCTCCTCAACGAAAGGAATACTGTCGCCAGTGTTATTTACTACTTCACTACACACAAAGTGAGCGTATTCGATTCTCATTATAAAGGCCATTTCACTAGACCACTGTCAGTCAATGAATTACAAGACCTCCCATTCCGCTTGGTCTTGTTAGCAGGGTCACAGAAAAGAGAAATATTATTGGTGCATACGTTGCCGGTAACTGTGTATCTGCCTTTGTGTGTGTGCCATCGTGTGGGTAATTTGCTAAACTGTGGTGAAGAAGCGGAAGTGGTGCGATTGCAAACGCGCTTATTAGAAATGTGAACGGTCAGACACGTACAACAAAGGACCGTATGCGAATGAGCATCAATATAGTCAGTTGAGTACGGATCAATACGAGTACGAAACAAACGAGAGTGGATGGCACAGTGAGGAAGAGAAGATATTCAGATTGGTAGAAATTCCGGACCTGGACAGTCATGCGTTGGAAAACATTTCTATACGCGGTCTACGATGCAACCTGATCACAGCAGACAGTTATTCACTAAGGTCTTGCTCGGTACCACACCTGAACTATTTCAAATTAATAACGATCTCCGCTCCTTATTGTTATGCACCATACACAGGGATGTGAAGAAAGAGAACCGAACTGCAATCTTCTTGACGGCTGGGGCCGTTCATTGTGTTCGCCAATTAAAAATATCGCATACCCGAGAGCTTGTGCTGCAAATCCGCTCAACGACTTGAAGGCTCTGTTATACAGTAACGCAATTCCGGTCCGTTGGCCAAATTCCATTTACTAGTCTGTGGTCCCAGTAGGAGCTTCGTGATTTCGTCCCGACACTAAAAACACAAGATCAGAAGTGTTAATTTGGTGACCAATCAAGGATCCAATTGCAGAAACGCCTCATTGCCAATATACGTCACCGAGGCGGCAGATGAAACTTCTGCTGCTGACTTACCTCACGTTTGCCGAGGCCCGGTTGACGCGCGAGCAATCCGTTGACGTACTCGATAAGACGGCTGATTAGTCCGGTTAAACAGTCCGTACTGTACTTCCAATACGTTTGCCAGCCCGTTACACACAAACGCCTCAACTTAGGCCGGTCAAAGAGATGACTCCCTAACACAAACCCAGTGCAACTCCACCTAAGCTCCACGTACCACATCCGTCATGTAGTATGCTGTTCTTGTGGTTGAATGGTCCTATTCGCAAGGTGTGCCGCTAAACACAGTGCAATGTGACGATTGCTACATCTAAGGATCCGAAAAATGATAAAAATCCGGTATACACACTGAAGATTTCGAGTGAATCGTGTACAGATCACTCCAGTTTCACGGCGGCATGGAACGTCGATTCACGTTGAGTATCAGGAGCTGCTTGTCCATTATTCGGAAATCCGTATTTGACACCATTCTACCCAGTGTACCCATATAACACACTGAATTGCGCATTCACTGTGTTACTCATCGTCGACTTCCACTGTTGCGCGAGACAACATCGATGGTTCGTTTGGAAAGTGAATATATCCTGATACGCTTCCAGATTTCCATAGACAGTCCCTTGATTTACGTTTGAAGGCCCCGCGTACATTGGAACAATGGGCAACAATCCGGAAGGCATCCAGTATTCCGGTGGATCAGGTTGTTCTGCAGCATTTGGTCGCACAATGCTTGAATAACGAAAGCAGCATGGCGGTTGAGCCCGCGAAGTTGACAGCGAGTGGTGATGCGGAGCTCCTGAAGCACTCAGTGTTGCCGTATGGTCAGATCGAAGGTGTTCTGAAGAGGCTATCCCAAATGGAACAAGACGGTGTTATTGTGTGTGTGTCTCCATCCACTTGGGTGACTCCGATTTTGGTGGCGATGGTAAGTGATGGACAGACACTTCGAAACTTGCGGTAACCACCGAATATTCTTGAATCCACGTTCAAAAAGATGCTCGGCAACCACGGTGGGACCGAGGAACTGCCAAAAATGCATGCTCGACAGCAAGTGTTCCTCAAAAATTGATCTGGCTAATGCATGATTGTTGTTGTTGTTTGGTTGCACTGCTTTCAGGCCACTTGGGTGTGAATAAAATGAAGTCACTGGCTTGACAGATTTTTTGGTGGCCGAAATTGGATGCGGACATTTGCACTGTTGCAATGAACCCATAGTCCAAAAGCAGAGGGTTCACGCAGACTTTTTGGCTCGTTCGTGAACAAACATCAAGCCCGTGTACTGAGTGACTCCCATTTCAAATGGTTGGAAGTATTCCTGATCAAATTACCAAACAACTTGTTTGTCATCCAGGTTTCACGGGAGCGCCTCAGCTGAGAAGCAACACGTTGAGTACTGGTCACCGACAACAGGGATCCATTTATTCCTCCAAACGAGACGACGACCACAGCGGCCGAGCCATATCCACCAGGAGGAGAGATGTGATGATTTAGCGAGCGACACACATGATAAGGCCCAGTTCATTTTTGTTGCCGCAATCGCATTCAGGATCCTCAACCAATTATGATCACCGCGGACGGGTAGATCTGAAGCCATCTATGGTTGATCAAATCCTAATATGCATGTTTATTTAAACAAATCAGTTCTGGAATGAAATAGTTGTGCTAATCCGCAGCCTTGACATTCTTTCTATTTTGGTATACGTGGATTCGGTTGGGAGCAATTACAACACATCCTATCAGCATGGGTGTTGCATATATAACAAGAAAACGTTTTTTCTCTCTCTCTCTCTTTCTCACTGGTCTGATTTGAGACTTATCATTTAGACTGGAAATCATAACAGAGGTTTGGTGATCATCAATGTGTAGTTGAGTTTTATATGATGCAGTATCATGTGATGCACGCGGCTTTGGTTCAATTAAATAATCTGCATTGAAGTAGTACAGTGTCTACTCATGAACCACATATTATGCATTGCCGGCCATTCTTGTCAAGAGTATCTTCAGAGGTCTTCAGTATTCAAAAACACGTCGGACGCTGTTTAAACCGCTTTCAAAATGCGCGAATGTACTATTGATTTAATTCATTGCTTGTACTTCGATTTAGTATTCAGTGGATTACCAAGCTGTCCCAAATGTATAAGTCCATATTCGTTTGTATTACTCTCAAGAATGTTGTTTAAACAAGCGTTTTTTTCTTACTTTGTTGAAACTCATATTATGTGGATAATCACCAGCTTTCTTCAACATTCCTGTGGGTAAAACTCTCAGTAGGATTAGGTGTGGAAATCTTTTCAGCAAGAACAGTATCAATCACTCATTTCATATTGGATTCAACTGACTGATTTTAACTGTTATGTACGATTTTGCATTCTTTCCAATCAAACGATGTTCTCTTGGCCAACTTCCGCAAAAGAATCAGATTCACTGAAAACTGGGATACACACAGCTATCGCCCAGTAATTCGGAACTACCGGCTTACAAAGAAAACCAGGGACAGTGCAGGATCGAGTGAAACTCATTAAGCTGTTTCCCTATCATCCGCTTTCACTAGTCCATCCTACTATGCGTGGACCACCTGTATGTTATAATAGTAAGCTGCACTACGTTACCTGAACAACCATAGCAGCATCAGTTGAGACGAGAAAGAATACTTACAACCAGCAGACCTCACACGACAGACCAGAAGAAGTTTCTTCACGGGTGCTTCGGTCAGTTCAACGTGTTGGGTTAGCGCCCCACTATCTTCTGGGTCAGACTGTTGATTCAGTGAATACGGAAAGAATATCCAAGTAAAATCTGTTGTGCGTTGTGAGCAGTCAACAAGAATGATATGCCTAAAAATCTCCATCGCTTCTTCGGGAATCACAGTTCGTATTTCTCTGCTCGTTAATTTCCTCAACCCAATTTGGAAAAGGTATGAGAGGCCACAATGAGTCGTGAACCAGAAGTTCTCAATATCGGTAAGGGTAACAAATAAGAGCAAAAAAAGAAAATCGATTTTCCAACCTAAGCGTTTGTCTCACTCGGCTGCTTTCAACATCCGCACGCTTGACACTCGGGGCAACAGTCTGCCCTACCTGGAATTCCTCAGGCTTTTACCATGGAAGTGAATTGTGTCCTCGAAACACGCATACAAGACCCAACTTTAGTGTTAAAAATTTACTCTCTAAACTGGCTTTCCCGTTTCACTCTTCGCACGCCGGGTGATTCAGTGTCTAGTGCTTGTGGTCAGGCTGGCGTAGGCACCGTTCTCTGCATGAAAACTGAACGTGAACTGCTCGACTGGATGTCAATTAGCAGTCGTCCGTTTGCGGTTCGGGTGAATGGTTACATACATGTAAAAAGCACTAGACTAAAGCTTAGATGCCTGTTTGTTTTTTTCCATGTATGCCTCCAAATTACTAACTCATCTGAGGCTAAAGACGAAAATTACCATGAGTTGTATCAATTGCTCCATAGCGTGCGTTGAACGGACATCATGGATGTTGTTGGTCAACTCAGTGTTCAAATTGGAATTCTATAGGAGACGGAGAGGAATAAAGGAAACGGTTTTGACATTTTAATAGACCGAACCGATGACGGTGATGGACTCATTCAATTATGTTCCGCCTATGGACTTTTCCTAGCGAGTGGATAGTTATCGAACGATACGCGCCACCAAGTAACCTGGCACCTTGCTGAGTCTTCACAGCTTTGGACTCAGATAGACCATAATGCTGTCGGTGACCGCTAACGCGGATCAACTAGAAAATGCTGATCATTTTGGTCCACGTCTATTGAAAATGATCACACAGTTGGTCGTGTCAAATAAGTCTACCTCTCGTCGGTGGCTGAAATGACACCAAAGCCAATAGTCCTCGGTGGCCGCTCCTGGGCGATATCAAAGGATCTCTTTCCTAGCAGAAATATTGTTAAATGCAAGATTGACCCTTTCTGTTTTCTTTTAATGTATTCTCGGTGTTAAAATACAAAGCTGTACCGTACATGATACCGCTCGGATGAAAAATTGAACAACATGCTATGCGTTCTTGAAGTTCTCACTTCTCAGTAGTTCTGTGCGGGGTCAGCCTATTCAATCCGTCGGGTAATATATTTGGCGTCGCGCAATGGATTCAAACCATAATTTCTTCTGAAACGCAACCTCTTGATGTGAGTTTCATATCTCAGCCGGTTGACGACTACATGGGATGTTTCAATATTTGTTATTTGGCCCGAAAGCATTTCGATGATGCGAAGAGAGAGAACTGTGTATGCAATTTGTTTTGTGAATCCCCAAACATTTTCCGAACCTTGTCTTGTCATTGACACTCCCTTCGATATCACAACTTTTCACGGGGTTGTCGATGAAGTGAAGTGCAAAGGAACCAGATGAGTAGTGATCAAAGTGCAGCGGGCTCTAATTGAGGCTGCTACTGCTGCCCATGATACAACAACCAGGTACTCACAGAAGCGATGCATATCTGCACCTTCAGCTGAGCTGTGAGATGCTCGCCGATCGATTTCTCCGTATTCGACATATGATGGAACACAGAGGTGCCTCAAACGCTAACTGATTCGAAGCCTGAGAAACGGCCGTCAGTAGTGGTGGATTGCGAAGTACAGGGAGGTGGAAAAAGCTGCAGTGATTGACAGCAGCTGCAGTTTTATCCGACTAAACTGAAACACTCGTCTTCGAAAGCCAGACTTTTTTGAACTGCTCTAAGAGACAAAGGGCCGACTGGCTCAAATTCAGGAGCTTCGTCTAGTCCGTTGGCAGAAGCATTTAAAGAAAGCGGTTCAATTGGCCCTAATCTCCGTCAGGCTTGTTTAGAAACGTCATAGCTCTAACTCTGGTTGTAGATACCAGTCCTCTGTCAGGTTCGGAGGTTCTTCTTGGGTTAGGCCACCTAAATGACACGAGACTGCTTGACCGGATGAGTTGCCCACGTCCAGTTTCGAGGATGATGGATCATAATTGGTATTGGAGTCGATTCGGAAGGTCACAGGGAACAAATTCCAAAGAGTTGGAGTGATTTTATCATTGGGCCAATGGACAATAAGAATAGTGATTCCTCTTGTGGTAACCACCCGTGAGTAAGTTTGGTTAGCATCACATCTGTAATACTTGCATTTAGCATTCCCCACTACTCATCAATCACTCGAGAACAGTGCCCGAGCGAGAATCAAGATGGGTTTGGACTTGATCGATGTTGTGTTGATCATATCTTTACTCTCCGACAAATTTTCGAACACAGGCACATGTTTAGTAGGCCAAATAGACTCCTTGTTCTTGATCTCTAAGTTGTCTTAAACTCAGTTGACCACAAAGTTATCTGACTTTGCCTCTTGTTGAAGGGTGTACCAGAGAAATTCCGTTCCACTAAAAAGCCCCTTTTATGTAAACAGCCTAGGTCGTGTTAAGTTTTACGCTTCTCATTCACCAGAGTTCACCACGAGAATTGGTGTTCATCGAGAGTACACCCCTCTCCCTTTCTCTTTACCTTCGTGATTGATACGGTCCCATATACAGCACTTCTTCTTTCAGGTGATGATAGTGGTATCAAACGTGGAAAGATGTTAGACCTTTATTATGCTAGTGACATCGTTCTCCTTTGTGAAGATCCAGGTAAGTTGCAAACTGTTATGAGCAGCATGAATAGCAGTGTACCAATGATCGGTGTGCGTTTTTCAATATGCTGTTGCAGGATTGGGTTGGTCCAAATCTAAACCATTCACGATCTGGAGAACCTCAGACTTGATTGATAAGTTGTTTTCAGGGCAGCTGGATTTTACTCGGAGAAAAGATATCGGTTGAAATGTCCTTGTGCATACAGAAAGTTCTTTTGGCGTTTGCCAATCTGAATCATCTGTGGCTTTGATACAAAATCTGTTCATATATGAAGGGTCGGGCGTACGCTGCAGCAGTAAAGGCCGTTTTAATCTGTGGGAAAGAAACTTGGTCCCTATGAGAAGATTATCGGTATTGGAATACCAATGCCCGCATGTCAACTGTGATTATTATTATCTTCATCGTCTTTTTTTCGATCGATTCAATTTTCTTAGGGTTGTCATAGTAGCTCATAGTCATCCTAAAGCCACCTGTTTCCCAGCTTGTACAAAAAACCGCCTCATATCCTCAGCTTTCGTGAACCCATAAAGTGGTTTTGTCACCGGTGAGATTTTCAGCACCAGTGACGCCAACCGTGACTTTCGCTTGAAACTCGATGAAAAGTTCCATCATTCACGGCCGTTATCGCATCATTTTGAACAAACTGATAAACCATTCAGTTGGTTCACTCTCAAACCAGAGGGCACACTACAGTAGACGTTCGACTAGCGGCTCAGAAACGTGTCTTCTATCGAGTACTGAAGCAAACTATGAACAAAATCCACCTAAACTAATCAATGGAGAAGACCGGTGTCGAGAGACATATACGATTGTGTATTTCATATGTCGTGGGACCTAAGTAGTACCGGAGCAAGAAATACACGGACAGTAAACGGGTGCAACAGCGAAGCGAAAATCAGACCACACACCTGCAGTTGGTGAGAACCCAAAATGTGTCAAACGTGCGGTGGATGGAAACCTCGAGAAAGTCAATTTAGTGAAACGTACGCAACCGAGGGAAAAACAGTGAAATCAAAATCAAGCACCAGAGATCATTGAGAAGGTACATCCATTACGCTTCCGACTGTGTTCTTTTCAATCATTCATCAGACTGAATCTAAGTTTGAAAATAAGGACAGCAGCCTTTGTCCGATCCTGCATCAGAAAAGTAACATGGATGATTGCACTGATAAGTAATGGATTGTAAAAAGTGCATGTTTACTAATTAGATAAATTTATAAGTACACTTCGTGAATTAATACGAACTCTGTGACTGTGGTTTGAAAGCATCGAAGTGATCGTTACGGCATAAATAGATCATATCTAACAGAAAATGGTGGTATCTTCTAACATCTGTTACTAATTAGGGTGGTTACGATTATTGGTTTGTAAACGGGTGCATATCGTGGTCAATGCAACGTATTCCAGTCGTTCTATCATCATCAAAGTTCCCAGGAAGATAAGGCCTGTATCCAAACTATTGTTTTACCGAAAATCTTGGATACGGGTCACAAGGCTGTCCACGCTAAATTCAAGTCAAGCAGAGTGAATACTCTATGCACCTGGAGAATTTGAAACACTGGTTATAAATACCAGTTTACCAAATAGTAACCGGACAATAGCATTGCATAACACGGGAACTGTCATCTCCCTTGGGTGTTTTACAACTAGAGGTAGTCCTCCAGTTAGTGTGCATGCCTCTCTTAATCCAGTCGCGCATACTTGTTTGCTCCTTGCCTGCCTGCTAGTGCTCGTTACCCTATTTCTCGGGATATTTGATCTTCCTTGAATAATTTGTACACTATGGTCAGACTATAGGAAATGCACATTCAAATATACTACTGAATTTCTTAGCTCGAGCGAGTCGTTTTCATAAAGATTTGTTAGAGCTTGAGAGATTGCATGTAGAATCTCTTCTTCAAATTTATCGCTTTGTGTCTCTTATTGATAGCTGCAAACAGAACTGTGCAAATTTTAATTCCCACTACCTAGGCAATGAAATACATCGAACGAAATGTTGATACCTCGCCTTTTTCGACTGAATCATCCAGTTGCTCTCATCGGATTTACTCGATTGCATGCACGCGTGAGTACAGATAAACACACAATAATACAGATGCAAGCCATGGCAGGACAGATTTGGGTACTGGCAGACAATGACAGTTACCACATGATGTTCTTCTTTAGTTAGGATGAAAGAATATATATATATATATATATATATATATATATATATATATATATATATATATATATATATATATACATGTATATATATATGTTGATACAAAGTAGTATGTAAGCGTGTGGACGAAATTCTCCCGGAAGCACAAGACCGATTTCGCGGTTGTTGGTTCTCATCAGGTATGCGTACACGGTACTCCTCTGCCCACTCGTTTTCATACTTGTACACTCATATTCCATACTCAATAGGATCTAATTTCGATCGTCTGGAGTGTGAATGGATACTGAAGAGCCCACAAATTATTCACAACTAAGATTCATCAAGGTTATTCGTGTCTGGTTCACTACATACTACTTATGTTCAATATGAGCGCCTACACTTGCAGCCTCGATGTTATCTTTTATTCAGAGAAATGAAAGTGAGCGTCTGTATATCATATATATATATATATATATATATATATATATATATGAAGCGATCAGAAATAAACTGACAATACTGAATTGTGGCAAATTTGACATGCAATCAGGTCCTTGTGCGAATATTTGATCACTCTTTTCCCGTTTCGATCGTCGTTTCACGAACAGGTGTGTAATATATAATGAAAGGTTAGGAAATATTAGCAATTTCATGTAAATATTTTTAAATAAAATGCACACTACCAGTAATTCGGCAAATGAATCAAATGTGCCTTCTAGGAACTTCGAAAATTATTATTCTTTGTACTTTGGAAGGTTGACAGCAGGATGAGCACAAAGTCGAGCACGTCTTTGTCCACTACATGGTTCTCTTCGTCGTCAATATCGGTTTTATGATCGTCATCATCAGCGTTTTTTTCTTTAATCTCCGTGAAAATGAGCACGGTTGATGTCTTCCGTCAACAGTATTTTGGCTAATCCAAATGTCTTGAACACCGCAACAGTATTCAATCTATAAGACCATTCATGCTGTTTGCCTTATAAACTGGGAGCACGGAAATCGTTTCGTGTACACCGACAGTATTATCTCCCTGGTGGATGAAAACGCGTAAGCCACTTGACTCGAGCGCAATAATTACACGAATTTTTCCTTGAGAAAAGTAGAAGAGACACAGTAAAATAAACCTCACATTGTTCTCACTGTTTTCGCGACTTCCAACAACCGCAACTGAAATCAGTGCATTTCATAAATATACGACAGGGGAAGTTCGGCTTCATTGATTTTGTGGAGTTACGAAAATAAAACCGCTCAGACTCGGTAAGTGTTTCAATGACTGAACACTGGTTACCAACAACGTAAACCAAACCTCCGTATTGCTGACACGGTGTTCTCAACATATTCTACCAATGAAACGGAGGGATTGATGATCAAACACCGACAATGTTGCTTTAACATATACCCAAACGGTCGTGTTTCTGAACTATAAAAACGAACGAAATTACCTTTGACGGTGCATACTCGACCGGTGATGAACTTTAGGATATCATGCCAGCATCACCGATGAGGGAGGTTATTGAAGACCAGTGGCACCTTCTGCATGCGAGGCGACCCCTGATCCGTTATCTACTCACCTCATGAGATGGAAATGCCTCAGTCGCAAAACGTATCTACTCCAGCTAGGGCTTGCATCACTAATAAAATAGTTTAATCATGGCCAACTCAGTACAGCAGCAGCAACGAAAAATTCTTTGTAGTTCCTTCGCAGCACATTTAATCCATTTGCGGAATGATTTATAACCTGTATTCATTCCACACAGTAGACACGGTGTTCGAATGATTCCGAATGGTTCGCAAATTCTGATCACTTGTGTCACTCAAGCAGAAGAAGAATAATAGGACAGTTCAGCTGTTCTTTAATAATCGCGCAGAGTGGTACTAACTGCCTTATCTCAGGTTCAGGCCATGTGGTCGGTAAATCAAGTCAATGATCGCCCTTATACACCCGATTTAGGGTGAATTTTCAATACATGCACGACTTACAGAAAAGAATTGCTTGAGTTTTCCAATTCGAAAGATAAGGCTACCCTCTGATTAGTACGGCATTGTATCTGGATCATAGGACAAAACTGACTCGAAACACCATTAGAATGAGACTGTAACTGTGAAGCAAAGCAACTCGTGCACACAAATGACGTTAGAATATCGTTGAAGGTCGGTGTCTGAATTTCCCCGATGCATTCAGGAGATTCAAATCTGGTTAGTTCAGTGGTGCGTGGAGTTGAGAGATCATTAGAAAAATCGGAGCGGGATTGCAACCGAATGCATGCAGCCCAACATGCAACGGTCAACTGGATATCGGAATGGGCAACAAGCCTTCGGATAAGTTGGTGCGGTAAGCAAATGAACAAAGCTTGATCTCACTACAAAAATATGTTTTCTAGGAACTAAGCCTAGTGGCTCGACTGGAAGTCCCCTTCGCATTGGATCGGACGAAAAAGGACGTATACCGTGGTCTCAAGGACCTCTGAATCAAACTCCAATGGAATATTTCCTGAATGGTTATGTTGAAAGAGAAGTTGGGGACCACAAGGCCGAGAACCTGGATGATTTGGAACATCGGATCCAATCTGTATGCGGTGTGATTCCAACATCAATGCAGGAGGCAGTTTAACATTATATGATTCGACGACTGACGATTTGCCTGGCTCAAGTTTGGGAAGTTCTTTGACACTGTATGTGGTGATTGCCGGGCCCGCAAACACAAAAAATTTGAACGCCTGCCCAAAATAAACCTCGAAGTTATTTGCGACTAACTAAGAAACCTGTTTCTAGTCCAAAGCAGAGTTCACATTACATCAAGAAAACCACTTATTTTCATTCTATCCGTTTAATTCGACTACTTCCCGTATGCCAACGGATCGAACATCTTGACAGCAATTTTCACCACTGGTAGGGACCGCCACTTGGTGAACGTGTCCATCGGCGCAAGGAATTAGTTCGTCGATAACTCCGTTTGGCTGCATCTCCTATGACTGTTTCCACCTAGAGACAAAGTGCGGCACAAGTGCAACGTTGGTGAGTACCCTTGTCCTCATTCTTTCCAGCTGGCTCAGACCAAATACTGCACCTTAAATCGACACTTCGTATAACTTTTACTATAGGTGGTTTCTCCATGAATGTCCGCTGGATTCCCATCGATCGGAACATATCACCACCTACGGTGTGATGTACAGTTCCCTATGAGAGCAATTATGTTGGCCACAACAAATGGAAACGAATGGCACTGGAATTATGTATTCACTGCAAAACCATGGTGGGATTCGTCTATGGAGCAAGACGATCTATATGAATTTGTATCTCGTGAGTATTGTCATTCAACACCGTGTTCCAAGAACAGCCTCAACTAATTCAGGTCGCGGCATGGTGAGAAATTGCACGGTGCCACTTGGGGTTTTCCCACCATGAAAAGGTAAACATGTCCACAGTCACATGTAATCCACAAATACCCAACTGGACCATAACCAGACGCAAGCTAAATTCGAATATCTATTCGAATGACTAAAAATATTCAAACCCTTTTAAAAAGATGCGCAGACTTGGTTCCAAACGGAGCTGGTTGACTTCGAACCATAGTAAATGGTAACATCGTCCAGACATCAATCACTCACCACACCTGAGTGCATTTTTATTATTGAAAATCTACAGTTGCAATATGGCGTGATCATTTAACACATTACCAGTGATTCCGGACCCGTTCTGACTCATTGGAGTGAATATGAGAAAATGGAGACCGTTCTTGACTATACCAGCAAGTTTGTGCGCCAATATAACTGCAATGAACCTGAGGAACTAGAGCAAGAGTTGTCGGCTGAAGCACACTTTCAACTAGAAGGACATTCTACCTGTTAGACAACAGCTCAACATCTGAAGCCAAATGGAACTCAAAATCAACAACTGTATGGTCCACCGAAACTACACAAACCAGAAGTTTCACTTAGACAAATACTATCAATGATTAATTCATCATGGCACGAATTGGCAAAATGGGTGTTGAAATTATTTGAGATAGTTGATGATCCAATGTCCAGAGACACTATCGAAGAAAGTTTCGAAATAGTAGAGATCTTTGGGCCGGATAATTGTGAAAGGTAAACACACGGCTTGATTTGATATCCAACCACTGTTCACGGATTTTCTCTTTAGGGAGGCCATACGTATCATCTGGTACCATGTGGAGCAAAACAAACTCAAAATCGGTATACCAGTCCCATTTCAGGAACGAAAATTTCTACCATGCTCAACAGTCGTATCGCGTTCTTCCCTTGGGAGATCCTACAGACAAATTGACGCAGTCGCAATGCGGAGATCATTGAATTTATTTTGTCAGGAGATGTTTTGGCCCACTTTGAGGAAAATACGAGCTTGTTCATGGTTGCAGTGTGAGCGACATATGGTCCCATAGCCACAAACGCCCACTGCATTATTAAACATAACCGGAAACCATACTGTTCGGCTCGAAGTGGGGGACCGCATAAGGCCCGATATGTCAGGATTGGTCACCAGCCGAGTCACAAAGGATTTCCGCCTACCAAGAAAAATATCGTCGTTCGAGGATTAGAACCTCTGACCTCCGAAGTGTCGAGTGAAAGCTCTGCGCCACCGATAGCAGTTTGGTGTATCTTGCTGATAGAAAAGGCTTTCTTTCCGAAATACAGGACGATGAGTGCCATCTGAACGAAGCAAATTTGTATTGATTTTCAAATACCATTTTTTCTATTAAATTAGTTTCATTAAGTAGGGGGATCGATAAAATCCTAATATTATTGAGAAAATCTACCACAGTGTGTTCTGGTCCTCACTGTAGAGCTTGGATGATGGAGGGCAATATTTGGTGGGCTATGAGACAACCAATTAACGGATCATACAAATGAATACCCTGAATCTCTTTATCAACACGGAAATTCCAAAAATATAGGATGTTGATGTTTCTGTACACCGGAGATGCCACTGCCACATTACCTCTGAAAATGTTCAAACTGTTAACCCACCCATTTGTCTACTCCAGTAAGTACGTTTAATTTATCCATTATATTCTGAAGGAAATGATATTGATGACGCTGACTTTTTAATTCCTTGTAATCAGGCCGTCGGGAGGCAATCTGGACAATTGGCACCATATATGGTGAACAAGACTTAGTCATTTGTACCTTCGAGTAATCGACTATATGCTAATATTACCCCTCAATGAGCTTGATAATACGGTACATTTACAGGCGAAAATTTTGCCAGAGTGCAGAATCTAAGGCCAAGACAAAAGGCCAAATGCCAGATACCGACATAGATGTATTGATATTTTGCCTACTGATGAGTATTCCTGTGAGTAATACCGTTGTTCACCTCATGAGATGAAAATGTCCCAGTCGCAAAACACATCTCCTTCAGCTATGGCTTCCTTCACTAATAGAAAAATGTAGTTGGGGCCAACGCAGTACAGCAGCAGCAAACAAAATTTCTCTGTAGTTCCCACGTAGCAATTTTGATTCATTTGCGGAATGATTTATAACCTGTATTCATTCCAAACAATAAACATGGTGACAGTTTTGTTCTTCTTTACTTATCGTGCAGAGTGGTACTAACTGTCTTTTCTCAGATCCCGACCACGCGGTCAGTAAATCATGACATAGATCGTCCTAATACAACCGAATTAGGGTGAATTTTCAATACATGTGCGGCTTACGTAGTAATCTGAAAGAAACGAATAAAAGCTTTTATCGAAAGGTCCAGAGGGATTCGTGGGGGAAAAACAAGCATTTAGTTCATTTAGATTAATGTCAAGGCCGAATAACAAGATCGTTCATTATTGCGTCGTGGTCTACAAGAAAGTGGACATGGTGAAGGCAGAGGATATTTCCACATGTAAACGCGTGTGAATGAAGGATTTCTGATTTCGAGCCAATGAAATTGAATTATGCGGCTCTAGAATGTGGACGGAAGACAATGATTTGTGTTCGATGGTGACCTGTGAATTTGTCACACGATACAAAATGCATGCTAAGATGTATTCAGTGAGAATATATCTATCAATGACGCAACAGAGGGTAGCAATTTTTGAGATTTGGTGGTAAGATGGAAATTAGGCGGTAGAAGCGTTAGGTAGATTTTGGTTATCAGAGAAAAGGTATGGGATGTTATTGATAACAGAATAGGAGGGAGATCCAAATTGCAGTTTAAACGTCAAATCAACGCACTTAGGGATGTCAAGGAAAGGAAAACGGGAAGCAGACAAGCGGACAAGCTCGTTCAGACTGTTTCGAGGAAAATTCAGCCCTTCGTTTCAATTACAGCGACAATACAAATAAGGAATAAATTGTATGCTATTGGAAAAATAATCACAAAGGTCTTTTCAATTAACGTCGTCAACCGCATTATCACGTAGAACAAACAGCAGATTACCGCGATTGGGGGAACCAAATGCACGTCCGTAGTTAAGAAAACGTAGCCTCACAGTACAGCCATCGTGATCACGCGTCAAAGCTGACGAATTAGCAATGGATGCATTTGCATCACGTGTTGACAGACAGGGTATATAGGGAAATTGTGTCAGGTTACGAGGGTGAACTTGGAGAATTATGCAATGGATGAATGCATTCCTACTTACTTTCAGCAATGAAAATGTTCAATCTATCTGACGGTATTTCTCGGATGCTTTCTTTGATACAGGTTGAGTGCGTATAAATATCGGACGATTGGCAATCACCTCAGGATCAATAAAACGAGATGGGATAAGTTTTCGAAAGAACAAGCCATTAGCATCATTGGTGTTATTTAGTCGAGGCTATCAGATTAACGGCACTAGGCTTGTTATTGAACAGTGGGATCACAGGCAAGTGTGACAGTTTAGTTCATGGGATTCCGGATATATTTGAGGAAGTGAGGATTTGTCGGATTTACCAGTGAACAGGTGATTAGAATCTACGATGCATAGCCTCATATTGAGCCTGGCAAAGCACAACAGATAAATGGTGTTTCACATCTCACAGCATTACACGAGACCCAACACTGTGTATGCTTACAGGTTATTCAGATGTCTTATTTCAGTCTTGATGAGTGTGAATAGCCTTTTACGGTCTGATGCCATTCAGATGTTTGTGCCTTGCCCCTAAACCCACGGGAGAGGGAAACCTATTGTGTTGAACATAAAAGATTTCCATGAGGCAACACAAATCATGAAGGTTTGGGTATAGGTTAGGTGCTCACAGAACGAGAAAGCCTCGTGTAAAAATTAGGAAAATCAGTGGGGGTGGCAAATGTCCCAAGCTTTTTGAGATTTTCCAAGGTGCAAACTCGTTTGCAGACAGTGAGCGATGACTGTAGAAAGTTGGTGAAGGCTTTCCCTTAGCACACAAGCTTTTGTATCAATAAGTGTAATACAGTGATCAGAAACTCCAATAGAAGCACGTGGAAACACTGCGAAAATACTTCAATAATTTACTAATACTGGATGCAAAAGGGCATCAAAGCAGTAGGAAAGTGCACAAGACTCAATAAGATGCAAGGTGATTACAGAAGATAAGTCAAGTCTATAGAAATTAGCTGCCAATCTGCACAAGGACTGATTAACACCTGTATTGAAATAGTTGGGAACGCTGTCAATCAACTGATTGATATCATCAGCGGGATTATCTAGTAAAACATGAGAAATACGAGAGATATGAAGTTGGAATGATCTTAGAGGAAGAGGCTTTCTATGCATTCGATCTCTATCACGCTCAATTTGAGTGAGATGTGATAAGATTTGCACCACATTCGATAGTTAATTGTGATTCAAACCATGATTTCTGGATAGTGTGTGGACATATAATGTGCTAATATTCTACTTTTTTCAAGAGGCATAATGGAGACAGCTGTTGTACCTAGTCACATACAGTTACTTGATTATATATAGGTGTATCACAACCGGTAAGCAGTAAATAAATCATGCAGATCAATTGACAATTCACGCATGTGGTAAATGTTTTAGGCAGTGTGATCATTTGTAACTGCTCTAAGCTTCACATTGTGCGAATCAATGACTCTAAGTTCCCCGTTTTGCTCCCAAAGATTTGATTCTCAGCGAGGTGTAGTAAAAAATAGCAAGAAAATATGATTTCTTGTGCTGTGTGCTGCGAAAACAATAGCATCAACCAAAAGAGATCGGATTCTCAAACTGACTGACTGATATTTTGTTTATGGCTGAGTGGGAGTTGTTTTGTGTCTACGCTGGCTTTTTTTTCCAGACCACGGTTAACCAGTTGTGGGATGTTTTATGACTAGTAGGGTGGTTGACCGTGAGGGAGTGTCAACTGAAGGTAACTATTCAGTTGGACTTAAAAGCTACACAAGTACAGAGATATGCAGAATTACACTCGTTATATACAGCTCATGGAAGGGAAAAAGAAATCCCGTATATGTGAACGGCTGAACGTGAAATCAGACTTTTCTATACAATCGGCATGTTTCAACAAACGTATGCATAAAGAACATGATTTTGGGAGTTTTCTGAACTAATGTTACCATTATTTTCTAACTAACGAAAGTCATGAGAAGGTAGCCGGTAGCATAAACCTCTGGTTATTTTCATGATAGTTCCCGATTTGAATTTAGCCGTCAACACTACCTTATTGTTACAACTCAACTGTTAGATGATTTTGAATAATCGTTAACTGAGTGCTTTTAGGTGAATGAAAATGCACGCGATCTACGGGCACGTTTTGCAAAATGGATCAATAAAATATTGTGCATTTGGTTGGCGAATAATCGTTGAGTACATTCACTGTTTCGTCTGTGCATTCACGGACATGTATCTGCGTATGCACATGGTGTTCGTTTTTGTAGCGATCGTTTGCATTTCGTGTATTTCTCGTATCGGTACTGTTTCCGTACCACGTTATATAGAGTACGTCGTTGCATCTGTCCATCGGCTAGCATCTTCTCTATTTCTTTGATTGAGATGATTTCTTTGGAAGTTCGCTGTGGGGCAGGAATAAAGAAACGTACACAAGCCTTTCTCGAAGGTCTCCCAAAATTCGTTTAGCATTTGAGGTGATCCAGTGGTATATTATGCGGCTTAGTCAGTGATTATGCTCCCATGTTGGATCTGCCGCTCCATCTGCTAATCATAATACGAATACGAAACAATAAGTTGGAAGTTATACTCGACAGACGGAAAATGACCGCAACCCGCAGTACCAGGTTTTTGGCTGAGGACGAGATGAACATCCAAGTGATCGATCACGATCGGCAAATGTTGGCACGGAAAAGAGCTGTTCATTACAATGCAAATCATTGGGGAAGCGGATATCATTTCGTGGTTATTTTACTCGAGAAATAGTCAGATCAATTCCTGCGGAATTCATGCAAACAAAATGAAGTGAATAGATTTTATTGGAGTGTTGATATGCCAGTATCTACCTCGTTAGGAGGAACCCGACGATGTGGATTTACATTCGTCCTAATTGATTCGTACGAAAATCAGTTCCACAGGGAATCACTAACGAAGCACAGGACCACTCGTTTGGCAAGATCACATGAAACCAACACATTTGTACAACCGTCTACCGAGTTTCTTTTCACACCGTAACACAGCTTGAAATAGAACAGAATGGAACAGACGCTCCACATTAAAATGAGAACCAATATGTTTCTGCTGGTTATCCGATTTATTATGGCACGGAGAAGAGAAAGCAGGTGGGTGGAGCTATCGGTAGGCTATATTCCAACTTGCATTCAAATAAGGTGAAACCATTCCACTTTAGACTTGTTTTATATTTTCTATCCATATACTTTTAATTCCCTTAACAAAGAATGTTATTGTTATCAACAATTCTCATGCGTAAAACGGTGATACCATTTGATAATCACTATCTGACAAACCGTTTCTCAAATTTATAACCAGGTAACAATTCGGAATTTAGGAACTTCCCAAGCAGCAAGCTTATCTAGCCTCTTTGGTTAACCAAGTTCACCAAAACTTCCCGGATCAGGCGACTTCACTTGTACAGTATTCAAGCATGGGGCTAGACCGCTGTCGGAGGTTTTGATGAATTTATTCAGTCACAACCATTCCCACACCAAAAGGGTCCAGTAACCCAACAGGATCCAAGAAAGTTCACACAGTTATACTTTTCTCGTGGGAGTTGAAATTGTTTGGGCCTGATATACTGCATGGCTTTCAAAACCCTGTCAGAAGTCCAACTGACGAATACAAATATGCATATAAATCCTGGCGGTTCACGTACGAGAAATTAGCGCAGAAGTCCATTTCATTACAGAATCCTTCAGTGATTCGCGAAAGTCTATCAGGCCTGCCCTCGTCAATCACACACCAACATTTTATGGTTAACAGCAAAAGTCGCTTCTCAAGAAATCCGAATCCATTATCTAGATGAAACAGTGTCCTACATATCACTGGATAGAACAACTTGGAGCGGGTCTTTCGCTGAGGGAGGTAGTTGGTGGAGCAGATCAATGAAATTGGCCAGTCCATGACATGATATGAGAGAAAGGTATGGAAAGGCCATGTGACTTGTTGTAGACTTCCTGGGTGTGGTCCCACATGGGAGTTAAATGCATTTGGTTGGCTCTTTTGTAAATGCATTATTCATCTACTGGAATTAATTGTTCGTAGTTATCCCCTTGTTTGAGCTGCAGTTGAGATTCCAGTTGTGAGATAGAAACGAGAACTACCATAACCACTTCGTGAATAATAGGTGTTTGAAACGAACGGAACTAAACTGAACCAAGCTGAGGAGAGCTGAACTGAACTGAACTGAACTGAGCTTTACTGAGAATCGCTTCATGTTTGCTTGAAGAATGATTGCATCAACACAAAATGCAATCTGTATTCAGAATACATAGCTTTTTCAGTACATACTAGCCCTCATCGGTTAATTACTTACAATCATGTACGAACACATGACCATAGTCTACTATGAATTTTAAATAGGCAAGAGCCTTGCAGAATAAAACGTGTGGCATATCCCACACACAGTCCCGTTCCAAATAGAACCAAACCACATCTATCCACATGTCAAGGAAATTCTGGGTAATCTGATGTCAAGCACGTTATTGCACAGGGTAGATCGGAAGTTTGAATCTGCTACTTTGATATCGTCATCATAATGGTTTTCAAGAGCAAACAGAAAATGGTTTTATTGTCGGGAAACGTGGAGACGAAAAAGGAATTGATGCACCAATATGATGAAGGGGTTTTTCCGAATAACCTCGGTTCCCCTGTAAATGCAAGTCCAATTTGCCCACCAGACAGCACATATACCTTTCAGAAATGGGACTTCCTAAAGCTGTGAGCTTTAGGCCATCATAAACTACTTTTCGTTCTTTCCAAACATCGATTCCCATCAGCCTAATCTATCTTGGTCTCTTCGGGCGATTTTATTCAACCAAAAGCTCATTTTGTTATCGTGACGGAATTCAGACATCGGGTGGCGAATATGGTAGAATAGAACCGAGTAGACGACGTAGACCAGTTTTTACCCTAAACAGGTTTATTCCTTACTTAATATTTTATTCACCCATGAAGCTTTATCGACACAAAATGACCAAAGTTTCCTCATTTTCTCTGATGAAACTCCCAACGGCAGTGATGATAACTTCAGTCAAACGTTTCTTTTAAAATCGCTTGGTGTGTCATAAACACGGGAAATACAGATAACAGAACGAGTAGTATCATCAAGGACCGAAACTCTACAAAATAGTGACAGTTGACAATCTACAATAATCTTTGTTCAAATATGACGTTGCCTATCCCCAGCGAATATTGAGAGAATGGTTCAATTAAACGAACTGTCTTCCGGAATGAAACCTGACCGATGAATTCTCTAAACTGCACTAAAATTGTTCCAGAGAAGTACAAGATAAACACACTGCAAACATTATATCTCACCATAGAGATAATTTTGACGACAGATACACTGGATGGAGAAATCAATGGGATTAGTGAAACGCTGATATCAACTGCGTATCCAGCATTATTCCTGTCAAAGTATTATCGTCTGAAGCTGATAACAAAATGATCGTTTGCTGAAATTGGAAATAAATTTTAAAATTCCCCACAAACGAGATGATATAATCAACCTAACCAATAAACTTCTGAAGCTAAGTTCAGGCGTATCTACTGTATTGCCGAACCGCTAATTGTGTTCACGTAATTCCTCGATCACACGCCTATATTAAAGGATCCACCGTCTATTCACACCAAGTTCAGCTGCACATTTCAAGTGAAATATTGGATCACAACTACTTACACTGGCCGTACCGAGTCTTAGTTACGTCATACAACGACTCAACACATTCGAGTGTGACTTGAGCATTAAACCCAACACGATTGCATCATCAATCGATGAACGAATAGTGACTGCCTCAAGTCGTTCGGAGACAAGGCCTTACGTCATCACACATGATATTCCCCAATGGAGGAACTAGAAGCACATGGCATCATGAACAACTCGAAACCATCACGTGATCCAACCATGTTTCCAAACCGATGGACTTGATTCACTTAACGTGATTACTCATTTCGCTGTCGCAGCAAATCTCGCATGAACAAGGTCATGTGTGCTCACGCTGTGCACGGTGGATATCAGGTTGTTGACTGTTACCATTTGACTCAACGATATTCGAACTTGTCAATCCGTTTGACGTGAGCATCGTAAATGATTGGTGGTAGTGTTAGTGGCGATGTGATATTGGTGATGCTTCATGCGTCAGACGCGCCCAGAAAGCTGCCCAACCGCAGAAGACACGCAAGTTACGATCATACATCGTTCATGGAATGCGAGTAATGAACGTCAAACGTTTTTCCCAATTTATAATTTGATGAAATCAGCTTTCATTAGAAGATTTGCATATGTTCATTATTTTCCAGTTATACCAGGTTAGAAGATAAATTAGAAGAACGTTGTTCATATGTGAAACTGAACTTGAAGTGACGGTTACCAGTGTCGTATTCACCTGTTTGTTTTGGTTCTTGATTATATTTGAACAATATTTTCCTGCAACTAATGAATATTCATCTGATTTGACAAATACAGTTGAGTGAAGACACATGATTGAGACATCAGAACAGTCGGTATCAAAACAACTAGTTGTCAGCGTCACATTTGTGTTTACATATCATACGTTTTATGGATTTTGCACACTGGATGATAGAAAATCAGAAAGAAAGTCGATAATCTTGATTACAGCAATTGCTAAATTGGTGTCCATACAGTAGTGTTGTTATCAGTGTTACGACAGATATTGTGTTGATAACTATCAGTTGTTTGGTGTTAGTGATTTCGTCACATTATTTTTGTGGGTAACCAGGATACATTCAGAGATCTGAAATGTTGATTGTGAGCGCATAATGTGATGTTGTTTCGTGCGGATTGAGACTCAATCGGCGGTTGCCGAGATCTGGTTTATTGGCGTTACTTGCTGCTATTACTTTGACAGTTTTTTTGGGAAGAGGGACTCCATTAGTATTCATCCAATGATCCGATTCACTGGAAGAGATGGTAAATGTCGTTTGTCCGCTTTTCACTAGACTTTTATTTTACCAACTCGGGTGATACGTCTGTGTGCGTTGGTACGGTCTTGCTGTGGTTCGGCCTGCGTCACCCGACCCACATTGAGAGCTGGAATACACGGATATTCTGCCTTTCACTCGTAAAATGAGATATAATCGAGAGTTGAACAAAGCTTGGATTCCAGCAACGTATTACATCTTTCCGTTTTCGGATATGTGTAACGGGCGATTGATTTCACTCGTTTACCATATCTGCTTCACTGTTCCTTCTAAATTTAAGTCATGAGTAGACAGATTGCTTTTCAGCTGCTTGATGATAAGGTGTGCTATCGTCATTCTTCGTGATATAATTGACTATATATACTGGAAGATAAATGATGTCACCCTTGTTATTTATTCTTTATCGAACATATCTTAATTAATTTATTGCTCAATCACTGCAGTAGCTGTTTTTATGATTACGTGATCGTCCTAGTGGGCCATCGGATTTGTGATGTATAACAAATGAGAAGTAAAACTAATTGCTATTTATTTATTTTATTTTGCTTACCTATCACTTAAATATATTTTGACATGCATTATTCGGCCAGCTGATTGGGTATCAAAATTGTTTTACTATTCTGACCAACAATAAATCCAAGCTGACCGTCAAACGCTTATTGCACAACAGTTTCGCATGATATGGTGCCAATTCGTCACTAACTTTACATGTGTATTGGTACCGCACATAATGGTCCACTAACGTGCAATAATGCTAATCGTTGGGTGTAGGAATTGGCGGATCGACTACCAAAATGTTCAGGCTTGGTCATTGAAAAACCGCTGGAAACGTGAACTGCAGTTTTATGATGCACTTATTTAGTTAATGCACTTTTACAGCTTCATCCAAACTAGTGTGTTACTGTTAATTGAACAGTTATTGTAAATATTATTGTGTTTTCTGTCAATCACCAGTCTCACTGTAGGTGTGGCGTAGTTCAAGGTATCTTTTTAGTTGACTTATGACCTCTCGACCCAAGGTTGGAATGATGTAAAATGCGCATAACGGGTAAGCCATGCTAAAGGTGATAGTTTGATAGGGAAATGAGTTTGTATGTAAAACGTGCCTACTCGAGTTCAGTATTGTTCCTGCCACATGTTTACTCTTCTGTTCGAGGCTGACAGCTTGTTGCATGTCTGCTTCATTTCTCACTGGGACTCATGTGTGACGAATTTCCACCACAGCACACGTGTTTTTGGACTTAATCGATCCACAAAATTCTCATTTCATATTTCCACAATACTCATCTGGCAGAAAAACTAAATTAAGATTTCCCTTAAATATTATAATAATTTCCACATCTTAAAGATTCTTTTTTCGATAGCACAACATCATATGCGAACAACATGTGAAGAAAACGAACAAGGTCAAACCCAACGACTTATTTTTCTTCGGCTAGGCGACCGATGTAGTTCGTCTTCAGTGTATAAGCTGTAAACATTTTTCACGATTCTGTTTATCGGTTGTTCTGAGACTCGAAAACTTATTTTTCGCATTATGTGCTGAGCGATTCCTACAAAACAGCAAATAGAGAATGAACCTCTTTGAGATATGCCAGTTCGTGTAATCAATTGTATATTGTTTTTTACTGGGTATCAAAGAGAATAATGATACATACTGACAGCATTGTTCGAGCTTACATTTTCTCACTACATGCATGATCACCACTGCGGTGGAACACCCACAGCAATATCAAGTATTATCGACAATCTGACACTGAAACTTGTAGTGGAGAATTACACGTGGTCCTAGTAGGTCAAATGTGTAACGAGCCGGAAGACAGCGAATTGCTGTCAACTACAGAAACAACCGGCAGTTCGGGGATTCGAAGGACTGGTCTCCAATATGGTAATCAAATGTTCTAAACTAATCGACCATCATCAGCCATTCAGAAAATGCAATATTGTAACAGCATGTCGGAACATAATGGTCCTTAGAACATAACAGTACGTGAAAGTTTGCTCGAAGTGTGGTAAAAAGCAAACGGAAAGACTGAGATGCAAAGCGAAATGAATGGGAAGAGTACTGCGTTGCAGCTATTCATTGATTACTCCTCATGCCATTGCAATAATAAAAGCTGAGTAAATTTTTACTATTTTCACACTTTTGGTATCAATGTTGCAGTTGTAAGGTGTCTTCATTTGCAACCAGCAATCACTTGAGTGTCACCAGGATTGGTTTGAAAGCTGTCATCGAACTGATTTTGTGTCCAATATTAATCAAGTGTTGTAGTATTGCGCCGCTGTTACTGTCAATATAAGTATATTCTAGATGAATGCTCGAATTCATTTTGTGGTGTTTAGATATAAAACCTGAAGTAATCAATTCAGGTTCTTCTGTCCCTCTGATGGCCAATATATACAACCACTTTCTATCTCATATGAAACCTGCAGGCGCAAACCTCTCTAACCCCATTTGAGTACAATTGATCATCATAATTCCATAGTCTGACGCCTCATCCAGATCAAATCTTACTGTCCCACTATAATGAATTTCACTAATGCGTTACTGAAGACTATGTGCGGTCAAGTTTATTGTTAGCACCAACTTGGTCAGAAGTAGACACTGTGTGAGCAACTTTTATTAGCACCGTTTCACACACATATATCTGAAGGTCTCAGTTCACCTGTACTGAATCAAAACAAATTGTACTGGTGTTAACTAGCATATTTAGCGATGACCAGCACAACCCTAATTAAGTCACCACCATTACCGTTTATATTGTCTGTTTGGACGATCTTACGGAAAACGTCAAATGACCAGTCGGAAACGCAAGAACACGATGGAAACTACTACTACGGAGTGAATCGAAAAATCCAGTTACTGGGCTACTATACTGTGTTTCAGAAAAAATAGTCTTCTGGATGGAAATGGCGTGGGTCAAATGCAGGAGAAAGGTGACTTTCTAAAAACATGACCATATTTGGATGGAAAACGAATTCCATCCCAGCGTCTGATCAGGCAAGGAGACGCTAGTTTAGGTTTTTGTCATTCCGGTTTTACCAAGGACACATTTATTTGAAAATAATAAACGCGCTGCTATCATATAACTTTATGAGTAGCTGAATCACAAAGAGGTACAAAAATGTATTTTGTCGAAAATGTCAGCCCTGGAGTCATGTACAGGCATAGTTAGCAAGATCTCGATGCAGTGATTTAGCGGTTCGCATGAATACATGTAAATAAAGGCTGATAAGACAAACTGAAAGTGTAATTACTAATGCAGTCAGAATGGGCATCACAGACCTGCGTCAATCTGAAAACAAACGCATTTCTCACATTAAGTTCAAAGCTGATTTTTTGTCTCTTGTTGATTTTTTCCAGCAGTTCCCTTAATGAACTTCGAACGTCGGGGATTAAAAAACAAAGAAACGAAATTTTCTCGCTTTCGACTTCCCAAACCGGTTTTTTTAACCGCAATCAGCTTATGGTAAAAGTTACATATATACAGTGATGTTCACCAATTGAATTTGCACTGTGCACCTCTGCGGAAATAACTACGAGAACTTTCTTTCATCGAAGCAATGCACGTTGGAAAGTTCTGTAACATTCTGAATTCCCGATTTGTGTTTTTTTTGTGTAAGCTAGAATTCAACGTTAGGAAAGGGGTTATGTTTTATAACGGAGGCAAATGTAGATGTTGTGCTCCAGCCTAGTCGGATCTTTATTTAAGAGCTCATCGACACCATATTTCTCCAGAATCGAAATTTTAGGCTTCATTTTCTTGTCATTTAGCTGAGTATTCACTACTCATGTTCACGTCAACATTTGTCATTCACTTCACGATACAAAATTTCGATTTGGTTTTACCATGGATTGAACAGACCATAAAATGAACTAAGGTCGTTGCCTACCCAGTTGTGAATGAATATAAAGAATAAATAATACACCAAATTTACTGAATGAAAAAATATTTTACTGACTCAGAATCGGATTTGTTTATTGTTATGCTCCAATTTCAGCAAGTAAGAGGGACGATTGAACTTGGTGTTTGTGTTAAATTGACAAACTATCACACACATAAGGGCAAAACACCTAACGTATTTCTTAGGAATAAAAGACCACAGTGAAACAACAAATAGCGAGGCAATCACTGGTTGTAGCACGAAACCTTATTGGCAACAAATATATCTTCAGATTGTGGGCTTGGAATAGAGCTTAATCTTGTTGGACAGAGCAATAAGGTTTTGCAATGAATGTGTTTTGTGGCTAAATAAATCAGCGTTGCGGAATTCACTGCCAACTTTTGAATGACTCATCTAAGTTAAGTGTATACATACCTAGTCTCGAGAGAGAAAACCCAGAGGGAAATCGTGTGAATACTCCACAGTATAATTTTGGTATTCGGGCTGATTCGCAAGCGTTCCATCTATGTCACTTGTTACAGACGTTTCCAATAAAAGTCATACGATACTAGTTTCAATCAACACCGTATTATTTTTTTGCTCCCCTGTTAGAGTAACAGAAGCCGCAAACGTCGATCGCACGTACAATAAAATTCGTCAGCCCGACGTAATAATTAGATTCAGCGACATGAGGAACTGAAAACGATGTACCGAGCAATTCTTGCGTACTCCGTGTCCTTCTCTTTCACAATGAGAGCCTAATCACACACACATAGACACGTGAGTACATCGACGGAAGAAATATTTTTATTCAGCCCGAAAACTGAAAGGCTTGTAATCCTGCAGGCTACAGACTAACCGGTGAACATCTTATGCAAACCTAAAGAGTTAATGCACGCATGTACTACTGAGCCTTCTGAAAATGATAAAATATTTCACCGACCTTGCAAAGCCCAAGAATTTATTTCCTTCTTCACGTGTACACCATTTCACTTCAGTAGAACCATTCAGCTTCGAGTTAAGTTACTTTAATAATCGTAATGGCTTGTGTTTGTGCTTTTGGTCAGGCCGAAAAAGCAGACTTATGGGTGCCGTCTGTGGATTAGACCCAAACTAAAATAAAAACCCTCAAGTTGATTTTGTCAAAAAACATCGTATGTTCCTGATGAAAATTTTGGTGAAACAATGTCAAGATGCTGTTGATGCATGACCCTAGATTATTTCAAAAATGTTCTCCGATAACAAGTGAAACGAAACTCGTTTGAATAATAGAAATTATTGAAATGACTTTAATGACGACCAAACACTTGATTTGTCATGCCATTTAAGTTTGAATTATATGTTATCGCAAGGAAAACGTAATCGTTGGTGAAGATGTTCACAATATGGTGATTTCTGATATATTAATGAATTTAAAAGTCCTTTCTTTTGCGTGATCATTTCGAGAACTCGTGCGCGAATCACATTTTGAATGCTGAGCGTTCAAGAGACCAAGTCAGAATAAGGCGGATTTGCAGGCACGTTCATGGAATGTTCACGTGTTCATTATGGGTCAATTTTATCGTTGCATAGCTAGATGGATAAGTCATTACTACCCGGGCTGAAGCATAATTACCTTTCAATAAGATGCAGGCTTATGCGAAAATGTGAGAAGGATATTGACTGATTATCCACCTAGTGAGTGTAAACAAAGACGTCTGCTAAGATGAAACAAGATAAAAGTGGTTTTCCAGCATTGAGGACTTTCTGGAGTCGAAAGCAGTACATCTTACTGAGTGAAAACGTACCAATATATACACGAATTCGCCGCCAAAGGCATACCAAATTAGTGATATTCAGTGCGGCAAAGTGCGGACATTTATCACTCTGCTCTTGATTAGTGATATCTCCCAGTGCGTACCTTCCATAAAATTCTGTGTGACTTCGAACGCATAGAAAGAAATACAATTTCGAACCCTTAAGGACTGTCTCGACTAAACTATGTTGACACTAATTTTATGGACTCAGTAATAGTGGATACTCCCGTGTATCAATATTAGATTGAGTAATTGAGATGGAGTCGAACTATATCATACCACTTCTATATAAATGTGGATGGTTGGAACTGGAAGTTGGATTGTAGTACTACTTTGAAATTCGGAGGTCGATCATTTAACGTTCCAGCTCGAATTACTTCTTGCACGCGATTTCATAACATGGGTGGCTTGGGGAATCTAATTTCCTCAGGCCAGTGGGTTTTGTTTAATGTTGTTTCTTCTGTCTAAATAAGAATTTGACCAGATTAGCTTAATATCTAGAAGTAAATGAATGGTGGTTTTTTACTCATCAGGTGTAACAGCTCAGTTTACCCGGAAGCTCACCCACTGGACACAAGGAAGTGCAACCGAACTCCTCATGTGATGATGGATATTGCACTACGAATATTACCTGGTTAGTTTTTTCGAATCAAGTCCAGATGAAAGATTGTATCGTGATCGAGATTTTAACCGGACACTTCTGGAAAACTTCTGAATGAATTTTCGGCTCACAGCATGCCAAATCAACAGTATAAGTTTAAATTAAAAAATAATAAATTACAAGAACTTCTTTGTTTCCAAATTATCTTCAAAATAGTTGGGATGGAAATTTCTCAAAGGTGCTGCTATACATGAGTTGAAAAGTTGGTTTTGGTTATAAGTTTTGATTACCTACCATCGCAATAATGATGACGAGTTTTGTGTCCTATTCAAAATACATTTTAGTTAAATAAACCCTCAGTCCACAGTTTCCGCATAGCCAGAACGTGTTAGAATAGATATCAAACGGAAAAATGTGAACAAGCAAAGAGAAGTATTAAAGCGATGCTACTGGTGAAAGGATTATGAAGAAAGTAGATTTAATGATCCTGAATAGGGACCTCGAGATTTGAACACACAATTCTGAGTGACTATTTCAAGTACAGTTTTGCCAAAGCTGAAGTCATGCTAGCAAATTTTTCAAATCCGGATAAGGCTTTGATCGTTTGAATGTAAGCCGAATTCGGAGAAAACAATTTCACACAGTGTGTATATTGGGGAAATTTGAGTCTTATCCTCAAACATCTGCTTTTCTAACAGTTATTGGCTATTTGTATGTGTAAGCTTGAGGAAAATGATAAAATAAATTTAAATTTCCGCCGTTGAAAAATGATGAACAAAAGACAAGCAGATGAATTCTCTCTCTCTTTATACATCTTATTTGGAATATATCTTTCACCCTAAATGCTCTATTCTACATGAGAAAATGCATAGATAATAAATCACGTAGGTTATCTGATAAGCAATAACGATAATAGTTAACTCGAATATTTTGACCAGTAGGAGATTTGTTTGGAATAATAAAAAACGCGACAACAGTTCACAGAAATTTGCTCACCAATAAAAATTGCAGAGGCAATTTTCGGCTGCTTCATCCTTGTTAGCAATTATCACCAATGCACATCTGTTGAGTCGTTATTGTGACTCTATCCCGTGAATAGACGAGCACGAGTTGAACACCTAACGACCAAGCTATCCGGCTCTCAACGTGACAACTACATGACATAGCGTCGTTCCATCACTGGTATTTCAGTGTAAAAACCGCGTTGACCGCACAACAATCGACTCCTAGGATCAACGAATTCGTAGGGAGAGTTCGTGGAAACAAAGCCGTTCTGCTGCAAACAACTTGAAGAGAGCTTGGTTAAGTAATCAAAGTGAACAGCTGAAGATTACATTTGACTTCCAAATGATTCATCATATGGAAACAAATTACCGTAATCATTCATCATAAGAACCGAATGGTGTAATGTAAACGGGTTTATTATAGTGAAGAGCCAGTACCAAAATAATACTGTATCAACCAGCGATGTAATTTGTATCTCCTAAAATATGTGCGACGAACCAGAGGGACTAATCCAACACAACGTCTGGCGTCCCTATGATTCTCATAAAAGCTTCGTTTTTTGGAGTCACTCGGCCTCTCAATATGGGAACTTCATTGAACACAAACTTCCCCAAATAAATGAGAACTCATTCCTCTAGTGATTACAATTTTGTTGACACGTTTAATGAGTTAATCTTCCTACTGGAAGGACTTTTTGAATGGCTCAAATGTTGTTCTTCTTACATCAAATGCCAATTTTCATTCCCGCGCTTCAGTCGTCCTTCACTTTCAAATTGACCGTTTGGGCTTCTTTCATTATTCCACTTTGCACTGCAAGGTTAGATCTCATTTTGTGCAGTGTCTTCAACTACCAACTCCATATTATTCTACTAATTTCGTTCTTCATTAGTTTATCACACAGATTTACATAGTCCGAGTCGAGAAATAGAAGCTTATCTTACACTACTTCATTTCATTTCTTGATTATTCAAATACCCTATCCGTATTTCGGATTGGTTGGCATGGTGAGTTCATACCGTTGATGTTTTATAAAAGTGTGTAATTTTCCTATTTTTCATGTGGCTTTATCGTCGCACTAGATCATCATACCAAGGTCTCAAGCCCTTCTCTCGCACATCCATTGCAACCGGGCATTCTGTAGCTTCTGACGCTACATAACTCCTGGCTGATGTTAATTCCTTGTTGTGTTTTGTCTTAGCCGTGATTGTGCCTTCTCATCTGATAAAAAACATTTTTGATTTAAAAATACTGGAGTTTTCTCTGCAATAAACGGCGAAATTCATTCCAAATCTTCACACAAATGGGTAATGATTATGTTCAAACAAAAGTGACTTTGAAAGTGGGTGAAGCTGAGAGTGGATTCCATGTGTATTTTGCAAAAGACCAGTCTTCTTCGTCACAAGAAATTCTTTGAAAACCTGAATTTTACGCAGGTGCCTCGGGTGCTGATTGCGTGACTCGAGGATACACTCACGATGCAGTGGATAATTTCATCATGAATCTCGAGATGATTAGGATGGCATAGTATTTGGATGATAAGACAAACCTTCTCTGTTACAGTAAAGAACTGACGTTGGAAAAATCGCCACGAGATTCCAAATGTGGACCTTCCAAACATGCAAACTGTATTGCGTCTGATTGAGAAGTCTTTGAATTACCGTTTCGTATGGTTATCATAACTTCAAAGAATTCCAGAAAGCGGATCAGAATGCACACTGATTTATGAAAGACAAATACATCATTGGGGAATAACCCGTGTAAATAAGGATAACTAGGATTATACAAACACTTTTTGTCGCTGACTTGAACTGTGTAGCACGATGTGTTGCTTGAAAAAGGCGTTGGTAAGTTATGAACAAATCAGTGCACCACATATGTTGCTTATCCTGGCTGAAAGACTGATTTGCGACAGGCATTATCATATCTTGTTTGTCTTTTTTATCAGCAATTTACATGTCGATGACTGTAATCTTCTTTCGAGGACTATGATCCACCACATTTTGTCTTCCGGTGTCAAACCCTATGAGCCGTAACAAAGCGGGTTTAATCTTGCTTGTCCGTTACGGAAATTACTAACAAATTGAACAGGAAAGGATCAAAACACAAAACCCACCACATTAACTGCATTCAAATAATTTTGCATGAGCAGTATGGCACTGTGTATGGATGACAGGATAAAACTTTCCAGATTGCACACGGCTGGTTTTGCGAATGTTGCCGCCCACCTAATGAGCGTACCCGGTGCTCCTCCGCCCAACCATTCTATACTTGACCACTAAACTGTTTCCGGTGACAATCCATATCAATCGCATTTCAGTTCTTTTTACTGGAACAATACCCAGTAGCCAATAGTACTATTTCGTACTAATTCTTTCTGCCACCAACGACATCACAATAAATGTTAACGCCATTTACATATCATTGTGAGGCCTATGTATAATTTGAATTCGTTTGCTTCGTCCAATCACTACAATGAACATGAAAGAGAAACTGACGGGTCAAACAAAAACTAGCTCCTCATTCATAAATTTTGTTCTTATTTCGCTGATCACTAAACCAGACACTGTTATTGTTATCCACGTATGTTACCCTCTAATTTTACTTGCTACTTCCTGTTTAGCTTCGTGATTTTACTTTACGAGGTGCATGCATTTCTATATTTAGCATTGCGAGGATGAATGGTGTAATTTGAGAATGATAAATTATATCGTTCCGCAATGCACTGCACGAGAAACCTATACCAGGCTTGATGTATTTTGAAAGAACAATTATATTTCCGTTCTGAATGAACCCTTTTTCTAACCTACCTAAAAGTGACTACCGCTGATTTTGATGTTCAGTCATTTTTCCTGCTTTTGGTGAAAGATATCCATCACGACATCACACGATGGTATTTTAGCATGGAATTCTTCGAGGATCGAGGTTTTCCTCTGGATGAAAAAAATAACGCATACGCATGCCATAAAAACATCACACAAATAAAATGATGTGATACATCCTTTACAGTAAATCGCGACCATAGATTACTAAATTACTCTGTTAAAACTGTAAGTTGCACATCCAATGACTAGCTTTCAACGTTCAACTGCATTTTAAAACTACAGGACCTACAAGGGCTTCATTCTTTCGGTTGCTAACCTAGCTTATCGGCGTGATATATGAATAAATTCTCGTGACCAATCCCCAATACTCAGTATGCCGGTAATTCGTCCAGACTGGTGAACAATCACTTCGAAACTCTTCAAGCTGTAGTACTTTTGCTCCTTTCCCCTCACTTATATATGCAACCTAACGTATGGTTTCTCAGAGTATGGAAGATATTACGCTAACAGTAGAAGTGTGTAACATTTGGCGTCAACCTAAGAGGACTAAATAAACAGTCTAAAATTTCTCAAGATATTGTGAGTTATTCTGAGCAAAGTGATCCTTTCCTAACCCTTCGTAGTATTCTAGGTGTATAATCACCTCATCTCACTCAGCCTTTTCGATTGGTGAGAATACTCCGTGCACCATTCAGTTACACAGATTCGAGTCTTTGCAGTACCAAGGAGTGATGCTGAGCACTGATAACCTCATATTTTCAGTTGTGTGCTCGAATTGCTCTTACTTATCTTACAAATTCGATAGCTCAAGCAATTCTGCAGTACAAATATCAACACACACTTTTGCTCGTGACACCGATAACACTGTAACTATGTGGACATGAAACTGTCATTTGTTGGCTCTCCATGAATACAAAGTTTCTTGCTTTTTTTCCATAAGCTTGATTGAAGTGCTAATGAAATGCCCAAATTCCGGCTTTTGTGAAGTACCGAGAAATATTTCGTTCTCTACCGAGTGTTCAGATATTTCAGCCGGTTAATTTCATTAATTTCTGCGCTAAATCGAAACTCACTTTTTCCTTTGTTTCTCAGCGGATTTTGAAAACATGTTATTCAATTTCTTCTTCGTAATATATTGTGTGGTATCAGTGCAGAATTCAAGGTAATAATGTAGTCAATCGAATATCTTCCAAAAAGAATTTTTACGCGAGAAAAGCACATATGGGATTTGTAGCATAAATCTATTTGAAAAAATGATGGCTTCATATAAAATGCCATTATTTGCATGCCTAATGAACAATGCATTTCAGTGCAAGTTGGTGTGTCTTCTGTTTTCATTTCCGGAAAACCGGTCATCATGTGAATGGTTAATTATATGATGTAGAAGTGACGGAACATGCTTCCACATTCGTCCTTGGTGTGCATAAAAAGGAATGTAGCGTCTACTTAACGTCCGTAGAGAGTATCTTGGGATATAACTGTTTTCATTTATTGTTCGAAGTGTGAGACAAATACATCTGCTTTAAGTGGTCCTAGTCGTCCAATTATTAGTCGAGGTGAATAAATAGGATTGTGAATGGTAAACCTTACCCTCACTTTTTTCCGACCTGGCCCTCAACGGTTTGCTGAACATCTACACTACACTAGCACATTTTTCAATGCTGAGCTCAGCGTTGAAGCTGTATGATGAATCATATTACGCAGATCGAATCTCCTGCTACTCAATTGTAATTCAATATGAATCGTGAATTCGCATAAAATGATTTCTCTAGATGTTTCGTCATTGATCACAAACGTGTCTGTATCTAAAGTAACAGACAATTGCAAATCAACAGAAAAAAAATCAGCAAAAGAATACCTGAGGGAAAATGTTAAGAACTTCTGATTTTCTGCTCTCCAATCAGTTCTAATTTGATGACAACGTTTACAGACGGAAAGAGGACATCACATGCGCATCTTTACTCGGTTCTTTGTTCGCCGATATATTCATGGCAAAAGTATAAAAGATCTCGTTGAATCCAGCCGTCAGCTGTTATTTGCTGTATTAAAGATACGTTGATGAGATTTTATGCTTACTAAAGGGAGAATGTAGTGTACATCCGTTTCTACAGTCATTCAGTGAGTCGCACCTGAGTCTAAGTTCACGATTGAACTAGAAGAAAATGAATTCAACACGAAAACCAGCTTTCCATAATAATCCATGATAATCCCCAGCTGTTCGTTTATCTTCAGTTCACATGATTTCGCTGATTGGTTCATACATTCATTTTGCAAAATCGCCTGTAAAAACCATATACGCCGTACAATTTACACCTCAGTTTGACTTGTGATGGTCGTCAATAATGAACGCGTGGTGTCCCGTCGTCACTGACTTCTCAATCTCACAAGCACGTGGGCCTGCATCATCGAAGTTTGTTTCTTGTATTCGGATGAGAAGCTTCGTGGGTACGTGATGGTCGGAAGGACTTTTGGGAAGAAAAGCTGCCAGAACAAGCTCGAACGAACAAGATCTTAAGTAGTACCAACAGACGAAAGACAACGCAGCAACAGCCTGTCAATGGGCTAGTGAAACATGTTAGAGTTTGAAGACGGGTTGTAGATCAACCGGACGGAGAGAGGCCGACGAGACCCCTTCCACACATGACTGCAGTAGTTAAGTTTGGGGCTGGTTTCAGTTTTGTATATCAGAAGATGAGCTAGTGTGAAAAAGCTTATGGCGTGAAACAGAAAACGTATTTTGCACGCAGCTCGAAAAGCGAACTGAGATAGGCAAGCAAATCAAGATAGAAGATATATAGATAAGCCGAAAAGAGAGGTAGAATCTGTGAGAGGCAACACCGTTGAATCGAGGGTGTGGTGGGAATAGGACGATAGTTATTAAGGTCAGAAAGATCATCGCTTTTGACATATGAAACATTTCTATGTGTTTCCAGGTTTAAACAAGTGAGTAATAACAAGTTTGCATAACATGAAGAACAATGTCGGTGAAGTAAGAAACGGGGGAGTAAATGTCTGAAGTAGAGCAGCATTATTTCAAAGAATAGCAGGCTTGGACATCACATCATTTATCCCAGTCGGTTGAATTTCAGCTCCAAAATATTTATCTCAAAATAAGTGGAGTATGGAAATGAGTATAACTGATGGAATAGGAAATAATATAGTGATCAGATGAGTCAGCTGAAGCAAGGGCAAATGTGCCTAAGAACTGGGAATGAACAGAAGTGAGAATAAGTTCAAGGGTATGGGCATGATTGCAAGCTCTATTGGGAATACGTGTGAGGAATTAAACAAGTTGGCATATGTTGTTGACCTTGGAGAAGTGTTCGGCTTCGCGCCCCGGAACCGAAGTGTCCGGTAAGTGAATGAACCAAGCTCGCTTGTGAATATTGAAATCTCATAAGATGGTGACGGGTCAGTTGGGATCGGTCACGAAAGAAGGTCAATGTATGAAGGTGAGATATGAAAGAACGATGAATCGCAACTGTTGGGTAAACGGTGAACTACACAAAAGCAGTGATTACAAAAAGTAGGTCGAAGCTTCATCCACATCAACTGAAATTCACGGGTCGATATTATGCTTCTCTCCGCGAATGTTAGTGAGAGTGACAAGTTGGTGCTCATCTTCCGAGTGAGGAGAGCGTGCGATACTTCGACTGCGTTTGTATTTGTGTATTTTCATGATTTTTAGTGTAAAAGAAGTCAGCAACCGTGATCATGAAAACTAAATTGGCGAACCACATAATGCCTCAATCGATCGGGCGTAGTAGTCAGCCGGGGAACATCGGGGTTCTCTACGATTTATGTTCTGTGTTGAGTTTACTTGGCCTTGTGCCCTGTTTTCTTACATTGTATTCATTGTGCACCGTGTCTTTTGATTGTGTTGTGGGTCCAATAGGCCGTGTGCTTCCACTGTGTGTGGCATACCGGTGCCAAATAGATATTTTATCGAGTCTTAGTGAATTGAGACTTTCTTTATCAAGTGTGTTACGCGTGATATAACAAAAGTTCATTGAAACTCACGCAGTCATCGAATCAGACATTGTCATATGAGCCATGATCAAACCTACATGTGAGGTTTCTTGACTGTGTCCGTCTGCGCAGATTTTCACCTGATCTCAAGCGGAAACTCTCCTTTTTTGTAGGAATCAAACACTTGTTTTAAATAAATATGGCTGGAAGTAGGAATACGATAGAATTACCTTGCTCTATTTTGACCACTTGAATTGCTTTGTTTATTGTTCAGTCATTCGCGGCCTATGGGATCACATTCTCCAAAACTGGCATTTGAACTAACATTCACGACATTTTTCTGGGTTTTATCAAGGTGATTAATAAGGTTTCAATATTCAAGAGGAATCATTCGATTTGGGGAAGTGTATCTCTGACGAATATAAGCGAAGTTAGAAAAATTCAGATGCCAGTAAATTTACATCTGCTTCAGAGTGCTGGCTGTATTTCTCATATCTCGTAGAAGACGATAGTTTCTTCGTGTCACCATCCAGGGTCACATTAATTCTTAAATAAATCTTAAAACAATTGAATATTCACATTCAAAATAATGAAAATTTCCATCTACGGAAAATTGTATCATGAGTGCATCTTCACCAAACCACTGCAATCTAGCTCATTTCGACAGTCTGTAATTAATTTTGCAGGAAATGTTGTATTACTTCTTAATATTTATGGTCGCCGCCTATATTGGTGGCAAACAATAAGTAGGGGTTTACAGCAATAAGAAGGCGAACAGCAGAGAAAACCAAATATATGGGCACAATCCCCCATACACGACCGCATTCAAAGAAAAAGAACGGCCCGGCAACTTGCATGAATGCTCTACCATTTCATGCTCTGTATATGGGGAAAATAAGCCTTGTATGAAACTCATTATTATTGTTGAGCTGACTTGTGTCTTCTCTCAAATGTCTGAACTAAAATTTCGTTCATTTAGACAATGTTTTTCTACTCCTTGAGGTCTGCTCGTACTCGTTTATATGCTTGACGTTTTGCATGTTATTCATCTGCAAACGTGCATTTTCAGTTACATAATGAAAACGTTAAAGATCACTGATCCTTATATAAAAAGAACCATAGAAAAAGGACAATGAACGAATTGAAGTCAAGAATTAGGCTGAATTGATATGAATATTTTCGTAAGCCAGTTTTACCAGAATGCATGACTAAAACTAGCATCAGGCTGACGCGACAATGAGAGCTAGTTGCGCATCGGTGTGAATGTTTAGGATTATGTGTGGATTGACCACAACTTACCCATAGGTGGGATATTCTAAGGATAGTCGATTAAACTAAGCTTGCATGTTACTGTCCATGGTAAATCTAAGGTGCCAGAGCACATATGAGTGTCAACAGAAGACAGGCCGTGGTCAAACGGTAATATTCCTCGTACTGACTGCATTGTTAGTTACTACTGCATTGGCTGATGAGCAGTGAGTGATGAGAACAGGAACATCGGCAAAAAGGGGACTTGACTCGTTGATATTGGAGGAATCTAGAAAAATCTACTATTATTTAGTGAGTGGTGATGAATAGTAGATGGTCCACCGCTACATAAGGTATCTGAATGATACCACAGCACCATACCACGATAAAGGTAACTACACCGTTTTAACTAGAAGGTTAGGCGCTGTCACTTCAAGTGGAGCCGAAAAGGTTTTCATTGAAATAGAGGCGCAAGTCACATATTTGGTGACGATGCTTTAGAAAATACATGACGTATAGCCATAGATACCTCAAAATCAAACAAAATTCCTACTTTATTAAAAGACGGAATTACGGAGGAGGACAGGATGGAAACACGCAAAGAGGAAAAACGAAAACCTCGTTGTTGATCTAACACAGAATTCCTTGAGGTTTTGAATTATACTGATGAGGCAATTCTGTGATAAGTATGGCATTGTATCTCGATTAGAGAGCATATTTGCCCCAAAAATACGCTTCGGATGAAAATATTACTTCTAAACGATGCAGATTGGGCCCGAAAATGACAAGATGAGGAATTCGGTTGACGTCAGTCTTCATATTTCCTCCACTGCATAGGGGAGATTCAAATCTAATTAGTCCAGTCGTATGTGGAGTTGGAAGGTCATAAGGAAAATTGGAGTTAGATGGCGACCGATTTCATGAAGGTTCACCTGCAACGGTCAATTGGATATCGGACTAGGCAACAAGCTTTCGGATAAGTGAGAGCATGTGACAAATGAACAAAGCTTGATCTCGCTACAAAACTATAATTTCTACGGACTATGCTCAATGGATCGAATGGAAGTTCCGTTTGCACAAGATCAGACGAAAGGGTCCTATACCCTGGTCTCAAAGATCTCTGGATATGATTCGAACGGCACGATTTACATCCTCGACGATCTCGCTGCATCTCAACGTTGCATATACTGCGGAACGAAAAAAGTCAAATAATCTATTGTTCAACACTATTGTGCGACAAATATAAGGAGAATTATAATTGTCACCATGGTAAAGAAACATTACCAAACAGCTTTTTCTGCTGACACAATATGGGTTTTCATCGATGTACGGCTGCGGCTTCGGCAAACCTCAATGGCCATTCATTCCTTATCATTTAAATGACCCGAATCGCAGTGTTTCGGTCAGCTGGATGTTGCGTCATCTGAAGATGACCAGCGACGGCAGACGACCAGAACTTTTGATTTCGAACATTTTGAATATACGTTTGATCTGACTTTGAGTGCATCACAAGACGTTGTGCCCAATTTGGAATGTGTTCCAGTTCTCGGTTAGACAACAGTCGTTCTGTTCCACCCACGTGTGTTTTTCGGCAAATTCTTAAATCAAATTAGATTTGGTGTACAGAGGTAGACGTTATTTTCACCGAGGGCTTTGGGGATCCCAATTATTCGATGAACAAATAATAGGTCAGTTGCATATTATGTTCTAGGAATCGCTGGAGCAAGTCGCCGTTTGAGCAGGCATTGACATCATCAGATTTGAATGGGATGCAGGGGATTACTAGTGATTTCTCTACTGAACAAGTGGTTTATCAGGTAACTGTAGGCCTGCTGTGCCTTTTGATAAACGCATGGGGAGGAGCGTTTTCGGTCGACGCTTCTTTGAGCTGTCGTAGTTCGATAGCAATCATCTTTCCGTGCGAATTCCTCCCACTCTCCGAAATGGTGTTTGCACCAGGCTACGAATATATTTCACTAGCACAAAACTGTTAGTTTGCAACTGGAGGCTTGTCCAAATTTCTTTTCTATGAAATCAGATTTCCCGATTGTACCGTCATTCCTCATAGTCCTTATAATCTCGGGGAAGAGAAGTGTATTGTCCACATCTGCGCCCATCGTAGTTCGTATATTTGGATGCAGAAGATTAGGTACATCCATAATCCCCGTCGTCCATTCTATACTCTCCTAATGATAGACATATCATCAACGTATCTTTTGTAAAGCTATGCGCTCTCCAGGATTTTGCTCGCCTTCACAAGTTGGCCGAATTCAATTTTCCATAACCATTGGTAACTGTTGTGGAGAATCTTTCATCGGTTGCACTGAATGAACATCTGTTCCGAGCTGTCTCTTGAGATCTAGGTTTCTGTATACCACCGAAGAAAAAAAAACAACATTGAGACACTGACACAAATTGTATATCTATTCAAATAACTAAAAATATTCTTACCCACTTTAAATGATGCGCAGACTTGGTTCCAAGCGGAGCTGGTTTACCTGGAACCAAAGTAACCAGTAACATCGTCCAGAAACCAGTCAGTAATCACACCTGAGTGAATTTTTATTAATGGAAATCTATATTCGCAAACTGGCTTGATAGTTTCACGCCCAAACAATGATTCCGGACCAGTGGTGACTCATTGGAGTGAATATGAGAAAACGGAGACTGTTCTTGACTAACCCAGCACGCGTATGCGCCAACATAACTGCGATGAACCTGATGGACCAGAACAAGAGGTATCTGCAGAAGCAGACAGTGAGACCATAGCACAACATCTGAAGCCGAAAAACACTCAAAATCCACAACTGCATGGTCCACCAAATCTAAACAAACCAGAAGTTTCACTTAGACAAATACTATAGATGATAAATTCATCGCAGCACGAATTGACGAAATGGGTGTTTCTGTTCATGAACTTCCTTTTAGAGAGGTCACACGTATCATCTGCGACCATGTAGAGCAAAACCAACTCAAATTCGATATACCAGTCTCATTTCAGGAACGACAATTACTACCATGCTCAACAGCCGTATCGTGTTCATCCATTGACAGAGCCTACAGACCAACTGACGCAGTCTCAATACGGAGGTCATTGTATTCATTTTATCAGGAAATATTTTGGCTCATTTTGATGAAAATACGAGCTTGTTCATGAATGCAGTTTAAGCGATATAAGGTCCCATGGCCACAAAAGCCCACTGCATTATTATAGATAATCGGAAACCAGACTCTCAAGCTTGAAGTGCGGAACCGCATAAGTTCCCAGTGTGTCAGATGTGTTCAACAGCCGAGTCACAATGAATTTGCACGTGCCACGAAAAATATTGTCGTTCGAGGATTTAGAACCTCTGACCTACGAAGTTTCAGATGAAAGCTCTGCGCCACCAATCGCAGTTTGGGGTATCTTTCTGATAGAAAAAATTTGTGGATGAATATTGGCTGTAACCTTGTCACAAATTAGTATGCTGAGATATTTGACCGAGTTATGGTTGGATTGGATGTCGAGAGCTGTGATGATTCAGCGAGCACCACACGTGATAAATCCAAGTTGATTTTCGTAGTTACGCTCGCTTTGGATCGTCAACCAATAAGGATCGCCGTGGACGGGTACAGCTAAAGCCTGTTTTGATTGAGAAAATCCTAACCTGCCAGGTAGTAACTTTAATTTATCATTTATACAAATCATTTCTGGGATAAAATAATCGTGCTTTTCCGCAGCCTGGGCATTTTTGCCTATTAGGATTACGTGGTTTCGGGTGAGAGCTATTTAAACACATCATATCACCTTGTGTATTTCGAATATTACAGGAAGAATTATCTCTCTCTGTATCTTGTCTGACTTGAGAATAATCATTTAGACTGGAGATCATAACAGAGCTTTGGTGATCATCAATGTGTAGTTGAGTTTTCCATGATGCAATATCGTGTGAAGCACGCAGCTTTGGTTCAATGAAATAATCTGCATTGAAGTAGTGCAGCGTCTTTTCATGAACCACATATTATGCATTGCCGGTTATTGTTGTCAACAGTATCTTCAGAGGTCTTCAGTATTCAACAACACGTCTTACGCTGTTTAAATCGCTTTCAAAATGCGAGAATGTAGGCCTGATGTTTTGATTGCTTGTACTTCTATTTAATATTCAATGGATTACCAAGCTGTCCCAAATGTATAAGTCCATATTCGTTTGTATTTCTCTCAAGAATAATAATGTTTGAACAAGCGCTTTCTTCTAACTTTGTTGAAACTTATATGATGTGGAAAATCACCAACTTTCTTCAACATTCCTGTGGTTGAAACTCGCTGTAGGATTAAGTGTGGAGTTCTTTTCAGTGAGAACAGTATCAATTACTCATTTCATATTGCATTCAACTGACTGATTTTTACTGTTATGTACGAGTTTGCATTCTTTCCAATCAAACGATGTACTATTTGTCAGCTTCCGCAACGGAATCAGATTGACTGAAAACTAGGATACACACAGCTATCTCCCAGTAATTTGAAACCACCAGCTTTCAAAGAAAACCAAAATATTGTTCAGCCCACCTTACTTTCATTGTGTTTCACTGAATCGCTAGTAAACCGAAATTCTTTAGTTTGGGGATGACAATGAGTTGCACACTGGTGACCTCCAAAGTGGGACAGTTTAGGATCACGTGAACCTTATCAAGCTTTTTCCATATAATCCGCTTTCACTAGTCCATCCTACTATGCGTGGACCACCTGTCTGTTATAGTAGTAGGCTGCACTACGTTACCTCGACAACCATAGGAGCATCAGTTGAGACAAGACAGAATACTTGCATTCATCAGACCTCACGCGACAGACCAGAAGAAGTTCCTTCACGGGTGCTTCGGTCAGTTTCTCGTGTTGGGTTAGCTCCCCACTACCTTTCGGTGTCAGACTTTTGTGTCAGAGGATACAGTGAGAGTACCCAAATAAAAGTCCGTTGTGCGTTATGGGCATTTGATATCTAATCACTGTTCACAGATTTTCTCTTTAGGAAGTCCACACGTATCATCTGCGACCATGTAGAGCAAAACCAACTCAAAATCGATATACCAGTCTCAATTCAGTAACGACAATTACTACCATGCTCAACAGCCGTATCGTGTTCTTCCATTGGCAGAGCCTACAGACCAACTGACGCCGTCTCAATACGGAGGTCATTGTATTCATTTTATCAGGAAATATTTTGGCTCATTTTGATGAAAATACGAGCTTGTTCATGAATGCAGTTTAAGCGATATAAGGTCCCATGGCCACAAAAGCCCACTGCATTATTATAGATAATCGGAAACCAGACTCTCAAGCTTGAAGTGCGGAACCGCATAAGTTCCCAGTGTGTCAGATGTGTTCAACAGCCGAGTCACAATGAATTTGCACGTGCCACGAAAAATATTGTCGTTCGAGGATTTAGAACCTCTGACCTCCGAAGTGTCAGATGAAAGCTCTGCGCCACAGATCGCAATTTGGAATAACTTACAGAGAGAAAAGGCTTTCCTGCCGAGAAACAGTAGGATAAGTGCCATCAGAAGGAAGCAAATTGGCTTTGATTTTCAAGTACCATTTTTTCTATTAAATTAGCTTCATAAAATATTAAGTTCGAGGAAATCCTGGGGTTATTGAGAAAATATACCACAGTGGGTTCTGGTCCTCACTGTAGCACTTGGATGATGAAGGGCAATATTTAGTGGGCTATCCGAAAGCAAATCATATGATCATACAAATGAATACCCCGAATCTCTTAATCGATACCGAAATTTAAAAATTTTAGTAGATGCCACCGCCACTTACCTCTGAAAATGTTGAAATTGTTAACTCATCCTTTTATCTACTCAACTAAATGCGTTTTATTCGTCTATTTTTTTCAGAAGGAAATGGTATTGATGACGCTGAATTTTTAATTCCTTGTGATCAAGCCGTCGGGAGGCAATCTGGACAATTGGAACCATAAAGTTGAACCAGACTAAAATATTTAGAACTTCGTGTAATGGACTATATGCTAATATGACCCCTTAGTTAGCTTGATAATACCGTACATTTTACAGGCGGGAATTTTGCCAAACAGATGAGTGATGATAGTTAGGAAGTAAATAATATTTCAGACTGAATTTTAACTATCAATAAACGAGCAAGCCGTTACCAATACAGAAACGTCTATGATCGAGACCTTTGTTCCTTGTCACAGTTCAGAAAGCAGGAGGTAAATAAAACACGGATAAACACTGAATAATGGAATTGTAATTCATTTCTGTTGTAAATCCGTAGTCAGTTTACTGTATCGTGTGCAATCGGATGTCCAAATTGTCCCAGTCATCGATACACGGAAATACGAAAATAAACTGAGTAGGAAAGTTGCTTGAATTTCCCTTATTATTCATTTTAACTATGGTTGAATAAATTGAGACGTTTTCTGGACTAGTTCAAATGTGAACCGACTACTGCAATAGACGTATGAGGAAAAAAAGGAATGGTGTTCCTGAGTAGTAATAGGAAACGATGACGTGCCGAATAAGGTGTAAATCTTTTGTCCGTGACAAACGAGTGGTTTTCGAACCGTTTATCTTCCCGGTTTGAGTAAGGTGCTCTCCGTCTTCCATATCGTGCGTACTGTTCTTCCGATGAAAACAACGTTTGGACATTTTTTCAGGTGGATGCAATTCCTTCGTTTGTGTGCTTATATCTACTGGCGCAGTTGATGGTTGGTGCGGTGAACATGGCAAACGAATCAATGTGGCATCTGACTTGCATACTGTATCGGATAGTATAGGACCTACACGGAAAATAATCTGCGTACTTTATAGATCACAGTTAGTCATGCTGCCGTGGCAGATGCTTTTTGTTACGAACGCACAAGTGATCCTCAACGAAGACTACGAAAAGCTTGCTTCTTCTATGGTCACAGAAACCGAATCGGCTCACCCCGCAAAGCCATTCCGAATAATCACGATTGTCACTGGAGCGTCAGCTGCGGTCGAATGAGTGTGGACGTCAATGCGCGGTACACCTTTTAACTAATGATCTGAAAAGTCTGTTCTTTTATACCTCTGCCAGCTTTTTTCACTGCTGGGACATGAGATCGGTGTATTCATCAGGTCACATATTTGAACTCCATCGAGTAATGTCATAACACTCTCAGTTTCTTGTGTCACCGTATGCAATATACTGAATTCCATATTTTTGTAATATTTTGCTGTTTATCTCACTCACAAAGCAATTGCGTTTCACCAGTCAAATAGATCACTATTTATTGGAAAACAGGACTGATTACCGCCTGTCATCTGCATTTGATCGAACTGTCAAGTTCCATCGGACAATACACACGTGGACAACCCATTTCTCAATGAAACGTCGGATTGTTGCACATTCGCATTGGTTACGTAGTCAGCAGATCAAACAGCGGAGACGAATTTTAGATGAATAGTTTATGTAATCGTGCCACAAATTAGTATGCTGTGATATTTGACCGCGTTATGGTTAGATCTGCTGTGGAGCATTGTGGTTTTTGTGCCTATTTGGAATGAAGACTCTGCACGCCCATTAAGATCGGTGGACAGATTACGCCATTTTCTGAGTCGAGTTTGTTCCACTCCTAATTTCATACAAAATTTTCTGGGACTTTGAGTCCATATGGTGTACTCCTTCCACTGCACTCACGCAGAAGGAATAAACCCAGAACGGAATACATTGCGATCTAGTTATATTCTATCAGACAACCGACCAAAGGCTCAAAAATATGTTCGGTGAAATGAGGAATGATATGAGTCACAAAGTAGTGTGAATGCTCAGCTCTTCATTGAAAACCATGAAGATGATCTGTAATGAGGAAGAAACAGCTGTGTAGTTGTTCCGTGGTTCTCCATGGTGATCCGGATCGTTAGGCTGCGTGATGAATCTATGTAAATCTCATATCTTGCTACTTACATGGGAACATAGAGTTGCTTTGGACCATTCATTCAATGTTGTCATTGTGCTCTACAATTTGTTAGTCGTAGAACAATTCCTCAAAGAAATGCTCCTCCTTATGCATGAATCTTAACATGTCCGACCATTTCACTTGCCAGCTAGATGTTGCCCGACTTATTTGACTTATTTGCTGACCTCATTACTTTCATTGTGTAGTTGCATAGTGGATTTATTAATCAACCCTCAGTTGGTGTTACTAAATTTCCTTTCCGAAGGACAATTTACTTGGTTTCAGGATGTGCTTGATCGTACCGAATTCGATTTGTTATCAGTTGACCTAAAGTTTGCAAAAATAACCTCACAGGTCGAACCTAGACTGTTGGTACATATGAAAATTAAGATAGATTTCCAGTAACCTCGAACGTTTTCTGGATACAATGTTGGATTTATTTAACCCTACGGTCTTTTCCGACGTCTGATTTTGACCTCACCGTTTTCTTCGGTTGCTTATGTTTAACTGTACTAACTATTCCAAGGTTTCTTCTGACCTCGTTTTGTATAACTCTACCTTCGGTTTCGCGCCGACTGTACAGGCTTGCGCTTCGTTTTCTGATTCGTCGTTGCGATCATTTGCATTTTATGTATTTCTCGTAAAGTTACAGTTTCCGTACCACTTTATATAGAATACATTGTCGCATCTGTCCATCGGCTCGCATCTTCTCTATTTGTTCGATAGAGGTGATTTCGTTGGTATTCTGCTGTGAGACCGGAATAAAAACACGTTCATAAGCCTCGCTCAAACGTCTCCCGAAAGATGGTGTTTAGCTTTTTAAGTCATTTATTGGTATAATATGCGGCGTAGTCCGTGATTATGCTCCTATATTGCATCTGCCGCTCAATCTGCTAATGCTCATACGAATACGAAACAGAAAGTTGAAAGTTATACTCGACAGACAGAAAATGAACGAAACCAGTGGTACCAGGTTTGTGGCTGGTGAACGAGATGAACATCCAAGTGATCGATCACGATCTGCATTGTGCAGGCACGGAAAAGTGCTGTTCATTACAATGCAAACCATTGGAGAAGCGGGTATCATTTCGTGGTTATTTTACACGAGAAATAGTCAGATCAATTCCAACGAAATCCATATCTGGACAAATAAAATGAGTAGATGTTATTTGGGTAATGATACGCCCGTATCTACCTGGTCAAGAGTAAAGCGGATCGCACGTTTGGCTAGAGCACATGAAGCCAACACATTCGTACAGCCGTCTACCGAATTTCTTCTCACTCAGTCACACAGCTTGAAATAGAACAGAACGGAACAGACGCTTCACATTACAAATGAGAACAAATATGTTTCTGCTGGTTATTCGACTTATTATGGCAAGGAGAAGAGAAGCAAGGTGGGTGAAGCTATCGGAAGGCTATATTCCAATTTGCATTCAAATAAGGTGAAATCATTTCATTTTCAACTTGTTTTTAATTTTCAGTACATATACTCGAAATTCCCTCACCAAAGATTGTTATTTTTATCAACATTTCTCATGCGTAAAACGCTGATACCGTTTCCCAATTTTATAACAATCTAACAATTCGGAATTTGGGAACTTCCCAAGAAACAAGCCTTTGAAGTTTCTTTGGTTCACCAAGTTCACCAAAACTTTACAATCGAACGGCTTTTACTTTTACAGTACTGAAGCGTTGGCTGGATTTCTGTCGGACACGTTGAATATTGTGGTCAGTCACGCCATTGAATCGTTCTTCATTTCTGACTCTAACTGTCCTATCACTGTCATTCCCATACCAAAAGGGTCCAGTAACCTAACAGGATCCAAGAAATTTCACAGTTGTATTTTTTTCGTCGGAGTTGAAATCATTTGAATTTGCTGTACTTCATGGCCTTCGAAACCCTGTCAAAAGTCCAACTGACGAATACCACTTTGCATATAATTCCTTGGGGTTCACGTATGAGGAACTAGCGTGGTAGTCCATTTCACTGCGGAATCCCTGTTTGATTTGTAAAAGTCCATTAGGCCTGCCTTCGCCGATCACACACCAACATTATTACGGTTTACAACAAACGCCGCTTCTCAAGAAATTAGAATCCATTATGCGCTCGCGCACCAAATTAACTGAATGGCAGACTTCCTCTCAGGAACAACACAATGTATCCAAGTTGGAAGAAATGTTTTAACGTATCTGATAAGCAGTGATGGTGTGCTTCCAGGAGCTGGTCTTTCTCAAGGCCTATTGAACATTTACATCAGTCACTTAGCTGTAATCACTCAGCTCGTCTATTCAGGTAAACCAATGACGTTGTTTTGACTCAGTCTATCTCTCAGAAGTCTGATTTATTTCAGTTTCATGAAAATATTTCACATGTACAAACAGTCTCGAGCGGTCTGGTCCTCTGATAAGCAATCACAAATGTCAAGATTGCATTCATTCCACTGTGAGATCACGTTTTTTTTCGGAGGCAACTTCATTGACAAATGTACTACTTCCACACGTGTAAACCATAGGAAATATCTCGGTTTAGGAAATACTTTATGGGTATATGAATACAAGCATTGTTTTCTAGAGAATGCGTCAAATGCCATTACAAATTTGTGAAATCCAACAGTTCAACGCTTCGCAGTCTGTTATTTCTCCATTGGTATATCAGTGTATTCTTCCCGTGTTTCCATATTGATCTGCCATATTTATTTCTCGTCTGTTGAAAAGCGACAAAATCACTCCTCGTAGATGTCTCTACATAATCGGTGGTTTGTCTGGGCTTATGTTCTAAGCATGTAACATCATCCATTTAATTTGCCGAAAATATCGTTGCGGACTGTTTCATCCAGTGTGATAATAAATTCAGAGAAATCAATTCAAATAGTCGATTGGTAATTCAGGCACTGGTCTGGAATGCGGCGTGAATATTGTTTTCTTATTACTGAGGATTGGTGCAGTGTATTGGGTGCACAGAAAAAACCACTAGATGAAACAATAAAGCTCATCAGCCCAATGTGGCTGTGACTTGTGTCCTACATATCACTGGATAGGACAACTTGGAGGGCTACTTTCTCTAAGGAAGGTAGGTGATAGAAGAGACCAGAGGAATTGGCCAGTCCATGACATGATATGAAAGAAATGTATGGAAAGGCCATGTGAATTATAATAGACTTCCTGGGTGTGGTGTTACATAGGGGTTTGATGCATTCGAATAGCGTTTTTGTCAATGCATTATTTATCTACTTGATAGAATTATTCGTAGTTATCCCCCTATATATTCTGTACCATTGGTTGTTTGAGTTCCAGTTGAGATTCCAGTTGTGAGATAGAAACGAGAACTACCATAACCACTTCGTGAACAATAGGTGTTTGAAATAAACTGAACTAAACTAAACCATACTGAGGAGAGCTGAACTGAACTGAACTGAACTGAGCTTAACTGAGAATCGCTTCATGTTTGCATGAAGAATGATTGCATCAACACAAAATGCCATCTGTATTTAGAGTACATAGCCTTTGAGTTCATACTAGCACTCATCGGTCAATTACTAACAATCATGTACGAACACATGAAAATAGTCTACTAATACTTTCGAATAGGCAAGAGTCTTGTAGAATAAAACGTGTGGCATATCCCACGCACGTATCGTCTGAGATTAGTCGTGTACCGAATAGAATCAAACCATATATATCCAGATTTCGAATAAATTCTGAGTGTAGAGTGACATTTTGGAATTGCCACTTTTATATCGTCACAATGATGGTTTTTTAGAGCAAAGAAAGAATGGTATCATTATTGGGAAACGTGGAGACGAAATAGGGAATGGATGCACCAATGTGACAAAGGGGTTCTTCCAAATGACCTCGAATCCCCTATAAATTTGAGTCCAATTCGCCCATCAGACAGCACATAAACGGTTCAGAAATTGGACTTCTTAAAGCTGTGTGCTTTAGATCACCAGATACTATTATTCATTCCTTCTTAACATCGATTCCCATCAGCTCATCTCTCTTGGTCGCTCCGGGCGATTGTATTCACCCAAAAGCTCATTTTGTTATGGTGAAACAGAATTCGGACATCGAAAATCAAAACTGATGGAAGTGAACCGATTGGACGAAGAGGACCAGTTTTTTTTCCAAACAGGTTTATCCCTCACATACTATTTTGAGTGTTGACCTTCGATTGAGACATCAGAACACTCAGTATCAAAGCAACTGGTTGGTATTGTCCCACATGTGATGAAATATTGCACGCTCCATAGATTTTGCACACTGGATGATAGAAAAACCAGAAAGATAGTCGACAATCTCGACTACTGCAATTGACAAACTCGTGTCCATACAGTAGCGGTGTTACCAGTGTCACGACAGATATTCTGTTGATAACTGTCAGTTGCGTGGGGTTTGTGATTACGTAACATTATTTTGTGTGGATGACCTGGATAGATTCAGAGGTCGAAAATGTTGCTTCTGACCACATAATGTGGTGTTGTTTCGTGCGAATTGAGACTCAATCGGCGGTGGCCGAGATCTAGCATTTTGGCATTTTTGCTGATCTTACTTTGCCAGTTAATATGGGAAGAAAGACTCAGTTAGTATCGATCGAATGATCCGATTCTATCGAATAGATGTCAAATGTCATTTGACCACTTTTCACTGGTCTCTTGTTTAACCAACCCGGATGATACGCCTTTATGCGTCGAGATGTTCTTCCTGTGGTTCGACCTACGTCATCTGCCCCACACTGAGACCTGGATTGCACGGATATTCTGCCTCTCATTTGCAAAATGAGAAATAGTCGAGAGGTGAACTAAACGTATTTTGGCAGTGTAATAACATCGTTCTGACTTGGAATATGGACAACGGGCGATTGAGATCGACTGTTTACCAAACCTGCTTCACTGCTACTTCTAAATTCAATTCATGGGTAGACAGATTGCTTTTCGACTGCTTCATGACAAGGAGTGATATCATAATTCTTCGTGTTATTAGTGATTGTATATACTGGATGAGAAATGATTTCATCCTTTCATTTATTCTTTATCGAACATATCTTAATTAATTTATTGGACAGTCACTGCATTAGCTGCCTCTTCTGTCTCAGTAATACGAATCTGTGGTAGTGTGTGCATGGACTTGGCAAATTTTCTCTATGATGAAGTGATCGCCCTAATGAGTCATCGGATTGATGATGTATAACAAATAAAAAGTAAAAAGAATTGCTATTTATTTATTTCATGTTGCCGACGTATTAACTCAGTATGATTTGACATGCAGTATTTGGCCAGCTGATTGGGTATCAAAATTGCTTTACTACTCTGTCCAACAATAAATCACTGGAGATCGGAAACCGTCAAATGTTTATTGCACAACAGTTTCGCTTGATATGGTGCCAATTCGTCACTAGCTTTGCATGTGTATGGGTGATGCACATAATGGTCCACGAACATGCAATATTGTTGATCGTTGGGTGTAGGAATTGGCGGATCGGCTACCAAAATGTTCAGGCTTGGTCATTTAAAAACCGCTGGAAACGTGAACTGCAGTTTTATGTTGCACTTATTTAGTTAATGCACTTTCACAGCTTCATCCAAACTAGTGTGTTACTGTTGACTGAACACTCATTGTAAATAGTATTGTGTTTTCTGTCAATCATCAGTCTCATTGTACGTGTGGCGTTGTTCAAAGTGTCCTCTTAGTTGACTTATGGCCTCACGAACCAAAGGTTGGAATGATGCCATCTCCGGAAACAATAAATTTGGTAGCTCACTATTGGTCTTGTGTCAATTTGAGAATCATTTGTTGTACTACTGTTGTATGAAAAGACAAAAAGTCAAATGTGCATAACGAGGAAGCGATGCTTGAGGTGATAGTTTGATAGGGAAATGAGTTTGTATGTAAAACGTGCCTACTCGAGTTCAGTATTGTTCCTGCCACGTGTTTTACCTTCTGTTCGAGGCTGACAGCTTGTTGCATGTCTGCTTCATTTCTAACTGGGACTCATGTGTGACGAATTTCCTCCGCAGCACACGTGTTTGTTGGACCTGACAGGTCTACAAAATTCTCATTTTATGTTTCCCCAATACTCATCTGGCAGAAAAACGGATTGAAAACATCCCTTGAATATAACAATAATTCTCACTTCTTACAAATTCTGTTCTTGATAAAATGAGAAAATATGCGAAGAGCATGTGAATAAACCAAGCTAGAACAAACCCAACGATTATTTTCTCTTCTGCAACCCCATTTGAGTACAAGTGTTCATCATGACTCCACAGTAAGATGGCCCATTCAGATCAAATCTTACTGCCCCTTGATAATGAATTTTAGCTATGCGGTCAAGTTAATTGTTGGCACCAACTTGATTAGAACTAGACACTGTGTGAGCAACTTTTATTAGCAACGTTTCACACACAAATAACTGAACGTCTCAACTCACTAATACTGAATCAAAACCAATTTTACTGATATAACCTCGCCACACATATATAATTAGGCACAGCCTTTGAGGGACAGGCAACACCGGGATGCAAAAAAACTGATAACTCGAATGGCAACGACACTCTTTATCACTACGGAATTCTCGAACCGTCATCGCCAAACAAAACGTAGAAATTGAGCATTTTTAGTGACGACCAGCACCAGCCTAAAGAGGTCACCACTATTACCCTTTATATCGCATGTTTGGAAGATCTTACGGAAACCTTCAAATGACCAGTCGGGAACGCAAGAACACGATGGAAACTAATACTACGGAGTAAATCGAAAAATCCAGTTACTGGGCTACTGAACTCTGTTTCAGAAAGAATAGTCTTATGGATGGAAATGGCCTGGTTCAAATGCAGAAGAAAGGTGACTTTCTATAAACATGACTGCAATTGGATGGTTTTTGTCATTACGGTTTCACCAAAAACACGTTTATCGGAAATTAAGAAACGCGCTGCCATGTAATTTTTTCATGAGTAACTGAATTATAAAGAGGTATAAAAATATATTTTATCGAGAATGTCAGCCCTGGAGTCATGCACAGGCATAGTTAGCAAGATCTCGATGCAGTGATTTAGCGGTTCGCATGCATACATGTAAGTTAAAGCAGGTAAGACAAACTGAAAGTGTAATTACTAATGCACTCAGGATCGGCATCACAAAACAGCGTCAATCAGAAAACAAACGTGTTACTCACAGGAAGTTCAATGCTGGCTTTTTGTCTCTCGTTGATTTTTGTTCAGCAGTTCCCTTAATGAACTTCGAACGTCGGGGTTAAAAACAAAGAAACGAAATTTTCTCGCTTTCGACTTCCCAAACCGGTTTTTTTAACCGCAATCACCTTATGGTAAAAGTTACATATATACAGTGATGTTCACCAATTGAATTTGCACTGTGCACCTCTGCGGAAATAACTACGAGAACTTTCTTTCATCGAAGCAATGCACGTTGGAAAGTTCTGTAACATTTTGAATTCCCGATGTGTGTTTTTTTGTGTAAGCCAGAATTCAACGTTAGGAAAGAGGTTATGTTTGATAACGGAGGCAAATGTAGATGTTGTGCTCCAGCCTAGTCGGATCTTTATTTAAGAGCTCATCGACACCATATTTCTCCAGAATCGAAATTTTAGGCTTCATTTTCCTGTCATTTAGCTGAGTATTCACTACTCATGTTCACGTCAACATTTGTCATTCACTTCACGATACAAAATTTCGATTTGGTTTTACCATGGAGTGAACAGGCCATAAAATGAACTAAGGTCGTTGCCTACTCAGTTGTGAATGAATATAAAGAATGAATAATACACCAAATTTACTAAATGAAAAAATATTTTACTGACTCAGAATCGGATTTGTTCATTGTTATGCTCCAATTTCAGCAAGTAAGAGGGACGATTGAACTTGGTGTTTGTGTTAAATTGACAAACTATCACACACATAAGGGCAAAACACCTAACGTATTTCTTAGGATTAAAAGACCACAGTGAAACAACAAATAGCGAGGCAATCACTGGTTGTAGCACGAAACCTTATTGGCAACAAATATATCTTCAGATTGTGGGCTTGGAATAGAGCTTAATCTTGTTGGACAGAGCAATAAGGTTTTGCAATGAATGTGTTTTGTGGCTAAATAAATCAGCGTTGCGGAATTCACTGCCAACTTTTGAATGACTCATCTAAGTTAAGTGTATACATACCTAGTCTCGAGAGAGAAAACCCAGATGGAAATCGTGTGAATACTCCACAGTATAATTTTGGTATTCGGGCTGATTCGCAAGCGTTCCATCCATGTCACTTGTTACAGACGTTTCCAATAAAAGTCATACGATACTAGTTTCCATCAACAAAATATTATTTTTTTGCTCTCCTGTTAGAGTAACAGAAGCCGCAAGCGTCAATCGCACGTGCAATAAAACTTGTCAGCCCGACGTAATAATTAGATTCAGCAACATGAGGAACTGAAAACGATGTACCGAGCAATTCCTGCGTACTCCGTGTCCTTCTCTTTCACAATGAGAGCTTAATCACACACATACACACACACAGACACGTGAGTACATCGACGGAAGAAATATTTGTATTCAGCTCAAAAACTGATAGGCTTGTTATCCTAAGGCTAACCGATGAACATCTTATGCAAACCTAAAGAGTTAATGCACGCATGCACTACTGAGCCTTCTGAAAATGATGAAATATTTCACCGACCTTGCAAAGCCCAAGAATTTATTTCCTTCTTCACGTGTACACCATTTCATTTTAGCTGATCCATTCAGATTCCAGTTAGGTTAATTCATGAATCGTGATGGCTTGTGTTTGTGTTTTTGGTCAGGCCAGCAAAGTAGAGTTGTAGGTCCTCTTGGTGGTGTAGACCCAAACTAAAACAGAATACAGAATCGTAGGCATTGCCAAAACAATGTCAAATGCCTCTAGTGAAAATTTGATAAATCAGTGTGAAGCTACTGTTGAAACATGACCCTAGAATATTTCTAAACAAGAGAAACGAAACTCGTTTGAATAATAGAAATTATTGTATTGACTTTCATGAAAATGGAACACTTGATTTGTCACACTATTTAGGTTTGAATTTTATGTTATTGTGAGGGAAACCGAATTGTTGGTTAGCGGAAAAATCAGTGGAGCCAACAAATGCCCTCAGATCATCGAGATTCTCGGAGGTTCAAGCTGGTTTTCAGACAGTGTGCGATGAGTCCAGGGATAAGTCAAGTCTTTTGAAATTACCTGCTATCATGCACGAGTACTGATCAAGACTCGTAGTGAGATGGCTGGAAAGACTGTCAATTAACTGACTGATATCACCAGCGGAAGTATCTCGTGAAACACAAGAATTAGCGAGGATAATAGGGCGGAAGAAATCTGGACAAGGCGGCTTACAACGTACTGCATTGTACTCGACTTTCATCGTATCAAACTGAAGTGAGAGGCGAGAAGATTTGCACCACCTGTGACGGATAAATGTGATTGCCCCACCTCCTCTGTTTCTTGGATCCTCAGGCGGATCGTCCCATCAACAGGGATGACGACAGCATCAATTTCTTTGAATAACCAACTTTCCTAGACAAGTACTTCACCGATATTTTTTGATTCGTTTTGCAAAGTGACGTTCAATACTTTATCAAATTCCCTCAAAAAAGATTGGAATTTTGAAGATAATATTGACGGTATCGATATTTTGGAAACAGCTTGATGTCTTGGAGCGGCTCAACAACGACAAAATTGTTTTATCGCATGTCCACCTACTTTCCGAAAGAAACGTTTTATCCGATTTCTGACTGCATGCAAAAATGCTTGAAACTCGTTGCCAAGCGCGAGGACCGGTAGGGAATTCAAAAAGGCCGCTGTAAGATCGCATCTGACCCTGAAAATTAGTTCAACTCCGGGAACAGGAAAAAAAATTCCTTGGTAAACCACGAACAATGGAGCAGCATTAGTTCTTGCTTTCATGTTATGACAGAAAAGCCTGTGAATTGTAAATGGTGATGAGTTTATTGAGCCTTTCCGTTGCCTAAAATGAGCGCTATTCGACCCCGTAATTTTCATGCATGAAAAATAAACTGTTTTTTCACTCTCTGTCAAAGTGAGAAAAACAATAAAAAAGACTAATGGGATCAAATTTTTCGAGGCATATGTTTATGTTCGTACTTGGTTTGTGTTGGATCCGGTCTGAACAATCACGCCCACTCCGAGGTTAATTCATCAGTATCCTAGTTGATGTTTGATCATGCTTCAATCCTTGTACTGTTTGTCAACTGGTCGATCTCGTTGTATATCAATTGACCTCTGTTGACCCGAGGAGAATGTACGCCAGAGCATGCTTGCAACTTATTTCGGTGACATCAATTGGGCACTTCTTGGCTTGCTTGCTACTTGTTACCCGGCCATGACCGGGTTTTGAGCTTACGTTCGTACAAATGAACGTGGTGCTGTAATTACGTGTCCGTGAAATGACAAACGAATTTTCTTTCTCTACACAAGGTGGTCGATTATATCAGATGCGCGATGGTCGCAACTGTGATGGTTTCCGTAGCCCCAATGCCCAACCGGGCCTGCTTGTGTTCCTCGATCGTATGAGAAACCGCCTTTTCTTCCAACTTATGTATCTTGCCAAACATGAATAAACAAAGGAGTATGTTCCACTGATGAGGTTAGGACAGGTACTCTATCTATGCGATTTATCAAAAGCATTGGTTGGCTAATAAAGTGAGTGCGCAAACAGGCCGCGTGTGACGCGCAAGCGATGACCTCTTCCAGACGCCTCGTCAGAGGTTCACAAGCTGAGTCCCCCCCTCCGTTAGAGGCAACTGTGTTTATCGTCCTTTCAGTTTCACGGTGAATACTTGAGGTCTTTAGGAATTCTCTGGCATGTTCTGAACAAACCGTCCTGAATAACCATATTCTATAAGCACCGGTATTACTTTGAATACGCACTCATCCATTTGCTAATGCCCGACAAGCTATACAGGCCGAAAGACGAGGTGCTTTTCTCAGTGAATCAGGGAACATTAGCCGACCTAGTTGGGCACTGGGACCACGAAAAACAAGAGTGTCTGGCCATGGTTTATCTGAGGTGGAAAAGCAGCGAATCTGTCACGTCAAATTACTTGACAGGAACTTAGAAGGCTGTCTAAAGTTTGTGTGATCGTTGTTTTATAAAACTTGTGTCTAAATTAGTGCAACTTAAATGTGCGCATTTTGTTCTAAAAGTAAACCAGAGCGGGCGGAATTAGTGCAGCCATCTCCAAACCAATTGCAGTGTTCGAGTGTAAAATTTATTCCGCGATTGCGCAGCTGGCGAAGTTACTGTTCGAGTTCAAGACGTAGAGTAACGTTCAATAAAGCAGTTGCATTTATTTATTTTCATTATTTTTATTGTGCCGCTAGTACCGATAATAAAGCACGTCTCTGGTCGTCTGCCTACCATAACTCGTAACAGTTGGACCCCGTTCTTTCACTGCTCCTATTCCGTTTCGTTCTTGCCCCAGGACCATTTGGTGATTACCGATTCATCGAGAACATCAAACCGGTGATCTGATTCGTTTAGCCATTTGCCTGTCTTATTCTAATATTACCACTAGAGATTGCATTTTTTGATGATTGCTTTTGTGATTCTTTCGTTAAAATCAAATCCGCCTCCCCCGTCCTCGTTTCCAAGCAAGGAAACCCCTCTACAAAAATGCTTTAAAAAATATTATTTTCACAGCTTTTTTAAAGATCTGCCTGAAAGCGTTCTTTTTTTGAACTACATCTTTTATTGGACAACAAACAAATAAACCATTATTTTTAATTTCATCTTCATTCTTGTCTTACAGTACGTCCACATCATTTTTATTCATTATCATTCAAAAAGCATCGGGATCTTAAATTCGCAATTGTTTTTCACGTCACGGAATTCGATGTGGCTTTTCTTCTGCATCCGCCAGACGAATGCCCGACGTGCTGATACATAATCGATATTTCGCTGTGTCGGCCACGTTTTATTGCATTTATATTTTCGCGGGCGATCATATCAGTCCATATAGAAACGTTGAGTTACATGACAGTCCAATCAATCAAAACATTTTCATGTCTCAGAAAGATTCTGGAGTTACCTCTCAATGGCACGTGTTGAGCTCTACCATATTCATCTTCCACACATTCAGGTACGGATGCGGCACATTACCATGGGGGCAGGCACCACCTGCAGCCGGATTCGAACGACCACAAATTGATGACGGTTTGATCGAAGTGATTGGCCTCTCTTCGACTACTCTGGTTAGTCTCATTTTGGTAACCATTGTCGTCAGTCCGGCAAAAAATTCATAAAAAAATAACTCTGTAATCGGTTGGTTTTCACATCAATTTTTATACAAGTTATATGGTTCCTGCCTATCGACGAATGAAAATTTATAACCGGGATGGTGGGACCGTTTCGTATTCGGTACGGAACAAAAAAATCCTGGAATGATCCTGGTGCTGCGTCTTTTGCCTCTTATCTGGTAGAACATTTTCTCTTTTCTATTGTTTAATTTATTAAGAGTGGCAATGATTGATTGTATTATCAGAAAAAAATGGCACCTAGGATTTGGAAATATGAAAAAGAAAGCCATAAAAGTGCCCTCAGTGGTTCAGATTTGGTAGCTAGCACAGATAATGAAGTTGTGCACAACCAAATATGATCTTTTATCCCAGGCTCTGCATTCTTTGAATTCAGTCTCCCGACCGATATCATCCGATGATTTTAATACCAACGGCTGTTATTCTACGTCTGTGTGTCACACACATCGCATTGTAACACTCGATGGTCCTATCAGTGTCTAAAATTTATAAGTTACCAAAGTTTGTAGCATATATTTACTTTATGACCTTCAGACACCTAGTTTCTCTTCTGACCTGCGTCCGACGACTATTAGTTTTGGCTCACCTGAAGAAATGTTCCGACGCTAAATTTCGGAACTTTTTTTATCTCAAGCCACAACCTCTATCCATTGCAGTTAATAGGATTGTAAAATTTCCATCTTCGTGGACAGTTGGTTCAATAAATCTACTAAACTTATCAACCTTCGTGATGATGAGCCTAAACACAATTTTTCTGGGGCCAAATATGCTAGAAATATCTCGTCTGAATTATGAGTATAAAATAGGCCAGAAAATATATCATAGTGTTTTTCAAGGCCACGTTACCCTTTCATTTACAGCTTCCATGAAGGGTACAATTTGAAGCGACGCTAAAAATGTGCTTACAAAATAAACTATATTATCATTTGTATCCCAATATCTGTAAATCTCGTTGAACCATCTTTCCTAAAACTGCATCCACTGCCCAAACAACAACGACAACATGTACCGGCTTTTATGCACAGGCCATGATTCAGGTCGGTGGTCATGGGGATCACATTTGTCAGTGTCGTACAGTGACTTTGACCACAGACAAAGTCATCCCCATGCAAATGGACGGCGAACCTTGTCGTTTGATGCCGGCCACAATACAGATTCGCTGTTCTCATCAAGCACTAGTAGTCCAAAAACAAGGACATCAACCCACATATACAACACGGTAAGTTCCCCGGGAACATCTGTTCATCCTGTTTGTTCGACCGCCCAAAGTTCAATTTGTTAGATGCAAAAGTTGGACCGAACTATACAGAACCGGTTGATAAGAAAGCAAACCACACACCAGTGGATTTGGGATCTTAAATCGTGCCTCTCGTGTGAATATGGGAGCTGTGTTTACCTGTCTATATGGAATGGATAACCCAGCATCAAAATATCAGCCACTGAGGCAGTCTAGCTCATTATTGTCTGGAACTCATTATCAGTGGCGAACTTTCGCGGTCTGACAGCAGGTTTGCTCATTGGCCAGCATGAAGGTGTTTACACTAATGAAAATATCAAGGATCAGATTTAGAATGCAGGAATTCTAATATTTGAAATATAGAAGTATGACAAACGGAAAGAAGTAGTCATTGTTGGTCCATTAAATGGTGATTCACACAATAAATCATCAAATTTCTTGTGTCTTTCAAATGACGCGATGAATGCGTATTCCACAAGGTGCAGTAGATGGTCAATTATCGTACACAACGCCAGTCTGGCTCCACTTGAGTTATGCTCATTTGACAAAACAAACTTCACTGGTGTACCATGAAACACTCGTTGCGTGTTGCTTTATTGTTGCTAATCTGATCTTCCCTAATGGTCTCTGAATTTTTGCAACAATCCACGATCAGTGATCTGGAAACGGCGCTTGCCTGGCGGTGCTGTATACTCCAGGCTCCATCGAACTGGCCAAAGTTAACTCCTGGAGAAGTTCATTAGCCTTGTGGCTAGGTTACTGTTACAATAAGTAACCGTTTTGGGATAACGGTGATTGTCTGGCCTCTTTTTAAGTAATTGACTATGCTCTTCATGTTATCCCCGTTTTCGGTTATTGAGAGGAGTTTTGTGTGCTAGCCTGGTGTCTATTGGAGAAAAATCTTAAATTGGCATGAGTAAAGACCACCACAATCGTTTTTTTTCTGATGGCTTTCATTTGTGAAAGAATGACTGAAAAAGAATCCTCTATTAACCAGGTGCAACATATCCAGTTTGTTTACGGGACCGGAATGGAGTGAAAACAGAAAACATGGCGAAAAAGGAAAGGGTTTCTCTTCGTGCTATAGATAATTTCAAATGCGCTCGCATTTTTGAACAAATTAGACGAATTGATAATGAATCGTCATTTATATGCTTAGTAAAATCAATCTACGAATCTCAATGTCTTGTTATCTATAACGATTATAATACAGCAAGCAAGTTGTATTTTCAACCATGTGATATGATTCAGACGCCACTTCAGAACAAACACCCTTCTTGCATCTATTTCCCATCTACATTCCCGATTATCTCCCATTGCCAGTGTGTTTTTTGTGTTTCCGTAACTCATTTGCTTGGTCTGATAATGCGATCGGTGAATGTTTATTCGTTTTCCTAGTTTGAATGAAAGATCGAACAACGTGATACCTCCACACGGTCACGAGTTCCATGTTGACTTTATCTCACATCCTACTTGTCTGGTGCCCTTCGGACTACCCGTACGCATTCGCACATTTCAAATATAAACCTAACCAAGAAGTGGAAAATCTAGAAGAATAAATAATATGAACAGAATTAGCCAGTTCGAAGCGGTGTACCACTTGATTTACAGTACTAGAGAAACCAGTGGATAAAACATCCCTTTTCACTAGTTTTATTGTCTGACTGCATTGCTCTCGCTAAAGTCCGTGTGTCCTCCCGATAGATGATCGCTCTATTCGGCCGTTCGGGTTCCAGCCGTGACTCCGAAATGTCCATTGAATGATCCATCTTGCATTGTTGAAGCCCAAATTATCCCTGGTAATCGACTGATGTACTGTGTACATGCACATAGCTTGTTAGACGCGCTCAGCCGTGCATATACCCCTGGTTCCGACCGGGACTTGAACACGGGCTACATCACAATTTTCAATCATATAAGTCTGCAGTTCAGTGTCTGGGCTGGCTTTGAACGTTGCTTCGCATCCGTATCATGCGATACGGCGCGTTCATCTGTTACTAGCTCTGGGAAACAATAATAATAATGATAATTAATTATCCACAAAGCAATTCACTTTCATGAGAAACTTTTTCAGCAGAGGTCTATAAATGGAATAAATGCAATCCAAATGACCAACAGAGCTCGACACAGTGCTGTTATTTGTGCCGTCTTCGTCCAGATCATCTTCACGAAGGGATAATGAATGACAGAAACCATGATAACATGTACAACTCAGATTACTAACCAATGAGAAACGCTGGATAAGCCTATCGACTTTCCCCAAACATTGAAAGTGGAAAGCCGTCGCCGAATATTTGTTCTCTTCGGTAAACATATATTCTCATGTGCGGGTTACAACGATAATGACAGTCGAAATCACTCACCCTAGCGTTATTCACAACCGTAAGCCTGAGTCAGCCGACTTATAGGAGTTCATTGGTCATACATGCTTTTTCGCCCTGTCACGGAACAGACCTAAGGTCGTTCCTTTCGCCACGAATCTGACGGAAGAAGCAAAACAGATTGGGGAATTCAATGGGAGAATAGCAGCCATTCGGAGTGCAATTCAACCCACTACCTTTTTACTTCATTTAATTATTCAGCGGCAAATTGCAGCATTTCTGGAAGAGGCCACAGCCAGTGGAAGACTGTCAAATAGGGAAGTGGCCAGCGGTGGTGGTTATCTAATCTGAGCCGGTAATGTCTAAATTCCATGATGATTACGGTTTGACCAACGCAAGTCACGTACTTGTCTGATCTCTATCAAATCTTTCCTATAAACAACAAACTTGGGGAATTTTTTCATAATGTACCATCTAATTCATCCTCAAACACCTACTTAACTGTTTAAACAAAGATATCCTCTGGATTTTTTTATTCTGATTTACCCAGTCCTCAGAGGTGATTTGGACATGTTTCTGTATCTTAAACTGACTAGACTATTACCAAAACAGAAGCAGTCATTACGGGACATATTCGATTTATTGGGTTTCTTTCTGCTGACGGCCATATGCGCACGCAGATAAGCAAACGCAATAATGTTCACTTTCTATAATTCACTCATCAGAATCGTATATAATATTGAAAAGTCGTTGTTTCCATCGTATTGATCAGCTTTAGCCATATTGACCTAATCCGGTGGTTACTCAAATGTGATACAAACTCACTTGGTGGATACGGGTCGATCAAGTGAAATTGAGATTGTTGCATCTAATCTGATACTTCAACGCCTTACTCATATCCCGTTAATCACTCATACCCACAGCTACCGTAAAACGGTGGTGTGAACGTTGTTAGGCGTGTCACCCATTTATTTATGTGGAACTGCTACGTCCCGCCTCAGATAATGAGGAGTGACAAACTAATGTTGCCTTTCGTAGGACGGGTTACTAATTCTCTACTCCTCACCAGCTAAGAGCTGGTTCATTTTTCCGATTCTGCACTTTATGTATATATATATATATATATATATATATATATATATATATATATATATATATATATATATATCACACGGCATCACCTATCATATCTTGTTTGCTCTGGAATGAAATTGATACGTCTGGTGTATTACGAACGTAGACCACAGAAAGGTGTTAGTTCAGTAGTAGCTATTCTACATGTGAAGCTCCTACTGTCGCAAAACGGAAGTCTGATGTTTGAACTGACATCCACGTATGCGAAGAAAGTCGAATGAGATGTAATTGGAACAGAAGGCAAGGCTTCGACAAACGCTTTGCAGCCATGCGTGTCAATTCTGATAAATCTGCTTTCGCCAGTTTCCCATCCGTGTGCATATTTTTAGAACCTCTGACAAGTATGTTGTATACTTCCGGCACTAAACACTGCATAGCCGATCCAATCGCCAAACTGTCCCCTGGAAACACGGCTAAGAATGAACCGGCTATGATCTGTGCTCAGACGCATACGGTTTTCAAAACTGAATGAACAGACAAGTTTCTAGTTCATGCTAGTAGTGGAAACTTCATATTTCGTTCAGAAAGCGATGGAACATGCATGAATTCGAACTGAAGACTAAAAAGGTGATAATCTAATAACCATCACTTCAGTAGAGTTATGCCAATTTCAGTTATACATGGCTTCGTTACGGCACCAAGTTTCCTTTATTAGGGATCCCTAAAGCAGTCAGTTTACTTCTCCTGTACTGTTCAGATGACTGCTTTTTGACCAATGTAAAATACAGTTTGTGTGAAAACCGTTATTTTCAGGATACCACACAAATCTAGTGGAAGCATCGTATCAACAGTGCTGAGGTTAGTCTCAGAATATTGCGTTTTGGAGATAAATCACAATGTCAGACAAGGAACCTCACCACTCTGTGATAAATGAGATGAATTGCAGGTGCACCCGTATCGACTTCCTAGGTGTGTTGTTCCCAGAGGCTGGGAGTAGGTGGAAAACGATTACGAAGAAGAAAGGTTTAAGAACGTTGACTGCTAAAATTGGCTATGCACGGCATACTAAGCTTCATGGATTAAATCCACTAGATTCGCTTACGCAAAGGTCACGTTTGTTGAAAGAATCGACGGTTTACCGCGATCAGTCAGGTTTCTGTGTTCACACCGTTCTTTGATGTTCTCACTTGTATTTATCTTTCAATCAAATTTATACTTCATACCTTTTGGTATCTCAGTAAGGTTTCTGATGAAGAGTTGCAACTATGACTATCGAATACAAAGCGAGGTTGTTAGATTTTCAGACTGGAACTGATAGATAACATGTTGAACGTTCACTGAGAGCACCCCAGTTTGGAATTCTCAACAGAACTTTATTGCTGAGGGGTTTTATTGAAGATGAGAAAGGGCAGTTTGTTGTTTCTAAGGCATTTGATGATGGATGATGCAATGATATTAGCCCTTATGAATTTCGCAGTTGGATTACTTTGACAAAGATGGATAGTAATCGTTCAACGGGTTCTACTACATTTACAAGCGAACATACATCTTCAGGTTTAGTACTGAGCCTAACAATGGCTCGCCGGATATATATATATATATATATATATATATATATATATATATGTTTATATATATATATATATATATATATATATATATATATATATATATATATATATATATCATGCTTCACCCCAAATTTCACGTTGACGACACTTAAAAGTGTGGGTGTTCTTTTATGTATTATAACTCTTTCTGATGGCCTAATAATCCCCCCATATTTCCGAGCATTTTCTTCTTTCTCTCACACTATTTGTCCTGAATCAGTTCACGTAATCGGCTGCCTGATTATCCGAGCTGGTATAGTTAATCTGACCGAGTGCACTGGTCCCGGTTACGATCTTCGCAACAAGTCGATACGTAGTCATCAATAACTCTGAGGTGACCTAAATCACTTTTCGGGATATGAAACATGCAACTAGATCGTGCAATGACACTGTACCACGTGGTTCACCACATCTGATTCCGTTGTTCATATTTCTGACTGCCATTACTACTTTGACACTGGTTTCGATTGATAAGTCTAAAAGGCAAATGTCAGAACAAATGAACACGTTAACCATTAACAATCATCACTGGGATTCTTCAAAAGAATACTTAGGAGCAGTGAAAAATACATGAATAAAGACACTCTGGATGTTACTTATTGTGCGCCAGAGTTCTGCTGTACACTGTGGCGGTTATATCGGTTCTCATATACGCCTCAGAAACGTCACCGTGGATGATAGAAGACTGTCGATGTTTATGCATCGAATTATCCGCAGTATTGTTCGATTATGATGGAAAGATCGTACCAGCAATTCTGAAGTTAGGCGAGGTTTGTTAGGAGTAATAGGTCAGTCGCTGGAACAGGTACTGAGCCTAAACAAGTTAATATGGCTAGGACGTGTTACAAATGTCAGCATGCAAGATATACGATCAAGGCAATCAAGCCGCATTCTTGGAGCCCAAGTGGACTTTTCGATAATTTGCCTACTGAGAAGCATAAAAGGGACAGGGCTCGACAATTTTTTTCACGACTTAAAACGTTTATTGTACACCGATAGACTTCCTCCGTGTAATTTATCTCTCGAGGCAAGTAGTGGTTAGAAGGCAGGTCGAGATAACCAGTCCATGGTATGGGAAAACGGTATGAAATCCTCAACCAATGGATTTGAACACGCCCGACATGTCAGACTTAATTGTTGGGGTCCACTAGACTCACCTACCAGATGGTTGAAGACATTAAATGACATGGCTAGATGTCGCGACCAGTAACGTAGCTGCATTCGCGCTCTTTTTCATTCTGCCCTCGACTCGATGGTGCTGAGGTCTAAATCTGGTTCATACTTTTCGCCTCAATATTTTTTCTTGTAAGCTGGTGCATTGGGGTCTTAGATACTGTCAAGATTATGTGCAGGACGAATATGACCAATAATCTTATAGTTGGTAATCAACTGGTATAAACCTTGATCACCTCGAAGGTACATTTCAAACTCCGTCACCGTCGCCGGCCATGTTGGTGGTAAGCAGTACTCTTCGGTGTCGCCCAGTTCGTTACAACATGGCTATTAGGTTCCTCGCGTGGTTCTTCGATCTAAGTCTTTGGGTCAGATTCACAGTCATCCCCGATGGTGCAGTGAACCTTCGAAGCTGTGGGGTATCCCCTGCCGTTACAATTTTGCTCAAGGATAAAGTAAAAAACACTTGACAAGCCGCTTCTTTTTTATCAGTACACTATGTGCTTTCTCCCATCCTCTATCCCTAGTGCCACCGTAGGCACAATAAAATAACACCTCAAGGACGAAATATGATGGCAACTGTAAACTTACAGTCAACTTAACCCATTCCCTTGAATAATGAATTATCATATTTATCTACATAGGCAGCCTCAAAGTTTGAAATCTTTTATACTAATAATAATGTGAGCGCTATGCGGCTTCTCTCTCTCTCTCTCCCGGATGCAAATGTTCTCACCACTTGGCTAATTCCGTTTTCTCACCAGAAGTTTCAATTTATTTTGCGCTCATATGCACAAGCTTTGTTTTTTCAGCGGACCCGGTCGATCATTCCTTGTTTCTGGAGCTCATCAAACCCGGTTGATCATTTTCGTCATCTCGTTGAAGGACTATCAGGCGATCCCGGATGATGCGATCGCACTGAGACAAATTGGTGAGTAGCGAGAAATCCACAGGTGCAAATTTTCATCATTCCAAACCAAGCAGACTGGGCCTTCTAGAATGGCCACATTTGCAAATTGTTGCATTTGATTTTGATTCCACTAACATTGGTCACGCGCTTTTCGGACGCAGTGCACTCGGGTGGGGAGTGTGTGGAATAATACTGGTAGCATTCTAGGCTTCTTATTACAGTTTTCCTGAAAAATGACTCATCATAGAGGAACCAATCAGATTTTGTCGTTGAATTAAGTGGCTTTGATGCAAACGTTTGTTTACAAAGCGAAACTGAAGACCTTTTTGATTTGTAGAACACTATTGGCATGAGGATCCTGGGTCTTATAGATAATAAGAAATCCACCAGCGTTTTTCGCACGAGATTAGTACAGTGGTTCACTTGCATTGTTGACACCCAGTTGGTTGTACCGTGATAGCTCAGCTGGTAGAGCATCAACCCTGTAAGCGGGGGGTTGCCGATTCTCGGCATTGGATGTTTTTGATTTTTTGTTACCGAGGAAATTAAGAACAGGTCTTCGGAAAGTGAACAGTTGGTTTCAGTGCATCCTATACGCATTCTTACAATTAATACGGGTGAGGTGACAGTGGAACGCGTTAGAGATTGGTCCGGGTAAAGGTCATTGCCGCAGCTTCGTGAAATAGGAAGAAGAGGTGGTGTGGACAGGAAAGGTCTTTATTGTGTAGTGGTTGTGGTGAAAGTTAAAATCACGCCGTTACCAGTAATAGCCGATGGTGGATTTCCAGGGCCCAGTCGGCGATCCGTGGTTGTTGGTCTTAACCAGGACACCTGAAAGGCATGGACTAGTTACTTCTGTGCAAGTCGTTCAGGGATTAATATGCGAATGACGATTGCCTCTGCCGTGGATAAGGCCCGAAGATGGACTGGTTTTTATCGATTAGGTGGACCCCGGTATGTATATATATACGAGTGAGTAAGCAATGACATCCACACATTCAGTAATGAGCGACACGAGAACGTCAGCAAATGGGTTGAACACATATACGAGTCAAATATATATATAAATGGTGGTATCGACTAAACTGAAATGGCACTAGGTCAGTGGATGAGCAACGTAGTGGGAGTACACAAGCAAACTATGGAAAGTAAGCACCGAAATGGAGACAGGGCGGGTACATGTTCAGTTCATTTGATCAATGAAGTCGCCTGAATCAAGAACAAGGAATAAACTAATGATGTTAACAAGTAAGACTTGATTTCCTGAGTCGTGGTAAAGTGTGCGCAACGGAATCGAACTTGGTTCAGTCTGGGAATGTCAGCACGTAATTTGGAGACGAATACAAGTGTAACTGTCGAAATATCCGGCAATAAATAATTTCTCTTGCGAATTTAGGGGTAATGAACTACTGTTGTGCGCTTCTCTGGCATCTTCTAAAAGAGTGATCATCTAATTTTCTTCATCGTACGTTCATGTGTGAAACCCTGCCACCAAAACCGAACCCCAATAGCTGCGTTCTACGGTTCGGGTGGGCGTCCAGTTCAACGCCGATTAAGCCATGGTTTGAAATGCAATCGAGACTTTCAACAGATCCGGTCACATGGATCAACCGGAAGTGGCTATCAGTGAAGCAACCGGAATGGATTGTGATCGAGCACTATTCTGCTTGTCTGATTCCTGGGCTTTCATTGACTGTAAGCAGAAATAAATTGGATTTTTTTTTAAATTTATAACCTAGATGCGCTTTTCTAAGCCCTTTCATGCCGTATTATATCAACCCGACATTATAAAAGCCCAAAACATATTTCGCCTAGTGAACAAATATTCTCTATGCACTCGGTGGAAATTTATTGGTAAACTGGTTGTGTTTGTAGTTCAAGTCGCTGATTTCCCCAAGCTCTGAATCGTCATGCTTGGTTTTTATTGTTTATTCAGCAAACTTTTCATTATCCATTGAGATGGCATTTGTGAGGAAAACAGTCAGTACGCAATTCCTCACGCTACCAATCCAGCTCGAGCTGCTAGTTCAAGTTGCCCTGTGTTGGGATTCGAAACCTTGAGAGCGCATAAGCGTGGCGTGTGTGCCCGCGTGGAGGTCGTCGCTGAATCCCATCAGCAAGGCCGGTGACTCAATTCGGTACGAAGATGAACCAACACTCAATACTTGCCAAATCTTCCACACTGCACCTCCATAATGGACCTATGGTGATTGAATCACTAATTTCTCATACCGACAAACACCACTATAGTTATGATAATAATATTGATGTTTTTCTATATTTATCCATCAGGAAGCTGTTTTCCCGTATCGTGGTTTGTCGAAAATAAGTCCTACCTTCCGGATTTTTTTGGTGTAAGCCCTATCCCGAGAATAAGACAGTCAAAAATGCGGAAAGTGCTGAAGGATAAGACGTAATATGCAGAGATGACCCATTCTTCTAGACTTCGGAGTAATGAGAACCTAACACTTACCGAACCAAAAAACACATCTTTCAGATTCGGCGACCTTTATGTTCCATGAGTTTACAGCAATTACAGGATATTGACATGATAATCACCCTTATGCTGCTCGGACTGGAATGAATGGAATCACTGCGGGGCGAGCGCGAATATTCGTATTCAGCAATAGGAACACCCTGAGCTATATTGCTAAACAGGAGAGACTGGGATCAATGACTCTAAAGGAAATGAATTTTAAAGTAAAACAGTTAGAAGTTCAGGGTTCGGGAATTTATGATGACGACCAAGATTGGGGCCGAAACGATTTTTATTGACTTAATATTAATAGAACATAATTACACTCTTGATTTCTAAAATCACGGTTTTCTATTGACGACTATTTTCTCTTACACGAGAACGCGAGACTTTGTTTTTCTCTTTGAACTTCTTCCCGAAAAAACATAAGACATTCTCCGAAAAAAGCCCTAGTGAGTTTTTTTGGACACAAAATTAATGTAAGATCGGGTTATGCTTTTGGAGAAACACGGTATTTTCCTAAGGGAGTGTAGCTAGTTAGAGGCCGCCGAAAAAGAAAGCTCGTCGGTGTCAGTGGCAGTACCAAGATTCAAAACGAAGTAGTTCAAGATCTGTAATTTCCGGTGATAACCATCGTGACCATCTCCAGTTAGGTATCATCACGAATCGTGACCACAACACAGGTCCGTATTTCAGAACGAGCAAGGGCTGTGCTGTAGAGGTGGATTGAATGAATGCCTTCGTTCATTAGCACCTCGTTGGAGTAATGTCATAATATTTTATTTGTGAATCTAAGCTGAGCAGACAGTCGCAGCGAGTGGGACAGTATGATCTATCTAGATCAATTGGATAGTCTTCTATTAGTGATCTGCATGCTTTTTTGCTACTTGGCGTACTTCATGAACCTCGTTTGTCATTATTTTCGGTTTATTTTTACTTTTTTCATCTACAACCGCTGCGACAAGATTTTTTCGTATTGATCAGAAAAAAGAATCGTCCCATTTCATCATCGATATTTGCAATATGGATGAATTATTTCTGATCGATTCTGGTATCCCACCGAGGCTTATTTTTGACGGCTCCATAACTGAGGGCGATCCTGTCCCCAATGGGAAGCAATCGTAAGACTCATCACCGGATTGTCAATCCAGTTTTGTGGATAGCAAGCAAGAGGACCGCTCGGGTGTTGGCGCCAAGCACTCAGTCACGGATAATTCACCAAGTAAACCCACAAGGCCTTCTGAGCTACGGGAAAAAGAAGCAGGTCTAATTCAACGTAGCCACGAGTCAGACTTTATACGTTATTCTACAAAACTGTTCGGTATCAGTAACCTTTGAATGATGCATACGAATATCAGATGACCTTGCTCTTGTGTTCTTTCCAATCAGCTTCCTGCAGAGATCGAAAGAATTACGTCCGAACGAGAAGACCGGCGAGAACCCAAGCCTCTGCTGAGTTGTTCTTCCACTCTAGATACCAAACAGTGGTACGTGAAAGCACTTTATCATCATCACCGCATTCCTCGCATCGTATTCTCTACTTTGTAATTCTACTTCAGTTTAGCTGAATAAAATGTACCTTAGCAAATTTAAGAAGTGCGATTTATGCTGCTGTTCAATGCTTGAACATGCAAAGTTAATGCTTCGCTTGTTTCCAAAGGTTCATGATAATGTTGCGAGTCTTTTAACCCATCTGTTAGAAATCATCATCAGCTGTACTTGTAAAAAGCTGCTCTCATAGGAATTCAAGCTAAACGTGCGTCGATTTTAAATTCTGACATGCGTACCACTGAGTCATTTGGTTGGTCTTCAACCGTTCTATTTATATAAACAGCACATCATGCGATATCCCATTGGTCAGTATGTTTGCCCGTTGTCTAACTTCTATCATTCCAGTCTAAAATTATTGTAAACAACCAGACATTTTTCATGGACCTTGACAAGTGAATCTCCAGTTGTCCACAGTTAATTCCACTGAAGCTTATAAATCAGTGTGTCCATGGACGCAAGTGCGCCACTTTTCATTTATCACACTGGCTCAACCATATAAAGTATGGACTGGAAAATGATAAATATTATTTTGCCCCATTTCTGACTGTTGAACAGACTTCATTTTCTATTGAACAAATGCCGACCTGCTGATAGAAAGTCCGTCGATTCTGCAATCAGTGAGACAAGACATTCGCCAAGCGTTTGATTCGTTATATCAGTCAGACGAATTTAGCTGGCAAATTCAGTTCGAACACATACAAAGAAATCAGTTTTCACTGTTGGTTTTCTCAAAACATTTTCAAGAACGTGCTTGGCAGCTGCCTAAACTGTGCTGACCTGTTTGAAACTGAAAAGATTTCGCAAATGTGTGATTTTGACACACTGAGAATTACAGGATTACCCATTCGTTTCCAGCTTACGCCTTCAAACACGTACACGGGTTTTGTCTGAATGTGTGCACCAGTTATACTTTCTCGTTCTGGACCAGCGGTTAAACATGGAATAGATACCTAAATCGACCTTCCTCAAATTTTCCTCTCCTAATTATTGTTATTGCCGGCGGAAAACACTACTAAATAGCGGAATACCGAGGGACGTGGGTCTGGTTTCAAATAAAGCCAAAGGGAAAAGGTTCTCATACTTCTGTTTTATGAATAAGCATTCCTGATCCATCGGTTCATTGCACAGACAGACTAATATCAATATTAAGTCACATGGTACCTGTGGTAATTCAGTCATTCAGTCAGTGACCTCGCACTCCCGTTCTCTGGTTTTGGTTGCTACCTCGCACCGCGGTCAAGTCGAGGGCAAAATGAATAGGAGCACAAAGTAAAAAAAGAGCCAAAAATAAAATAGGCGGAAAGCACGAGGACAGAAAAGAGCCCGAACGCAAATACGCTTTTGACTTCGACATTTAGCCATGTCACCTAATGTCCTCAGCTATCTGGTGGTGGTCTCGTGGACCCCAATCCGCAATTCTGACATGTCCTACTTGTTCAAGTCCACTGGTTAGGATTTTCAAACCTTTTCCATATCATGGACTGGCCACATCGACCTACCTTCCAACCACTAAATATCTCGAAAAGTATATTACTCAGCGGTAATCTATCGGTGGGCCAGTACTAGTCACACACCCACCGATCCGCTTCGGTGCAGCAGAATTCACTTGCCGAACCGATAAGAAACAAGGTGGTCTGACGTGAACTGTACGCTAATGATTCAGTTGTTTTACCGGTGACCTGGTTTCTTTGAGACCTCTTAGCAATCTATGCCGTTAGTAACTCGGGACCATTTGCCTTTGATTCTTTCCCAACAGTGCGAATGTCACCTCGACAATGGACCTAGAAAATGAACAACTAACGCATACGATCCCACTTCAACAGAACAACAATCAGTCTGATCAAGACAAAGCCTGGCATTCAGAAAATGTCCGGCCCAGATTAGCCACATTTCGATCAATTTCAGTCGTATGTGATCCCCGAGAACAAAATGAAACCTTGAAAAGCTCTTCGGGTGTCACTGGTGAGACTACAAAGACCCACAGGAAAACCCGATCATTTGATCAAACTTCAGAGAGCTCGATGGAACGAGTGACCGACTGGCTACATGTGCACAGCTCGTGCGATGACAGTATTTGCAGTTCGATAAGTGAGCGCACGTATGAGACTGAGTTGCTTCCATCCGATAGTGAACGAGGGCCAGCACTTTCTACGAACACGGAACGTCGAGACCGAGCAAAATATTTGGAAACGGTGGATTCGTTGCAAATACGCTTGGATCGAGGTAAGTCGTGATTCAATTTCATTCATTTTGGAAAGCACCGATAGCTTAGTTCGCAATGTAAACACTTATCTGGAAGCCTTGACGGTATTTTACCTGGTAATCTTGATTCCGCTGCCACGTGCTAAAACAATGTTTAATAGACACGTATTTATTTTGTTTCGACGCGGATTTGATTTTCTTTGGAACACACTGCTTTGATGCGGGATGCAACTGGGACCCTCGATGTAAGTTCACCTCAGGAAAGAACCGTGTCTGAAGGCTGGTCTTGTATGACTTTCCTACGTTCATGTGCTTAAATTTTAGTAGAAAATATTTATCAAAATCTAAAACATTTCACGAAACTGGATTGCCTACAGTAATTGAAATATATACATCAAAATTGTAGTATAATTCAGTCGCCACTCTTTTGCTGTCTGTTGGTTAAGTTGCGAGTGAAGTACGGAGCAGGGGAATACTGATTATTATTTACGCAACAGAGGAAAATAGAAAACGAGGGTGCCCTTTGGAAATCGGCGTACTGTCGTAAAGCATTTCTGAGCTAACTTTATGCATCACTTTCTAATTCTAAAGATCATTTGTTTTATGGGGATTAAAGGGGGGAGACGACTAATTATCATCAGATTACATCGCGGAATTTTGTAATCTTGTTTCAAACGGCGAGGGCACATTACAGGAGGACAACGAAGTAAGACAGTAAGGCTGACAGATATGGGTAGATAGGATTGTTTCTTGGGTCTAGAATTATCTAAGCTTACTAATGGGAAACGACAAAAAACGCAGCTTTCCCACACGAAAATAATATATGAAGACCGTCAGAGGTTGTTTACAGGGATTCCTAGACAGTTCCCCGAGTTCACTCTAGAGAGGGGCTACGTTTTGCCTACGCTTTATCCTTAGGATTCTCACTGCTGATAAATCCCGAGTAAGAATAGTGTGTGGTAACAGTAGATCAGTGGCACATGAGGAGCAATACGGTATTCTGGCTTAATGACACACCATCATCAATATCATCGTCCGGCGTTAAACAGCGTGGCAGAACCCAATGACCATTGCCTTTCTCACCATATTGCACGTAAAATGAAAACAATTTGAATACAAAAGATGGACGTTGAGTGGGCCTACACAGGAGGTAAATGTAAAGAATGCCCTAGTAGCTTAAACACGGAATACACAATCCAACTGTACCGACGCACATTGATCAGACATTTTGACCCGACAAAAAGTGACAACACGATCGCCACTATTCACGGTTCGCTGTCATATCTTCCAGTCTCTCAAACCAACTGGTTGAGGGGTGTTTTGGACCCCAACCACGAAGACGTGGGGCGCTTACATTTCCCAAGCTCGCTGTACATTTTCTCATTCCCCGCTGTCACGTCATCTGTTGACTTCCATGTGGTTTCTTCCACTCCTTAGGAGGAATGGAGAACAGGGCACGGTGCGGTAGACGTAACCAACGTAGTGTACTAACGTGGATACGCTGTGACAGAGCGTTTTCTGAATTAGTACCCAATACTCGCTTTCTGACCTCAGCATTGCTCACTCGATCGGTCATTCCATCCAATCTTAGCGATACTACGCAAAAATCCGTGGTCGAAAACCTCAAGACGACGAATGTCTTCGGCACGCAGACCCCAAGTCTCGCAACCATACAACAAAACTGAACGCACTGCGGCACAGTATACACGACCTTTCAACTTCAGTTAAGTATCAGGTCAGCGCCAGGTCCAGCGTACGCCGCTCGGGTCCCTACTACTGTGTTCCCATCTGTCGTCACGCTGCTGCCGAGGTAATTGAAGCGGTCGACAATTGCCAGCACCTCCCTATCGAGCATCAAGCTCGAAATCGCTGACGTTCAGTCTTGCAACATCACTTTACACTTTGAAGGTGCAAAGCGCATGCCAAATGGAGCGACAGCTCTCCCTAGTCTATCTAGTGCCAGGTGAACTGCTCCTTGAAGTATTCGGCCCAGTTGTCAAGCCTTTAGTGTTTGCCGTGAATGGGTTCCATTTCTATCGCGTATCGTTTTACTGATCAGGGTTCGACGTTCACCGGTGTCGCAAATAAGTTTGAACTGTCTTTGACTGTTACCTGAAGCAGCTGCTATTTTTATTTCTTCGGGTACCTTGACCCACCAATTTTCGCGATCTTTCTTAAGGCTTTTCGTAATTTGCCTCTGTAGCTTTCTACGTGTCTTATTCGTCTCCTTACAGTTTGAGAGCTGACCTTTTTGTTCCACTAAACTCAGCGACTCTTGCGAGATCCAGTGTCTTTGACGGACATCGAATCTAGGACAACAGGCGAAACCTGCTGCCACGTGCATCGCTTGTTTGATATGAGCCCAATGCTCATCTATAATACTGTTCGTCAGTTCCTAGCTCATGTGCTAATTTCTGCTCGTAACTGGTGCAAACTTCTGGACCACACAAACGTTGAACGGCTTACCGGGTTTGCAGTTTGCGACGATTACCATGGAAATGGAGCGATGATCGCATAAAAACGAATGCACGGTCAGACTGTACGTACGGGGACCAGTAAGATATACAGTTCTAAACAGAACTACGCCCTTAGTAGCTTACTGCAATATGATCGATCTGGCTCAGAATACCTGTAGATGTAGAGTGCCATGTTGCTGTGCGACGCGAGCTGTGTCGGATATTCGTACTAGACAACAATAACCGATTATCTGCACAAAATTGAAGCCTATCTTCGTTATCTGTGCGCTGAGCGCGTAAGGTACAGTGCCCACCCAAACAATCTTCTGACACTAAATTTGCCAACTTGTGCAATAAAACCACATGCTAGCACTACAATGTCAGAACCATTACTGCTGCGAACGAGGGTGGCGAGTTCATCGTAGAACTCACCCTAATGCGTGTCAGAGCTTTAGTCTGTTGTGGCGCACTCCGAGGTCACACAGAATTGCGCTTAACACGACTATCCTTTCAAACGTCGACTGACCCCTGGAGTTTTACAGCACACAGACGACTGTTAACCGATATCCAGTCTAAAAGGGCAGCTTCAGCTTTGTCAGTCAAGACTATTCCTACACCACGTCGACCCGTAGCTCCAGCTACTTCATCTCCTGGATTGCGCAGAAAATACCTTGGTTAGATAACAGGAGGAGTTAGCTGAATCACACTGCTCGAATCCTGGATACGCGTTCCATTTTTCAGCAGACATCAATTGTCAGAAAGGTCATTGTGAGGGCTAGGCACCCTGCTGACCAACCTGCATGAGTGTACGCAAGTTAAAGGAGCCGAGGTTCAAAGGATGACGAGGCTCGAGCAAATGTGAGTTACAAGATAGAGGATTATTCACACTATTCGACAACGAAGCGTTGCGAGTATCGAGTGTTATCAGCTGGAGCATTACGGGTGGATAGAGGGGGCAAAGAGAGGTGGTTGGGCACAGAAGACAAAGGTTGAATAAAAGAGAGGGAACTCTGAGCAGTAGCCCACTTATCACTACCCATCCCGCTCGATGCAATGGGCAGCGCGGTCATGCTTATCCTGCACGACGACCGATGCGGTGTGGGATTGTTTGTGGTTGTGCAGTTCATGGAATATGTTAGACGGGTACTGCTATGGTGTCCAGCCACAAAGTAGGAGAACGATTAGGCTTGTCATCCAAAGCCTTTAGTTTTAACAAGAACCTATCCGCAAGCGGGGTGGCTAATTGGAAGCCCGTTTCCTTGGATCGATTATTCTTCCACTGATTTTACCGAATGAGTTCCCAGCTCAAATCGATCCATAACCTGGAGGACCAGGAGATTGGACTTTGTCTTACCTCTACCTATTGACCTGTCTGATATGATTGCACCTGTGGCTTAAAGAAGTCATCCTGTATAGCTCGTTGGGTCATAGAAGCACACAAGTCATCGCACCACGTCAAGGCGCAATCTCCTCGTGATGGCATTAAATGAAGCTTCATATTTAGCAACTGGCTTTTTGTGTTCGGGTTAAATATTCTCCTCAGTAGAAAGATTACGCCACTGATCTGCTGAAAGCACTTGTAGATGTGGAAGTTGACAAAAAGAGGAGGCGGCCTGCTTTCCTCTGTTCTTTGTTATCAAATCGTAATTGAAAATCTACACAATTATGCATGACCGAACTGTGTATCGAGTGAGAGGGAGAATTCGCCTAGTTATTTTCTACCAAAGCTTATATGTTCTTTACTGTCTTTTACTTGGGAGAGTTAACGAAAATTATAAAGGTACCAACAACTGAAATGATTTGTGTACGGATCTCAAGTAGGAGTGGTGATCAGAAACGAAACCTGTATGTCAAAACCGCTTGAGTGAATAACGGTCTCTGTTTGAGTCACTACTTGTTTCAAGATACTCAACCCGTCCACCACCGCTTCTTCATTCGATCGACCGATTATCCAACGAATCGAATGATCGGCCTTCTTTTCTTCCATTTTCGGCTAAATATGATTCTAACGCTTTGGAACAGCGTTACCAGAAATGTGTTTGTCTATGGTTAGCGGTTTCATTTATATTATTTGCCTTCCTCATTTTCTGTCAGCCAGAGTTCTGTGTTACTCTGCACTTTCAGTCACACTCCCCATAACAGCATTGATAGTTTTGGTTTTGAAAAATAATAATAAGGCTGATAAGGAGAAACAGACGAGCTACGCGGAGAATATCAATTTGAGAGATGATAAGATCTCAAACACGTAAGACAAATCGTATATATATATATATGTATATATATATATATATATATATATATATATATATATATGTATATATATATATATATGTACCGGCTTGAGGACAAGGATGAAAGAAACGCAACTACACCGGAATAGGATTGCACAGTGAGGAAAAAAAATTGAGGTTAACAAAGATTAGAACAAGTAAGGACAGTTTTACGTTTTCGCCATACGCGTTTTGTAAATTTCTTTGTTTTTCAGTTGTTCATGGAGAACGCGCGGTCAACAGCATTCGCGTGACTAGATTCAGTTCTGGGCCATACCTCTCAGCATCTCTGTCTAACAGCAGTCCTCATCTGTGGGCCCCAAACAGGAAGGCGGGGAGCACCAACCGAAGTCAAAGCCAAAACTAACTCCTTCATGCCCCTACTCCACGTCATAGCTTGGCCACCGCGCCGCTTCTTACAACCTCGTTCAGTATGCGCAAAAGGAGCACGGAAGGGTAAACTGTAGGCAGGCTTACGCGAAACATGCTCGAGCTATCGGAGGCTGTGTGTAGAGCAATTATCTCGGTCAGAGGGCGACTACCAGCATCGAACACACTGCGACGTACCTCGTCATTGTTCAACGGGTGCTCCCATCATTTACGAGCAATGCTTAGGATACATCGGTGGTCGAATACAGAAAGTCGCCGAGCATCCTCAACGCGAAAAGGCCAGGTCTCGCAACCGTAAAGAAGAATACCATGAACTGTAGCAGTGTGCACCCTTCCCTTGAGAGAGATCTGGATGTTATGGTGACGACACAAGGGGCGCAGGCTTGTGAGTTCCTCTCTGGCTTTCACAGTTCGTGATGTTATATCCCCAACACCACTGCTAGCTGTAATCAAGCCCCCAAGGTACGGGGAGCTATTGACTACTTCCAAGTGATCACCACAAAGGGTGAGTGCATGAACAAGCTCCTACAGTCTTGACGAAGTACCTTGCATTTTGAGGGCGCAAATTACATAACATATCAGGATACGTCAATCGCCAAGTGATCCAAAACGTGTTGAATTTCCCGTGCACTGTCGCTCAGCAAGGCAATGCCATCGGCATACTCTAAGGTAATATCTCTATTCCCTGGGAACAATTCAACCCCACCGTTTGGAAGACCAGACAAAGCGTTCTGTAGGCGACCTTGCAGTACTCTACTGAAGACGGCCTCAACCCAACCTGAGGTATGACGGTACAACTCTTTGGGAACCGATACGTGCCCTGGATACACCACTCCTCAACAGACAGTGTCACAGCGCAGATCTACTGACGGAGTCGAAGGCCGTGCGAATGTCCATAAACAATGGTCGTTGGCTTATAGAAAGCGTAACGGTGCCCTCATAGCTGTCGGAGGGTGAACATTTTATCAATGCATCTACGACCGTTACGAAACCAAGCCTGTTCCTCGCGAGTTTTCTCATCACACGTGTTGTACAGTCTACGAAGAATGAAAGACTACAGTAGCTCAGACACTATTGGGATTAGGCTTATACCCCTATGGTTGGCGCACTTACTGCGCGAGCCTTTCTTGAGTATGGGGACAATGATCGATTCCCCTCGAAAGGTAAGGACTTTCTCAGAGACTGTGGATAGGCGAACCGTCAGCTTCGAAGATTGTCTCGCTCACATGCAGTGTCTTCCTATCGGGGACTCGGATGAAGTGAAACAGTTTGCGGGGATTTCTCATAGCGGCAGCGTGTTCCATCTCTGATGCTTGTTGAGACCGACAGGTTTCGCGATTCCTACGCAGACTTGCGTTGAGTTCACGTCTCGTTGTGAGAAATGCTTCATTATGCATGCTTCCAGCCGGGATAGGTTGGCGTGGATCAAGGCGTTGTGACTCATCAGAAATCCATCATGACACGAGTCAGGCCACAAGTTCCTGTGCCAACAGAAGGACACAGGCCTGTTGTCCGAATGGAATATGGGTTGTATAAAATTATGTATTTTTCTGTCAATTATAACAGGGATGTGGCAGATTTCCTGTGCTTTACACTTCCTGTTCGATCTGCGCTAAAGCATGGTTCATTTCTGGTTGAAATGCAATGTTCTTCACTCATATCATATTAGAAGTACGAACTCAGTGCGCATTTATATTTCCCTCTGGACAGCACTCTTGAATGCCTCTCGTAAAGGTAACGTGCAACAGATCGACGCTTTGCTGGAGGCCGGAGCAAATATTTTGGCAGTGGATGAGCGCGGTCGGTCTAGTTTACACTTGACCACGAAGTTCGGGTGTGACAGAGCAGTACGAACGCTGCTGAAATACGGTAAGTTTACAAGTCACGTGTTTAGTATATGGGACGTTTTTGTGTGATGTTGTCTTCAAGTCCACAGAATAGCTTGAACTACGAATTTTTCTCGGTTTATCTTTGTCTACGTAAATTAATCGGAATAGCCTGCCTGTTAGAACGAGTTACTTTGGCGATAATGCCCCAGATAGACTAACAACTTTAACGATCCTTAAGAGCTACGGTCTAAAATATTGCAATATATCTCCCCTTGAACCTGATATGTAAATGTGTCAGATTATTTCAACTGCCAGAATGATGTCTTTGAACAAATACACACCCGTTATCGTCGTAGAGGTGTTGAGTTCATTACGTTCATTACGCCACGAAAGCCCCACGTTATGATCTACAAAACACAAGGGGTTGTTTCGCTGAACCGGGTTACCACCAGCATGGAGCACTGGGATAAAATCGGGGCTCCTAATCTATACTCTAGCGAACTTGCATCCTTTTTTCTCGATTATCAGTTTTTGCCCACTTCCAAGGTCGTTCTCAATCATCTGCTTTTAGCAGCACACCTGGATATTCCCTGAACTTCATTCCATTCGCTATCCCGCTCAGGGCGCAGCGCACACAACCATAGTGCTTTGTATTCTCTTACATTCACCACCTATTTTATGTTGTACTAAACATTTATTTTATGAATGGGACTTTCGGATGCACATTACCGGATACTTAACCGGGATGAAATCTGGTCGGTAGGCGTTGGGAGATAATGTATCCTTGGAAGTTTCAAAAACAGTCCGAAAAATAATGAGCACAAGCCTATTATACACTATATTACAGTGAGCCTAGAATCAAGCGTAGTGCCAACAAAACAAATACAGAAACGGGTAGCGAGGAGGGGATAGTAAGTAGTAAGCAGACAGTCAAGTCGGGAAAATCTTTCGAGATATTTAAAACAAAGTGGCGAAACTTCCCCGCCCTAAGCTGGATTTGGCCGTAAGCCAACGACTTTTTAATGATTGACAACCAGAAGCCTCTAGTGCATCAAGCTTTCACGCTGTGGCGGAGGCGCATATAATACAAGCACCATCCGCCCGACAACTAAAGAATTTTAACAATGAAAAGCTGTATACCGGAGACAACAAAGCAGATCCCGATTACTAATCGATTGCTATCTGACAAAACGAATCACTGTCGACAATGTTTCGTGTCTTATTTTATAAGCGATAAGCACTAATAATCTCCGTTGAATCATTACGGAGATTGATAGATGTTGACGACTTGTCTCCGTGTTCCACCCATGTTTTGTGTTATTACCCGAATAGCCCTCTTTTGTCGTCCGAGTCGTTACCACACCTGACCTATTGAAACCTTATGTGATTGCCCACTGCAAAACTCAGGGTTTGGTTGCCGGTTATCCCTAACAATGCAGTGGGCCTTTCTGGCTATGGGGTATTAAACCCCTTCAACTACACTCATGCGCAAGCATGTTAAGAATAACCAAAGAATCTAGTCGGTCCTGACGATGTTCGCTCTGGGGAGAGAACCGTACTTTAAATCTTGGATAGTTTTCAGACAGACTCCTCAATGTTATTCTAGTCTGGAAAAAGAATGTATTGGTCAATTAGGAACCTCAAAAGGACCTGGGATATTCTGAAAAGACCACAGTCTCAATCCCAACCGTCGAACTAGCATCTGACACCAAGCATTCTGGCATTCGGTTCTCAACCGTACACAAAATGCACCAGAATAAAAAACGGAAATCAGTGGACATAAATATGACCAGACGCTTTGGGTGTCACCCGTGTGCCGTGCAGATGCATGAAGGCTTGAATAGAGCACTGGAACTACTCGTACAAATAAAAGTTGGATATTATTATCACGTGGATTCGTTGGTAGTGACGTTGGTTTGTTCATTGACCTGGACAAACAGATTGCAAACAGTAACAGCTTAATTAAACCGTATTTCGTTATTCTGTGGAAGCGGAACATTTTCGAGACCTCGCTTGGTCCGGGATAGAGTGAAAAGCCATTCTTGCCACTTCACAATCATTTACCTTTTCACACAAATCACATATGTAGACATAAACCTAATCAGTATAATAGTATACTTATTTGCAGCAACGCCCGAGTTCCTCGAAATACGAGAATACGAAAAGTGAGTTTGCATCACAAACCTTATACATTGAGACTCGCAAATTTGGTGATTTTGTACATGGCTTTCTGTCAAAAATTCTTATTATTACTCACGAGTTAATTTGTGATAAAAAGACGTGTTGTGTTGCGATGACTTATTTCAAAAGCAGAAAAATCACCGCTCCCATTAATGGTTGATCTAATGTATACTGTCTTCCACATTCCACTATATTTTACTGCGTCTAGACCCCTGGTTCTCACGACTTTGCCAAGTATATATAAACACTTCGTCACTGCGGTATACCTTATTCTCGTATAAACGCGAAAAAATCAGTGTTTAAACACGTTTCAAGCACAGTGATCCATACTCCCCTTCATTATCTCTCCAGACGATTCTTTCATATTCTTCCTCGAACACTTGTATCTTTCCAAATTTTTTCACTGCTTGCATTATTCAAACCGGAACGGGGAACAGATTGTCGTCCTTTTCCCCCCTCCTGAACCCGTTCGCCTCTCAGCCCTTGTTGACAACATTCATTCATCTAACCACGCATCAGCTCAGTTCCGAACGCACAACTTAGCTCAGATCCTACCTCAGTGAATCCATGACATCGTCCAGCCCGAAACCAATGAGAGGACACGCTGCTCCCGACCAAACTACTTCTCCCTACTGCAAACTATAGGTGCAGTTGGGATACGCCCGCATTCCTATCAGTCAAAAATGATCGTTTCCCTATTCAGCCGTACCGCATCAACTGCTCAGTCGTCATTTGTAAACTCGTCCATCTGATTCTCAAACCTCACCCACTCAACCTCCCTCCCTCCCTCACCGACCGCTCTAGACACGCACGCGCACAAAAACATCAACACTAACATTCCACCACCTATTTTGACAACAGTTTATGAATAGTATTCTTTCTCATTAGGCATGTTAGTTCAATGGATAGAAAGAAAAATGATTCCACAAAACTGCCTACTCTATAATACGCGATTTGATCCTGCTGGGGGATAGTGTCTTCTCTGCTAGATAAATATGGCATGAATTCGCTGGGATCCGAGTCACCGCTTAGAAGTTAGACTCCAGAGGCGCTGGTGCGCGACCGTTTTAAAATAACTGGGCAACCAAACCTCATGCCCAACTTCCTGGCACGCCAAAGCCTGTCTTGTAATTATTATTAAAGTTGCCCTTGTCATTGCTTTAACGGTCACCTCTGCTAGTGTTAGCATTGCAGCAAATCTGTGGTTCGTACACAGACCACTATACCCCTGTAGCTGGAATTGTTACTCGTAATTAGGCGCGGAGTAAAATCCGCTCCGGGAATAACGGCATTGTTTTGAGAATCCCCAGCCAGCGTTAGTTGAACAAAGCTAGACCATGTATTGCATTCCTGCTCACACTAACAGGAATAAAACAAACTTTCCCGAAATGCTCGTGTCTGCACTCACCACTTGTGGTGATCAGCTGCAGTTAGTTCACAACGTCAAGTGCCTTGGGAGCTTGACAACAGCGGGGGAAGAGATCAATTCACGCATTGCGGGAGCTAGCGCAGCTTTCGCAAACTTGTAACACCTGTGGCGTCTCCGCGACATTCGGCGCTTCCTTAAGGGACAGGTTTATAACGCCGCTGTTCGTAGTACTTTGATCTGCGGATGCAAGAGCTGGTCAATTCGCGTTGAAGATGCTCGGCGTTTTTCTGTATTCGGCAACCGAACATCGAGACGTTATTGTGACTCGGTCCCGTGAATAGACGATCATGAGTTGAACACCTAACAACCAAGCTATCTAGCTCTCAACATCACAAGTACATGACACAGCGTCGTTCCATCACTGGTATTTCGTTGTTAACAGTCCGTTGACCGCACAATAATCGACTCCTGGGATCAACTAATTCGTAGGGAGAGTTTGTGAAAACAAATCCGTTACGTTGCAAACAACTTGAAGCAAGAGCTTCGATAAGTAATCAAAGTGAACAGCTGGAGATTCCATTTGACTTTCAAATGATTCATCAAATGGAAACAAATTACCGTAATCGTCCATCAGAAGATCTCATTTTGTGCAGTTGAATCTTCAACTACCAACTCTATACTATTCCACTAATTTCGTTCGTCATTAGTTTATTACACAGATTTACATAGTTCAAGTCGAGAAATGGAACCTCATTTTGCATTACTTCATTTCATTTCTTTATTATTCAAATACCCTATCCGTATTCCGGATTGGTAGGCATGATGTGTTCTTACCTTTGATATTTTATAAAAATGTATAATTTTCCTATTTGTTTTATGTGGCTATATCGCGCACTAGATCATCATACCAAGGTCTCAATCCCTTCTCTCGCACATCCATTGCAACCTCATCATTCTGTTACATCTGACGCTACATAACTCCTGGCTGATGGTAATTCCTTGATTTTGTAGCGTTTTGTCCTAGCCGCGATTGTGCCCTCTCATTTGATAAAAACATTTCTGATTTGATTTTACTGTAGTTTGCTCTGCAATAAACGGCGAAATTCATACCAAATCTTCTCAACTGCATCAAATCCTACTCACATAACTGCGTAACGAACATGTTCAAGCAAAAGTGACTTTGAAAGTGGATGAAGCTGAGAGTGGATTCCATGTGTATGTGTTCAGAGGTGTTTTCCAAAAGACCAGTCTTCTCCGTTACTAGCAATGCTTTGAAAACTTGAATTTGAATACGCACTTGAGTCTGACGTAGGTGACTCGGGTGCTGATTGCGTGACTCGAGGATACACACACGATGCAGTAGATAAAGTCATCATGAATCTCGATATGATTAGGATGGAATCGTATTTGGATGATAAGACGAACCTTCCCCGTTTCAGTCAAAGAACTGACGTTGGGGGAACCGCCACATGATTCCAAATGTGGACCTTCCAGACTTGCAAACAGCATTGCGTCTGATTTGGAGAACTTTGAATTGACGTTTCAAATGGTTATCCTAACTTCGAAGAATTCCAGAAAGTGGATCAAAATGCACACTGATTTATGAAAAAAAATAAATCAAAGGAAAATAACCCTCGTAAATGTAGATAACTGCGATTATGCAAACATATTTGTCGCTGACGTGAACTGTGTAGCACGAGTTGTTGCTTGAGAATGGCACTGGTAAGTTATGAACAAATCAGTGCACCACATATATTGATTATCCTGGCTGAAAGACTGATTTGCGGCAAGCAATATCATATTTAGTTTTTCTATTTTATTAGCAATTTAAATGTTTATGAATGTAATTAAATTGTGTGGACAATGATCCCTTACATTCTGTCTTTCGGTGTTGAATGCGATGAGCCGCTAAAAAACGGATTTGATCTCCGTTGTCCGTTACGGAAATCACCCTGGGTGTGGCGGAGGATATGCACCACTGATGCGCTCTAACAAGAACAAACGTCAGGTGTGGTGCTTCCGAGTGCAGGTTGGTCGGATGACCTAAGGTTTCCGCGTGAAACGTGGAGCACAAAAAGACAGTCAGTCAAACACAGACTAACAACATTGAACAGGAAATGATCAAAACACAAAACGCGCCACATTACCTGCATTCAAGTAATTTTGCATGAACCGTATGGCACTGATTATCGATGACAGGATAAAATTGTCAAAAATGCACACGGCTGGTTTTTCGGTTGTTACCGCTCATCTAATGAGCGTACCAAGTGCTCCTCCGCCCAACCATTCTACACTCGACCACTAAACTGCTTTCGGTGACAATCCATATCAATCGCATTTCAGTTCTTACTACTGGAACAAAAGTCAGTAGCCAATAAGCATGAGGCTGCCGTGGCTCTGTGGTTAAATTGAAATGGTTTATACTTTCCATCGGGTAGTCATTTATACTATCTCGAACTAATTCTTTCTGGCACCAACGACATCACGATAAATGGTAAAGTCATTTACACATCATTGTGAGGTCTTTGTATTATTTGAATGTGTATGCTTCGTGAAATCATTGCATTGAACATGACAGAGAACTGACGCGTCAAACAAAACTAGCACCTCATTCACAAATTAGCTCTACTATCGCTGATCGCTAAACCAGACACTGTTATTGTCATCCACGTCTATTACCCTCTAATGTTAACTGATAATTTCTGATCTCGTTCTCTACCGTATGTTCAGGTATTTCACCCGGTTATTTTCACTTATTTCTGCGGTAGATCGACACTCACTTTTTCATTTGATTCTCAGCGTATTTTGAAAACAAATTACTCAATTTATTCTTCGCAACATTTTGCATGGTATTAGTGCAGATGTCAGCGTCCTAGCTTCAGGTTGAATGAATATAGTTGCAATAATCTTGTCATGATTCTGTGTTTCTATTCCTCAGCACTGACGCTCAAATGCCTCATGCCGTACACATGTCGCCAACATGTCATGTGGGACGTTTATGTGCGACAGCGACCGAGACAAACCACAGATAGCGTGCTCAGTTTCGTCTTTTATCGAAATGCAACTAAAATGATGTTGGAAACCTGATGGTCAAAAGGACCACGGAGTAGACAGGCCTTGGTCGAAAGCTGGGTGACTGGTTAGGCGTTTCTCTGTTCGTACACGCTCGTGCACAATGGAACGGCAGGAGCGAAATTGCTTACATGATTTTCTTTGACCGAGGCCTCCTATCCTGAACGTAGCACAAGAAACAATTGTCTGGAAGTGATTGGCGCGTATGTGGTTTGGTGGTGGTGCTTTCATCAAATGATTTTGGATATATTTTTGACTTCCAAGTGTTCGACAGCGAGCGACAAACTTCTTACAGCTTGTCGATCGTACATGTTTCATGTGTTCTTTAGAACACGGCCCTGACAAATCCGACTTTGTACTTCATGGAACAGAGCTAGGTAAGTTTAGATACTTCCCTCACCATGTAGTTTTACGTGGACTGATCAGCATTTTTTTTCCACACAACCAGCATTACGCAGACACGGTTCTTTCCACTCCGGACTTGGACTACCTAATATAATCTTGGGCTTTAAAATTCCTCACATTCGATCGAAGTTTATCGCCTAACAACATACGAGTATCTGATAATGACTTTCCGTGAGCTTGGGATCCGAAAGCTTCTTCTTTATGCGTTTCTTTATATTTGTATTGCTTATAAAAAGGCAAAAAAATCAGCAATGGTATCTCTGCGGGAAGTCGTAGAGAACGCATGGTTTTCTGCTATGCAATCAGTTCTAATTCGATGATAACGTTTACAGACGGAAAAAGGACATCACAAGGCCATTTCCACCCGCTTTTTGGCTCGCCGATATATTCATCGAGAAAATCTCGTTGAGTCCAGCCGTCAGGTGTCTGTCTCTGTATGAAAGTTACCTCGATGATTTTTTGTGCCTACTAAAGGGATAAAGTAGTGTACATCCGTTCCTACCGGCATTCAGTGAGATGCATCTATGTCTAAGTTCCCGATTAAACTAGAAGAAAATGAATTCAACACGAAAACTAGCTTTCCATAAAACTTTTAATTTTTCAAATAACATGCATTTTTTTCTATCAATTTCACAGTTTTCCCGCCAGTTGGATATTTTCATAGTAATCCTCAGCTATTGTTTTATCTGCTGCTCACATGACTCCGCTGTTTAATTCATACATGATTTTCGCAAAATCGCCTGTACAGACCATATAAGCTGTAGAATTTACACCTCAGCTTGACTTGGGTTGGTCGTCACCAATGAACGCGTGGTATCCTGTCGTGTCTAACCTACCAATCTAGCTAGCACGTGGGTCTGCATCATCGAAGTTTGTTCCTTGTTTTCGGATGAGAAGCTTCGTGGGTACGTGATGGTCGGAAGAACGTTTTGGGAAGAAACGCTTCTAGAACAAGCTCGGGCGAACAAGATCTTAAGTAGTACCAACAGACGAAAGACAACGCAATAACAGCCCGTCAATTGGCTAGTGAAGCATGTTGGAGTTTGAAGAAGGGTTGTAGATCAGCCGGATGACTCGTCGGTGAACCCGATCAAGAGAAAGAGAGGCCCGACGAGGCCTCATTCCACACGTCACTGCAGTGTTCAAGTGTGGGGCTAGTTTGAGTTTTGTATTTCTGGAGATGAGCTAGTGAGAAAAAGCTTATGGCGCGAAACAAAAACCAATTTCGAACGCAGCTCGAGAAGCAAACCGATATAAGCAAGCAGACCAAGATAAAGGAGTTATAGATAAGCCGAGAAGAGAGGTAGAATCTGTGGGGCGCAACCCATTTAAATCGAGGTTGTGGTGGGAAAAGGACGACAATTATTCGGGTCAGAAAGATCATCGGTTTTGGGAATATGAAAAATTGCTATGTTTTTACAATGGATCGGAAAAGTAGAAAGTCGGAAAATGTGTGTGTGTGTGAGAGAGAGAGAGAGTTGAATGACGACGTAGGAAATAGGCCAATTCGAATTTTAAGGACGCTGAATGGTATGCCGTTTTGATCAAGTGGTGTGCATAAGTCCAGAGAATGCAGCATTTGGCTTATCTTCCAAAACCAAGATGGGTTTGAAAACGGGAGAGAGAGGGAACAGAATGGAACATAGGAGTAGGAAATGTAGGTGAGATGGAGTTAGTGGTGAACCAGGAAGCGAACTGTCACCTTTCTCATATGGTCCACGAAAAAGATTGACAGAGGAAATACATATGTGAAAGACATTGGAAGTCAAACACTGCGAGAGACTACTTTTGCAAGGAACCAACGTTTCAGGCTACCGTTGGCAGATGAGAGAAAGCGTTCGGTTTCCCAGCAGAAAAAGCTTTTTCTGGCTCTATGTATGGTTGGTGAGCATCTGTTCCTTGGCTTGCATAGAGCAAAGGTGAGTCCTTTGTGGGCGAGCCGAGCCAGTGGCAAAATGTTGCACACTTCATGCGTACAGCACGATCGCATGCGTGGTTGAACCAGTCGGATGATTCGGGTTTGCCAGGTTTGGACAAGTGAGTAATAAAAAGTTGCATAACCTGAAGAACAATGTCGTTGAAGTTAGAAACGGAAGAGAAAATGTCTGAAGTAGACATCGCAAAAGCTATCTCAGTTGGTTGAACTTCAGCTCCAAATTATTTATCTCAAAGCAGGTGAAGTATGGAAGTGGGTAAATCTGATGGAACAGGAAATAGTATAGTGATTAGATGAGTCAACTGGAGCAAGGGCAAATGTGCCTGAGATCAGGGAATGAACAAAAGTGAGAATAAGCTCAAGGGTATTGGAATGATCACCAGCTCGATAGGGAATACGTGTGAGGAAGTTAACAAGTTGGCATAGGTTGTTGACCTTGGAGAAGTGTTCGGCTTCGCGCCTCAGAGCCGAAGTGTCCGATGAGTGATTAGACCAATCTCGCTTGTGAATACTGAAATCTCATAAGGTGGTGACGAGTCAGTTGGATCTGCCACAAAATCAGGTCAATGTTTGAAGGTGAGATATGAAAGGACGATGAATCGCTACTGTCGGGTGAACGGTGAACTACACAAAAGCAGTGATTACAAAAAGTAGGTCGAAGCTTCATCCACATCAACTGAAATTCACGGGTCGATATTATGCTTCTCTCCGCGAATGTTAGTGAGAGTGACAAGTTGGTGCTCATCTTCCGAGTAAGGAGAGCGTGCGATACTTCGACTGCGTTTGTATTTGTGTATTTTCATGATTTTTAGTGTAAAAGAAGTCAGCAACCGTGATCCTGAAATTTAAATTGGCGAACCACATATTGCCTCTCTAGATCAGGCGTAGTAGTTAGCTGGGCAACATCAGAGCTCTCTATCAGTATTGTTCTGTTTTGTGAGTTCCCTTGGCCTTGTGCCCTGTGTTTCGTGCAGTATATTCATTGTGCACCGTGTCTTTTGATTGTGTTGTGGGTCCAAGAGGCCGTGTGTAGCCCCTGTGTGTGACATACCAATGCCAAATAGATAATTTATCGAGTCTTAGTGAATTGAGACATTCTTTGTCAAGTGCGTCATCGCGTGATATAACAAAATTTCATTGCAACTCACACGGTCATCGAATCAGACATTGTCATATGAACCCTGATCAAACCTAGATGTGAGGATTCTTGACTGTGTCCGTCTGCGCAAATTGTCACCTGATCTCAAGCTGAAACTCTCCTTTCTGTAAGAATCAAACACTTTTTTTAAATAAATGTCGTTGGAAGTAGGAAGACGATAGAATTAACCTGCTCAATTTTGACCACTTGAATTGCTTCGTTTATTGATCAGTCATTTGCGGCCTTTGAGATCATATTCTCCAGAACTGGCCTTTGCACTAACATTCACGACATTTTTCTTGGTTTTATCAGGGTGATTTATTAGGTTTCAACATGCAAGAGGAATCATTCGAATCGAGGAATTAGACCTCTGACGAATTAAGGTGAATTTTATAAGAATTCCCATGCCAGTAAGCTTCAATCTGCTTTAGAGTGATTGCTGAATTTCTCATTTCTCGTAGAAGACGATAGTTTCTTCGCGTCACCATCCAGGGTCACAGTTATTCCTAAATAAATCTCAAACAATTGAGTATTCACATTCAGAATGATGAAGAGTTCCATTTAAGGAAAATTGTTCCATGAGTGTATGTCCGTAAAACTACTGCAATCAAGCTCATTTCCACAGAATGTAATTATTTTCGCAGGAAACGTTTTAATACTTCATAATATTTAAGGTGGCCGCCTATATTGGTAGCAAACAAAAAGTTGGTTTTTACAGCAATAAGAAGGCTAACAGCAGAAAAAGCAGTCTTCTGCACTGTACCAAATATATGAGCACAATCCCCTATACATGACTGCATTCAAAGAAGAAGAACGGCCCGGCAACTTTCATGAATGCTCTACCGTTTCATGCTCTGTATATGCGGCTAATAATCCTTGTATGATACTCACTATTATTGTTGGGCTGACTTGTTTCTCCTCATTGATGTCTGAACTAAAATCTCCTCAGTTTAGTCAATCTTTTCTACTCCTCGAGGCCTGCTCGTATCCGTTTATATGCTTGACGTTTTGCATGTAATTCATTTGCAAACGTGCATTCTCAGTTACATAAGGATAACGTGAAAGTTCACTGATCTTTAGATAAAAAGAACCATAGAAAGAGGAAAATGAACGAATAAAACTCAAAAATTAGGCTGATTTGATATGAATATTTTCGTAAGCCAGTTTTACCAGAATGCATGACTAAAACTAGCATCAGACTGACGCGACAATGAGAGCTAGTTGCGCATCGGTGTGAATGTTTAGGATTATGTGTGGATTGACCAAAACGTACCCATAGGTGGGATATTCTAGGGATAGTCGGTTAAACTCAGCTTGCATGTTACTGTCAATGGTAAACCTAAGGTGCCAGAGCACATATGAGTGTCAACAGAAGACATGCCGTGGTCAAACCGTAATATTCCTCGTACTGACTGCATTGTTAGTTCCTACTGCATTGGCTGATGAGCAGTGAGTGGTGAGAACAGGAACATCGGAAAAAAGGGGACTTGACTCGTTATTATTGGAGGAATCTAGAGCAATCAAACATTATTTGGTGAGGGTTGATGAGTTTTAGGTGGCCCACCGCTCAATATGGTATCTGAAGGAGAGCACAACATCATACCACGATACAGGTAACTACACTGTTTTAACTAGAAGGTTACTCGTTGTCAATTCAAGTGGAGCCGAAAAGGTTCTCATGGAAATAGAGGAGTAAGTCACATATTTGTGACGATGCTTTTAAATATACACGACGTATGGCAACGGATACCTCAAAATCAAACAAAATTCCTACGTTATTAGAAAACAGAACAAAGGGGGAGAGAAAGGATGAAAACACGCAAGGAGGAAAAAAGATAACCTCGTTGTTGGTCTAACACAGAATTCCTTGAGGTTCCCAATTAGAATGATGAGGCAACTCGACTAGAGAGCATATTTGCCCCAAAAACACGATTCGGATGAAAATATTACTTCGAAGTGATGCAATCTGCGCCCTAAAATTACAAGATTAGGAATTCAGTTGAAGTCAGTCTTCATATTTCATCCACTGCAATAAGGAGATTCAAATCTGGGTAGTTCAGTCGTACGTGGAGTTGGATATCGGGCTGGGCAACAAGCTTTCGGATAAGGTAGTGCGTGAGACAAATGAACAAAGATTGATCTCGCTACAAAACTATAATTTCTACGGACTACGCTCAATGGCTCGACTGGAAGTACCGTTTGCCCAGGATCGGACGAAAGGGACCTATACCCTGGTCTCAAAGATCTGTGGATATAAATCCAACGGCATGTTTCCTGCATGGTTATGTTGAGATGAAATTTAACGAACTCCAGATGCTGAATTTAAATGAGTTGGAAAATCGTATCCAATCTGCATGTGGTTCGATTTCAACATAAGTGCAAGAGGCAGTTCAACATAATATGATTCGACGGCTGACGTTTTGCCTGGCTCAAGTTGGTGGCGTTTTTGAGCATCTTCTGTAACGGCAAATACGGTGCCTATCAGAAATAGAAAACGAACTATTAGTTTTGTTCAGAGCCGGGGACGATCAAACAGTCTTTTTAAAGACCAACACGACCTGATTTTGCTTGATGATCCCGGTTTTCAAAACCAATTCAATAGGCAACAGTCACTCTTCAATTTCCGATATTTGACGATAATAAACAGTGTAACAGTCTGAGAGCTGGTGGTTTTGTCAGAACGATTAAGTACGGAAATGACAAAGAAAAATTATTTTACACTAAATTTCAGGCAACAGTTTCCTGATGAAACATCCGCAGGATTCTCACCAATTGGAACATATCGCTACTCAGGGTGTGATCGATGGTTTCCTATGAGAGACATTCTATTGGCCACAACGAATGGAAACGAATGGCTTTGACATTAATAATTCACTGCAAAACAATGGTGCAATCCGTCCATAAAACAAGACAATTTATATGCATTTGTAACTCGTGAGTGATGTCGTTCAAAATAGTGTTCCAAGAATAGCCGCAACCAATTCAAGGGGTTTTCCCACCGTGAAACGGCAAATAGGTCCACAGTCAGATTGGAGTCGCAAATACCCAACTGGACCATAACCAGGTAATGATGCGGCACTAAAGATGTGCAGCTCTACTGTCCCATATGTTGGAAATTTCGTTACCAGTCATCTATCGACGCGATTGACAGTAATAGATTGTACGTCCTTTGATCATTTCGTCCATCTGTCTCGCTCAAGTTAAACGGACTGACGGTCCCAATCCAGACACTGGTTGCATACACCACGATGGACGGTGTTCATATTCTCGGTTAGACAACAGTCGTTCTGTTCCACCCACGTCAGTTGGTCCGCAAATTCTTAAATCAGATTAGATTTGGTGTGCAGAGGTAGACGTTATTTTCACCGAGGGCTTTGAGGATCCCAATCGTTCGATGAACAAGTATTTGGTCAGTAACATATTATGTTCTAGGAATCGCTGAAGCAAGTCGCCGTTTGAGCAGGCATTGACATCATTACAGACAGAGAATGATTAAAGATTTCTCTACTGAACAAGTCGTTTATCCGGTAACTATAGGCCTGCTTTGCCTTTTGATAAACGTATGGGGATGAGCGTTTTCGGTCGACGCCTCTTTCAGCTGTTGTAGTTCGCTGTCAATCGTGTTTCCGTGCAAATTCTTCCTACTCTCCAAATGGTGTTCGGACCAGGCAACGTTCATATTCCCTAGGCACAAAGCTGTCAGTGTGCAAGTATAAGCTTGTCCAAGTTTCTCTTCTATGAAATCAGATTTTATGATTGTTCCATCATTCCTCCTATTAATTTCAAGTAAAGAAAGTGTATTGTCCACATCTGCGCCCATCGTAGTTCGTATACTTGGATGCACAAGGTTGAGTTCATCCATATTCCACGTCAGCTATTCTAGACTTTCGTGATGATAGAAATATCATCAACGTATCTTTTGTGAAGCTATGAGCTCTGAATGAACTACAATTGCCGGCTGTCTCTTGAGATCTATGTTTCTGCATACCACCGAAGAAACTAAACAGCATAGAGACACTAGCACAATTTGTATATATATTCGAATAACTAAAAATATTCAAACCCACTTTAAATGATGCGCAGACCTAGTTCCAAGCGGAGCTGGTTTACTTGGAACCACATTAAATGGTCACATCGTCCAGACATCAGTCACTAATCACACCTGAGTGCATTTTTATTATCAAAAATCTACAGTTGTAAAGTGGCTGGATAATTTTACGCCCGAACAATGATTCCAGACCCGTGCTGACTCATTGGAGTGAATATGAGAAAATGGAGACCGTTCTTGACTATATCATTAAGTTTGTGCGCCAATATAACCGCGATGAACCTGATGAACTAGAAAAAGAGGTATAGGCAGAAGCACACCGTGAGACCAGAGCTCACTTTCTGAAGCCAAATGGAACTCAAAATCCACAAATGTTTGGTCCACCGAAACTACACAAACCAGAAGTTTCACTTAGAAAAATACTATAGATGATAAAATCATCACAGCGCGAATTGGCGAAATGCGTTTTGAAATTGCTTGAGCCAGTTCATGATTTATTGGCCAGCGAAACTATCAAAGATAGTTTAGAAATAGTAGAGATCTTTGGGCCGGATCATTGTAAAAGGGAAACACACGACTTCATTTGATATCCAATCACCGTTCACGAACGTCCCCTTTAGGGAGGACATTCGTATCATCTGCGAGCATGTCGAGCAAAACCAACTTAAAATCGGTATTTCAGTCTCATTTCAGGAACGAAAATTACTACCATGCTCAACAGTCGTATCGTGTTCTTCCTTTCGCCGAGCCTACAGACAACATGACGCAGTCACAATGCGGAGCTCATTGTATTCATTTTATCAGGAAATATTTAGGCTCTTCTTGAGGAAAATACGGGCTTGTTCATGAATGCAGTGTAAGCGATATAAGGTCCCATAGCCACAAAAGCCCACTGCACTATTAAAAATAACCGGAAACCAGACTGTTCGGCTTGAAGTGGGGGACCGCATAAGTTCCTAGTATGTCAGATGTGGTCACCAAGTGAGTCACAATGGATTTCCTCCAACCACGAAAATTATCGTCGTTCGAGGATTAAGAACCCCTGACCTCCGAAGTGTCAAATGAAAGCTATGCGCCACCGATCGCAGTCTGGTGTAACTTGTCGATAGAAAAGGCCTTCTTGCCAGTAAACAGTAGGATAAGTGCCATCAGAAAGCAAATTGGTATTGATTTTCAAGTACCATTTTTTCTATTAAATTAGTTTCATAAAATATGGAGTTCGAGGAAATCCTGGGATTATTGAGAAAATCTACCGCAGTGTGTTTTGGTCCTCACTGTAGCACTTGGATGATGAAGGGCAATATTTGGTGGGCTATCCGAAAGCAAATCATATGATCATACAAATGAATACCCTGAATCTCTTTATCAACACGGAAATTCCAAAATTATAGTAGAGGCCACCGCCACACTACCTCTGGAAATGTTGAAACTATTGACCCACCCATTTATCCACTCAATTGAAAGCGTTTTATTTGTCCATTATATTCTGAAGGAAATGGTATTGATGACGCTGACTTTTTAATTCCTTGTGATCAAGCCGTCGGGAGGCAATCTGGACAATAAGCACCGTGATTGTTGAAGAAGACTTAGTCATTTTGTACCTTCGAGTAATGTACTATATGCTTATGTTACCTCTCAGTGAGCTTGACAATACAGTACATTTTACAGGCGAGACTTTTGTAAATGGGCAGAATCTAAAGCCTAGACAACAGGCTAATTGCCCGATGCCCACATGGATGTATTGATATTTTGCCTACTGATGAGTATTCCTCTGAGGAATGTCGTTGCAGATTGCGTGAACAATTCTGCGCAATTTTATTTACTACTTATAAAACAAAATGTCATTCAGATATAAATTTTATCTTCAGTGAGTCCTCATCAGATAGACATTCATTCACATTTAAAAATGTACATAGTTATCGTATGAAGCGAATATTTCACTACATTTTCAGTTTCATTTCCAACATGAAACCAACATTGAACGAAATCATTCTGGTTACATGCATATTTTGATCTTTCCTCTATCCTTTTTTATCAAGGGCTCTGTTTCATGTGGGCTAGAACGGTCGCTTCATCGTAGCGGTCGTATTGGATCAGGGAAACGAACTCACAAAAAAAGGAAAATCACATTCATGGAAGCTATTTTTGATGTATTACCAAACCTGTGTTGGAGTGATAGGTACAAGTGACACGAAATACATGAATAAGAAGGGCATGACTGCACACGTGAATCGACAATACAGAAGGGTGATGATAGTTAGGAAG